>BLBF01000072.1:10612985-10627924 GCA_015471245.1 Laticauda colubrina
TCTCTCTCTCTCTCTCTCTCTCTCTCTCTCTCTCTCTCTCTCTCTCTCTCTCTCTGTGTGTGTGTGTGTGTTTGCCTACAAGTCAGTCTTTACTTCTGACAGTAGCCTGGACTAGCAAGATTTTTCAGAAGTGGTTTGCCCTTGACTCCTTCCAAGGACTTAGAGACAGGGACTGGCCCAAGGTCACCCAGCTGGCTTTGACCCTAAGGCAGGACTAGAACTCACCATCTGCCAGTTCCTAACCTGGTCCCTTCACTGTTACACCAAACTGGCTCTCAGTGGCTAACTTGATAAAGTTTTATTTGAGCAGAGGGTTATCATGTCGTGCTAACTGATGCCACTTGAATAAATGTATGCACAGAGGCACTGACTCTACTCTTCTAGTATTGGAGATTTGTCAAGGTTTGTTCTTCAGTTTCCATCACTAATAATCTTCCCAGGGATCTCTCTCCCATCTGTGCACCAGAAATCAACCTGGGGGCAAAAATATATTAAACAACCCTTGGGTGCAGTGGTGGGATTCAAATTTTTTTACTACTGGTTCTGTGGGCGTGGCATGTTGGGCATGGTGTGGCACGTGGATGTGGCACAGTGGGTGTGGCAGGGGAAGAATACTGAAAAACCTCCTTTTCCACCCCACTCCTGGGGGAAGGTTACTGCAAAATCTCCATTCCCTCCTACCCCACTAACCTACTTTCCAGCTCTGTTCTCCCGTGCAAGGCAACAAAAGAAGACCCAGCCAATTAGCTGAGACTCAGGAGGCAGAGAATCGATGGGGGTGGGGCCAGTCAGAGGCGAGATTTGCCGGTTCTCCGAACTACTCAAAATTTCCGCTACTGGTTCTGCAGAACTGGTCCGAACCTGCTGAATGCCACCTCTGCTCGGGTAACTATTCAAAGTTCTCTTTGCAGGCAGTGAAATGGCTTCTTTCACTTCCACAATATGGAGAAGAAGAAGAAGACACAAAAGGAGAAATGAAAGAAGGAAAAAGAGAAAGGGCTACAAAAGAAAGAAGAAAGTAGAAGAAAGGGGAAAGGGGTGGCTCCCCCCATCCACATTTCAAAGGTGCATGGAACGCTGTTCTCTTCCCACCAAAGTGGTCCCTATTTTTCTACTTGCATTTATAATGTGCTTTCGAAGCATTTTCGAACCATATAATGTGCTTTCGAACCATTAATTTCGAACCGCCAAACTGCCAACCTTTCTGATCGACAAGCTCAGCATCTTAGCCACTGAGCCACCGCATCCCTGTTACCATTACTATAGTGGATTAAACATTGAAGAAGAAGTGTGTGAGTTTATGGTTGCAGAAAATTGGTAGCGCTGGCTCTCAACTAACCTATTTTAGGAAAAGGAACAAGCTTTTGTGAGATATAGGCTGTGCCTTTTTATAAAATTATACTTGGAAAAAGAGTTGCCAAACAGGAGGTGGTTTAGGTAAAGTCTCTTTCAGATCTAATGTGAATCTTTGTGGGTTTCATGGACCAGCACAATTCTGTTGTGTTCTATTGTGTCAGACACACACCCTCCCACCGTTTTACATATCAAAATTGACATGGGAAAAAAGTCAGCGAGGGATCAAATCTCTTGCAACTTTGATTGGGTGGGCAACCCACTTACACCCTTTCTCCCCTGAGCAACACAAGAGCTTTGAAGGCGCCCCTCCTTATCACAACAACAGCAATCCTTTGAAGTGAAACCTCAAGCTTTGTTTATTGCCAAAGAAAGAAAAACACACCAATCGCCTGTGAGTGTGTGCTCCTCCTGCTCTTGCTGGGCAAGCCACAAATATCCAGGCACGGAAGAGCTGTTTGCAAAACACATTTCAGATTGGGCTTGTTCACACTTGTGGTCTAGCGATGCTTTAATCCTGGCTAATTTGCACAACTTAATGAGGTGTGAATTAACCCTTGCTATCTACCCCTCTGAACTTCAAGGAGAGTTTTGGGTGGTTTCACTCCCACACTTTCTCAGTCATCAGAGATGGACAGATGGAGGCATGTTCGAATTTAAACCAGCATCTATCGTCCAGTTGCAGTTGAATCATTGGCCAGGCAGACTTGTACATTGTGAGCACCCAGCTCAGTCAGTTACAGGTTGCCTCGAATTACAACAGTTTGTTTCGTGCCTGTTCAAAATTACAATGGCATTGGAAAAAGTGACCATTTTTCACTTAGGACCATTGCAGCATCTCCACCGTCATGTGATCAGAATTTGGACGCTTCATAACTGACTCATATGTACGATGGTTGCAGTGCCCTGGCATCATGGGATCCAGGTTTGAGACCTTCTGACAAGCGGTCAACGGGGAAGCCAGATTTAAACAACAACCTTTCTCACTGACTGGACAACTGTGGTGATTCATTTAACAACTATGGCAAGGAAGGTCGTAACATGGGGCAAAACTCAACTGTCTTAACGGATACGATGAGCTCAATTGTGGTTGTAAGTTGAAGACTACCTATATAATCTTTGGCACTTACAAACCTCCGGAAGCCTCATGGTGTGACTCTAAGACCTGAATCTGAGAAAGCAGATTAATTCCATATAGGCAGTCCTTGAGCTATAACCACAACCAAGACCAAAATTTCTGTTGCTAAGCAAAGTGGTTGTTAAGGGAGTGGTGCTTGATTTTACAACCTTTTTTTGGCCATGGTTTTTAAGCGAATCACTGCTGTTAAGTGGATCACACTTCATTTGGTTCTTAAGCTGGGGAGGTTACAAATGGCGATCACATGATCCCTGGATGTTACAACTATGGTAAATACATGCTGATTGGCAACACCCGAATTTTGTCCATGTGACTGTGGGGAATGCTATGACAACTATAAGTGGGAAGACTGATTCCTTTTTTATTGTAATTTCACTGCTCAACGAATGGCTATAAATTGAGGACTACAAATAGATATATATGAAAGATGGAGGAAGTATAATTCATCAACTGTAAATGGAAGGTGAATTGTCTTGCAAATTCAGGATGTGATTACCTGTTCTTAAAGTATGATGCTACTCTGGCTGTTTTAGCTGGTGGCAGAGCTAGAACCAAAGCTTCAGAGACTCTAGATTGTCCTCAAGAAACTTGTAAGCTGGGTTTACAATGATTTTTTTTTCAAACTGATCAAGCTTGCATGAAGCAAAGCCAAAGGTGAGTTTTAATTGATAGTTAACCAAGCGTGTCTAGCTATCTGCCAAAGCCAGCAGTGCTGTGATTGGCGGATGGGTCCCCATCAGCTGATGACTTCCAGCAGAACATATGGTAGTATGCCCATAATCCTTGGAGTGTCTGTTTTTCATTCAAGTCAAATTCTGTACTGTTAGCTCTTTTATTCATTAAACGCAAAACTCAGTCACCTGAACATTTAAAAATGTGTCACAAATATCATTGACTGTCGCGGATAATTAGGTATCAACCAAGTATCTCCTTAAAATGTATGATGTTCCAAATAGCGCAGTTTTTTTACAGTTCCATTGGTGTTATTGCAGGAAGCTGCAATTTCTTGATGTATTTTGTAAAATTTTTGGACATGGTACCAAGGGCCCTCATGACAATGAGTATCGCTGTTACTTGTTTCATCCATAATCACGTAGTTTCAATGGCCAGGTTGCGATATTTTATGATTTTTTCCAGTTCTGTTTCTTTGACTCTATCATCTCCTGATACAGCAATATCAATAAATTGTATGCTTTGGTTTTTGACAACTGTAATATCTGGCATGTTGTCATGCCCCTGGTGGAGACGGACTCTGAGGGAGAGGAGGAAGAGTGGAAGTGTGGCTCTGGAGGTTGTGGAGGAGGCTGGGGAAGGGCAGAGGTCGGCTGGGCAGTCAGAGGAGGACCCAGGCCCATCCCTTCTCCATCCTAGACCACGCAGGGAGGAGAGGATAAGGGGGAGAGAGGGCATTGATCCTCTTCATGGGCTGCAGCTGTGACAACTGGATAAGAGGGCGGACATGCATACAGGTGAATGGTGGAAACTAAGTGTGGAAATATCTCTAGTTTATTGTTCCTCTCTGAGTTTGGCGTCCTTCCCAGTGTGTGTTCTGATGTCTGTGGATGTCTTCAAGCCCTTATCTTGCCTGGTTTGTGTTGTTTTTTACTCTTTATAATTTATAGGCATTTTTAGTTTAAACGGCATATTCTCCTTCTTGTAACTGCTTGTGTGGGAGTTTTTTGTCTTCAGTCAAGGATATTAGGAGCTTGGAAGTAAAGTGAAGGAATAAAAGGAGCTTTACCTGTTTTTTCTGACTGTGTTTATTTTGTATCCCACCCTGGGTCATCACACATGTTGTGTTCCAAATGACAATCCATCCAGTGCTGGGATTCAAATTTTTTTACTACCGGTTCTGTGAGCATGGCTTGGTGGGCATGGCAAGAGAAGGATATTGCAAAATCCCCATTCCCTCCCCACCACACCAACCTGCTTTCCAGTTCCATTCTCCTGTTCAGGGCAATCAAAGAAGACCCAGCCAATCAACTGGGACTCAATGGGAGGCAGAGAGTAGATGGGGGCAGGGCCAGTCAGAGGTGGCATTTGCTGGTTCTTCAAACTACTCAAAATTTCTGCTACCGGTTCTCCAGAACTGGTCAGAAGTTGCTGAATACCACCTCTGGATCTGTCTGTATTCGATTATAATGATTAGAATTATTATTTTTAATCTCTATTATTTTTGATCTCTAATCTTTCAAAGAGAACCACTTTGGAATGAAGTGACACCAAGCTAGAAACCAGGAGACTATGAGTTCTAGTTGTGCCCGAGATACAAAACCAGATAGGTGATTTTGGGTCAGTCATTCTCTCTCAGCCTTAGGAAGAAGAAGGCAATGGCAACCACATGTGAAATCTTGCCTAGAAAACTGCATAGGCTAGTCCGGGCAATTGCCAGGAGTGTACACTGACTTGAGGGCGCGCACTTCCATATGAACAGACAGACACACACACAAGCTTTTCAAAATGGAAGATTTCTTAGGTGGTAAAAGGGAAAGAAAAGCTCTGGAGCTCCAACAAGGGCAAGGAGAGAGCAGAAATCATTTACTTAGTTTCTTCTGGACGATGCACTGATTTATGAGTTGATTGGCCAACATACGCCTTTGGGCACTCACCTTTGTCTTGAGAAACTCTCCCTCTGAAGAGAGGATGACCAATTGGTGATAGGCACCCAAGAAGGTGGAGCTGGAGGAGGAGGAAAAACAATTATTCCCAAGTTGATTCAGAGCTACTTCATACTTCTCTAAAATCTGCCAGAGGGGAGAAGAAAGAAGATTTTTCTCTTTCATCTAATTGGGTTTTGTTTTTGTCCTGCCGTTTCTGTTGACATGGGGTGGATTGCGTTAGCAGCTAAGTTAGAAGAAAGCTGGCATGGAAAGACACTAAAGTTACATCTACCTGACTCACTAGAGTACGGAGGCAGGGTATGATTTATGGGTCCTCTCTTTTAAGGAGCTCCATCTAGTGGAACCCAGAAGAAGGACTTACCCCATGAAGGCTCGTTCCCTGTAGAATAGGGGCCCCTAAACTTGGCAACTTTAAGGCTTGTGCACTTCCACTCAGGGGTGGGATTCTACAGGTTTGCACCTATTTGCTAGAACCGGTTGTTAACATTCTAAGCAGTTCAGAGATCCGGTTGTAAGAAGAAATTACTGGCCTAATCCCGTAAGGAAGGCAGGAAGGAAACAGTCTGGTGTTGCTTACAGAAACTGCCTCTCTGTTAACCCTGATTACATTCTTGGCAGGACTAGACTTTCTGTCTCAGGAACCTCTCTGGAGTTTTTTTCCCTTCCTTTGCTGGTACTTTGCTTGTGTGGAGTGACCATTCAAAGTTACAATGGCACTGAAAAAAGTGACTTATGACCATTTTTCACACTTACGACTGTTGCAGCATTCCCACAGTCACAAGAGGCTAGGGAGGAGATGCATGCCTCGATGTGAGTGATATTGAATTGGCCACGCCCGGCCAATAACATGACCACCAAACCACATCCACCCAGTCACATGACCACCAAGCCATGCCCACCACCTAAGCCACACCCACAGAACTAGTTGTAAAAAATTTGGAATCCCACCCCTGCTTCCACTCACAGAATTCTGAAAGTTGAAGTCCAAAAGTCTTAAAGTTTCCAAGTTTGGAAACCTCTGCGGTAAAATATCATCCCTGAAGAAATACACTTGGCGCCCACCTTGTTTACCTTTTGAAAGACCCTGAAGACATGGTTTTGCTAGTAGGGCTGGGCATCTCAGGATGATATAGAGCCAGTGAAGTGGGATCCCTCACCCGGGTTGGGAGGGGGTGGGAGTTTATTGGCTTTTGTATTAGGATTTTATTTTTGTAAGTTGCTTGGACTCACTGGCCACATAAATGTCCTTAATAAATAAATAAATCAAGGCAGGACACCCTTTCCCCTGCTTGCATGGTGAAAAGGGGTATTTGAAGAAAAATCCAGTCCAGTTCCAAGCCAGGAGAAAGATGGTGGAAATAAAATGGAGGCAAGCTGCAGAAAAGAAAGTCTTTGTTTAGTTGGCTGCCAGAAACTTCAGGGACAGCATCATGTTTCTCAGGTGGCTGACAAAATAAGGTTGGGATAGATGGGCTTTTATACATTCTTTGGGGCTTTGTGGTTGAGATGCCTGTTCCTATGCAAGAATATTGTCCTTCAATATTTTAATGCCTGTTGCCAGATTCCTATGGGGTCATGTACAGGTCACGGCTGGCTCTACAGGCAAAAGGAAAAATGCAAATGCTAGGTGTTTGTCTGAGCTAATCTTGTCAGCTTTGGCTTGCCAAATTGTGTTGCTCATTTGGAATCTCCTTGCTTATGCATAGATTGGCCCAGTCTTTCTGAATGGACACAAAATCTCCATTCTCAAAGACCAGCCTCTTCAAGCTTCTGCTTGAGGCTGTTTTCCTATGGTAGGAAGACTGGGGCTGCTTTCTGTATTTAAGAACATGCTTCTCCTCTTCTCCTTTAGGGGAAATAAAAAAAATATTTTAATATGGGGAGAGAGTGGCCTTCCTGCAGAGGGTTATGTGTTACCCATGCCAGACTGATCTCCATGTGCCAAAGTGATGGAAGGGAGGTTTTCTCTCTTAAGATTAGAGAACAATTCAACTTAAAGGTGTTTTAACAGCAAAACAGGTCTGAGAGTCTGGGGAAAACCTGATATACTGGGCTTCCATGCAATATCTGTCTCATCAATGGAATAATTTCCCAACCCAATGGAATCATTTTCCATGCCAATTAATATCATTTTGGTAAGCCATCATTAGGCAATTAACATAGATGGGTTCAAATGATGATCAATATTGAATGGTTACACTTGCATACTTGCAAATCTAGAGTGATTCAGAGCTGTTTGCCACATGCATGCGGTAGGGGAAAATAAATATAGTATCATGAGCTGACCAACAGTCAAAACAAGAAAACAAATGCAGATAGTCCCCGGTGGCAGCTGAATCAAGCCCAAAATTTAAGCTGGACAGTTGTTTGGTGAGTTTTGCTCCATTTTAAGACCTTTCCTGCCACAGTTGTTAAGTGAATCACTGCATTTCTTACGCTAATAAGATAGTTAAGTCAATCTGGCTTCCCCATCAGTGATGGGATTATTTTTTTTTTTACCACTGGTTCTGTGGGCATGGCTTGACGGGCGTGGCAGAGGAAGGATACTGTAAAACCTCCAGTCAGAGGGGATATCTGCTGGTTCTCTGAACTGTTCAAACTTTCCACTACTGGTTCTCCAGAACTGGTCAGAACCTGCTGAATCCCACCTCTATTCCCCATTGACTTTGCTTGACACTGTCGTCAATATGAACCAGCTGTCAAGCGTCCAAATTCTGATCATGTGACCATAGGGATGCTACAACAGTCGTAAGTATAAAAAAACTCATAAGTTCCTTTTTTCAGTGCCATTGTAGCCTCAAACAATCATTAAATGAACTGTTGTAAGCCAAGGATGCCCTGTCAAAGAAGAACCACAGGGGTTGATACAATAAATTTAAATCACAACAGCACAGCCAGCCACATATGGTGGCAACCACTGATTATCAAA
This sequence comes from Laticauda colubrina, assembly GCA_015471245.1. Lineage (NCBI taxonomy): Eukaryota > Metazoa > Chordata > Lepidosauria > Squamata > Elapidae > Laticauda > Laticauda colubrina. Next base: position 10,621,027 of record BLBF01000072.1, read on the forward strand.
GCCTCATTTTACATATATCCCAATGCCCATGAAAAGGAGTGGTGTTTCAATCACATAGTCACACTGCCCTTTTAATTTATTTTATATTTATTTTATCATTTATTTCATTTCAAATTTTATTTTATTTTCGATACAGCTTGCAGTCCCTCCTGAACTGATTCGTTACTTTTACTCAGTGATATACCCAAATGTGCCTTGCTGACAAGCTTTTCTTGAAACCCAGAGACAGAACATTGCACTTGACATTGAAAGCAATCGGTACTCTACCCCAGGGATCTCCAACCTTGGCAACTTTAAGACTTGTGGACTTCAATTCCCAGAATTCCTCAGCCAGTTTTACTGGCAAGTCTTAAAGTTGCCAAAGTTGGAGACCCCTGCAGTCTACACAGCATGAAGATAGTGTTGCAGTTTGGAGCTGATACTGGTGTCAACAGCAAATAATGTAATTATTTTTCCTCCTTTTTATTATGTTTTTATAAATCTTGTGTATTACTTCAATACATCAATGTTTACATAATATGGTTAAAGTTTATTAACATTCTATTACATTGTATTTAGTTAGCTTAGTATACTGAGAACAGAGAAGAGTATTTTAAAAAAGCATATTCTATCAATACAGGTTATAATTATAGAATAGCAATACATAACAGTGTAAAATTATTTGGTGTTGTCATTCAGACGTTGAGAAAAAAATATTTTAACTCACATCAAAGTATTTGTATACAGATTTTGATCTTTACATATTACTTAATATTAAAATCTCCATGGAGTGGGCTCTCCCCCCCGTTAATAAAGGAAAAAACTATAGATAAATGAGCAAATTTAGTAAGAATTAAAATATCAAAAAAGCAGGAGAAAAAAGAAAATAAGAAAAGGACTATTGAATTTGTAACTTCCCAATTTTGTGCATTTGCCAACTCTCAATATTTATAGATATACAGGTTCCCTTTGAAACCAAACTGTGATCATATTTGTCATATCATGTTGCATCATGTGTTGTATATATAGGAACTGTTCTTGCTCACATTTAGTTAATGCTTGCAATCTATTGTGTACATATACTGTTAGTTTTGCCACTGCTGTGTTCTTTCCAATTTTAAGCTCCCAGATACTTTAATTTTTAGATATTTGGTGATCAAATGCTATCTCTATAGGTAGTTTGTGTTACCAATCAATAACCAGCATATGGAGGAAGGAAAGAAATACAGTGTGTGAGAAAAAAGCCAGTATTTTGGGGGCACTGCCATAGAAATGCAAGCCACACCCTTTAAATGTACCTGTTCAACACCTGCAAATAAATGAAGTAAAAATGCTGTGTAAGGGGGAAAATATTTCACAGTTTCCATGTTGCAATGGAGGTTAAAGGGGGAAATAGAGAAAGGTTGATGGTCCTATCCAGTGTCAGCCTGTTTGTGAATGAACTCGGCACAAGGGCTGGGTGTGCAGGGTGTTGCAAGACCAATGGTGACATTTAAAGGCTTTTTAGACACAAAGAACAAAAGTGTTAAAGTTAATCATTCACTTACATTCGTAGAAAGAGATATTTGGGGGGCAGCCTGTCCTCTGACTGTTAGGCATCTCTGCCCATCAACCGCTGACCACATTTCTCTGGTGTTGTTAGATTGGGCCAATCCAACATTATAGAAGCAAAGAGGAAAAAAATACGCAATAAGTGGAATTCCTGGATCCAAAAGCAGACGTTTTTATGAACCAGGGTGAATGTGTTGTTACTGTTGCAATGAAGTAGAGGTAGACCTTGACAAAAATTTATGTTGCTAAAGTGAGACCTTTGTTAAGTGAATTTTGCCCCATTTTACGACCTTTCTTGCTACCATTGTTAAGTGAATCACTGCAGTTGTTAAGTTAGTAACACGGTTGTTAAGTGAATCTGGCTTCCTCATTGACTTTGTTTATCAGAAGATCACACAAGGGGAGACTGCAAGGGTCATAAATATGAATCATTTGCCAAGCTTCCGGATTTTTATCATGTGACCATGGGGATGCGGCAATGGTCATAAGTGGGGGAAATGGTCATAAGTCACTTTTTTCAGTGCCGTTGTAACTTTGAACAGTCATTAAATGAACTGTTCTAAGTTGAGGATGCTCCGTAACATAGTCCTTCTTTCTAATGACCAGGTGCCCTCCTGTTCTTGCCATCACATGCACAAGTTCACAAAATATGTATTGATCAAACATATCATAGATCTAATGGGCTTCAATTCATTTTAATCCCATCTTTATTATTTTATAACTGACTCAAGGTGGTGAACATACGCCTTTCGCTTCCTATTTTCTCCACAACAATGACTCTTTCTGGTGAATTTGGCTGAGAAACAGTGACTGTCCCAAGGACACCCAGCTGGCTTTCATAGCTAAGACAGGACTTGAACTCATGGCCTCCCACTTTCTAGATTAGCACGTTGGTCACTACATACAGATTAACAGAGTTGGAAGGGGCCTTGTCGGTCATCTAGTCCAACCCCCCTGCCTACACCATTTTTGACAGATGACAGTCCAGTCTCTTTCTTGAAAGCTTTCAGTGATGAAGCTCCCACAACTTCCATTAGTTGATTGTTCTCACTGTCAGAAAATGTTTCCTTATTTCCAGGTTCTGCTCTCCTTGTCCTGTTTCCATCCATTATTCCTTCTCTGGCCTTCAGGTGCTTTGGAAAATAGCTTTGCCCCCCTCCTCTTCTCTGTGGCAGCCCCTCAAATATTGGAAGATGCTCTCCTGTCTCCCCTGGTCCTTCTCTTCACCAGACTAGCCAGGCCCAGTTCCTGCAAAAGTTCTTCATATGTTTTAGCCTCCAGTCCTCTAATCATCCTGGTTGCTCTTCTCTGCACTTTTTCTGGAGTCTCAACATCTTTTTATAGTGTGGTGACCAAAACCAGATGCAGTCCTCTAGGTGTGGTCTTACTAAGGCTTCATTGAGTGGTATTAGTACCTCTCTTGATCTTGATTGCATTCTTCTGTTAATGCAACTAAGAATTGCATCAGCATTTTTGGCTGCCACTGCACAGTGCTAGCTCATATTTAATTGGTTGCCCATGAAGATCCAACTGGCTCTGTTCTAGAGACCACATTCCTATACTATGCTTAGTCTTAACCCAATTATTAATATTGGGTTTTGGTTCAGTTTATTACAGTATATTGCATTACTTCAAGTCCCATACAAGTTCAAGGTGAAAGATATTGTACAAACCAGAAATGGGTTAATTCAGTAAGCAGGTTTAGTGTATCTTGAGATACCCAAGCATTTTACCCATGGCCTCTAGAGACTTGAGAACTGCTATCATTTTACTTAATTCGCAGGAATAAGAAATTATTTGAGGTTAACTTTTATTATTTTTCATAGTTTACAGCAGAGGTCTCCAAACTGGGCAACTTTGGACTTCAACTCCCAGAATTCACCAGCCAGCTATGAAATCCACAAGTCTTAAAGTTGCCAAGTTTGGGGACCTCTGGTTTACAGAACACCACTGGGGGTGAGGAAATCTTTTTTTTTTCCCCATCAGGGCAAGTCATTATTTTTCAGTGAGTAAGCAGGAAGGGTTGGTACAGCAGAGAAATTCTTCCTCACCCACCTTTCTCAGGTGCTGAGGTGCTATTGGGCCCTACTAAAGTGACTGACACACCTTGGTTGATTCAGTTGCTCCCATGGTGGATCTGGTAATCAGGCCTAAAGAATCAGAAAAACATCCCGTCTTAATGAAGACCAAAAGAAACAATATTCCAGCAGAATGAGGGGAGGAAGAGAAATTTTATTTTCTCAGATTCCAAAGAAACCTTACCTGGTTTGACCTAAAAAGGTCTGGGAACAAAATACAGTAAATTGCAAGGACATACAGGTAGTTCTCAACTTATAACCATTCAAAGTTACAGTGGCACTGAAAAAAGTGACTTATACCTTTTGTTTCACATTTACAATCGTTGCAGCCTCCCTGTGGTCATGTGATCCAAATTCAGATGATGGGAACTCATATTTATTATAATTGCTATGTCCTGAGGTCATGTGACCTCCTGTCATGCCCCTATTGGAATCTGATTCAGAGGGGGAGGCCGAGCAGCTGACAGGGAGTGGAAGTGTGGCTTTGTTGGCTGTGGAAGAAACTGGGGAATGGCAAAAGCCGACTGGGCAGAGCAGGGGAGAGGTAGAGCAAGGGAAAGGGAATTCGGAGGAGGACCCAGGCCCATTCCCTCTTCATCCTAGGGCACATAGGGAAGAATGGAGAAGGGAGCAATGTGAGTTGTGTGGCTTATGGGGAAGGAAAGGGCCCTGATTCCCTTTATTAGCTACAGCTGGGAACACAGTGTTTAAAAAGGGAAGCTGTGCACAGGAAAGTTGTTGGAAGCAAATCATGAGTTATCTGTTATTGTTGAGGCTTATCTGGGTTCCTGGCATCTTCCCAACTGTGTGTTTTGCTGGCCGTTCAAGTCTGCAATTCCTTCTCCTGCCCTCTCAAGTTAATTACTGCAGTGTGGTTTGTGTGCATTTTTCGTTACAATTTGTATGTACTTTGTTTTTGGACTCAATTTCCTCCACTTAAAGACTGTTCGCGGGAGAGTTTTTTCTCCAGCTGAAGATAACTTGGACATTGGGGGTCATGTTGGAGGTATTAAAGGGATATTTCTTGCTTATGCGACTGTGTTGCCTTTGTGCCACACCCCTTTGGGTCATCACATCTCTTTTTGCAACCTTCTGATAAGCAGTCAAAGGGGAAGCCAGATTCACTTAGCAATTGCAGTGCCTAGAAAGCTTGCCAAATGGGGCACAATTCGGTTAACACACGTCTTGCTTAGAAACATAAATTTTCTCTCAGTTGCAGTCGTTAAGTTGAGGACCACCTGTACTCCTGTCTTATAAATGTAAGCTGTTGCTGTCTTCATAGAACATCTGATTTTAGGGTGGTTTTGTTTGAGATTTGCGTACAAGTCATCTTACACTTATATCTGCAATTGGGACCAGAATATCTGTGGTTAAGCAAGGTGGCTATGAAATTAATCTCAGCAGGTTTTATGACCTGTTTTTGCCATGCTTGTTTAAGCAAATAGTTGTTAAGCGAATCAGGTGGTTGTTAAGCAAGCCTGGCTTTCCCCCATTGGCTTTGCTTGTCGAAAGCCAGCTGGAAAGGTCTCAAATGGTGATCACAGGATTCTGGGATGCTGCAACCAACCTAAACACACACCTATTGCTGAGGACCTGAATTTCAATCATGGGACTGTGGGGATGCTGCAGTGTTTGCAAGCCCAGGGATTATTGTGCCATTGTAACTTTGAATGATCACTAAACAGATGGTTATGTTGAGGACTACCTATCTCTTGTGTCTGCCAGTAACAATTGCTATTAAAGATGGTTTGGATCAGGCTGAATTCCAACAGGGGAAAAATACTCTAAGTGGGAGCTCTTAAAAATGGTAGAAAGGGATATTTGCATAGAGGTTTTACCTCGCCCAACAGTATTTCCAGGGAGGAAGGTCAAAAATGTTAAGGTGGCAACCACAGTCCCCCAATGGGCACCCCACTTCTTTTTGCAGGAGTCACAGAAAAACAAGGGCTGGGCCAAGGCTGGTATGGATTGGATCCTGGTAGGAGTCTTTTTTTGACTTTCCTCCCTGAGGATACCTTGCTGGGCACCCCAAGTCAGGGATGGGATTCTACCGGTTTGCACCTATTTGCTAGAACCGGTTGTTAACCTTCTAAGCAGTTTGGAGAACCGGTTGTGAGAAGAAATTAGTGGCCTATTCCTGTAAGGAAGGCAGGAAGGAAACATTCTGGCGTTGCTTACAGAAACTGCCTCTCCGTTAACCCTTATTACATTCTTGGCAGGACTAGACTTCCTGTCTCAGGAACTTCTCTGAAGTTTTTTTCCCTTCCTTTGCTGGTTCTTTGCTTGTGTGGAGTGACCATTCAAGGTTACAATGGCACTGAAAAAAGTGACTTATGACCATTTTTCACAGTTACGACTGTTGCAGAATCCCCACAGTCATGAGAGGCCAGCCGAGGAGATGCGTGCCTCGATGTGAATGATATTGAGTTGGCCATGCCCAGCCAATAACATGACCACCAAGCCATGCCCACCCAGTCACATGACCACCAAGCCATGCCTACCACCTAAGCCATGCCCACAGAACCGGTTGTTAAAATATTTGAATCCCACCCCTGCCCCAAGTCCCAGGCTCTCACAACCAGCCAGGCCTAACATTCATTTTATCTGCTAGCCTAAGACTCTCCCCTCTCCCTGCCACTTCCTTCCATCTCTCTTTATAGCAGATGATTTATTAAGGAAACATTTTAAAAGGCCAGTGCATGGGCGTCTGCAGCAAATTCCTGCTTTTGGCAAAATGACAAATGCATTGCCCCACAAGCACGTGCAAGTCGAAAGGGGTGGGGCTAGTGACACAACAACACAAATGCTGCTGGCGTCATTCGGCCTCCTGTTGTGGATGCTCCAGGCCAACTCAGAGGATTTAGTCTCTTTAAACTGGACCAAAGTAAACAGCTACAAAAATCTTCCTCTACTTGGAGTGGGAAGAGTCCAGTGTACTCTTTTTTTGGTGGCTGAAACAAAAATATTGTTGATTTGGTTGACATTGAGGTTTCATCTATTTCATTCCAACTATTGGACCATGATTACTCCAGCAGAAGTAAATTGAGTTTAAGCAATTGCTATAGAAGAGTGCTTTAGTGACTGATAACAAGAGTAATCGCACTTATATTTAAATACTGCTTCATATAGTGCTTTACAGCCCTCTCTAAGCAGTTTACAGAGTCAGCATCTTACCCCCAACAGTCTGGGTCCTCATTTTACCGACCTCAGAAGGATGGAAGTCTGAGACAACCTTGAGCCTGGTGAGATGGCTTCCAGGGTCTTCAAACTTGGCAACTTTAAGACTTCTG
>BLBF01000072.1:10647453-10671345 GCA_015471245.1 Laticauda colubrina
AAATGAAATGAAATGAAATGAAATGAAATGAAATGAAATGAAATGAAGGACAACATAAAGTCAGGGGTTGGTAGCCTGAAAGATGAATGTGTTGCCACCTAGAAGTCCAAGAGGTCAAAATAGATTTGGATAAAAGCCAGTGTCTCCCTCTTAAGGCACCATGAGTAAGAAGCTCCTCTGTCCAAAGTTGTCTATATTCTTTTGAAAGGTTATTTAGATGCCTTCTTTGGAGAGCAGTGTTAGGAAAGGCCATTCTTCCCAAGACCTCCTTGTTATAAGTCAGAGTCTATATATCTTACTGACCCAAGTCAGAAATTCAGGAGGTTCTGGGGTTGGGAGAGCACTGGCTTAAAAAGATAATATATGTGGTCCAGAGATATATTTGGAATGGCTGTTCTTGAAACACTCCTTTTGTCTCCCTTAATTCATTCAACAAAAAATCCTCTTAACTCCACCTTCCCAAATATGATGCTGTCTAAATATGTTAGGTTAGCATCTCTCTAAATTCCTGGGCTTACCTGCTGACGAGGAATTCTGGGAGTTGTACCCTTAATAACCTGTAGTTCTTAAACTTGCATACCTGAAGAGCATGAAAAGAGCCTTGCTCGATCGCTTCAGCAATCTGCATTCCACAGGAATCCAATTGGGTTCATCTGAGGAATTCACAAAAAAAGATAGGATAGGGCAGTGGTGTAAAACTCGATTTCATTGAGGGCCGCATCAGGGTTGTGTTTGACCTCAGGGGCTGGGGTGGGTGTGGCCAGCTCAACATCACTCCTGATGGGCTCCTGTGGTGGTCCAAGTGCTCTCCCAGCAAAAACAGGCTCCCAAGCTCCATTTTCGGCTGCCACAGCCTCCTGCAACACTCTGCCCATTTTTCCTGGCAGAAGAACCATGGGTCAATCCTTTGCTGTTTCCAGGACAGCTCCACGGGCCAGATCTAAGTATCCCGCAAGCCAGATCCTGCCCCCGGGCATTGAATTTGACATCCCTGGGATAGGGGATAGGGGACTTCTTCCACCACTTCTTCCAACTCATGTCTAATGTCTGCTGCCTTGATTCAGGAGTTAGGCACATAGTCAGCAAAACTAATAGCCCTTGATATCCCAGTGCTAACTTGGAGGTTATTTCTCATATCAAATGGCAGTAATCCACAGCCCTTCCATAGTCATCCCTCACCCTTTAATTGTGTGGCTTATCCTTAAAGATGCAGAAGAAGAAAGCCAGGAAAGGAAAATTGGCTCCTTAGGGATGAGTGCCAAGTCTAATTCCCTTAGCAGTAAACTTGGCAGTCATCCCTAAGGAGCCAACCTTGATCTGTCTGCTGTGCTCCTTTGCCAGGATTCCTGTTGGGTTCAAGTCTCTGCTTGCTTATTTTTCAGGTGACATTACAGAACACTCAGGAGTCTCCAGTGGAGGTCAACACAACAGATTGGCTCCATGGGGAACACTGTCTTCGAGCCCGAACATCCTTTAGAAATGAAGACAAGTGGAGCAATTTCTCGGAACCAGTTTGCCTGTGGTTGCCTGAAGAAAGTGCAGGAGGAGACACAGGTCTAGAGCTCCATTTTTCCAGTGAAATTGATCCAACACAGATCTTTATGTAGGATTGGAAATGTCCAGTTTTATGCACCCATGGCCAATGCAATCCCATAAAAGCATTGTGATTGGTCTTTTGATGTCGGCAAAAAACACACCAGAAATCAAGCTATTCAGAGAAGTCCATGATGACTTCCTCCATTTTGAATTGGGAGCCGCCCAGAGCCGTTTGCAGAGATTGGTGGCTGTAGAAATTAAATACATGCATTCATGCATAAATAAATAATAAATAAATAAATTGCAAGGCAGAGTTGCAAAGCTTCCTTTTTTCCCTTCTTTTCACCAGCAGCTCCAGAGAATTATCTGCTACATGGGCTCATTTTCTTGCTTATCATGGTTTATTTTCTTACACTTTCCTTGCTTTTGGGGTGCAGCTTCTTTTCTTCTTTCCTCTGCTAGTGGTCTGGAGCAAGGTTACCTCCAGTTCTGGGACTCTTGTTTGGGTACTATATCTCACCCTCCTATCTCCCTCCAGACATGACAGTTACCGTGATTCTCTCAACAAAGATGTCCAATGGCTATTAGAGTTGAGCAGGACAATAGTTCATTGGCAGAACAAGAGGATTGTCTGCAAAAGGTTCTGTTTCAGTCCTCAGCATCACCAGAGAGAGCTAGGAAAGATTCTTAGTTGGAACTTTGGATTCTAGGCCAATACATGATATTGTTAGTTTGCTTTAAACTGAAAAGTGTTGTTTAGATCAGTCTTTTTGTACCTGGCATTCTTCAGAGTGTTGGACTTCAGTTAACTAGGTAATTAACAATTCCAACTTCCTATCTATTGATAACTGATCTGTGCACTTTAGTATCTCATAATTGCTTTTTTTTTTTTTTCCTGCAGGAAAATGGGAAATTGTTGCCATTCCTTTGCTTATTATATTGACTACTGGTGCTGTGTTGCTTTTCTTCTATTACAAGTACACGATCAAGCAAGTTGAGACGCCTTCAGCTTTGGTATGGGAAGTATGGAAGATTTCAGAGATGAACAGGGGGAAGTTGACTTCCATAATAGTGTGCATCTTTTCATACATAGAGCCTGCACTGATCTGATATTGATGCCATGCCTGTATGTGCCCATAATAGATTGCGTAGGTTTTTCACAAAGACAATTAATTTTCAACTCAGAAGAAAGACTATTTTCAGTATTTCTTTTGGGAACATGGGACAGGTAGTTTCCCTTTGGCAGGAATTTTTGTCTCTTTAAGAGTTTCTCCTCATCCTTAAGTCAATATAATGTGGCATCTTGCTGTCTTCATCCATATGCTTTGTGGCAGCTTTGAGGAACAGCATTGCAATCTCCTAGTGAGTGGCTAATAGTTGTTCTTTTCCCCTCATTGTACAAAAAATGCATCATGAGGGAGAAACAAGGTTATGTAGGTTACAGGCCAGCTGCCATTTTTTTTACTGTTCCCCATTGGACAATTGGAGAGGACATTAAATGAGGAGATTGTCGTGGTTTGATAAACAAGATTCCATAGTAGCGGCAGAAAAGAATATTTGTAACTCGGTTGAACTGTGGGGTCCTTGGTGCTCTTTGAGCTTGGTTGTTTTCTTGCAGATGTTTCATTACCGAACTAGGTTATCATTATCAGATGATGTTACCTTGTTGGGTAATAAAACATCTGCAAGAAAACAATCAAGCTCAGAGAGCACCTAGGACCTCATGGATTTCCTGTTAATGCAGAAAATAAGTAATGGTTATAAATTCTTGGGCAACATCTGTCTGAAACAGTTTGGAGAAGTGCTATTTGCTTCTTACTTAGAATTCAGTTACATGTTCCCTTGGTCATGATCATGGTTACGTTAAATATAGCAGCACAAACAGGTGTTCTAAAGGAAGAAGAAGACAGTGAGCAGAGGAAAGGGACATAAAAAGCTTTCTTTAGTAACTAAAGAGAGTGATTATCTTTAAGAAACTGCCTACATGACAGCCAGGACTCATTTTGGCCTTATCAACCATTATTTGTTCACTGCAGAAGAAATAGCAGCAAGATTGATGACAAGAGATTGTGAGAGTTGTGCTTCAGAACACCTACCTAGAAGGCACCAAATTGATAATCTCTGCTGATTAAACCATGTTCACAAAATTTGCTTGGCAGTCTCTTAGTCAAGAGTGCTGATGTTGAATAAGACCACTGATCAGCAATTGTTCCAAGTGTTCAATTGTTTAATACTGTATATCTCATGATGAATATTGGCCTGCATTGTGGACAGATGTTTAATGTTATCAATATGAAGTCCTTCAGCGATATCTCGTTCCCAGCCTTGTAGCCTGACACTTTATTAATTGAGAATGCTAATTGGACCTAGAAATTTTATTCATCTTAAACAGATGCTCTGTCATTGAGCAGGATGAGCTTTGCTCATATAAAAGGGATTCATAACTGGCATTTCGCAGCTGATGATCTTGGAGTAAAGACATCTGATAGCAATTATTCCACTCTTGAGGATATTTAGTTTCTATACAAGTTAAATTCACCCAGAGGTCCCTCAAAGTCACCCATCAGAAGGACCCCGGTCAGTTTAGCCTATATAGGAATCAGATTTATGGAGAATTTGGATTTAGCATGGTGTATTAATAAGTGAAAAGATCAGTTTCAAATTAAAATGGGTCATTTAAAAAATCCATATGATCTTTAAATGACTAACTACATTCTCTTGGTGCTGTATCATTTGTTTTGTTTAAACTGTGCACCCATTTAATCATGTAATCTTAGACTTATTCCATTTCTTAAGAATGTTTCAGAAGCAGTTTATATATATTCTTTAACAGATGTTCTGAGTTTTGTTTCATAAGCATTTCATTTGTTCAGATCTCTAAATAGGACATCTTTTCCTGGCTCTGTTTGAACTATGTTACTCAAAGATATTGAAACCAGTGAGAGAAATTCCTGAATTTTTTATTCTCTTGCCTTATCTTCCTTGCCAGGGACTGTAATTCTAATTAAAAAAACATAGAGGAGTGGACAACCTTCTCATTTTGAATAATGCATTTTATGATAGAAACACCTTTACAATTATCTTAGCTTTATGTCCTTTGCAAATTCTCTGCATCCTTGAAATAAAATCTCAGCACAATTCATCTTCTTCAGGATCATGGCTAGAGAAATAAATTCCAAATTATCAAAAGCTTTCTATGCATCAAGAAAAATCATAGCCACTTCCCCCTTTTTCTGGCACCTGGCAGCTCTTTCAAGCTTTATTGTCTCATTCAAAAACGCTGCTCTACTGAACATTCTACAGTCAGAACCTACAATATAATTGGTGAACAATTAAGGGGAATAAATTATTGGTTTTAGTTACCATCTTAAATGAATTCAATTTTTTACTTCAGAACTTATTTTTGTTGAATAAGCTTAATGTTACTTACATTCCAAATTTCTAACAAGTCAAGTTTTTGATGCAGCTAATACAGATGTCCGTTTATAATAAATCTGTGTTGATACAATAAGTAAACAAAGCACAGCTTCTCAACAATCAGTCCTGTTGGTTTCCACCCAGTCTTGTTCGTCGTTCTTACTTCTGTTACTCAGTTTAAAAAAATGAAAATGCATTGTTTCTCTCTTATTCCCCACTTCTCCTTTCCCAAATTAGGATTTTTCTAAGTACCAGCACCCAACGTACCTGCTGAAATTTAATGAAAGGGAGTTGATCATACAGAATGTCAACTTTATTCTGGAACCGAAAATCACACCTGCCCTGTCAACTCTTTCAGTGGATTCTTTATCAAAAGAAAGTGAAGACAGCGAGGATGAGGATGATAGTAGTAGCCATATTCCTTATACAAAAACTCTTCGATTCCAGAAGAAGGATGAAAACTGCTCAACAGTTGGCATTTTTCCAACATGTTCCAGCTCTTCTTCTGGATCTGGAAATTCTCAGCTAAGTGGAGAAAGCTGGCCAGCTGCGACAATATCAAAGCCCTTTTTTACAGCAGAATGGATGACAACGGATGCTTCTTCTGGACACCTAGAGAAGACTTTCCTTTCTGAGGACTCCATTATGGATGAATCAATTAGCTTTGCAAATGACTTCTCAGCTCCTAGTAGAGAAAGTCAAGAAATTACAAACAGAGATGTCGACTTTTTGAACCAGTTAATATTATCAGAAAGTCACGACTTGTGCTTTTCCACAGGTTTGGAAATTAGAACTGGAGGAGTCCAATGCAGAAGCATTTGTGCAAGTCTAGAAAACTCACAGACATCTCTTTGTAGTCAGCCTGAAAGGCAGTTTATAGAAGAATGGAAATGTGAAAATGACTCTAGCAATCGTGAGTCTGTACGGCAAGAAACATCTCTGCTTGATGTGTCTTGTCAAGACAGGGTTGAAAATGGAGAACGGGTTGAAAACAATACTCTGAAATCTACAGGCCACAATTATCAACCCAGACAAGGACATTACATTTCAAGAACCTAATGCCAATTACTGGTATGTATTCTAAGAGTTAGAGAAGATCTTGCCATGATTTTTCTGAAAGATCCTTTGATGAAAGTTATACTTTAAAAATCCCCAGTCAAATTCTGTTTGGAATCAGAATGAACCAAACAGGACAGAGATTATAGTTACATTCTATTTCTAGGTTGCCATATTCTTCCATTACATCTTATTCTACAAAACAAAACTGAACTTCCTAAGTGAAATTCCATTGAGATTGAAAACCAGAACAGTAGTGTTCATTAGTGATTTTGTCATGGAAATTAGAATTTTCCTATGGAGAATTGGAATTCTTGGAAAAGTGAGTGTTGTTTCCCAACTGAGTATTGGGATGTTCAGCTAAAAAAATGTATCATATTTTGGATATCCATGTCCATTTCTCCATTTGTGAATAGTTGGATATGTTTTCCCCATCTATTTTAGTCTTTTTTTGAACAGTGATTTCTAATCAGAACTGTAACTAGTTACAAGTCTCTTTAGTGTCCACAAATTGGTTTAAGCTTGCTGACACCAATATGTGAACAAATAACAGTTCAGTCTGAGATCAAGAATTGAGAACAGGAAATACAGAAGATTCTTGTGGAAGCATTAAGCATTGCATTATATGAGCTAATCCAGACTGGTGCTGTTCTTTTAAGGTGAAAGGCATAGTCTCTAGAACTGAAGAAAATATAAAGATAATATCTCCCTCTTTTTGAGAAAGTTCTTTCAACCTCAAACTGGGCCTTAATAACTTTTTTTTTCATCAACTCATTGCAAAGACGAAAAAGAAATGTCAGATATGCTCTTTATTGTGCAATTGTATGCACACAAACTTGGATCTAAGTTTATATTGAAGTGAAATACCAATAAAGGAAAATACCTGTAGCTAAGGGTTGAAATTAGGGGTCCTTGGTGTTCTCTAAGCTTGTTTTGCTTTCTTCCAAGCGTTTCATCACCCAACTAGACAACATCATCAGTGCTAGTGCTGCTAGTTCTGCTAAATGCTCGTGATGTTATTCCTGATAATGTTACCTAGTTTGAGCAATGAAATGCCTGCAAGAAAAAAAGCAATCTCAGAGAGCACCAAGGACGCCTAACTGTGAAGTATTTCAAACCAAGAGCCACTCTCAGATTCTAAATATTTTTATAGAATGTCTTTGTGTTTTATGCCTTCATTTACATCTCATATTGAGATTGCCATGTTGTGTCTCTCATTGGTTGAGGCAACAAAATTCATGGACCATTGTAGTTCAGAGTTGAACTATAACTCTTTGGTGCCCTCTGAGTTGATTGTTTTCTGCAGACGTTTCATTACCAAACGAGGTAACATCATCAGTACTAGGGCTGGCAGGGATGATGTTACTTAGTTTGGTAATGAAACATCTGCAAGAAAATAACCAAGCTCAGAGACCACCAAGGACCCCACAATTAAGGGTCCACTAAGTGACTTTTTTGCAGAACAATTTTTTGTTCATTTAGAAATTTAATTTGGCCACCTGCTCACTGTCAGTGACTCTGTGTGGCTTACAAAAAATGAAAACCCTACATACAATAAAAACAATTACATGTTTTACAATAAAAACAAAAGCCTCTGACAGGTTTCTGTTCTATCAAATTTATATCTCAATTTTAAATAAATTGCCTGAATATAAAAATGCTAATTGGTTTAGAGGCAGAAGTGGACATGATTGGAGTTGTTTCGTTTCACAACAAAAATTCTCTGGACATCCTAGCATGGGACTTTCCTTGGAGAACACTTGTGGTTTTTTTCCCCAGCATTTTTTTTTTTGACTGATCACATGATGTTTCATGCCCCATGATTGTTCGAGGAGTGGGATACAAAGAAATATCTGCCTTTCCTATACAAAGGACATTTTTTTCCTTGGGAGGAAAAGAGGCAGAAAGGGAAGAAAGATAAACCACCACAGCCATCTCCCCCATTGTTTCAGAAGTGAGATAGATTTTTTTCTTGAGCAAGGTTGCATTGTCATTCCCTCCAAGAGGTCTCCACTCATGGCAAAAACACAGAAGATGGGCTTGATTAGATCCATGGGGAAAAGAGATTGCATTTCTATTCTGAGGCTATTGCAGGCCATATTGGTGAATCCACCCAGTGCTATAATTAAACCAGGGTGTTCAACTTTGGCAACTTTAAGACCTGTGGACTTCAACTCCAAGATTTTCCCATCCAGTTCCTCCTAGAATTCTGGGAGTTGAAGTCCACAAGTCTTAAAGTTGCCAAACTTGGGCACCTCTGAAATAAACAGTTTGGGGAGTTGAGAGAAGGATGGCAAAAGAAAATAGCAGAGTCAAGCATGTGAAGAGAAGGTTCCATTTTTCTTCTTGTTTGTAGATATCTTCCTTTCCTCCTTCTTTCAGGGCTCTCAAGCTTTTTTAGGGGATGTCAGGGTGTGATTTCATCCAACTGATGTTAATTCCTGTTGTAACATAGGAGGTGACTTCAATCAGTTTAGAATACACCGGATGTTCCTCTTGTTCATGTCTCAAGAGGAGACACCCTTTGCTTATCTAAAACTACTTTTCAGCTTCTCGTTTAGTTCTTCCTCATCAAGCTGAGGGCATGGGAAATCACCATCCTTACCTGTCTTCCTCTGTTGCTGGGATGGTGAACCTATGGCTCTGCCTGCCACAAGTGGATGTGTCTCACAGCTGATTTTTTGGGTTTGTCTGGGGTCTTTTTCGGCCTCCCAGAGGCTTGGAAAAAGCCTCTGCAAAGCTTTTCAGGTCAAATTATAGGCCCGTTTCATCACTTCCTGTAATACCGGAAGTGATGAAACGGGCCTATAATTCATCCTGAAAAGCCTTGCAGAGGCTTTTTCCAAGCCTATGGGAGGCCGAAAAAAACCTCAAAGCAGCCAAAAAATCAGCTGTGAGGCGCAGTGCAGATTAGGGGGTGGGTGCTGGCATGGAAGTGCATGCGCACTGGTGCGTGCACAATTTTTGGCACAGGAGCCCAAAAAGGTTAGCCATCACTACTCTATTGGGTATCCTCTAGAAGTTTTGATCTCTCAAAGTTCCCCAGTTAATCTGTCTAAAAGAAAGTTGAAGGATAGCAGGTTGGAGACGTAGCCCATACACACTTACGGCATTTTAACAGAATTTACTTAAGGGATTTTATTGCAATAAAATTTTACATGCAAATATGTATTTCTATTAACTCTTGAAATCCTTCTTACTGATAGTATTGGCTTGCTTCAATGGAGCAACAGTTTCTTCCTACACGAATTGGCTGGCAACTAGCCTTTATGTCTTAAAAGAGACAGTATTATTAAGTTAACCAAACCTAAGTTCACTGATAAATATGGCTGCAACTAGAATGTTGCTGCTGAATGGGGAGATGGGGCAATGAACTTCTCTTGAACCCAAGTTCCCTTCTCAGTTCAGAACTTCAGTTATAATTGTAGAAGATAAGGTTGAGGGGTGGGTTCAATATAAGAGAAGAGTCTAAAGCGATGTTTCTCAACCTTGGCCATTTTAAGACTCCAACCCTGGAGCTCCATCACTGGAGGACAACCATTTGTCTGAAATGACATAGGGTTTCCTGCTTAAGCAGAAAGTTGCACTAGAAGACCTCCAAGGTTCCAACTCTATTATTTTGTTAAAACTTTGACTCCAACAGCAAGGCTGGCAGGGGAATTCTGGGAGTTGAAGTCCACATATCTTAAAATGGCCAAGGTTGAGAAAACACAGGTCTAAAAGGAAGTATTGGCCTTCAGAGGCATTAAAGTGGCTTTTCGTATTGATTTTGAAGAAAGTATTTCAGAGGGGAAGGCTCCCACTAGGATCAAAGCCCTACCCTTTACCTAGGTGAAATGTAGGTGCTTCCATATATTCCATAATTTCATATTTTGTGCTCAGGAATATAACTTGGGGAACAAACTACCTAAATTCATTTTCTAAAATGCATTAAAAACACTCCTGCACACTAAAGGGAGTTCTTTGAGCAGTTTGATACAAAATAAAAGAGTCCTCATATTTCCAGTGATTTATTTTTGTACATCATTCTTCTTGTTTATGTATATGCACTTTGGTTAATTGTACTATTTATAAATACACATTTTAAAATGCATAGGTGTGTTTATATTTCTGCGTGTGTTTGTGCACCTCTGTGTCTGTGTTTGTGTTTCTCTGTTGTCATTATCCCAAACAGGTTGAAGTAGGATAAAGTCTTTTTCACTGAAAGCTATGGTCCATAATCTACCATGCTGGTCCATAACAGATTGCAGGTAGCCTTTGATTTACAGTCATAAGTCATGATTGTCATTAAACATGACTGTGCCTGATTTTATCTCCTTTTCTGCAATGGTCTTTAAGTGACTAACTTAATAACTAACCTATAGTAGATGTATATTATTCCGTTTCCCCAAAACAACTTCTGCTTAAGGGAGGACGAGAACTCAGGTCTCTCTGTTCCCAGTCCAGCATGTTAACCAACACCTAGTGCAGGCTATGGGGCTGAAAAGTCTGGTTTCCCCCACCCCCACTATCTGTCACTGAGTGCAGACTTGAACCAGGGTCTCCCCTCCCTTAATTCCACACCTTCATTGCTACATCTCTCCTCTGTGTGTAATCATTTCAGATCAGACAGGAAGAGCCAGAGGTTATGCTGAGACCCAATTTGAAATAAGACAATGAGTCACCAAGTGGGGAATTATTAGTTTCCACTCAGTAATTTGCTTCTGTGCTGCATTTGAGAGTCGTTCCTCCTTCCTTCTCTTTCCCAGCTCTGAGCCTCTCCTGCTGGCCTGCTAGGGGTCAGGAGGTTTTCTTTTGTTTTTGGCTCGTTGGCATCTTTTTAATTATGCTGGAGAGGACTGATAGTCCCTGGACTTACGACAGTTTGTTAGTGACTGTTCAAAGTTACTGCAGCAAGGAAAAAATGGCTCATAGCTGTTTTTGCAACATATCCATGGTCATGTAATCAAAATTAGGGTGCTTGGCAACTGACTCATACTTATGATGGTTGCAATGTCCTGGGACCATGTGATCTCCTTTTGCAAACTTCTGACAAAGTCAATGGGAAAGCAAGAATCACTTAACAACGGTGTTACTAACTTAACAGCTGCAGATGTTACTACTTAACATCTGTGGTAAGAGAGGCTGTAAAATGGGGCAAAATCCACTAACAACTGTCTTGCTTAGCAACAAAAATGTTGGGCTCAATTGTGGGTTGTAAGTAGAGGACTACCTATAATTGGGATCTTCACCCTTCTTATTGTTGAATGGAAGAAGTATCTTTTTGAATAATAAGAGAATTGCCTGTTTCCACAGCTATTCATTTCCAAAGTTCACCTGGTTGGGAGATACAGTGGAGAATTATCTTGCTTTTAAAATAAAGTCCAGATAGGAACTGTGATTGTGCAATTGTAATTCCATTTCTTCCTCTGCACACTCTGCCCTCTTTGACAATGCAATCACGGGTGCCATTTTGACTTTTTTGAACTTGCAAACACAGGAATTCTTTGGACTATTCAGGAATAGGAGGGCATGATAAAAAGGAATCGAATTAGTAGTTGCAACTGTGCAGTCAAATCTTCACTGTCTTAATTGCAACACTCCAGAAAAGGAGTAAGGCTTCAATCTAGTGATTGTGGAAGCCATCTTGACTTTTCCTCCTCACTTTAGATGCCTCTGAAGCCCTTCTCAGTATGTTTGTCCCAATGACCTTACTTCCCACTGCTCCGATTAACCTGCCTTCTCTGTTCCGGAAATGTTCTTTTGTTTTATTTATTTAATTGTTACAAATACTCTTACGTACCCTTGGCTTTATTGAGTCTCTGCAAATGTTATCTCATTTCTGAGAAAGACTGCATTAAGACTGAACAAGCATACTGGGCACTGGTTCCCAAGGGTTCAATGGGGTGAAGGTGGTGGTGTGTTTGGTGTGTCATACTGTCAGTGCATGCAGGCAGACAAGAGGCCTAACAGGTAAGGCGAGCTCTTTGCATATGAACAGTGCAGCCTCTGCAAATGACACACTCACAAAAACACGAAAACATCCACTTTTCCACAATATGACACCAACGTGGTAGGATTGCATCAGAGAAAGCATCAGCACGGTGGAATCCAATTTGCACTTGTGATACAAGTAGTCCTTGACTTATAATGATGCATTTAATGACCTTTCAAAGTCTTTGAAACAGAACTGAAAAAGTGACTTATGATTGATCCTTGCCCTTACGACAGTCTAAGCATCTCCAAAGTCATGTGATCAAAATTTGGGAGTTTGGCGACTAGCATATATTTCTGATGGCTACAGTATCAAGCAGAACCATTGAGAGAAGTCAGGTTCGGTTATTTACTGTGTGATTCACTTAACAGTTTCAGTGATTGGCTTAACAACTGCAATTTAGTGATTCACACTTAACAACAATTGGCTGAAGAACTATGGCCAAAAGGGCATAAAATTGGGCATGACTCTCCTAACAATCACCTTGTTTAGCAATGGAAATAGCAATAGTATAGCAATATATTATAATATATTGTTTATATTATAATAATATAATCATATTATATAATATAATATATATAAATATATTGTATTACACATCTTAATGGATGCTAGAATAGCTTTTGCTCAATGCTAGAAGCACAACTGTATACCATCGGATGAACTGATTATTCAAAAAATAATGGCATGTGCTGAAATGGACAAATTGACTTTAATGATACAAGAGAAAGAAGAGTCTGAATACTATAGAATTTGGGGGAAATGGTATAATTGGATCGAATTAAGACAGACAGAAAATGACGGAATTAAAGATAAGCAACTTATAGATTAAATGTGTATATTCACACAATTGTATATATTTGTAAATATGCACAAAAGAAAGAAATGGATGAGATGGATGTCACAAAACCTAACATCATGATATTTATTTTTTGTTTTATTTTTAAAATATACAAAAGACCAATAAAGTTTATTAAAAAAGAAAGAAAGAAATGTTTTCTCTAAAAACGTCAATGCTACTTTCAGCGCAAATCAGGAAAATAAAGCGGAGTAAGCAACAAAAGAGAAGCAGACAGATTAATTTGTCCTGCTATGTTTCACACATAAAGTAGTATCCCAAGGATCATGTCCCCCCAATTTTCTTCTCTGAAGCAAAATGTCCTTTTCTCAGCTGTAGGAACCACAAGAGGTTAATAATTCAGACTCCCCCACACCCATGACAAATCCTAAACCCAGCATCTTCCAAGACATGAGATAAGGAGCCTAGGGGCACAATTAAAGCTAGCAATAAATGTTTTTTTGAAATTTCCCATCAAACTTGTAGACAAGGAAATTTGGTTGGATGATTTCACTGATTTCATTCTCCAAGAAAGGGAGAAATTTACCATTTCTCGAGAATTTCCCCCTCATGAGGAAGCACAATACTGCTACAGAAAATGCTCCATCCAAGGCCTTCTCTCCAGGGGTGGGATACGACAGGGTTAACTTCTGGTTTGGGATTTACGAGCTTCCCTGCATGCTGTGAGCCATGTGCCTGTAAATCGTCATTAGCACACTGCATGCCGAGAAGCAGCCTTTGAAACAGCCCTCTTTTCTTGTTTTTTTTTTTAACTGCAGCTGTGCCTCGTTCAGCAGCTGAAGTTGAGAAATCAGGAAATAAAGATCAGGTAAGATCCCGGGTGGGCAGGTGGGCAAAAACTTCAGCAGCTCTTCAGAGCTACCGGTTCCACGGAGGTGGACAGAACCGGTAGAAACCCACCCCTGCTTCTCTCCTCATGTCCCTTCGGACAAAATGGGATCTTCCTTCAGCACCACCATGGCAGGTTGCCTTGGAGACAATAGATTGTTCTTTGCAAAGACCTGAAATGTGTAGGAGAATTCATCTTCTTGTGCCATATCCAGGGGTGGGCTTCTACCAATTCCGTCCACCTCCGTAGAACCGGTAGCTCTGAAGAGCAGCAGACATAGAACCGGTTCTATGTCTGCTGATGTTTTTGCCCACCTGGGCTCTTACCTGATCTTTATTTCCTGATTTTTCAACTTCAGCTGCCGAACGAGGCACAGGTGCAGTTAGAAAAGCAGGAAAAGAGGGCTGTTTCAAAGGCTGCTTCTCTGCAGGCAGCTGCTGATGACGATTTACAGGTGTGCGGCTCGCAGCCTGCAGGGAAGCTCGTAAATCCCGAACCAGTAGTTAACTCTGTCGTATCCCACCCCTGGACATATCCATCATCGGACGTTGGAGATCATGCTGGCGATCCTATTTTTATCAATAGCCACACAAAAAAGTGCTGCTGTGCTTTGTCCAAACCAATTTTGAAGTCATGATGTCCTTCTTCTGCCTGGATGTCATTTGTCTTCAATCTTTCCCTGGAGGATTAAGTGAAAGATGCCGTATTTTTCCGGGTGTCACATGTCCAAAATAGTCTAACTGCTTTTATGGTTTTGATTGTTCCCAAGTAGCTTATCACCTCCTCATTTCTTTTTATTTTTAAGTCAAGTTTTTTTATTTATATATAAGCATTTTGAATACAGTGTGATGTCTGGGCATTTCATTTTACAAAAAGAAAAAGAAAAACAACAGCTATACTGATAGTAAATGATAATTAATACACACAGTAATTATAACCATATTTATAATCCGGTTAGCTTATTTATGATCACATTAATAATACTACCATACTTATAATTATGAACAACATTCATATTTTACTTATCCATAACAATGATCTTTCTTCATCTAATTTCTATCTCCTAATTCTAACCATTGGAGACCAACTCTCCACTCCGTAGAGCAGGATAGAAAAGATATAGCATCTGACAAGCCTGGTTTTCAATCTTAGGCTTATGTCATGCCTGCAGAAGACCTTTCTCATTCTGAAGAATTCTGTTTGAGCTTTCTCTACCCTGTCATGTCCTAGCTTTCATGTAGAAGAATTGCTGTATATAATTTTTGATTTGGTTGCAGCAAGCACATTCCTGGTCAATCCTTACAGGTAGCCACCGACTTAGAACCATTTGTTAAGAACCTTTTGAAGTTACAGCAATGCTGGAAAAAGTGAATTACAAGCAATCCTCACATTTACACCATTGCAGCATCCCCAGAGTGACATGATCAAAATTCAGGTGCTTGGCAAATGGCATGTATTTTACAAGGGTGGTGCTATTCTGAGATCACATGATCACCATTTGTGACCTTCCCAACTGGCTTCCAACAAGCAAAGTCAATGGGGAAAGCTGGATTGCTTAACGACTGTGTGATTTACTTAACAACTGCAGTCATTTCCTTAACAACCGTGGCAAAAAAGATGGTAGAATCAGATGACTCCCTTAACAAATTTCTTGCTTAGCAATGGAAATTCTGGTCCCAACTGTGGTCCTGTCAAGGAATACTTGTATATCCAGAACAAAACAAACTCCTGAGCTAACTCAGCAAAAATATACCATTATTCACTGCTTACTTATTAAATGTTAGCAAACATGAGGGGGGAAAAATAGCAAAGTGACAAAACTGGGATAAAAGGCAGACCACAGCAAGAAAAGAGAAAGATACAAACAATAGTCAAGAAATAAAAAAAGCTTAGCTATAACAATCCACAACCATAATATCTCTACATCCAAAGACTCTGGAAAATTTCCAGAGTTGCTGGAAACTGTCCATTGAGCATTGGAGAGATTCCAGTAGGTGATTCTTGGTTATTGCAGCCTTAAACTTTTTAAGTGCATAACAGCATCAGAATAGAGATTTGCATTTGTGTCAGAAGTACCAAAGTGCTTCTGGGTTGAAAAGATTACCTGGTGACATCACTGTTGCCCGGGGAACACCCAGTTGGATGTCCATTAAGGTAGGGGTCTCCAACCTTGGCAACTTTAAGACTTATGGACTTCAAGCTTTGCCGGCTGAAGAACTCTGGGAGTTGAAGTCCATAAGTCTTAAAGTTGCCAAGGTTGGAGACCCCTGCATTAAGGAACTGAAGTGAAGGACAGGAGCTCAACCCCACCCCATGGCAATGCTCGGGTCTTGAACATGGCCTTGCTAACCTCCAACCCAGTGTCCTAACCATGAGAGCCACTGTGCTCCCAGAATAGAGGTGAAAAGTAGGACAACAGGTGATCCTTCCTCTATTCTACCCCATGCATTTGCTGATAGGGTCCGACATATCCCACAAAATGATCCTTTATAAAGGTCTTTGGGAACAACAATTTAGACATTTCCATCCTTGATACATTCACCATTCCTGAAATTAGAAATGCTCAACTGTTTTATTTTTTATTGCTTTTCCTTTTCTTTTAAAGGTTTTCCCACCTTGGGCCAGAAAATGCCGGTGCTCCAAAACAAAACACATTCCATTTCCCCCCCCCCCAAAAAAAAAACTGGTTTTTGAATGATACTCCAGACATTCTCCCTGGCTTTCTAGATTGTCTCAAAGACTGGGGTGTGGTGAGCGTCTTGCTTCAGCCTGTTGAGATGTGGCTAAAAATAAATAAATAAATAAATAAATAAATAAATGAGCAGCCAGACCAGTAAAACTGCTCTGACGCCAAGGAATGGTTGCAGGAAGTAGCTTATCAGAAGAAACGCTTGCTTCGGAAGGATGGAAGGGGTCCAGGTGCTTGCCTCATTGATCTGGCAGCAGGCGCTCCTCTGAGGGAGAGACTGAGGATTAATCACATCCAAAGGTGTTTATTTTCCTGTGGGCTACATGGGAATGGAGATGCCAGGTTAATTTCTCTACCTGGTGAAAAGACATTGTCCAGTGTTGTCAGCAAGGGAAATTTGAAGACTTCTGGAGAGTAACCTAGTCCATCTCAAGGGAAATTGCTTGTGTCTGGCTAATCTCATTACACTATTCATGAAGGTGTTTTTCATTTACTGGGCTTTGTGCTCTCTAGCAGGTAAGTGATCCTCCTGAGTTTGTTTTTTCATAAATGCCTTTAAAAAAAAAAAAAATCCTATCTCTGGGTTTTTGAGCCACTGCAAAGCAGAGCAGAACAACCTCCTGGAAATAAATTAGTGGGTTCAAGCAGGCAAGCTGAATGTCTTTCAGTATAAAAATGATATACGGTCTCTTGTTTGAGCAGGGTGTTGGAGTAGAAGACCTCCAAGGGTCCCTTCTAATTCTGTTATTCTGTTAAACTACTGGATTTGAAAATAAAAGGAGGGATGGGAAATCAAATGCCTTCCTGTGAGATGGAATATAAGTACAATAAGTATATTGCTTGTAATCTGCTGTATTTTACTGTCTGTACCTCTACTGTATTGGGTAGCCACCTAGTATATTTTATATTCTCTGGGTGGTGGTATAAATTTTTGAACAGATAAAATCAAGAGTCTCTTGGATACGATCTGAAACTTATTGTGTTTGTTTTGACCGTGGATGTAACTGGATTTATTTCCAGCCCTTGTGAAACAGACAGCGTCTATGTTCCGTGAAGTACCAAAACATCACAGTCTTAAGGAGGAATTGTCCTTGCCTTGAACTTAATAGGCATGATGCCCAATTAGATGGGGAAAAAAATGCAATGGGAAATAAATATTTCTTGGCAGACCACATCATGAAGTTAACATAACAGATGTCGTTCTAAAGTCTACAATTTTATTCCCAGAAGCTTTTGATTTGAATCTCAGTGTGATCTCCGTCTTCCTAGGTGTTTTTGGGCAAACCCTTCATCCTTTGTTTAGTTTTACATGGATAATAATCTCAGTTTCAGTGGCTTGTAAAGATTACTAAAATATACATATGGAAAGACATAAAACAGTTTCCCACCGTTTGTGTTCTCATACTAGCTGGTGTGTTGGCCATACTAGCTCAGAATTGCAATGCTAAAATTCAGCCTATCTGAAGGATAGAAAGTTGAGGTGGGTTTCATTTATAGAGAGAGCAAGCACAAGACTGCAGGAAAGAACATCAAATCAGGAATAAATTCATTCCAGAGATAAAGGTTAACTTCTAGAATCACAGAATAAATTTCTAAGCATTGGAAAGCCAACTGTATGCAGCTTGGGAATTTCCCACTTGTTCTCATTATCTAATAAAGCAAACAAATGACAATTATCTTGAAAGGAGACTTGTGTTCATATTTTTACTCAGTTTTAAAACTCACCAGGTGACCCTGACCCAGGAAATAATTTATTGAGAGTTAATAATTGTTAGAGTTCCCCCAGGAGCTCAGATACATAGCACTTTCTTCTCAGGTTTATATAGAAAACAACTACCTATTGAGAAATGAAGATTGCCCAAAATCATTCTAGGGAGAATCTATGGCTGAGTTTCTCATGTAGTGGGAAATAATATTTAAGTACAGATAGACCTCAGGTTATGACTACAATTGAGCCCAAAATTTCCACTGCTTAGCGAGATAATTTTTAAGTGAGTTTTGTCCCATTTTACAGGCTTTCATGCCATATTCGTCGCAAAAGGGGATCATGTGATCTCAGGACACTGCAACCGTCATAAGTACATGCCAGTTGCCAAGCTTCTGAAGCTTGATCACGTGACCACGGGGATCCTGCAATAGTTGTAAGTGTGAAAAATGGTCATAAGTCATTTTTTTCAGTGCATATTGCAGTTGCACCATTGTTCCAGGTTCATGTGTTCACCAACCTTCCTAGCTGGCTACCAACTAAGCAAAGTGGATCCAGTTCACTTAACAACCACACGATTCACTTAACAATGGCAGTGATTCGCTTAAAAACTGGTCATAAAGTAAGACAGCCATCTTGCTTAGCAACAGAAATGTTGGGCTCCATTGTGGTCATAAGAACTACCTCTATCTTCTTTGCACTCCCCTTGCCATATGAATATAGCTTACTTCTTGTATGGAGAAGTAGCTCAGAATGGACTCTTCCCAGATGGGTTGGAATGAAGGATTGAAGGTCACGATATTTCTCAGGTAATTTAAGCATGAGTTTGAGTAATTTAAGCATGATACAGTCCAGTTCTTGTATTCTATTCTAGGTAATGCACAAATCCCAGCCTTGTTTGTTCAGTTTTACAATTCAAGGGGTCACGATCCAGTTCTAAGCAATGCACTACTTTGCTTGCTGGTCACTGCTTGGTGACTGTAAAAGCTAAGAGCAGTGAGTGACTGAAGTTGTCTTCTAGTGCCAGAGATTTTCCAAGATTTCATCCCAGGAATACTGGGGGTTCTTAGCCTAATGTACTCTGCCCAATTGAGTTGCACCATACAGATAACAGATAACAGATAATCAGAGTTGGAAGGGATCTTGTAGGTCATCTAGTCCAACCCCCCACCCAAGCGGGAGACCCTACACCATTTCTGACAAATGGCAGTCCAACTTTTTCTTGAAAGTCTCAAGTGATGGAGCTCCCACAACTTCTGCATGTTCCATTCGTTGATTGTTCTCACTGTCAGAAAGTTTCTCCTTATTTTCAGGTTAAATCTTTCCTTGTTCAGTTTCCATCCATGATTCCTTGTCTGGCCTACAGGCGCTTTAGAAAATAGCTTGACCCCTTCCTCCCTGTGGCAGCCCCTCAAATATTGGAAGACCTCTATCATGTCTCTCCTGGTCCTTCTCTTCACTAGATTAGCCAAGCCCAGTTCCTGCAACCGTTCATTGTATGTTTTAGCCTCCAGTCCCCTAATCATCCTGGTTGCTCTTCTCTGTACTTTTTCTAGAGTCTCAACATCTTTTTTATAATGTGGTGAACAAAACTGGATGCAGTACTCTAGGTGTGATCTTACTAAGGCTTTATAGAGTGGTATTAGTACCTCAATTGATCCTGATTGTATCCCTCTGTTAATACAATTTAGGATTGCATTGGCTTTTTAGGCTGCTGTTGCACACTCTGGCTCCTATTTAACTGGCTGTCCACTAAGATTCCAAGATCCTTCTCACAGTTCCTGCTATTGAGCCTGGTTTCACCCAGTCTATATGTGTACTTTGGTTTTTCTTGCCTAGGTGTAGGAGTTTACTTTTCTCTACATTTAATTTCATTTTGTTCAATATGGCCCATATGGTCTGTCAAGATCCATCTGGATCTTGAGCCTATCTTCTTGGGTATTAGTATTACTGCCAGCTTAGTATCATCTGCAAATTTGGTAAGTTCCCCTTCTATTCCCTCATCTAAGTCATTAATGAAGATATTGAAGAGTACTGGGCCTAAGAGGGAACCTTGTGGCACCCCACTGCTTACTTCCCTCCATGTAGACTTAGACCCATTAAGGACTTACTCATTAAGTATGGTTTGCCAACCAGTTGTGAGTCCATCTAGTGGTGGTGCTATCTATTCCACTTTTTTCTAGCTTACTAAGAAAAAACTTCTACTTTGTTGAATGCCTTGCTGAAATACAGCAAGACTTTGTTGCAAAGCTTTATTTTGCAATTATTCTTTTGCAATTATTCTTCAGCCTCAATCACAATAATACACGGGCAAACAACCAATACAAACTCATGCTAAACCACTCCAAACTCGATTGCAGAAAATACAATTTCAGCAACAGAATGATCAATGCCTGGAACACCTTACCAGGCTCCATTGTTACAGCCTCAACGCCTCACAGCTTCAACCTCAGACTGTCTACCATGGACCTCACCCCATTCCTAAGAGGTTCTTAAAGAGGCTGTGCATAAGTGCACCAGCGTGCCTACCATCCGTGTCTTACTATCCCCATTTATCTGTATTTACTCCCTTTGTTCTTGTTTATGTTCATACTTATAATTGTTATCTTGTATATGTTTGACAAACAAATAAAATAAAAATAATTGATGCTTGGGAATAGTTTCCAAATCAAGCATGTTGCCCATTTCAATCTGAGTGCCTTTTGGACAGCTCTTACAGAGCATGTCCCTTGAAAGGCATATGCAGTCATAAATCGTTGGATCTCAGATCTTTTACTTCCTTTTTGCCCCATCATCGGGCTTGATAAGGATCTGCAATTACCTTGTTTTCTGTTTACCTTTACCCCATGTAAAGTGTCCCATTATCCTGACAATTTTCTCATGTTTCACGTTCACAATTTCCTTGCGATTTTGTTGTTGTTTTCCTGAGAAAGCTGTGCTCACCTCCTCGCTAACTTTCTGAGTGTATCAAACTTAAGCAACTATCCTTTCCTAAATGTCCTTAAAGAGGGCATTTTCTCAAATTATCTTCAGAAATCACAAATGCATGCCCTCCCCCCATCATAGTAGATATGTTGCTCTTGGCACTCAGGAAAGCGTTGAGGCTAAAAGCCATGCAAAGAGTTCTAGAAGTGGGAATCAAACAAAGACACACTTAACCTGGTTATACAGTTCACCCATGTCCTGGTTTATACATTATTAAAAACAATATGCTAACCCAGAGGTCTCCAAATTTGACTCCAGCTATGCTGGCTGGAGAATTCTGGGAGTTAAAGTCCACAAGTCTTAAAATTGCCAATTTGTGGACCCCTGTGCTAACCAGATGAGCTGTTTCCCTTACATGCTAAGCTACAATAGTGCTAATCAGGTTAACCTTGAAGAAGCATTGTGTTGAAAGAATCAGGAGAGGGGAGCAGGCTGAGTCATGTTTTCAGTCTCTCTGATTAAGGTTTCTAGTTTTTTGAAGTGACACAGAAGGTTCTCCATGTGGAATGTGGATTCTGATAAGAACTGCTTCAAAGTGGCTGAAGAAAAGGCCTGTCCAAAAATTTGAACCTTAGTAACTTGCAAACTCATCATGCCTCAGTTTCATCTGAAAACCACACCTACTTAATAAGAGAGTGATCACTAACAAGATCACAGTAGATATATAATGGCATGCTGTGAAATATTACATGGCACATATAAAGCTACTGAGCATGCTTGTTAGATCAAAGATGATTCAAATGATGCTAACCAACCAAAGAACACATTCCAGAATGTATGTAGTCTGTATATAAAGTGATCCCCTACCTTTCTATGGGTCCCTCACCTTGAATCCATGAGGTGCCTCTCGTCACTTACGTATAAATAAAGAGGGTTAAGTTTGAATTTGGCAGTGCACACCAGGCTAACATATCTTGCCAGCTCACAGTTTGTTTTCTAATTGTCTTGGTTTGATGTGCTTTGTGAAGCCACCTAGTAAGAAAAATCAAGGGATCCAGAGTTTCTTAACTTCCTTCTTAATCTTTGTTCACAAATGGAGCTCACAAATGGAGGAAAATCTATCTTAAGAAATACAAAAAGGAGCAAGAGCAGACGTCCCGAAGGTGCTTTTCAAAAGATACTGGACTTTCTTGACTTTTTTCTCTCTCTCTTTTTCCCTTGAAAACATTTTGCTTCTCTTCCAAAAATTCTGAACTGAAGAAACTTCTTGGATGAGAAGCGAAATGTTTCAAGGGAGGAAAACAAAAACCCAAGGAAGTCCAGTTGTCTTTGGACAACCATGACTTGGATGACTGAGAATCGCTGTAGATGAGGAGGAACAGAATTTAGGGGACCTGAAACCTCTCGTGGAGTAAATCTTAGCAGATGACCAAATATGACAGGCTCAGACACCCATTCTCAGAGTAGGCCATCTCACTGACAAGCTAAAGCCCTATGGCACAATTAGAAGAATGATTGGTTTGTTCCTCGTGTTATATGGTTCAGAATTAGGCCGGAGACTGAACTGTCTGACTCTCTCAGAGTTCCTAAGCATTAGCAAATGCATCATCTAACACAGAGGCTCCCTTCACACAGCCTGATTAATTGGGCTACTGGGCTGGACCTTTTGAAGGTATTTGCACTGTATGCTGAACCGCAACCTTAACAAATGGGTCCAATATAGTTCACCAAATTCTAAGCAATAGCTGGACACAGTCTGAAATCCTTCCTTCGAAAGGAAATTAAACCAATGGTAAGAAAACCTGAGCATACAGAGTGTGTGTGCGTGTTTGTATGTATGTGTGTCTTTTAAAATCTTTAAATTTTGTCTTTGGGGTTTTTAAGGATGGCTGCTATTTTTTTGTCTGTTTTGAAGGCAGTCTTGATGTGATGCCTGTGTAGTATCTTACTGATTGACCTGGAAAATTGACCTGGAAAACCAAGGCATATATGAAGTTCCCTGTGCATCATGCCCGGCCACATACATTGGACAGACCAATAGAAGAATAAGTACCCGCCTAGATGAACACAAATATGCAGTAAAAAAGCTGGAACACACCTCCTCATTAATCCAACACATGAAAACCACAGGTCACAACATCAACTTCAAGGGCACCAAAACCCTAGCCACTATAGAAAACCCCAGCCACAGAATCATCAGAGAAGCCATAGAGATTGAAAAAAGACCTGACAGCATGAATAGAAGAGATGATTCCACCAGACTGTCAATCATTTGGAAGCCTGCACTCTCAAATAGAAAGATCTCCACACCACAAGCCAGGCAAACACCTGGGCACAAACAGACTCCCTCTGATAGCTCCAGCTCAAACACCCCGCACGCCACCAGGCACCCAGATGAAACCTAGCTTCCTAATAGATAATAGCCGTCCTTTCACAAGAAGCCAAGCTGCACTGAAAGCCTCCAACACAAGAACAGAGTGTTGCCAGCCAATCAAAGCCACAAAACAGACAGAAGAAACCAGAAACACCAATCAAACAAACTCCAAGTCCAGTGAACATAGACCAAGACTTCCAACCAATTAGGATGAAGAAAAAAAGCATCCTGGGACAGCAATAGGCTAGCCTCAAATTTAAAACCAACAGCTGTGAGAGCCTGACCCACATACAAACTCAATACAGAAGCCTGATGATGGCAGATGAGATTCTGCTGAAACGTTGCTACAACTTTAAAAGCACTACAATGACGTGGGATAATACCCGAAGGAAGCTGAACAGCATATATATATATACTAATCTACAAAAGAACAGATGGCACACTGGGACACACCATATACCAGAAGAAAACACACACCAACCGCTACCTCAACGCCCAATCCCACCACCACCCAGCACAGATAAATTC
>BLBF01000072.1:10672226-10688764 GCA_015471245.1 Laticauda colubrina
ATGTATATATATATATGCATGTGTGTGTGTGTGTACGTGTATAAAATTTATATTCAATGATAACTCTTGTGGGATGTCCTAAGACATGTCTCTTTTCTTTTGTGTTTCTTGTTATGAACTCTGAGACCCATTGCTGTAGATTTCAGAAAAGAGAAAGCAATGGAAGCTTTTAATGGAAGCAAAGAATTATAACATAATTTTCTACCGAAGCTGATCTTGAATACTTGTTTATGCTTCCTTGCAGGAAATTCACTGGGAGAAAGATTACCAGTCATTCAAAACGCAACTTTTCAGTCTACAAACTTTGAAAATATCTTCACATGGAAGATTCAGGAGGAGACCCCCCCAGGCACGCTCTACGATGTTCAGTATAAGACGTAAGGATGCTTTTTTTTTTTTTCATAAAACTTTGTGGAATGTATTATATGAGCTGAATCCATGGGTATTTCAAATAGGGTACAGGTAGTCCTCAACTAACAATCACAATTGAGTACAAAATTTTTGTTGCTAAGTGAGACATTCATGAAGTGAATTTTGCTCCATTTCTTCTCACAGTTGTTATGTGAAGCCCAAACGAAGGTATAAATACCCCCCCCCCCCCGCCACTCTCAACTGCATGTGGTCAGCTGCCCAGAATCACTCCAGAAGTTAAATTAGTAACACAGTTGTTACACAGACCCTGTTTTCTCTTTTTCCAATGCAATTGTAACATTGAAGGGTTATTAAACAAACTTTGTAACTTCAGGATTGCTGGTAAGCAGTGGTAATTGTTTCAACAGAGGAAGAAACATTAGGTTATGTGCAGATTCAAGAGGAAATTTTTAAAATGAAACTCAATCCCTGCCTTTCAGTATCAACTTCACTGCATCATACAAGATTATGAAATGTAAAGTCACATGTTAATAATTACCAATGAACATACAATATTGCATTATAAGTGGATTTTTTAAAAGAGAAAAAGAATGCATTAATGTACATAATCAATAGGAAATTCAGGAAATTTGAACAACATATTAACCCCCCCCCTTTTTTTTTTTAATCTTCGTGTTCAAAAAGAAAGGTCAAAATTTTCCCAAACACATTTCAACAATCCACTGCTCAAATCAGTAGACAATGACCTTAAGATGCTTCTAATGATTAACCTTCCTCTTTTCTCAGACACTGTGACTTGCAAAATATTCAGTTTTTGAATTATGCCAATTACCCCTATTGTGTCCTGTTCTGATCAACAATTCACTAAATTATAAACTAAACTATGTGGAATTCACACAACAAACTAAAATCTATGCATATACACATATCGAGAATTAAAACTAGCCCAGTTTAGGATACTGTGCAAATGCAATGCGAAATTTCCAGCTGCCTTGGCTGAGCCTGTTATCTGTTCCCAGTCAGGGTCTCCACCAGTTCCAACATGATGGAGAAACCCCTAAGGAATGCACCCAATTTTACCTCGGTTCTGAATTCAAATCCAAACTTACAAAGAGTGGATCAAAGACATCCATTAAAGTTTTAACTCTAAAAAAATGTTTATCCAGACATTTTCCAGCAAAAGTTAAGTAGGTAAATCATGAGTCTCCTTTTGAGATCAAAAGAAGCTTATTTGCTGCTTTACATGGACTAGACTAGAAGACTGCCAAGGTCCCTTCCAACTCTGTTAATCTGTTAATCTGTTATTCTTTGTTCTATTGATCTGCTATTCTGCTATTTTGTTTGATAGGTTCTAAAACAACAATTCTTGCTTCAATAATTATCATAAATATTCTCTACTTGTGCTGAAAGCAGCTGAAGTTATACTTTTCTTTGGCTTAGAATAAGGAGTTCTGTGATTTGAACTCTGGTTTGTATCCTTGAAAAGCTATAAGGGGATAACAGTGTTGCTTGGGGAAGCTAATGTTGGTTTAAAAGTAACCTCTGCCATCCATGGGCTTCCTTATTCAGTGAGTATACTGAATACGCAGAGTGTATATACTTTATTTTAATTCCAAAGCAAATATAGTAGCTGTTTTCTTCCCTTCACAGCAATCATTGACCTTTTGGGCTAAGGGCAATTAGTTCTGCACTGTAAGGAAAAGTTCAAATATTATTTGCCTGTTGGGACTCTCCTCAAGATATGCTTTCTTTATTAAACCCATAAAGGAGAATAAAGGGGGGAAATAATTTGAACCAAACCTTAAGTTGTTCAAAATGTATTACTCTCTAAATGGCACAGTGCAATTCACCAATTAAATACTGCCCAAAGTCCTTTGGTGTTGGATGGCTATTATAATTTTGAATTGATGATGGGATCTTAGGGAAAGGGCTGTACAAAGCATGTCTCTATGCCAAACAGCCCTTGGTGCTGTTTGAGCTTGTTTGTTTGTTTGCAGCTGTTTCGATACCCAATTAGGTAACATAACCAGTGTCAGTGAGTGTGGATTTACACCCTATTTACATAGAGTAGCTTGCCCTGCCTTGTTGAAGGGAGTGTGATATTGTCCTTGGTAGTTCCTTGACTAGGGAACTGTTTTCTGTTTGTTTGTGTTGTTTTAATCCCTGCTTATCTGGGTGGTGCTGCTGGAGAGTGTCATCAACATTATTGTAACATTAATACTTTTGGAATTCTGAACCAGAAAACATGATAGTATTGGAAGATTTCTAGCATGCTTTTTAGGAAAAGCTACAACTTGTCTAGCACAGGGAAATAATAAAGGACAGAATTCTATGACTTACTGAGACATTTACATACCATAAGCCTGTCTCACTTATTTCACAACAAAACCATAACCCAGTGCTTCCCAACAGCCTTAGCAACTTTAAAGATATGTGGACTTCAACTGCCAGGATGCTGGCTGGGGAATTTTGGGAGCTGAAATCTACACATCTTAAAGTTGCCAATAGCAATAGCAATCGCACTTAGACTTATACATTGCTTTACAGCTCTCTCTCTAAGCAGTTTTATAGAGTCAGCCTCTTGCCCCAATAATCTGGATCCACATTTTACCCACCTCAGAAGGATGGAAGGCTGAGTCAATCTTGAGCCTGGTGGGATTTGAACTGTCAAATTGCAGGCAGCCGATAGTTAGAAGTGGCCTGCAGTACACTAACCACTGTGCCACTGAGGCTGGGAAATACTGCCATAGTCAGAATTAACTAAGCTATTAACTTCATCATACCCAAAGACTGGGACAAAAAGTATATTTACCTATCCATCCAAGATGGCTAGCGACAGAAAGACAGGTAGATAGACACATGCATGCACAAAACTAACCAAGAAACTAATTTCGAAAGTTAGCACTCACCTCTCTCCTAGGAGAATGAAATATTTTCAGAAATATTAAAAAGGCAGATTATATTTCCCTGGATGAGAAATGGAGAAACATGCTCTTGGAAAGCAGCCTCCACCTTTCTTAACAGCCCTCAGCAAATGTCAGCACTTAAGAGATAAAGAGACAGATAGCTCTATTCATAAGCAAATACTCTCATCCAAGATCCAACAAAGGTAGGATTAGCCCTCAGCCACAATAGGAATTGCCCAACAAGCTCCTTCATTGCATCAACCCAAACTTCAACCAACTTAGCTCAGACAAACTCCTAGGATTTGTACACGGTCCCATGGGAGTCTGACAACAGCCAATAGAATACATGTTCTTGCACAAGAACAGGAAGTTCAAGGGCAAAGCCCGAGTGAAGGTATAAATACCTCCCACTCTCAACTCCATGTGATCAGCTGCCCAGAATCACTGATGTGCTTCTGCTTCATCATTAAACCATCTTTCCAATCCATGTTTCCAGTGTCTTGGAACTGAACCAGATGGATATTTCTTCCAACACTATTTTGGTATGAATGTAGATGTTATGTGAACTCTACCAGAAAATAAGTCTTGTAACCTATCAAATTTATTAAACTTAGGATCTGCATGGGGTGCAAACTAAAAATAGTTCTGGTTTCTACAAAATGTGGTGGGGTAACAGTGACATTCATTGTGCCATGGATTAAGCCATCAGAAGGCTGAACCTTCTGTCCCATGGCTCAGTTAATTCAGGATTGGGAATCACCTACCTTGGTCTATTTCTACTTTGTCTTTTAATCATCTCCTGGTTCCTGGTCTACACCTGTATATCATGTGCAAAACCTATTGTAAGTAATTGTTTGGTCTGCTCACAGGTATGGCCACGGTATCTGGCAGAGTAAACCTGAGTGCCAAAATATCACCCAGAATGTCTGCAATCTCACTAATGAGACAGAAAATGTAACCGAATATTACCATGCCCGAGTGAGAGCTGTGGTCCCCAACTGTTGCATCTCTGACTGGGCCACGTCCTTGAGATTCTGTCCTAGTGAAAACAGTAAGTGATTCTCATGAATTATGCTTGAAACGGAGAATTCTGGATCTCCATTGTGTTTGTTCATGACATGTAGCCTGCTAAGAGTGTCATTTTTTCCTCAGAAGGACTCCTCCCAGTCTAATTTTCCGTGACAGGTGGAATTAGCATTTCTTCCAAGTCAGTTTCCATTTGTCAAGTAGCTGTTCATTGCTTCCATTTTAACTTTTTATTATCCCTTGTGATGTCTTTGTTTTATTGAGCAGCTAGGATGGTTTCTAAAGCTTAAAATTGCCAGCTGATTTGAATTTCTTCCAAAAAGGTGGGGCACCAGTTGGATAAGCAAAGATATTGATAAATGTGGTAAACAATAAAAGAAGCAGAAATGGAAATTTGTGTAAACAAGAGCAAGACTGTCCTTTGCCTATTGATATTTAACTGAATTAATTCATGGGTTTAAAAGGGAAATTTATTTCATCACGATCATGATCCTTTTGTATTTTGCCCTTTTTTGAGGAAGAATAATTTGGGGGGGAATCGCAGATATGAACTACAGGAAATAAGACTTCCAGACCTTGTTCAGGATTTATGAAATGTTTTAAGCTGCGCTAATCCTTCACTAATTTTCTTTGCTGTCTACCATAAAATAGACCTTATTTGGCCACAATGAATAAAAGAGAAGCACATTATCATGACAACATAATCAGTTATAAAGCCAGCAACTGCATTCTCACAACAAGCTAAGCTAAGTTTTGTATTCTTAGCCTGCTCTGTGAACCCATGTCATTTAATTATAGTTCAATATATGGGGTGATTCCAGAGAATGATAAGTGGATTGTGTGAAAGAAGTCATCTTCTGGGTTGGGCCAGTGAACCACACTCTTGATAAATGAGACTAACCTGGCTAAAGGTGCTTTGTAAACAGTGCCACTCATTTCCAACATCTCAAAGTAGATTTTATGAATAGAAGAGACTATTTGGAGCTCAAGGTAGAATGGTGGAGCTTTGTGCTCTCAGAGCTTGATTGTTTTCTTGTAGACTTTTCATGACCCAACTAGGTAACATCATCAATGATAGAAGGGAGCTGTTCTGACCCAAGCCTCGTTCAAATCAAACAAACACAAAAAATAGATAAAAGCAAAACCTCTTTAATGTGTCTCTGTAAATTCTGTTCATTCACAGAAAGTGCTATTAAAACTAATTGTCCCAGATAAGAGCAAGCTCTTTCAAAGTTGTGAAAGGTTTCCAAGAACACAAGATTAAATGCAAGGAAATATTCAAAGCCAAAAGTCTCCAAAAACAAACCAAGATAGACCAAACTTCCATGAGGACTTGAAGTGCAAGAACTTATTTGCTTCCTGCAAAGAATCCCACCTCCGAGGGCTGGCTTTTATCCCTTAAGGGAGGGGCCATCACCTTGCAGCCTTACACCCAGAGGTTGTATTCAACAGGTTCTGACCGGTTTTGGAGAACTGGTAGTAGAAATTTTGAGTAGTTCAGAGAACCAGCAAATACCACCTCTGACTGGAGATTTTACAGTATCCTTCCCCTGCCACACCCACCAAGCCACGCCCACAGAACTGATAGTAAAAAAAAATTGAATGCTGACTCCTGAGTCGCCTGTGCTGCTGTAGCTGCTCTTTCCTTCCTTCCTGGGCACAGGCTCCTCGGTGTCCTCTTCATCACTGCTGCCAGCCTCCACAATCTCCGAAGGCAGCAGTCCACTCCCTGATGGTCCTGGCCCCATCCCTGCATCACACTCAGGCCCCTCATCTGAGTCCTCACTCTTCAAGACCTCAGTTCACACCTGCTCAAGACCACGTTCACACCTGCTTGCCAGTGAACCACAACAGAAACAGGGTTTGTTCTCTGTTAGCCCTACTCCCTTCTAACATGAAGACGTTACCTAGTTGGGTCATGAAATGTCTGCAAGAAAACAATTAAACTCAGATGCTACACTACAAGTTAACATCAGTCTGAAACAAATTCTCTTCTTTCTTTCCTTCCTTCTTCTTTTTAGCTAATATTGAGAATATTGATGTAAAATTTACACCCAGCATTCAGTCCATCCAGTTTGTTATTCAGCCTCCTTACACACCTTTGAAAGATGAAAATAACTCCTCTCTGACAGTAGTGGACATTTTAAAACAACTTGATATTAATTTCCAGTATGAAATAATAATTTTCTGCGCAAAGACCAAGGTGAAGGTAAGAAAGCAGACACAGAAATGATAACTGGCTTACCTTTAAGGCACATGTACATGATACAATAAGCTTAAATAAAATCCAACCTTTATTACAGTCAAAAACCAGCATGTACAATAAGCTTTAAAAGGATTGTGTAGGGATGTCAAAAAGTCAAAATGGAGGACCACAACTATTATTTATGTATTTATCTGTTTGTTTATTTATGCATTTATCTGTTTTTTTATTTATTTTTCATGCTTTGTAACTGCCCATTTCCCTCAGAGGTACCTTAGGTACAATATAATCAACAAAATTAACACTAGGATTTTAAATCTTAATTTAAGATTAAAAAGTTTAAAATTACAAAAATAATAACATTGAAGCCCCAACCTCTTTTTATGATGCATGTACTGGATGTATGGAGGCTACGCAGAGGGAAATTGGGGGTCTGGCTTGAGAAATAAGAACAGGATTAGAGGAAGGGAAGAGGTCAAAGAAGATGAGGTCATGGGCTGGATCAGAGAGCTGCATTAGCCACACTAGAATCAGAGATCCAGAATTACCCAAAGTACCCACTGCCACATACAAGCTCTCCATAGATCTTCTGTTGTGTGGACTTTCAGTTGATTTTGGAAACTGCATCTTTCTCTTTCTCGCCTCTCTGCTTAGTGGAAAAAGATTGAATATAATGAAGAATTTAACATCACTGACTTGGATCCCAACACAGAATATAATGGAACAATACACATCCGATACGCTGACAAAATCAGCAAGTCCTGTGTGTTTCAAGTATGGACATTATCAGGTATGATTCTCATATCCAATTAGATCTTGGGCAAAGCTATTTTCTTTCTTTGAATTAAAAACACTTCAAAGTCTGCTAACAGTTCAAGCAGTTTGCATCATATTGCAATGGAATTGCCCCCTCAGAAGGGTCCCTGGATTTCTGCATGAAACATGTCATCTTGAGGGCAGTGCTTCCCAATGGTTAAATGATCTGGATATTTGGCCATAAGCTCAAGTAGTCCTCGACTTACAACAGTTCATTTAGTGCTGTTCAAAGTTATAAAGGCACTGAAAAATGTGACTTGTGACCATTTTTCGCACTTATGATCATTGTGGCATCCCCGTGGTCACATGATCAAAATTCAGACCCTTGGAATTGGTTCATATTTATGACAGTTGCAGTGTCCTAGGATCCCCTTTTACAACCTTCTCACAAGCAAAGCCAGATTCACTTAATAACCATGTTACTAACTTAACAACTGCGGTGATTCACTGAACAACTGTGGTGAGAAAAGGTCGTAAAATGGAGCAAAACTCACTTACCAACCATCTCACTTAGCAAGAGAAATTTTGGGCTCAATTGTGGTCATAAGCTGAGGACTTAACTTTATAGTCACCCCAGTAACTGCTCATACATAATTTAATTTTTGTTCATAATTTTACTCATCACTCATGCTGCAATTTTTTTAAATGGTTCACTGTTCTGATGTTTTATATCCTGATACACATTTTACATGCTGTTTTTGTGAGGTTTTATGCATTAACGCTGTATTCTATTGCACCATAGAAAATAAAAAAATAAATGAAACAGTTCAAGCAGGTAATATCCTCATATAATCCTACTTTATCTTTAGCATAACACAAATATTTAAATGGGGCTTTCTGGGGCAGTTTTAAATTAATTCTGAGAACATCATAGGTCTTGCAATTATTGTTCTACTGTTTGGATGTTAAATTTATGGTTATGCTGCTTTGTGCTTTTATTACATTTTTAATATATTATTGTGGACATTTTATTCATGTAAAATGCTGAGAATCATAAGATTGCACTGGTCTCAAAATCTAATAAATATATATCAGTAAAAAGCCATGTAACAAACTTTCATAATTCATAACTTTACCTGTTCTCTTTTCCTATCTGCATCCACTTTGCAACTAAGAGAAAACTTTAAAGTTTAATTTCTTCCTTTTTATTGACTCCTTTGTTTAATTTCCAGATCCTGACTTAAGTAAAGCCCCTTATAGATATCATGTTTTTAAGCTGGCTCATTTTAATGTAACGTCATCAGGCAGAATAGCAGAACAAACCAGGACTGCAAACTCAGCCTTTTGAAACAATAACCTGCATCAAGTATCAAGATGTTTCTCCATATCTAACTGTTTGTTCCTTTTTATAGATCATAGGATAGGAAAATGCTTCAATAGTCGATAACCAAACTGGAATGTTTATATGACATGCTAACATTTAAATCTGGATTAGCAAATAGAATTGTTCTGTTGTGTACACATGGCTCTAACCTGGTTGGTTTAGTTCTGTTTGCCATGCTAGAACCATTCTCAAAAAGAAAGCACAGTTCATTTTTTTTCAACAAGCAACCATTTGCAGCAATAATCCATTGAGTTATAATGTCATTTTCTAATCATGATCTGTCATTAAATCTGATTAAAAATCATGGTTTATTTTTAGCATTTATTTTTTGTTGTTGTTTCTGCTTGTCCCCATCCATTTTATGAAATATTGGCAAGATAGAAAATGAAACAAGTGGGAATGAGGTGAACAGATTAGAATTACTTGATTTACCTATAAGAATGACTCTCATTAATTAATATAAATTTATATTAGAAGTTATGCCTGAATGTAGCTTTTTCTTGGCCATCTTTGGTTGATTTTTATTTTTGTTCTTTTTCCCATATAATTGAGGACATTTTGATAATTCAAAAGAATGAAATCATTGGATCCTTTAAATACAAACAGAAAGATAGTTATTCTCAGTCCTGCCCTAGAAGATTTGAACAATTCAAGAATTGTTTTTCTTCTGCATATCTTAATTAAATACTGATTAATTAATTAATTTATTGCCTTCTGTCCATAGATAACACGTGGGTGCCATATCTGTTTGGAATGCTTATATTTATAATCCTATTTACCTTTGGAACTGTATTATACTTCATGTATAAGTATGTTAAACAACATACCATTCAGCAACCCACATCTTTGGTATGTAATTTTCAATTACTATAAAAGTCTCTCCATTAGTTTTTCATCTGTTTTACATTATTTTTTATAAATAACTCAAGGTGGTAATATACCCAATACTCTTTCATCCTCCTATTTTCAGCACAACAGTTGAGTTGGGCTGAGAGAGAGAGATAATGATCCAGAGTTATCCAGATGGCTTTCATGCCTAAAATGGGACTAGAACTCAGAGCCTCCCAGTGTTTTACCCAAAGTCACCCAGCTAGCTTTCGTGCCTAAGACAGGGCTAGAACTCACAATCTCTTAGTGATTTGTCCAAAGCCACTCAGCTGGGGGGGACTAGAACTTTAATCACTAGTGACTAGACCAAACTGGCTCATAAATAATGAGTTAAAGTTTCATATTGAAGTCCATATATTGTTAAGTTGCCAAGGTTTTAAAATACTGCTCCAATGTTTTGTATCCCTGGAGAAAATACATATAATTGAAACTTAGTTTTGAATTTAATAACCAAAAGGGTTGTTAACTTTTAATCAATAATCTAAATTTTAAATTGCATATTTTTATAAGACTCTGAACTAGCATCTAATACTGAACCTTCTTCCTTGATAGGATTTCAAAGGTATTTCCCATTTCCAACCTCTCATATTAAATGTGGAGCATGCCCTAAATCCTTATGATTCATCCAAGATAATCCAACCAGGGGTGCATTCAGCTGAGATTAGCCATCATATCCAGGGCATGCAAGAAGACCAAAAATTATTTAATCCAACAATGGCATCTTACCAGCAACAATCCAAAATGCCACCATTCCAGCCTCTTGCCCAATCCTTGAATGGTCTTTCAGTCGGATATGCCCCACAAGTGATCAAGAACAGCCGGTTGCGTATCCTAGGAGACAATCCTTCCACATTAACGTATGGATTATGCATTGAAGGGGCCAGCCACAAGGCAAACCG
This sequence comes from Laticauda colubrina, assembly GCA_015471245.1. Lineage (NCBI taxonomy): Eukaryota > Metazoa > Chordata > Lepidosauria > Squamata > Elapidae > Laticauda > Laticauda colubrina. Next base: position 10,682,661 of record BLBF01000072.1, read on the forward strand.
AGGCATTAAGTTTGATTCTTTTCTAAGCAATGGACACTACAAAGCCCAGAGACCAGAAAGGACTAACAAAGAGTTGACCACAATTCAGCAGAAGGAAGGGTTGGTGGTAGAAACCATCCCCAAGATTCAACATTACCCACTTCAGGAAAATGCAAAAGGTCCACCACAAGAATCTCCAAGACTCCTGGGAGAATGGAGACCTACCACAGTGGATAGAAGTGGAGGAAGCTACAGAAAGCAGGCAAAAGTTCTACTTTCCAGCTTAGAAGTTGGCCAAAGTGCTATCTTGGAGGGAGGTAATTCTCTACTGTTAACTGTCTCGCCGCCACACTTATTTGCACACTCTTCTTGCCACAACCTCCCTCAAGATCCCAATACAGGGGAACTGCCAGCTTTCTGTCTCTCAGCCTGGACTGATAATTTTCTACATTCCAATCCATTTGGATGCCAAATCACAGACTATCTAGCTCAAGAAAACCGGGGATTAAAAAGTGAGCCTCAGAGTTTAGATATTTCCCCAAATATCCTGGACCTTAATCAGCTCAATGGACCTTTCCCCAATTTGTTTAATGACTTGGAGCTGAAGCTCCAGTGGGATGGTAGCCCAGAGGAAGCAATGTCTTAAGCAATTCAAAGATTTGGGGAATTTCTTTGTACAAAATGAAGTGGAAAGCTGATACTTCATTTTCTAACACGCTCTGATTGCTCTTCATGAACTGCATGTCCATGATATGTCTTTAAAAAGAGGAAAACTGCATTCCACATTTATATTTATACTGGCTAAGTGGAAAAGTGAAAATAGAATGAAATAAATATTATTCTATGTTTGACATATAATCTGATAGCGCCTTTTTACAGCTGTGGAATACTATATATATATATAGTGTGTGTGTGTGTGTGTGTGTGTGTGTGTGTGTGTGTGTGTGTGTGTGTGTTTTTAAGTTTTTGTGGGTACTTACATGAATGCAGTTCAGCTTCCTTCAGGTATTATCCCATGTCATTGTAGTTGTGCTTTTAAAGTTGTAGCAACGTTTCAGCAGAATCTCATCTGCCATCCTCAGGCTTCTGTATTGTGTTCGTCTGTGGGTCAGGCTATCACAGTTGTTACAATAGACGAACAGACGAACACAATACAGAAGCCTGATGATGGCAGATGAGATTTTGCTGAAACGTTGCTTCAACTTTAAAAGCACAACCACAATGACGTGGGATGATACCCGAAGGAAGCTGAACAGTGTGTGTGTGTGTGTGTGTGTGTGTGTGTGTGTGTGTGTATGTATATATATTTGTTTTCTTAAGTACCTGCCTGGATGAACACAAAAATGCAGTTAAAAAAGCTGGAACTAGTCCAACACATGAAAGCCACAGGTCATAGCATCAACTTCAATGGCACCAAAACCCTGGCCACTATAGAAAACCCCAGCCACAGAATTATCAGAGAAGCCATAGAGATTGAAAAAAGACCTGAAAGCATGAATAGAAGAGATGATTCCACCAGACTGTCAATCATTTGGAAGCCTGCATTCTCAAATAGAAAGATCTCCACACCACAAGCTAAGCAAACACCTGGGTACAAACAGACTCCCCCTGATATCTCCAACTCAAACACACCCCAACCAGGCACCCAGATGAAATCTAGCTTCCTAACAAATGATAGCCGTCCATTTACTCGGAGCCAAGCTGCACTAAAAGCCTCCAATACAGGAACACAATGTTGCCAGCCAATCAAGACAAAAAAGCTACAAAACAGACAGAAGATATTAGAAACACCAATCAAGCAGAACACAGCAAACTCCAAGACCAATAAACAAAGACCAAGACTCCCAACCAATCAGGATGAAGAAAAAACCATTCTGGCACAGTAGTAGGCTAGCACCAAATTTAAAACAGAAACAGCTATGAAAGTCTGACTCACAGATGAACACAATAGAGAAGCCTGATGATGGCAGATGAGATTCTGCCGAAACGTTGCTACAACTTTAAAAACACAACTATAATGACGTGGGAAAATACTCGAACAAAGCTGAATTCCATACATATAAATACCCGCGAAAACTTAAGAAAACGTATATGCATATATGTGGGTCTAGGTGTGTTCAGGTCTTTTCCCATGTAAGATTAAGAGTATCTTGGTGATGTTTCTAGTGCTTTCGGCTTCATACCTGTGAAAATCTATGAAAACAAATATATATAGATAATCCTTTAAAGACTGCAGGAAATATGTCAGGAATAAGTTGGTGTTAGTGGAGAGGACTGTCTATATAAGCTGTGTTTTAGCTTTATTTTGTTTTTATTACTCTATCTTTTAAGAAATTATGCCATCTGATTTTAGCAGTGCAATCTTGGGAGCTCCAGGGCTGCAAAAATAATGGTGTGAGTAGGTGATAGGTAGTCCTCGATGTACGACTGCAATTGAGCCCAAAATTTCTATTGTTAAGTGTGTTTTGTCACATTTTACAACCTTTTTTGCCTCAGTTGTTAAGTGAATGATTGCAGCAGTGGTGGGATTCAAATTTTTTTACTACCAGTTCTGTGGGCATGGCAGGGAAAGGATACTGTAAAATCTCCATTCCCTCCCCACCCCACTAACCTGCTTTCCAGCTCCATTCTCCTGTGCAGGGCAACCAAAGAAGACCCAGCCAATCAACTGGGACTCAGGAGGCAGAGAATAGATGGGACGGGGCTAGTTAGAGGTAGCAAAGAAGTCCAGACAAAAAAGCACACCCAGAAGGACTAGTTCTTTAGAATAGGATAGGATAGGATAGGATAGAATAGAATAGAATAGAATAGAATAGAATAGAATAGAATAGAATAGAATAGAATAGAATAGAATAGAATCTGGAAGGTCTTCTAGTCCAGTTCCCTGCTTAGGCAAGAGAGCTTACACCACTTCAGATAAATGGTCATCCAATCTCTTCTTAAAAATTTTCAGTGTTGGAGCATTTACAATTTCTGGAGGCAAGTTGTTCCATTGGTTAATTGTTCTAACTGTCAGGAAATTTCTTCTTAGTTCTAAGCTGCTTCTGTCCTCGATTAGTTTCCATCCATTGCTTCTTGTCCTGCCTTCAGGTGCTTTGGAGAATAGCTTGACCCCCATCCTCTCTGTGAAAGCCCCTCAAATATTGGAAGACTGCTCTCATGTCTCCCCTGGTGCTTCTCTTCACTAGACTGGATATATCCAGTTCCTGCAACCGTTCTTTATATGGTTTAGCCTCCAGTCCCCTAATCATCTTTGTTGCTCTTCTCTACACTCTTTCCAGAGTCTCAACATCTTTTTTACATCGTGGTGACCAAAACTGGATGCAGGATTTCAAGTGTGTCCTTACCAAGGCATTATAAATCTTACTTTATTGGATGTTACATTAACAGAATCTTGTAAGACAGAAAATGCATGCCTCTCTGTGTCAGGCTGTAAAAGCCAAGAAAGATCCATGGAGGTTCTTCCAAACAATCTCCTTTATTGTTCCTCAGCCATAGACAGAAATGTTGCCAAGCTGAAGCAGGTGACTTGCATCATGAAATGTACCTGCTGAAACTATTAGGGAAGAGTTATCTTCAGTCTCTTCCTTCCACGCAAGCCATCTAAACTTTTCTGTGTTTCACTCCTCTGGAATGCAGCCCCTGCTTCCAGGGAATCCAGACTACATTCTACCACACTCTCCCCCTCCCCTCCCCTTTACGGTCCAAGAACCTAGGGAGAGTCCCTTATGACATGTTTGCCATGCCCTCATTCCTTCTAAGGGCTCAGCTATCTCTGATCTTGCCTAATCTGCAAGCTCTTCCTCCTATCTCCCAAGACCATTTCCACATACCATTAAAGATTTGGGGTCATACTGAGCTGGTTTGCATTAGCATGTTCTTAGCAACTAACCTGTGTAAACTATGGAGGGGAGTGCTCATTTATTTATTTATATTTATTTGTCAGTTGCTTACAAAATAATAGGTACAAGTATAAACATAGTTATGAATACATGGATACACGTAAAAAAAAAAAAACAATAAGACAGGGATGGTAGGCACATTGGTGCACTTATGCATGCCCCCTACAGACCTCTTAGGAAAGGGGTGAAGTCAATAATAGACAGTCTAAGGTTAAAGTTTTTGGGGTTTGGGGAAGAAACAACAGAGTCAGGTAGAGTATTCCAGGCATTGACCACTCTGTTGCTGAAGTTGTATTTCCTGCAATCAAGTTTGGTGCAATTAACCTCGAGTTTGTATCTATTGTTTGCTTTTGTGTTGTTATGGTTGAAGCTGAAGTATTCATTGACAGGTAGGATATTGCAATGTATGATTTTATATACTATATTTAGATCTGACTTAAGGCAGCATAGTTCTAGGTTTTCTAGGTCTAGAATTTCAAGTCTGGTGCCATAAGGTCTTCTGCAATGAGTAGAGGAGTGGAGAACTCTTCTTGTGAAATATTTCTGGACTTTTTCAACTGTGTTAATATCAGATACATAAAGTGGGTTCCAGACTGATGAGCTGTGTTCGAGTATTGGTCTAGTAAAAGTTTTGTATGCTCTAGTTATTAGTGTAATATTACCAGAGAAAAAGCTACGTAAGATTAGGTTAACAACTCTTAACGCCTTTTTGGCTATGTAGTTACAGTGGGCTCTAGCACTTAGATCATTAGAGATGAGTACTCCAAGGTCCTTTACAGAGCTTGGATCATCAACAAGGTCTTGACTATTCAGCTTGTATTTCATTTTTTGATTTATTTATTTTTTGCCAGTATGTAAGACAGAGCATTTATTTGTTGAGATTTGAAGTTGCCATTTGTTTGACCATTCTGATACATAGTCAAGGTCTTTTTGAAGGGTAGCAGTATTGTCTGTGATGTTGAATAGTTTTACATCATCAGTGAAGAGAACACAGTTGCTCTCGATATGATCGCAAAGGTCATTTATGTAGAGTATGAAGAGAGTTGGTCCTAGAATACTGCCTTGGGGGACACCACTGTTGACAGGTACAGAATTTGATAGGACGCTCCCAATTTTGACCATTTGTTGTCTGTTTGACAGGAATGCTTCTATCCAGTTATGCAGGTATCCAGAGATACTGTAAGATTTTAGTTTTAGGAGTAGTTTGTCATGTAGCGCTGAATCAAAGGCTTCACAGGAGTCTATGTAGATTGCGTCTATTGCTTTGCCCTGATCAAGTTGTGTAGTCCATATGTTTTTGGAGTGCAAGAGTTGCAGATTGCAAGATAGTTTTTTTCCCCGAAACCAAATTGTTTATAAGAGAGTAGGTTGTTTGTCTCTAAGTGGAGGATAATGGATTGGTTAATAATTGATTCCATGACTTTACAGGTGACACAGCATAGAGAGATTGGTCTGTAATTTTCAACTAGGCTGGGGTCTCCCTTTTTGAGGATGGGGAGGACTGTGGCTTGAGACCATAGGTTTGGCGAGGAGCTGCTCCTGAAAGATGTTTCAAAAATTATGCTTAGTGGTTTGGCTATGGAAGTGGATAGCTTTTTAAAGAAGTAGGCACATATTCCATCCGGTCCAATAGATAGAGATGGTTTAAGTGAATTTCAAGTGAATCCCAGGAGTGTACAATCCCAGGAAGTCCTTATTTTAGGATATCTGAAGGCTCTTTCACAATATAGTTTGAAGTGCCCCATAACTAGCCAAACAAGTTTCCTTGGATCCTGTGAGAAAGAAGATAAAAATATGTTTATCCTCTGCAATGATTGGTCAACAGAAATTGTCTGCAAGTCACTGAAGGAAAGATATGATCCAGGAATGGCCAAGTAGGACAGACATAAATGGAGATCAGCAGCTAGTATTAAAAACCCAACCCCCAACATGGTTTATATAAGCTTACAATTCTCCTCTCCATTACCACACCTAAAAGCCAAAGATACATTTGGATTTGCAAAAACAGGTGGCCTCCTCCTTCTTCTTCCTCTCCTTCTTCTTCCTTCTCCTCCTTATCTTCTTCTTCTTCTTCTTCTCCTCCTCCTCCTCCTCCTCCTCCTCCTCCTCCTCCTCCTCCTCCTCCTCCTCCTCCTCCTCCTCCTCCTCCTCCTCCTCCTCCTCCTCCTCCTCCTCCTCTTCTTCTTCTTCTTCTTCTTCTTCTTCTTCTTCTTCTTCTTCTTC
>BLBF01000072.1:10691939-10715568 GCA_015471245.1 Laticauda colubrina
CACACACACACACACACACACACACACACACACACACACACACACACTAGCCAGGGTAAGGGATAACCAGGTCTAACAAGTAAAAAAGCATGTTTAAAAGCAGCAGACTAGGTTTATACTTGACCTGGTTAAGCTTAGGCCCTAGAGCACAGGTCTCCAAACTTGGCAACTTTTAAGACTCGTGAAATTCAACTCCCAGAAAGTTGCCTAGTTTGGGAACCCCTGCCCTAAATACAGCCTTCCTTTTCTTTCTCTGACACTGATGCCAGAGGTGGTATTCAGCCGGTCCTGACCAGTTCTGGAGAACCGGTAGCAGAAATTTTGAGTAGTTCAGAGAACAGGCAAATACTGCTTCTGACTGGCCCCACCCCCTCCTATTATCTGCCTCCTGAGTCCCAGCTGATTGGCTGGGTCTTCTTTGGTTACCCTTCACAGGAGAATGGAGCTGGAAAGCAGGTTAGTGGGGTGGGGAGGAAATGGGGATTTTGCAGTATCCTTCCACTGCCACGCCCACCAAGCCACACCCAAAGAACCAGTAGTAAAAGAAATTGAATCCCACCACTGCACTGATCCTCACAGCATCTCTTTCTAGTAGCAACAGGTTTCAAAAAAGGGCTAAATAATTTCCATGTGATTTATCCTTTGAGATTAGGAGAGAGAGAAGAGATAATCTCCATGAATTTGGGTTCTGGATTGTACAGGTTCTGGATTGTACATGCAACAAAATAATTTCCCCCAAAAAATGAGTGGTAGGATGAATTGGACTTTGGTTCTCTCTGAATAGTAAGTAATAAAGTGATCAGCAGGAGGGACTGCCAAACATTTCCCCCCCTTTCAATTTAGCAGATGCAGAAAATTACCAGTAGCCTGCCCACCTGCCTTTTCCTTTTTTTCTCTCTCCTTTTCCTTTTTTTGCTTGGAACAAGGGGTTTTTAAAAAGTGTGCTTCTTCATCTGCCAAGAGATTTACAGGGCAGGCTTTCCGGAACAAACGTCCAGGAATTCCATGCCAGCAATACAGTATATCAGGGGTTCCTCTTGCAATAACTGGCTGTGGGCCTGTTGTTTATTCCAGTTTGTGTTTGGAAAGGAAATTTCAAGCAGAGGCCACTCAGGGATCAAAAAGAGTGAAATCCCCCACCAATACCTCTGGTTTGTCACTTGCTGAAAAGTACGTGCTGAGTCAGAGTTGGCTTGTTTCTGATACACACAAGGGCTGCTTGGGCTTTATCCTGCTTGAATGTCAGTAATCAGTGTAGCAAATTGAGGTAATTGCATAATTGCATTTAATAAGTACACTAAACACAGCAACACAGAGATGCTAGGATTGTATAACACACTAGGCTGAAACAGGGCTGTCATTCATTTGTTGCCGAAACTTTGGTTTAGCCGAAGTTAAGTGCCTTGTACCCTCCAGTAATATTGTATGCTTAGGTGTGTGTGTTCATGTGTGTGTTTTACACAATCTTAGGCAAATGAACCTAGCCTATGGACATGTTCTTTGTTCTTTGAACAAAAACCAGAAGTAGCCAGGTTTCAACAATCCAAAGTTTTACACACTGACTGACCTCAAAGTGACTCTTCGGGGGGGGGGGGGTACTTAAACCCACTATTTCTCAACAAAAAATTCTTGGATTCACATTTATTAAATCAAATTTCAAGGCAGTCTCAGAAGATCTCAGCAAATGGAATAATTTTCAAGAAACTGTGGTTTTTAATTGATCACTTATTTGTTATCTTGTAAATTATCCATACAAACTTTCAGTTGTTCTCAACTTACAACCACAATGGAGAACAGAATTTATGTTGTGAAGCAAGGTGTTGTTATGTGAGTTGTGCCCAATTTTACAATCTTTCTTGCTGTGATTATTAAGTGCATCAGTGCAGTATGCATGTTGGAAGCTGAGTGGGAAGGTTGAAATCACATGAGCTCAGGACACTGCAACCACCATAAATAAATTAGTTATAACATTACCGGGGGAAAAATGACTTATAACTTATGACTGTTGCAGCACCTCTATGGTCACATGATCAAAATTCAAGCATTTGGCAACTGTCTTCTATTTATGACAGTTGCAGCACCCTGGAGTCATGTGATCTCCATTTGTGATATTCCAAGATGGCTTCCAGCAAGCAAAGTCAATGGGGGAAACTGGATTCACTTAGCAAAAAAGGTTGTAAAATTGCATGCAACTCATTCAACAATCATCTCTCTTAATAACAGAAATTCTGGTCCATCGCCACTGTTTGGAAGTGTGACATTTTTAGAAGGAAGGAAGGAAGGAAAATATGAATGGTGGGAAGGGAGGGAGGGAAGATGGATGGATGGATGGAAGGAAGGAAGGAAGGAAGGAAGGAAGGAAGGAAGGAAGGAAGGAGCAAGCAGAAGAGGCAAATCAAGTTCCTTGATTGTTCATTGTAAATCTTTCTCCTTAACTCCATCTCCAAAAATAAAACAAGACTGACAAATAAATAGAACTCCTTTTCAGGAGAAAGACCTTACCAATTCTTCAGAGAGAATTGCAGAGGGAGCAATTTCACAGGCCAGCTCCGTGTGAATATTCCTCAAAAGAAGTCAAGAAATCTATTATGCACCAAACAGACATCTGTTCAAAGCCACATTATGAACGAGTTTACACTCCAGCTATTCTTGCTAGCTCCAGCCTGACAATGGATATGAATACTCGTGAGCCAGAAAAATAATCCAGATTTTTCAATGCAGAGAGATCATAAATCTTGGGTGGTTTGCTCCATTGTCATTGAAGTGACATGAGATAATTCTATATTTAAGGCGGCAGGGGTGGGCAGTTTATCCTTAGACACATTCTTGTGGAGACAGTCATGCTTAATGCCATCAAGCAAAGGACGGACATCACTTCTATTCTTCTTTAGAACTGAGACCTTCACCAACCCTGCTCAGGTTTTCTTCTACTCCACTGGGATCCTTAACATTGGGGAAATATTTTTCATCCTTAAGGTATGCAATATTTTCCCCTCTCAAATATGTAACTTGCTTTGAAAAGTTGTTTGAGATTCTTCAATTATATTTTGCATGAAATAATCCTATCCCACCAGCTTTTTATTTTACAAGAACATTTTGTTCTGTTCTTTTCTTCTACTTTAAGTTACTATGAAGAGGAATCCAATTAAAAACAAAGGATCTATTCTTTTATATTAGGTCCCAAAATAGCTTATCCTTTTAAAATTACTTCTGTTTATTATTATGTCTACAGTAGGTTGCATTCCTTTATCAATAAAAGCAGCCTGGCTGAGAGTGAGATATTTTCATCGCACCATATCAAATCATGGCAACATCTAATTTTAATTCATGACTAATACTTTTTGTTTTAGGTAAATGCAAACTATAGCTTGCAGTTTCTGATGAAACAGCAAACTCTGGTTTCCCATAAACAAGGATAGGGTATTTTTAATTCTCATATGCAAGCGTGATGAATATTAATGGGTCAAACTCTTAGTATTCATTTTTCTAACACTGAAGGCTGTCTTCATACCATTCTAATATCCTGGCAAGGATTTGTAGAGCTTCAACAACTTGGCACTTCAACCTCAGAACCTGGGAGGTGTTTATTTGTCCTCGACTTCAAACCACAATTGGGACCAGAATTATGTTGCGAAGCAAGGCAGTTGTTAAACAAATCGCATCTGATTTTACAACCCTTTTGCCAGAGTTTTTAGGTGAATCACAGCAGTTATTAAGTGAATCACAGCAGTTGTTAAATGAATCAACATTGACTTTGCTTGCCATAATCAGTCTGGGAAGGTCGCAATGTTGATTATGGGACCATGTCAATGTTGTGTGGATTATAAATGTGCACACCAAGAATAAGTCTCTATTTTCAGTGTCATTGTAATGTCAAAACAGTCATTGAATGAATGGCTGTAAGTTGAGGACTGTTTCATTATTTTATGATAAAAAAGTGTTCAAGTGAGTCCGTTGCTTCAAATCATTTGCCTGATTCTGTCTGGCACATATTCAAGATGAGTCCAGCATGAAGCTGTTGGAGAAAAAAACTGCTGGCTATAAGGAAGCTCTGCATACAGACACAGAGAGGGACTCCTCGATTTACTTTGTGGCCATTCAGAGTTACAGTGGCATTGAAAAAAAGTGGCTGCTATCATTTTTCACACTTACAACCATTGCAGCATCCCCATGGTCATGTGATCAACATTCAGGTGCTTGGCAACTGGCATGTATGATGGTTGCTGTGTTATCACCTTTTGTGATTTTCTGACAAGCGAAGTCCATGGGGAAGCCAGATTCACTTAACAACCATGTTACTAACTTAACAGCAGCAATGATTCGCTTAACAACTGTGGCAAGAAAGGTCGTAAAATGGGGCAAAACTCGCTTTGCAACTGTCCCACTTAGCAATAGAAATTTGAGGCTATTGTGGGTGTAAGCCAAGGACTACCTGTAATAGCACCTACGAGATTAAGAGCCACATTGCTAAGATGCCACTGCTGATGCCAGAGATGGTTACAAGTACTTGGAGTCTTTTCTAAGACAGAAGTCTTAGTTGGTCAGCATTATTTATTTCAAGTTTGTTACTTCAAGTTTGTTTGTGCATCTGGTTGCAAGCTTCATACTCTTTCCCTTTCAGTGCATTTACATTACAAAGAATGGATGATGTATGTTGAAAAATAATCACATGCAATGAACATAAGATAAATGTGTGCAATAAATTGTAAAGACTGAAACTAACACCTGGAAACAGGAATTATTTGGTGGTTTTTTTTAAATTATTTTTATTATTCAATTTCCTTTGTTATATATAAAATTTCCATATCCACAATGGCAGTATACTGTCTGGTTACAATCTCTTTTAAATGCAAATAACAAACTTTATACATTAATTATAATCATTATTCTCTACATCTATTCACCATAATCTTCTCTTATCCTTATTAAACAATTTCCATTATTTAATTAAACACTCTGTTCAGTTTTGTCATATAATTAGTTAATATCAAACCTTATAAATTTCACATTTATCACCATTACCCTCCAAGTCTAATAATCATAATATTATTTGTTGAGGGGTAGAAAGAGATCAAAAACATCTACTGAGATTGAACCATGGCAAATTTATTTTTGATTGCAATCTCTTCCTTTTGATGTGTGGTACTCTCTTATAAGACCCACATAGTCTTTTAATTGTTCAGGTGAAAATTTAATTCTATTCTTCTTTTCCAACCATTCTCTTCCATTCATTACCAACTAATTCTTCCTATGATCGTAAAGAATTTGGTTATGATTAGAAAAATGGAATAGGAAGAAATGGCTTTATTTTTCACAAAAGGGAACTTTCTAGACATAAAACTGTCCACCTGTCTTATCAAAGTGTTTCAATTTGATTAAGAGGAACATGAGTTAGGAGTTGTCACTAAATTTATGTTTTAATTTTAAAGAAACTTTTCTCTAGCTTGCAGAGTCTTTTTGCTCTGAGATGAAGAATCGCAGTTCAGGATATGTAGATGACCATGAGTTTCTCCATGAACAAATTCCTCCAGCCCGGAAGAACATACAGAATGTCCTCAGCCTTTGGACTCCATTTTCACAGCTAAATCATCTTGCAATGTGAAGCAGAGTACAGCAGATCCTTTGAGCCTGTGAGCTGCTGAGGATGTCAGCAGAGCATTTGAACAGATATTGATGGAATCTAAGTCTAAAACTCAGAATAAAAACTCAATGTTCTATCTCAGAGGCAAGCAAATGTCCTCTTCTGGCAGAGGTTTTTATGGGCCAGAATTCATGCAAAAATCAATCCGTTTTCTTGTATTGTGTCAGAAGACTGTTGGTTATTTTCACTATAAACTTAAACTTGTGATACTTTTCAGAATTAACAGGAAACAGGAGACCTGAGGTGGGTGGGTGTCATTCCACCAGTATTGTCACCCCAGCTTGGGTTACAGAAGTACGTTTGCACAACCCTGCAGTATCCATAATGGTATCTTATGATCTTGGAATACAATTTAAGGGGTAGTTTTCTCCTCTCATTTTAATCCATAAAGATCAGATAAAGGCAACTGTATTCCTCAACTTATAATTATCACTTAATGGCCATTTGAAATTATGACACATCAGAACAGCTGTTTTACACCCCACAAAGCATTTCTGGACATCATAAAAATATCACTACACACACACACACACATCTATATCAGTCATGTGACTGCATTTGGATGCCTGGCACCTAGCTTGTATTTAGGACTGGTGGCAACCTCCCACAGTCACGACTAGTGATTTTTGCCAGTTTCTGGCAAAATACACCAATTTAAAAGAGTGGATTTGAACTTATGACTGCAGCATTTTCTTAATGACATGGTGATTCATTTAACAACTGCTGCATAAATGTTGTAAAATCTGGTTCGGTCATACAGGTGCCTTATGACTGTAATGACTTAAGACAGGAAATTTAATTCCAATTGTGGTTGTAAGTCAAGGACTACCAGTATAAATAGATATTGTATTTCCCACTTCCCCAAATCTGGAAAAAAGACAATAAGCAGAATATGGCTTCCTCCTATTTTGTGAGTACACCTCTTAGGAGACAGAACTGTGTAAAGTAGCTATTGATAATCTCCTCCATAAATTGCCTTTACTGTAAAGCCATCCAAGCTGGTAGTCACTGTTACATCTTGTGGTGGTGAATTCGACAGAGCTCTTAGCTGTCCTAAATTTCCCCATAGTTTAGCTTAGCTTTATTTAACTAATCTTATATGAGAGATACAAGAGTATTTTTACAGCAACTGATCAATAGAAATTTTTGATTATATAATTACTACCATTGCCTTGATAAGAATTTGCCAAATATATGCCTATTTATATTGCATATAAAGTATGATTTGCAAACATAAAAAAATCCTGGGAAATAGTGCTGTGCAGATCATCAAGAAGCATGCTTGTTTTTGCATTGCAAATCCTTTCAATTGTGAGATGTTTGAGTTTTGGATGGGTGCTCATGGTCTCTTTTTTAATTTATATCAGAGGAACAGCACCCATAAAATAAGGCGAGACACTGCTGCCATCTTAACTTTTTTGACTCCTTTCTCTTGAAACCCCAGCAAAACCATTCCAGGCACCCCTTCAATGCCAGTTTAGGAGCAATGAAAGCAATTCTTTTCATCCTTTCTGGTTCAAACAGTGATTGTAAAATTCTGGAGAATCTGTCTATCACCCATTCAAATCAGCCACCTGTTCAAAATATGTGTTTGTACCTGCCAAGTATCCTGTGCAGAATCTTTTTTCAGCATTGGCAAGCACCAGTTTGGGCAAGCAGAAAGACAGGGAGGGCTTCATTCAAAGCCAAACCTGTTGCTTTTCCTTTTTCTGTTTTGCCCCATAAAATGAATTACATCACTTTTGCAGCAAAAAGATCTTAACTGAGCTACATCCAGGCTACCTGACACAGATAAGATTTGCTGTGGAAGAAGTGTAAAGGAGTTTAGAACAGGAAGTTCAAGGACATCTCATTCATGGCATTTTGCAAAGGAAAAAATTCTTCTCATGTGATCCATTACAGTCTTCCTCTTGAAGATGATGAGAACAGCAATATCAGGAATAATATTTATTTGCATACTGCTCTTCATCTAATTGTCTTAAAACATGTTGCCACAATGCAATCATTATGCAGTCAATGAAGCATTAAAACAATACGATCAAATCTTCCACTTCAATCAGTATTCTGATGTAGATCTAAAGGCAAAAAGCTCATCAACCTGGCTAGTCACATCAAGAACATCTTTCTTGGATAGTTGAAACTTAAGCCCCTGTCACACTGCACCAATGGATGGAAAGAGGATGTAAAACGGGCAAAAAAGCTTGCCATCCGTTGGTTAACGCGATGTATCCGTTCTGTACTCACTGCCTCTGTTTTGCTTCCTCTCTATCCGTCCAGCATCCGTTTATTGATGTTTCATCCGCTCAGAAAGTTTTGAACTGCTCAAAACTTTTGAGCGGAAAATGTATCCAATGCGTCCATTCTGCATCCGCTAGGCATCCGCTAGGCATCCGTTCTGCATCCGTTACGCATCCGCTATATCTGCTAGGCATCCGCTGCGCATCCACGCAACTCGCATCCGCTCGGACGCAGGGAGGAAGCGGAACGGACGCAGAACGGATGCCTAGCAGATGCAGCACAGAAACAAAGCATTTAAAATGGAAAAAACGTTCGCAGAGGGGACCTATCTCGGATATTAAGGATGTCTAGAGGATGCCTAGAGGATGCAAAGGGACACTAAGGGAAAACCTATCCTGCCAAAAAAAAGGGGGAGCAACTCATCTGGATCTCACTTTCAGACCAGCAGCCCAGCTGTGCAGACCTCTGCAGCCTTCATCTGACTCTTCCTCTTCCACAGCATCCAGTCATGTCAACCGTGGATCGTAACACAGTCCTTTTGGCAGCCACCATCGTTCTGCAACAGTGCAAAGCCATCTACAGGCTCTGTGAACTCTACTACGGGAAGAAAAAGAGGCGGCCAAGAAGCGTCTGGGTCCGAAGATGGTTCGCCAGAAGAGCAGAATACGGACTGTACAACAAGCTGATGGTGGAGCTCAGGAGTGAAGACACTCGGGCGTTCCAGAACTTCATGAGGATGCCTCCAGCCATGTTTGACGAAGTTGTGCAGCGGCTGACACCCAGGTTGACCAAGCAGAGCACCAACTTCCGGCCCAGCCTGGAACCTGGGCTCAAGGTGGCACTCACTCTGCGCCACCTGGCCTCAGGGACCACCTACAGGAGCATGCAGTACGGCTGGAGGGTGCCACACAACACCATCAGCATTGTGGTCAGAGAAGTGGTGCAGGCCATCCAGTGCCCCTCCACTGAAGAAGGATGGAAGAAAGTTGCAGAGCAGTGGTATCAGAGGTGGAACTTCCCACACACTGTTGGAGCCATAGATGGCAAGCACGTGGCCTGCAAAGCTCCAGCCAAGTCAGGGTCCACTTATTTCAACTACAAGGGCTTCTTCAGCATCGTCCTCTTTGCCATGGTCGATGCTGACTACAAGTTCATGTACATCGATGCTTCAGGCAACGGGTCAGCTTCAGATAGCCAGGTATACAACGCCAGTGACCTCAAGGAGGAGCTGGAACGCAACCTCATCGTGGGCTTCCCAGATCCAGACCCCCTGCCCAACTACACGCAAGATGTGCCCTACCTCATCGTGGGAGATGACGCCTTCTCCCTCACAACCTACCTCATGAAGCCCTACACCTCCAGAATCCTCACCTGTGAAGAGAGGATCTTCAACTACAGGCTGTCCAGGGCAAGGCGGGTGGTGGAGAATGCTTTTGGCATCCTGGCCAACAGGTTCCAGGTACTTCTCACCACCATGCAGCATTGCCCAGAGACTGTGAGGAGGATCGTGGAAGCTTGCTGCATCCTGCACAATCTCATGTGCACCCGCTACCCAGTCTTGCAGAACAGGCTCGTGGACCTCCAACAAGGCAATGGGGACATGGAGCCTGGGGAATGGAGGCAAGGGCAAAACCTGATAGACACTGAGGATGTGCAAGGCCCCAACAGAGCCTCACGTGAAGGGAAGAAGCAGCGCAACCTCCTGAAACACTGGTGCAACTCCCCAGCTGGAGCAGTGGAGTGGCAAGACAGGATGAATGATGATTAATGGATGCTTCCTTCCGCCTGTCTCATCACACTGATGAGATTGGGCCATGTATGTTGGGTGGCTCTACAATGATCAGGGCATTTAATAAAGAGTTGTGTTTGTGTTGACATGTGTGGATGATTATTACATTATTATTGATAATAAAGGGCCATATGTGTGGCACCTGGGAGGGTGGACCATACAGTCCCACTATGCTTGCACTGGAGGTTTATCTATCCCACAGCTATTACCCATTCCAAAGGTATCCCTGCCCATCCCACTGCTATCTTAACCCATCCCACAAGCATGCAAAGGCTTAAACCATTTCTAAAAGTTCCCACCAAGACTTTATTAAAAAAAAGAAATGAAGCAAGTGTGTGAATCAAAGATAGACTTTATTGAACAACAAGCTGTAAAAGAAAAATGACACAAGTCAAGTGTCCAAATAAAGTCCACAGGTAGCCAGCCAGCCAGTCTCTGGCACTCCTCTTGGTCACTCGGAAGTGTGCCCAGTCTCAGGGGTGAAGGGTCCAGGTGCTGTGGAGGTGGGTGCTGCTGGAGTGCTGGTCTGAAGCACCACTGGGGTGCCTGGCCCCGAGAGGACAACAGGTGATGGTGTGTTGATAAAGCTCTCGGACAGCTGGCTCAAACCCGTGATGTTGAGAGCTCCTTCTTCCATGCCATGGGGTGTCAGCCCCAGTACCGACGACAGATGTACTGAGGCCAGACTTGGCTGTGGGGTGGAAGAAGGAGCAGTGTAGTGGGGCTGTCTGGTCTGCAGCTGGGTGAGGACTGGCGTTGGTGGCGTCAGTGGCATCAGTGTCGTGGGTGGCATCGGTGGCATCAATGGAACCGGTGGCAACGGTATCGCCCGATGACTCTGTTCCTGGACTGGGAAGGGCTGCTGCCTGTGCTGCTGGACCTCCTGGTAGCCGTAGCCCTGGTAGGTGAGGGCCTGTGGGAAGCCTTGGAATGGGAGGGACATCACCTGGGGTGGAGGAGCAGACCTGGACTGGGTGGGAGCAGGTTCCTCTGGATCTGGAGGGTTGTGAAGCAGCTCGGTGATCCGGTCCTTCACCACCTGGTACTGGGGTTCCGCCATGTCCCTGAGGGTCTGGTTGACATAGATGAGGAAGGGCTTGCGGTTGGAGGATGAGGAGTCGGTGTGGACCAGCTGAGAGAGGAGATCTATGCTGGTCCGGATGGTGTCCCTGATCTCCAGCAGGACAGTGTGGCTCTGCCCCTCCTGCTGTCTGGCTCTCTGCCTTTCTGTGGAGGTGGAGCTGGGGGTGGATGCGGGTACGGCTGTGGTGGACGCGCCGTCTCCTTTCTCCCACCACACCAGGGAGTCCTCCACGTGCTCCACTACGGTTACAACACCTGTACGTGGGTTCTCCGCCGTGGCACGCTCCACAGAAACCTGCCTGGAGACAGGAACTGACTCTCGGCCAGAAGAGGACTGGCTCTCAGCAGGCTGCCGGAGAGAGAGGGTAGACAGAGGGGCTTCTCCTCGGTGGCGGTTCTCACCCTCCAGGAAGCTGCACCTGGCCATGATGTAGGTCTCTCTGTCCATCAGCTTAACTGTGGCCTGACCAGATTTCTTCAGGTGCAGCTTCCCGTACCAGGTGTGCATGTGCTTCCACCAGCCGAGGAGCACCTCCGAAGTGTAGCCCATACTCTCTGACTTCTCTCTCCAAGCAGCATGCTTCCGCTTGGTGTCCCTGTACAGCCGGTGTCCCTTCCGCCACAGATAGTCATTCTCTCTCAGCCACTCCAGCACCTCATCCTCGTGTTCCTCCTCAATGGAGTATTGCCTCCTCTCCCGTTGTCACATACACCTCTTCCTCCCTTTGGCAGGACCAAATGGGCCCTCATCAGAGGGGTTCCCAGGTAGTAGGGGCTGCTCCTCCACATCACCAGCAGCAGCAGCACCAGCAGGATCATCATCATCATCATCATCATCATCACCAGCAGGATCATAATCATCAGCAGCAGCAGCACCAGCAGGATCAGCAGCACCAGCAGGATCAGCAGCACCAGCAGCACCAGGATCAGCAGCAGCAGAGTAAGCACTAGCAGCGCCAGCAAGACCAGGAGCATGAGCAGGACCAGGAGCACGAGCAGGACCAGGAGCACGAGCAGGACCAGCAGGACGAGCAGGACGAGCAAGACCAGGAGCACGAGCAGGACGAGCAGGACGAGCAAGTCCAGGAGCATGAGCAGGACGAGCAGGACCAGCAGGACCAGGAGCAGCTTCAGCAGAGTAAGCACCAGCAGAAGCACCACCGCCAGGAGTAGCTTCAGCAGAGTAAGCACCAGCAGAAGCACCACCGCCAGGAGCAGCTTCAGCAGAAGCTCCAGCACCAGAAGAGCGAACCCGAGCAGCAGAAGCCCCAGCAGAAGCAGAGTCAGGGACAGGGGGCGGGAGGGTGGCCCTGTCCCTCTTGCCAGGGATGGCGGCAGGTTGCTGAGGCTTTCGCTTCTTCCCCATGGTTGTGGGGTTGCTGGCTGGCAGGGAGGCTGGCAGGCACCAAGGCTGGCACCAAGGCTGGCAGGAAGGCTGGCAGGCAGGTAGGCACGAAGGCTAGCAGGCAGGCAGGCACCAAGGCTGGCAGGAAGCCTGGCAGGAAGCTGGGCAGGAAGCCAGGCAGGAAGGCAGGCAGGCAGGTACCAAGGCTGGCAGGCAGGCAGACTGGCTGGCAGGGAGGCTGGAAGGCAGGCTGGCAGCAAGGCTGGCAGGCAGGCAGAGAGCAAGGCTGGCAGGGAGGCTGGCCAGGAAGCTGGGAGGCAGGCTGGGAGGCAGGCTTGCAGGAAGGCTGGCAGCAAGGCTTGCAGCAAGGCTTGCAGGTAGGCATGCAGGCAGGGCAGGCAAGGACTTTCCTCCGAATGGTGACCTGCTTGGGAGCTGCTTCCCTTTATATCCGCAGGGCTTACGCAATGCATCCCCCCCACATGCGCAATTAACGCTCGGCATCCGTTCGGCTTCCGCTGTGCATCCGCTAGGCTTCCGCTCTGCATCCGCTTCATCCGTTGTGCATCCGCTAGGCTTCCGCTCTGCATCCGCTTCATCTGCTGTGCATCCGCTTTATCCATTCTGCGTCTGCTTTGCTGAGGTCCCCTGGAAGCCTAGCGGATGTGCCATCCACTCCCATCCGCTTCCATCCGCTGGGCTTCCGTTCCGCACCCGCTTTCCATCCGCTCTGCGTCCTCCCCACGTCCATTCCTTTCTGTGTTATCCGCTCCGGTTATGAAAATTTTTGCCCCTTTTGAGAGCGGATAACAACGGATGGAACATTTTGCTCATCCGTTGTGTCCTTTTTACTAACGTTTTGCATCCGTTGGGCAGTGTGACAGGGCCTTTAGCCATTATTCATTAGTTGTACCACAATATGATCATGTTCTCAGATTTGGTGGGTATGTCAGGGTTTACCAACAAAATCTGATCTTCCAAGCCATTTTGATCCTGAGGTCAATACATCTATACCTTGAGATAGTCTTAGAAGTCATTGGGCAACTTGCACAACTGACTTGAGAATAAGAGTGATATGTCTCCAGTTGTGCAAACTACATCATGATTGTTCCATTCCATGTTAACTGAAATTGGCAAACCATCTTCACCAAGCAGAAGACAGCGCAGTCAGCTAACCCAAAGGTTCCTGAGATGTCCATGTGTCCACCTGTCTCTGATGCTCCTAGTGTGGATAAGCTTCCTTGATACAGATGTTTATTGCTTCATCCAGCCAGACTTCCTCAGTGCACTTAGCAATAATTCTCTTTCCTTAGTTCCTCCTCAACCTGTCAAAACACTTTGAATTTTGAATTTAAGAGAACAGTTGTTCATCTGTCTGCTGGATTCCTGAAGCTGGTCTTCTTGTCCTGAGCGTCACCAATGTAAGAGTGATAGAGACATGTGTCCTGAGTATTTTTTGTTTGTTTGTTTCTTCACTGTAACACATGGGCTATTTTAAAACCTGTCAGTTGTACTCAAGCATCAACTGTTTATTAAAAGTCTTAGCCTGATACATTCTGATTAATATTTTAAAAAATATTTTCAGGTTCAGTCTGCAACATGCCATAAAACCAATTTGAAACAAGGAACTCCTTAAATATAAGGAATATATAAATACAGGGGAGGGTTTTAAATATTTTTTTGAAATTATCAGTATTATCATGTTCTCTCTTGCCCTGCCTCTTCTCATAATATTGTTCAGGGACCAGACTGTATTGTTTGTCATAATTATCCTACTGTTTTCATACCACCTCTTTCATTATTCAAATGTAGCAAATCAATTAAAGAGAAAAAGAGAGAATAATTCCACCATGATCCATCAAGCCATCATTTTCTTAAGGAAGTCATCTTTGATTCAGTCTACAGGTTCTGGCTAAACCAGAAATGCTGATTTATTTACTGCATTAGCTGGATTCACACAACATGCCAAGGTGAAGCCAAAGAAAGTGCTTGATGGCTTTGCATAATATGTGCATCCGGCCAAGGTTTCTTGACAGGTAGTGAAGCAAAACTCCTCATCCCTTCTGAAGCCAAAGACTTTTTTACATATGAATCTGAATCAAATTGGTAAGATTCAGAGAACATTTTAAAGTTCCTAAGTCTTGATTCATATCTTTTACCAAATATTTGCAGAACAAAGGAGACAGTTGGACACAGCAAAAATTTGCATATGTACAGAATGATATCAAAAGAGAGCTTTCAAATTTAAAAAAAGGTTTACAGATTTGACAAGATTCCTTCCTTCTACCAAACCAGACCTCTGTTTTGAAGATGTTTTTCTATTTCTATTCCTGGCTTTCTGAAGATCTGGCTGCCCATGGAGTGGTCCAAAATATTTTGCTACTTGAGGTAAAAGCCAAGATTGTGCTGTTTCTGGGATACAGGAATGCTGACTGCCGTGGGTGGTCCAGAGGACCTCCAGTCTCAGTCCCAATTCCTACCTGCTTGCTCTGACAGCATCTGGCTCTGCTTCAAACAGATGCAGCAGCATCACCAACCACAGCACAATGCCTGTCCATTCCCATCCAGATGTTCCATGTGAAAAAGTCCTCTCGGACCCCCAATTTTCTACCCTTCCTGTCAGCTTCTCAGAATGCTGCTTCCAAGCAGAGAGATGGCAGAGTTCAGAAAAACAACTTCTGATGTCTGTTGAACAGCTGGGTTTTTTGTTTTTTGTTTTTTTTTTGGTCTCCTTCCAATCTGTTGTTGCCAGATTGTAGATGCCAAAAGGCCAACAGGCTAAAAGGAGTGGGCTTCCCCATATCAAAGGTTCCTAAAATTTTTGCCCTCATACCTCCCTTTAGTGTAATCTCAATGTATAGACATCTCCATAAAAATCCAAATGCTACAATGAACATGGAGTAAATGAACAATGAAAACAGCACAATGAAACTTTGGAAAAGGTGGAGTTAAACATTGCTGTGCACTTCACAGTTTGGGAAATCCTTCCCTATAGATTATACTTTTTAATAAAACATATAGGGCAGGGTTTCCCAAACAGTGAGTTGTTCCTCCTTTGGAGAGGTGCAGAGAGTAACAGAATAACAGAGTTAGAAGGGACTTTGTTGTTGTCATTTTTGTTGTTGTTATTGTTTTTTATATATTTAAATTTTTTATTTTATTTTTAATGCAAACAATCCATCATCCATTAAACAATATGTCATCTGGGTACAAATATCCTGTGCATCAACAATCAAAGTTTCCAACCATAACCATTTACATTAATATTAATTCTCTACTCTTAGCTTATTACTAATATACATAATATGTCTAATTGTTATAATAATCCTCATCTTAATTTATTGACTTCTATTAACTTATTGGCTGTATTTCATTAGTCTTCTTTTGTTTCTAACTTTCATATTTCTTCCCTAACCGTCGATAAAATGACTCCCATGTCATATAATATTCAGTTTGTTCTTTTGGAAGGGACTTTGGAAGTCTTCAACTCTCTGCTCCAGCAAGAAATCTTATACCAGGGGTGTCAAACTCAATTTCATTGAGGGCTACATTAGGGTTATGTTTGACCACGGGGGGCTGGGAGTGTCCACAGCCAGGGTGGGTGTAGCCAGTTCGACATTGTTCTGTATAACTTGGAAGGTTCCAAGTAGTCTATTCTGATTGGCCAGGAAGGCCAGTAGTGGTTCATTAGGAACCAATCCAAGGAGCCGCTTAAAGGCGGAAAAGTTAAAACAATGTCATTGGCTACAAGCTGGCAGGCAAGCCTCCATAAAAAGAGCTGCCGCGGCTTGAGCCGTTGTTCCGTTACTGTTGCTGTTAACTAACAAGAGTTATTTGTTGGAACCCAGTCTACCGCGCTTCTTTTCCAGACGGAACAGACATCACTCATTAAGGCTCCATTTTCAGCCTCAATGGCTTCCTGCAGCCCTCTGCCAGGCCTTCACAGAGACACCATTGGCTGGTCCTTCGCTGTTTCCAGGGTGGTACCATGGGCCAGCTCTAAGTATCCCTCGGACCTCATCCAGCCCACAGGCCTTGAGTTTGACACCCCTGCCCTATAGCATTTCAGACAAGTGGCTGTCCAATTTCTTCTTAAAAAACCTCCAGTGATGGAACACCCACAACTTCGGAAGGCAAGTCGTTTCATTGTTCTGTCAGGAAATTACTCCTTGGTTCTACAGAGAATCCAAGGGAGGTGTAAACAGCCTCCTTGTCTAGTTCTCAATCACCAGGCTGAATTAGGAGACCAGGTGATGTGACCTCCCCAGCTGTCTTCCAGCAGCCAGGATGAAGTTCTTGAAGAAAAGTCAGGGAGCTGCCCTTCTCTTCCCCCGCCCTGGCATTTGCCACCTGAGACAGTCACCTAACTTTGCACTATGTCTGAATGCTGCATTTGTCCCCAGCCATAGTGAGCTGCTGGTTCCTAAAATTCTTTGGCAGGGTGGATGAATGTGCTTTAGAAGGCCACATGCATTGAATCCCCCAAGCATTTCAGCTGTGTCTAAATGGAGCCTGATCCCAGGGGGAAGGCTGGTGGAGTGGATGGTATTGTAGCTTGTCTTTGGCAGCCAACAGCACGAAATGGACATCGGCCAAGTGGAACTGCATTGTTTCTCTCCCTCTTTCTATCTTTAAGAAAGCAACTGACCTAATCCCATTTTTGTACACCTCCCAGTCAAGCTTCTAAGAGTTTTAAAACATCGACATGACCACAAATAAGCACTCATTAACCATTTCTTTCCCAAGTCTAGATTTTTTATTATTATTATTAATAATAATATTGTGCTGATTTGTATCTTGGGTTCAGAGATGAAGAAAACTAAAAAAATAATATTCTTGTGAATGAAAACAGACTTTTTCCATGCTCAAATGTGGAAATGACTTTGGTATTGAAAATGAAAATTATTTTTTTAAGCTTCAAAAGAATGCAGGGGTTGAGCCTTGATGCTTAGAGGAATTTTCAGCTGGGTTTCCTTGTTTTGAAGGCTGGAAAGAAATGTACTGTACATAGGTACATGTTAACCTATGAAGAGTTTAATGCACTTTATTTGGTTCCTTCTATTCTCAGGAAGAATGGTAGAGCCGAGCATTTACTGGCCAGATGCTCTTCCTGATGCCTATATGGAGTTCACAGCAGATATTTTCTCTTTGTTCCCTGATAGAGAAATATCTGTTGTTCTATCCTAGGCAGTGAGAGATGTTTCTCTATCAGGGCACAAAGAGAAAATATCTGCTGCGAATTCCGCATAGGCATCAGGAAGGGCATCCAACCAATAAATGCTTTGCTCCAATCAGTCACCCTAACTCCACTCTGATAAAAGGGTTGTAAAAAGAAAAAAATGATTCCTTCTCTTCTTCCTCCTCTCCACTTCTTTTTCAGTTTTATTGAGCATTTATTCATTTATTTAATATCTATGTCCCCCATTTCCCTGCTCATCTCCCCTACAAGGTGACTCTGGACTCTTGATGTTTTCTGGCAGCCAGGAATCCTCTGATCTCCATCATGGCTACCCACACCTTTTACCACCACAGAGAAGAGGAACAGAAGGCAGAGAGACACCATGATTTGCAAATGACTTCACAAACAAGAAAGTCCAAATTCAGGACCAGGTGAGTCTAGGAATTAAGAAAGTAACAGAATGCAGGTTGAGAAAAGGGTTCTGAGACATATCTTGTATGACCCATTTAAAATCTAGTGGCTGTGTTTTCACAACCTGCTCAGCTTGTTTGGTTAGTTTCTGTGAAAGCTTACCTATTATGTAAACTCAGCTAATTTGGACAGGTTAGGCTTTAATGTACAATACATTTAAAATAGATATATTCAGTGGATAGAGTTTCCATAGCACAGGAAGCTACCAAAACTTAATCATAATCAAACTCAACATATTATGTAAATCTTAATAATAGTCTCCATTATTTACGCACAAGCTCTCCAAACAAAATATTTTATTTATGAAATATTTTTATCATTCTCTGTTCATTCATCCAAATATTTATGTTTCTAAATATTCTCTCTTTTTTTTTTGTCTGCCATCTCAACTTTCTTGGAACAGTGAAGAAGAAGAACATTTTACATCTCTGGATAGAACCATTGCATCTGCTCTTGCGCTGACAACTGAAGTATCTTGGTATGTCCAATGATTTATTGGAAGGATTTTTTTTTCTGTGCCAAGCTGGTTTGAGAAATATAGTTAACATTGTATTCTGCATCGATGGACTTCTTTTCCCTTTCTGTCAATTAAATATTTTGATGGATTTCTCTGAAGGCCACATCCACAGCCAGAGAAAAACTTTATGCAGGTAGTCCCCAACTTACAACTATTCATTTAGTGAACTTTCAAAGTTACAACAGCATTGGAAAAAGTGACTTATGGCTACTTTTCATACTTATGAACACTGCAGCATCCCCATGGTCACCTAATCAAAATTTGGTTGCTTGGCAACTGCATGTATTTATGACAGTCACATGGTCTATTTTTGTGACCTTCTGACTAACAAAGTCAGTGGGGAAGCCAGATTTACTTAACAACCGTGTTATTAACTTAGCAATTCTATTGATTCACTGAAGAACTGTGTCAAGAAAGGTCATAGCATGGGACAAAATTCACTTAACAACTATCTCATTTAGCAACAGAAAGCTTGGGCTCAAGTTCTGAATGTAAGTCGAGGACTGCCTATATCCATAACATAAACACCCTTATTTTATAAAACAATAATAAATAGACATCTAACAAGATAATTGCCTTAGTATTTTTGTACAGATACTCCCTGACATGTATATATGATACTAACATGTATATTTCCATATTAGCAATCTCATTTATCTCCATATGTCATGCGGTGTAATTATAGTAAGTGAATAACCACAAATTACTACTAGAGAAATGCCTCATAAAAATACAGATATGTGTAGGTGAGATTTGATTATTCACCTTTTTCTGGAGCCAGAATAAAAAGGAATCAAAAGAGGAGATTCAGGGTTAGCATGAGGTCTATTTCTGAACCTGAAAAACTGGACTTTCCATTCATGATTATCTTCCTCAGGGAAACCAGGATGAGACAGGAGGCCACTGTACTGAATCTGGAGGAGAGGGGAAAGAAGAGAACTCGCTTTGGGAATGACATGGAAAAGCTAGAGAAGGATGTCATCAGAAACTGCCGGTTCTTACGGGTGAAAGCTGACAGGATGGCCCTTCGGAGGAAGGTAAAAAATGGGAGGTTTGCAGGGCACCTGCAAGGAGATGGCTTAAAATATGGTCTGCAGAATATAATTTAGCTTTTGGGTCCAAGGAACTACGTAACAAATAGAAGAGGAGGGAGGAATAGTTTTTTAAACTTATAACTTTTTATTTTTTCCTCTGGACCATTTCTTTTCTTTCCTGTAGCTTTCTGGGGCAGCAAAGAGGGCTCAGTAGTGGTGATGGTTCTGGGATGAATTATTCAGTGTTACACCATTCTTTCTTTTTTATTGATAGAAAAATACAATCTATTGGATATGGTAAATCACAAAAGAGTTTCCTGTTAAAAAAAAACTCAGCTGAAGCAATTGTTTGTATAACCCTAACTTTACCCGTCTTATGTAGAAGTAAATGTGTGAAGCTGAGCTGTAATTGTCTACTAACAGGTTGAGTTTGTCTTAAGATTGTTACAGGAATGCATTATTATTAAAAGGTATTTTAAGACTTAAAAAAAACAAATAGAAGAGAATATTTGTAGTTAGAGTTGAACTGCAGAGTGAGTCCTTGATGGACTCTGAACTTTGTGGCTTTCCCTGCAGATGTTTCATTATCCAACTTGGTATCATTGTCAGTGCATTGATATTGATTTCTAGTTATATAATGAAACATCTGCAAAAAAACTGCCAAGCTCAGAGACCACCAAGGTTTATGAAACTGTTTGAATGCAGTAGTTCTTGACTTATGACTGTTCATTTAATGGCAGAAGCCTCTTTGGTTCTAGATATTGTTGAATGAGAAGCAAAATGATTTCAAAGAAAAAACCCCAAGGAAGTCCTTTTGGAAAAAGTGCCTTTTGGAAAAAAAACACCTCTGGGATAATTACCATGATGTTCTTCTTTGATACATACATTTCTCCAGAGGAAGCTTTGCAAGTGTAAAAACCCAACATAAATTCCTTTTTAACATAACCAGCACTGTTGACATACCAGAGTTGGAAGAGACCTTGGAGATTGTTCTATATGTAAAGTGGATGACTCCAAATCTGCAAACCTGATTGGTCAAATAAAATAAGCATTGGATTGGTTCACTAGGAACCAATCCAAAGAGCTGCTAAAAAGCGGCAAATTTAAACAACTGCCATTGGCTGCAAACAGGCAAGCCAGCCTGTATAAAAGGCTGGCCTCAGCTTCAGCCAAGCGTTCCTATTTACTAACGAGTTGAAGAATAAAGTATTTGTTGTTGGAACCCGGTCTACCTCGTGTGTTTTCCGAACAAAACACTGGCGACGAGGATGGGATCGTCCTGAACGGAAAAACCTGCACGCGGTGATAAGAAGTCCAGATTACAACCAAGATGTCTGGAAACGCACCGCCCGCACCCTTCAATCCCAACGAAGAGGATTGGGATTCCTATGCTGATCGCTTCCAAATGTATTTGGAGAGCAATGAAATGGAAGGCATTTCAGAGCAACGCAAGAGAGCGGTATTCCTGACGCACTGCGGGCCAACAGTTTTCAAGATGGCAAAGGCCCTTGCGAAGCCCCGGGACGTTAAACAGCTAACGTGGACAAAATTGCAAAGAGTCCTCAAAGCACACTACGCTCCAATGGTGTCAAACTTAATAAAGCGACACGAATTTTACCACAGAGACCAGAGAGAGGGAGAGACCGTCGCCGATTTCATCGCTGCCCTTAGACAATTAGGGGGTGAGTGTGAATTTTTGAACATTGACGAAGCAATGAGGGATCGCGTGGTGTTGGGCCTGAGAGACTCGACCACACAGAGTAAATTACTCAACAAGCCCAACATCACCGTTACCGAAGCCATCGCGGAAGCCACAGCCGCTGAAGCCGCGAAAAAATCTGCCGTAGCCATGAAAAAGATGAACACACACAGTGAAGAAACACCAACCAAAGACAGAAAGCAGCCTGCCACCACAACCCACTATGAAGTGTCGGGCGAAACAGTTGAATCGAGCGAAGAAGACGACGAGGTCCACCGTTTGCTCATGAACAGAAAAGAGCGCGAAAAAAGAAATTGGTGGGAATGCGCTGGCTGCGGAGGAATCCATCCCCGAGCCGAATGCAGATTTCTCGATGCCATCTGCCGGCATTGCAAGAAATGAGGGCACATCGAGAAGGTCTGTAGGAACAAAAAATACTACAGCCCGACGAGATGCAGAAATTCCCCAACACGAGCTGAGCCTAAACGAGCTGAGAGAAAGTGGCAACAAGAGAAGCGAGCCAATACACACCAAACTGTCATTATACAGAGCGCTCAGACGGAAAGTGGGAAGAAAATTAAAGTCATCATGAAAATCGAAGGAAAACACTGCAAGATGGAAGTGGACTCGGGGTCCTTCCTCTCCATGGTATCGTGGGACACAATAAAACAGCTAGTCCCAGGTATCAAACCCAAAGAATTGAAGAAGCAGCACCTAACCCTCAAGGACTATCAGGGAAACCAAATCCCTGTGGTAGGCATGGGACAATTCCGAGTCGCCTACAAACATCACGTCAAGGTGCTTCCGCTGACCATAGTCGACCAAGACAGACCAAGCCACCTGGGCATTGAATGGTTCGCGCCATTGGGCATCGGGATGACCGGGGTCGATCGAGTGACTACAACCGGCTGGGAAGACGACCTCATCCGAGAATTCCAGGACGTTTTTGACGGCTCACTTGGCAAGTATCGGGGAAATCCCATTTCTTTCAATCTAAACCCCCAAATAGCCCCACGAAGAATAAAAGCCAGGCGAGTTCCTTTTGCACTAAAGGCAAAAATAGAGGAACAGCTGGACAAATTAATAGCCCAAGAGGTGTTAGAACCTGTGGACCATGCCAAGTGGGAAATGCCTATTGTCACACCAATAAAACCTGACGGGTCCATTAGAATCTGTGGTGACTATAAGGCTACCCTGAACCACGCATTACAACCAAGCGCATACCCGGTGCCAGTAGTCCAGCATTTGCTTCATTCCCTGGGAAAAGGCAAAGTTTTCGCCAAACTCGACTTGGCACAAGCCTATCAACAACTCCCAGTGGACCCAGAAACAGCAGAAGCACAGACTATAGTCACCCATAAGGGCGCATTCAAATGTCACCGGCTCTAATTTGGAGTAAGCGTGGCCCCTGGCGTTTTCCAGAGTCTGATGGAACGCCTTCTAAATGGCATACAAGGAGTCGTTCCCTATTTTGACGACGTCCTAATCTCAGCCAGAGATGAAACTCAATTAAGGAAAAGACTCAAAGAAGTATTAACTAAGTTTAGGGAATCTGGCCTCAAGGTAAAAAGAGAAAAGTGCTGTTTAATTAAGAATAGCATCGAATTCCTGGGCTACTCAATAGACGGAGAGGGTATCCACCCTACAGACAAAAAAGTTAAAGCAATCAAAGACGCACCTGAACCAAGAAATAAAACCGAACTACAAGCATTTTTAGGACTAATTAATTTTTATAATGTGTTCCTGCCAAACAAGGCCACTATAGCAGAACCATTACACCGTCTGCTAGACAAGAAGGCAACTTGGACTTGGGGTTACAAAGAAAAAAAAGCCTTCCAAAATATTAAAAGCTTGCTAACATCAACAAACGTTCTCATCCAATTTAGCAACACACTGCCATTAAGAGTGACCTGCGACGCCTCACCATACGGAGTAGGTGCCATCCTGAGCCACCAACTACCTGATGGCAGAGAAGCACCCGTTGCATATTACTCTAGGACTCTATCAAAAACCGAGCGGAATTACAGCCAATTGGACAGGGAAGCTCTAGCAATTGTCGCTGGAGTAAAACGCTTCCACGAATACTTATATGGGCGGACTTTTCAAATCATAACAGACCACAAACTGCTAATGGGGATTTTGGCGGGAAACAAGCCAACACCTAATATACTGTCCCCAAGAATGACTAGATGGTCAGAGTTCCTAGCAGCTTATTCCTACACTCTGACACATCGGCCAGGGAAACAAATTTCCCATGTGGACGCTTTGAGCAGAGCACCCTTACCAGCAACCGACGAAGACCCGGCACCAGCGATGACAACACTACAAATTGAGACTTGCCCCGATCTACCCATATCAGCTTATGATGTCGCCAGAGCCACCGCGAAAGACTCATTGACTGCCCGCGTTCTTAGCTGGGTAGGTAAAGGCTGGCCGGAGAATCAAAAAACTGAAAACTTTAAACCTTTCCGGTCCAGACAGACTGAACTTTCAATCCAAAAGGGGTGTTTGTTGTGGGGTGATCGGGTAGTAATCCCTGCCAAATTACAACCCAGGGTACTTAGGTTGTTACATGAAGGGCACCTGGGAATGGTTAAGATGAAAAGCCTTGCTAGAAGTTATGTTTGGTGGCC
>BLBF01000072.1:10715968-10726004 GCA_015471245.1 Laticauda colubrina
AATTTTACCACAGAGACCAGAGAGAGGGAGAGACCGTCGCCGATTTCATCGCTGCCCTTAGACAATTAGGGGGTGAGTGTGAATTTTTGAACATTGACGAAGCAATGAGGGATCGCGTGGTGTTGGGCCTGAGAGACTCGACCACACAGAGTAAATTACTCAACAAGCCCAACATCACCGTTACCGAAGCCATCGCGGAAGCCACAGCCGCTGAAGCCGCGAAAAAATCTGCCGTAGCCATGAAAAAGATGAACACACACAGTGAAGAAACACCAACCAAAGACAGAAAGCAGCCTGCCACCACAACCCACTATGAAGTGTCGGGCGAAACAGTTGAATCGAGCGAAGAAGACGACGAGGTCCACCGTTTGCTCATGAACAGAAAAGAGCGCGAAAAAAGAAATTGGTGGGAATGCGCTGGCTGCGGAGGAATCCATCCCCGAGCCGAATGCAGATTTCTCGATGCCATCTGCCGGCATTGCAAGAAATGAGGGCACATCGAGAAGGTCTGTAGGAACAAAAAATACTACAGCCCGACGAGATGCAGAAATTCCCCAACACGAGCTGAGCCTAAACGAGCTGAGAGAAAGTGGCAACAAGAGAAGCGAGCCAATACACACCAAACTGTCATTATACAGAGCGCTCAGACGGAAAGTGGGAAGAAAATTAAAGTCATCATGAAAATCGAAGGAAAACACTGCAAGATGGAAGTGGACTCGGGGTCCTTCCTCTCCATGGTATCGTGGGACACAATAAAACAGCTAGTCCCAGGTATCAAACCCAAAGAATTGAAGAAGCAGCACCTAACCCTCAAGGACTATCAGGGAAACCAAATCCCTGTGGTAGGCATGGGACAATTCCGAGTCGCCTACAAACATCACGTCAAGGTGCTTCCGCTGACCATAGTCGACCAAGACAGACCAAGCCACCTGGGCATTGAATGGTTCGCGCCATTGGGCATCGGGATGACCGGGGTCGATCGAGTGACTACAACCGGCTGGGAAGACGACCTCATCCGAGAATTCCAGGACATTTTTGACGGCTCACTTGGCAAGTATCGGGGAAATCCCATTTCTTTCAATCTAAACCCCCAAATAGCCCCACGAAGAATAAAAGCCAGGCGAGTTCCTTTTGCACTAAAGGCAAAAATAGAGGAACAGCTGGACAAATTAATAGCCCAAGAGGTGTTAGAACCTGTGGACCATGCCAAGTGGGAAATGCCTATTGTCACACCAATAAAACCTGACGGGTCCATTAGAATCTGTGGTGACTATAAGGCTACCCTGAACCACGCATTACAACCAAGCGCATACCCGGTGCCAGTAGTCCAGCATTTGCTTCATTCCCTGGGAAAAGGCAAAGTTTTCGCCAAACTCGACTTGGCACAAGCCTATCAACAACTCCCAGTGGACCCAGAAACAGCAGAAGCACAGACTATAGTCACCCATAAGGGCGCATTCAAATGTCACCGGCTCTAATTTGGAGTAAGCGTGGCCCCTGGCGTTTTCCAGAGTCTGATGGAACGCCTTCTAAATGGCATACAAGGAGTCGTTCCCTATTTTGACGACGTCCTAATCTCAGCCAGAGATGAAACTCAATTAAGGAAAAGACTCAAAGAAGTATTAACTAAGTTTAGGGAATCTGGCCTCAAGGTAAAAAGAGAAAAGTGCTGTTTAATTAAGAATAGCATCGAATTCCTGGGCTACTCAATAGACGGAGAGGGTATCCACCCTACAGACAAAAAAGTTAAAGCAATCAAAGACGCACCTGAACCAAGAAATAAAACCGAACTACAAGCATTTTTAGGACTAATTAATTTTTATAATGTGTTCCTGCCAAACAAGGCCACTATAGCAGAACCATTACACCGTCTGCTAGACAAGAAGGCAACTTGGACTTGGGGTTACAAAGAAAAAAAAGCCTTCCAAAATATTAAAAGCTTGCTAACATCAACAAACGTTCTCATCCAATTTAGCAACACACTGCCATTAAGAGTGACCTGCGACGCCTCACCATACGGAGTAGGTGCCATCCTGAGCCACCAACTACCTGATGGCAGAGAAGCACCCGTTGCATATTACTCTAGGACTCTATCAAAAACCGAGCGGAATTACAGCCAATTGGACAGGGAAGCTCTAGCAATTGTCGCTGGAGTAAAACGCTTCCACGAATACTTATATGGGCGGACTTTTCAAATCATAACAGACCACAAACTGCTAATGGGGATTTTGGCGGGAAACAAGCCAACACCTAATATACTGTCCCCAAGAATGACTAGATGGTCAGAGTTCCTAGCAGCTTATTCCTACACTCTGACACATCGGCCAGGGAAACAAATTTCCCATGTGGACGCTTTGAGCAGAGCACCCTTACCAGCAACCGACGAAGACCCGGCACCAGCGATGACAACACTACAAATTGAGACTTGCCCCGATCTACCCATATCAGCTTATGATGTCGCCAGAGCCACCGCGAAAGACTCATTGACTGCCCGCGTTCTTAGCTGGGTAGGTAAAGGCTGGCCGGAGAATCAAAAAACTGAAAACTTTAAACCTTTCCGGTCCAGACAGACTGAACTTTCAATCCAAAAGGGGTGTTTGTTGTGGGGTGATCGGGTAGTAATCCCTGCCAAATTACAACCCAGGGTACTTAGGTTGTTACATGAAGGGCACCTGGGAATGGTTAAGATGAAAAGCCTTGCTAGAAGTTATGTTTGGTGGCCAGGTATTGATAAGGACATAGAGTATTGGGTAAGCTCGTGCAACAAATGCCAGGCAATTAGACCGTCCCCACCAAAAGCACCCGTTAAGGACTGGGAAACCCCTTGAGGACCGTGGTCAAGAATACACATTGATTTCGCGGGTCCTACCAAGGGGCATACCTTTCTGATTGTCGTTGATGTCTATTCGAATTGGCTTGAAGTAAAAGTTATGCCATCAACGACAACAGAAACTGTAATTAAAAAGCTGGACAACCTTTTTACCACCCATGGCATACCGGACGTTCTTGTCTCAGATAATGGGCCACAGCTAACCAGCATACAATTTGAGCAATACCTAGCCTCCCTAGGTATAAGACATGCCCTAACCGCGCCAGCTCACTCGGCTGCGAACGGCAGGGCCGAGAGAATGGTCCGGTTTACTAAAGAAGGTTTAGAAAGAATGGACGCTGAAGATGTCCAACAGAAAGTAAACCGTTTGCTCACACTCCAGCACATAACGCCCAGTACCATAACCAACAAGTCCCCAGCAGAATTACTTATGGGGCGAAAGTTAAGATCTCACCTTGATAGGTTACACCCAAATTTTACCCCAGAAAACCCCCCTGACTCCTCTGCACGGTTTAGACAATTCGAAATAGGCGATTTGGTATACGCTAAAAACTTCACCGGGGACCCGGTATGGCTACCAGGACAGATTACCCAAATCACAGGCCCCAAATCCTACCGATTAAAAATAGAGGATAGCAGGGAATGGAAGCGGCACATCGACCAGCTTCGATCCCGAATTATAGAGAGAACCACAGACTTACAAACATTCACCGAAAAAACCAGTGAATTGCAAACCAAGGTGGGGGGGGGGGGGAAAGGCGAGAAATAAATAAAGAACTGTTTAAAACCAAACCCCATGAAACATACAAACAAAAAGAGCAACTAAAAGACTCACTGTTTGGAGAGACTTGCATGAAGAGCCCATTGGAAGGGGCCAGCCAAGCCAGCTCGACCTGCCCAGAGGAAACGGGAGGGAGCGGCAAAACCGCCGGCCTAAGAAACTCAGGCGGCGGTAAAATGGCTGACTCACCCTTCCAGACAGTTCCAGGGAGAAGAACGGACGACACAGCAGCCCCATCCGAACCGGTCGAAGTCTTCACTAAGAATGAACCGCGCAAGTCAAGTCGAGTCCGGAAAAGCCCCGCCTACCTGCGAGACTACGTCACCACGTAGGACTGAACTAAGGGGGGAGGGGTGTTCTATATGTAAAGTGGGTGACTCCAAATCTGCAAACCTGATTGGTCAAATAAAATAAGCATTGGATTGGTTCACTAGGAACCAATCCAAAGAGCTGCTAAAAAGCAGCAAATTTAAACAACTGCCATTGGCTGCAAGTAGGCAAGCCAGCCTGTATAAAAGGCTGGCCTCAGCTTCAGCCAAGCGTTCCTATTTACTAACGAGTTGAAGAATAAAGTATTTGTTGTTGGAACCCGGTCTACCTCGTGTGTTTTCCGAACAAAACAGAGATTATCTAGTCCAACCCCCTGCTCTCACAAGAGACCAATACTAGATTTCTGATAAATGGCTGTCCAGTCTCTTCTTAAAAACCTCCAGTGATAGGGCACCCACAACTTCCAAAGACAGTTTGTCCCACCAGTTAATTGTTCTCACTGTTAGGAATTTTCTCCTTAGGTCTAGGTTGCTTCTCTCCTTGATTAGTCTCCATCCATTGTTTCTTGTCCTGCCTACAGTTGCTTTAAATAAGTTGCCCCCCCCTCTTCCTTGTGGCAGTCCTTCGAGTATTAGAAGACTGCTATCATGATGTGTGACATTGAATGACGTGTGACATTCAATAGCATCCTAATCTTCATTTGTCTTTTCTTTGGAAAAGTTGCATCAGGGAAAGAAAGTTTATTTGTTTTGATGGCGGCCTTTGTACCACTGTAACAGTCCAAATATCATAGAGAGATTTTTAGGCAATTGTTAGTGTAGTACCCAGCCCAGTGGTGGCTAACCTTTTTGGCCAAAAATTGTGCGTGCATTTGCATGCTCGCACTCTCATACCAGCACCCAGAAGGCAATGCACGACCCGACCCCACGACCCCTACGCATGCACATGGAATCCCCACCTCCACCCAGCTGCCCCGTTACCTGCACTGCACTTCACAGCTGATTTTTGGCCAGTTTGAGGCCTTTTTCGGTCTCCTGAAGGCTTGAGGAAGGCTTCTGCAGGCTTCTGCAGGCTTTTCAGGGTGAACACTAGCCCCATTTCATCACTTCCAGTTTTTTTGGAAAAATAGGAAGTGACAAAACAGGGCTAGTTTTCGGCCTGCAGAAGCCTTCCTCAAGCCTTTGGGAGGCTGAAAAAGGCCTCAAACCAGCTGAAAATCAGCTGGGAGGCACGCGCATGCACAGTGAGGTAAGCTTGCCTGCAGCTTGCATGCCAGCATAAATGGCTATGCATGCCACCTATGGCACGCCTGCCATAGGTTTGCCATTACGGACCTAAACTAACCTGGTTGATCTATGAAAAACTAAGCAGTGGGACACTATTGTTATTTAGATGAAAGACACCCAAGAAATCTCAGATTATGACCTGCACCAAAGAATTAAAATTTTAAAAATCCTAAAAGATGTCAGTGGTAGATCAGTTCCATATTGTTAAATGAAAAATAAATTGAACTGTCCAGCTGACATCCTGGACAATTTTACTCATCTAAAGGGAAGTGTTATTTTAATATTAAACACAGAGAGTGCCAATTGTTCCCTGTCCCAAGTCTGCGAAGGTATTTATAGAAACAGTAAGATAAAAAGTTATAAAACCATCTGCATTCTCATCCAAGGCTGAAGCGAAGGCGCTACTGGAAAAGGAAGTGATGGGGCTGTTGTCCTGCCGGGCACCCATGTTTTGGATCCCCCTGAGAGCTCACACAGTCTGGGAGACGATGAGCGTCACGTTGGAATGCACTGTTCTGGCTAACCCTCAGCCAAAGGTCACCTGGTAAGTGGGTCAGGAAGAAAATGTTGGCATTGTCTCTCTGAAACTATGAAAGAAGAATTCATTGTCCCTCTGAAAGATGGGTCTTCCATTGCTGGAAATTTTTAAGAAGAGGTTGAATAGATATTTGAAAGGGGTCCTTGGGGCTCTCTGAGCTTGCTTGCTTGCTTTCTTGCAGACGTTTCATTACCCAAACCAGGGAACATCATCAGCGCTAGAAGGGAATGGGGTTTGTCGAGTGGCAGAGAAGGAAAAGAGGAGAAGGAGAACTATAGGGTCCTTGGTGTTCTCTGAGCTTTCTTGCTTTCTTGCAAACATTTCATTACCCAATGAAACTAGGTAATATCATAAGTGCTGGTAAGGAGCACAGTTTGCTGTCAGTTTATATTCTAGTGTCTTACCTGTCCATGTTGGTGGGAGTAGCCTTAGAAATTCTTTGGTCAGGTTGTTTGCTGTTGGCTTCTTTGGAGGTTTCTTGATTGAGGTATTGTTTACCTGATTGTTGGTCCGAGCAGGAGTTAATCTATGCAGGTCTGAATGCTGACTGGAGATTTCTGAGAGTTGAAGTCCACATGTCTTAGAGTTGCCAAGTTTGGAGACCTCTGGCTCTGGTCAATTGTCTTTTTTGTATAGACTATAGATGTTGTTAATGTGTCTATTGATGGCTAATTTGTCAGATTGCCAGGTTTCTGAAAATTCCCTGGCACTATTGGACTTGGCTCGGGCTAGGATGGTCACAGTTTCCCAACTGAAACTATGGCTAAATCTGTCTATACGTTGTAAAAAATATAGAGACAGGTTTAACCATAGTTTCAGTTGAGCTACAAATATTCTCCTTTATTGAATAGCCATTTCTCTTGCTTGAGCAGGGGATTGTATTAGAAGGTTGGATTAGAAGGAGGCATGCATAAGTGCACCAATGTGCCTACTGTCCTGTCCTATTGTTTCTTTTATTATTCTTATATGTATCCATTTCATGTATTCATAACTATACCTATTATCTTGTAAGCAATTGACAAATCAAATCAAATTACCTCTTATACCTATTGTCTTGTAAGCAATTGACAAATCAAATTAAAATTTAAAAAAAAACCTCTAAAACTAGTCCCTTCCATCTCAGTTATTCTCATGTTCTGAAAAAGTCGCTTGACCTCACCTGCAGATTGCAGATTTTTCAGGATTGTACCCTTTGGGCTTAGAAAAGTGGACATGGTTGAATATTTGATCCTGTTCACTGAAAAATAGCAAGAACTTTTCTGCAAGTAAGGATTTATTTTTCCCAATGGAACATTTAAATGTGTATGGGCTATGTCGTTTATTCCCTATAATTGTAGAACATGTTATGCCTTGTTGAGGATATGGGA
Source organism: Laticauda colubrina (assembly GCA_015471245.1). Lineage (NCBI taxonomy): Eukaryota > Metazoa > Chordata > Lepidosauria > Squamata > Elapidae > Laticauda > Laticauda colubrina. The sequence continues at coordinate 10,723,041 of BLBF01000072.1, forward strand.
AGAACGGATTTAATTCCAGCTGAACCTCTGTTTTGTTTGCTTGCTTGCTTGCTTGCTTGGATTTTTTAAAGTGATGTTGGAAAGGAAATTAACATAGCTTCCTCCTCCGCAGGTGAAAGAGTTTACAGTTGGAAAACGTTAAATGCATTGCCCAAATTCCAGAAGGGTGTTTTAAAGAATGCATCTGTTGCTCAGAAACCATCCAATCTGGGGTTACATTTTGATTTAGCTCAAAACTTATTCTCTGTGGTTGTTTTTACAAGCACTTCCCTTTTTGTAAAGCAACCAAACTTTTTTCACTTGCTTTCTACACGGTTTCTTCACACCATCACATTCCCTTTCAGCTGGTCTTTTTCTTTTTTAATGGTAGTGGAAGATTTTTCACAAATGCCAAAACTATAAATAACTTGATGATGATGATGGACAATGTTACCTAGTTTGGGAATGAAATGTCTGCAAGAAAAACAGAGAGCACCAAGGACCTCATAAATAGTTGATTAAGAGTTCTGCATTGATTTTTAATAACCTTTTCAGTTCACTATGACTGATATACATCTTTCTTCCACCTGGTGCCTTCCAAATATGCTGGATTATAAACCCCATCATGCTTGGAAACTCTTCATATATGAAAGACACTAGATGATTTGAAACAAATGCTGTGGAACTCCTGTGGGAACAGCACCACTCTGCAGAGTGCATTAATGAACTTTAATGAAATCGAAAGCTCTTCTTTCAAATAGTTTTCAATATGTTCGTTAGATCATTCATTCATTCATTCAATTTCTATAGTCATCCCTCTTAGTTAGTGACTCTGACTGTCTTACAATTCCAAGTGAATAACCCTATGTGATCAATCTTGGTAGACTTTCAACATTTCCAGAAACATCCCTTAACTCTCTTCATTATTCTTCTCTTTGTACTTGACCAGGTTTAAAAATGGTGTTCGAATTGACCCTCGTGTTGCTCCCGCAGGGAAATATAAAATGAAGAATGAATTTGGAATGCTTACTTTGGATATCAGGAGGTAATTGATGAATCTAAATAGGATTAATTTTTAGGATGATTGTAAGAATGCACGAAGAAAAGGGACGTCACAAAGTTAAGAAAGCAACAGGAAACAAAGGTTGTGATTACACCCCACATTAATACAGCTCACTAATGAATAGTCAACTGCACTTTTGCAAGTTGCGAAGTTTAACTACTTTTGACCTTGGTTAGTTCTAACCCTGGATAATTTTTGTGCACAAACTATCTAGATCAATTGATGCTTCATGTACAAAAAAAATATGTAGTGTATGGCATATCATAGATAATTAGCAATATATATTAACATTGGTAAAACACAATAAAATATAAATGAAAGAAAGACCTATGTTCAAATACCAATGTCTAGGCCATAGAACCACTGAAGTGCAGCATTATTTATATCTTTAAAAATCAGATACTGGACCAGTATATGTCTTCAAGTCATATCCAGTCACCATGTGATCTGAAAAAAAATCAATTCTGTGAGTTAAGAAATTTTTATGTGAAAACAGGTGAGGAGAAATCAAGATCCACAAATCATGTAATGAAGTTGAGATAGAAGGAGATAAAAAGTCACCACATCATTTGCTTTAACATATGGGCCAGCATTTCCCAACTTTAGCAAGTTTGAGATGAATGGACTCAACTCCCAGAATTCCCCAGCCAGCACACTCTGGCTGGGGAAACACAGCTTTTGGTCAAATATGAAACAACTGGAGCATCTCACAGTGTTGTTTGCTTTTATTTTCAGATGCTCTTTGGATGATTCTGCCGAATACAGCGTGGAAGTGAAGAATTCTTATGGAGAGGCCAACTCATTTGCAACTGTATTTGTCAGGAGTAAGTCTCAACTTGACTTTGACAAGTGCAAAAACATCCTTGCAAAGTCAAATATTCTCTGCATGAAACATATTTCTTCCTCAGATGCACTGTTACAATACAAGCAATGCGTGTTTCAACTCCTGAGGACTCTTCCCAATTGTTTTCTGACAAATTCCCATTGCTCACTCATTAATCCAAACATTGCCAATTTTTTCTCTCCTCCAGGCATGTTAGAAAAGGATTCCCACCACTCCCCTAGCTAGATGTTGATCGGCAGGAGGGTAGCCCAACAGCTGGAAAACACCTGGTTGAAGGCGATTGCCAATTCGGGCCTCCTTTGCAGTTTTCCATCAGTTTTATGCCAAGGGTGTTTCTTCAGGCTAGGACCTAGGTAGAGTTCTCAATCCATTTTTGTCTAAAGTAAAACAAACAAAAGAAGCTTGATGGAGGCTAGAATTGGGTTTCCATCAAGTCTGGCATTCTTAGCTATTTGGAGACTCAACTCTCCTGATTTCAATGTGGGCTTTTCTGCATTGCAACTTGAATCTACTTGGTTCCTGTGAGTAATCTGCCTGGGAATGAAACCAGTTTCAGAAATCCCTTTCAAACCACTAGCAGCCCTTGCTATGGGGGAGGCCTGGAGTTCTGTCTGGAGGAAACTTGAAACAGTCAACATTTGGTGGATCTCCCTGCTTTTTTACCTTTCTAATCTCTACTAGGAAAGAAAGCAGAAACACTTCTTTTCTTTTTTGAGGTGCATTCTTCTTGGACTATAAAACAAGAAAGCGAAAAAGGAGAGGAGAGTGGAGGGCAGGGCAGGGTGGGGAAGAGAAGGGAAGGGAAGAGCAAAAATGAATGGAAGTGAAGGAGAAGGAGGAGGAAGAGGAAAAGAAAAGGGAAAGGAAAACAGAAAGGAAAAGAAGAGAAGAGAAGAAGGAAAAGGAAAGGCTAGTTCCCCCATTGGAATGGAATGGAATGGAATGGAATGGAATGGAATGGAATGGAATGGAAGGGAAGGGAAGGGAAGGGAAGGGAAGGGAAGGGAAGGGAAGAGAAGAGAAGAGAAGAGAAGAGAAGAGAAGAGAAGAGAAGAGAAGAGAAGAGAAGAGAAGAGAA
>BLBF01000072.1:10726014-10740171 GCA_015471245.1 Laticauda colubrina
AAGAGAAGAGAAGAGAAGAGAAGAGAAGAGAAGAGAAGAGAAGAGAAATATGGAATGGAATGGAGTGGAGTGGAATGGAATGGAACGGAACGGAACAGAACAGAACAGAACAGAACAGAACAGAACAGAATAGAACAGAACAGAACAGAAGAGAACAGAACAGAACAGAATAGATTTCTTTTTTGGCCAAGGAATTTGTCTTGGTGCAAATGCTCTCAGTGTACATAAAAGAAAAAATACTTTAGTCAAGAGTCAAGAATCATCAAGTACAATAGTCATAGGGTACAGTAAGCAATCAAGTCATACTAGCAAACAGTCAAAATAAATTGTGAGGATACAAGCAACAAGGTTACAGTCATACAGGCACAAGTGGGAGGGGACAGGTGAAAGGAAGGAGGATTAATAGTAATAGTAATGCAACCTTAGTAAATAGTTGGACAGAGTTGAGGGAATTATTTGTTTAGCAGAGTGATGGCGTTTGGGGAAAAACTGTTCTTGTGTCTAGTTGTTCTGGTGTGCTGTGCTCTCCTAGAATAGGAAAGTTTGAAGATTGTGCCAATTTCCCCTACTCAGAAAAGAAAGTCCATGTTTTATGTTCCATCCATATATTTCTTAAAACTGGACTTTCACTATTTCACCAGTGTGTCTGTAATCATCTTTCTTTTTTTTTTAAAGCCTGTCTTTATACTGGTGATCTTGTGTGTCTGTGGGTGCGTTTAAAAAGAACAATCCAACATTTCAGCAGTTCGGCAATCCTGGATGACAGCAGGCATAAAGAGCAGGACTCAGGCAGGCGAGAGGCGAGAGGCTTCGCCACCACAGCACCCAGTGTCCAATCAGAGCAGAGACATTTGCCTATCATATAATGAAGCCCTGCAAGCCACACTCAGCCACGTTTGTGCCAGTAGAAGTCAGAAAATGCTATTTTGGATGCAGAGCAAGAAGAAATGGGCAGAGGCTACGGTGGGCTGGGGTAGATTGTGGGCAATGTGTGTGTTCCTTTCCTTAAGACATGGACACTGAACTGGCCTTCTGTCAATCAGTCAGATGTGTGAGTCCAACTTTAAAAAGTTGGGCTTGATTTGACTTCATCCATACGAATCATTTAGGTCAAAGTTTTCAGCTAACAACTGTACATTATTACTTGCAAATGAAATGGTGAAATTCACTTTTATCAATGCCTGTATTTCTCCCTCTCTTTCTTTCCCATTCCCCCATCAATTCCTCTCTAACCTCTTGTAGAATATTATGGGATGGAATCTGGATTTGACTCAGAAATCTACAAACGTGAGTAGAAGTTTACGATCCTTTATAATGGTTGTCTTTTCTTGGATTTAGCAGACCATGCATATACATAGTGCGATTCTTTGGTTGGTCCATTTTAAAGATGGCTTCAAAATGAACCAGAAGTGAAAAGAAAGCAAGACTTGGATTGCAACGATAACAAAAATAAAATTTGTTCCTGCAACACACTGAACATGGTTACTGAATTAACCCCTTAATAAGGATTTGTACACTGTGTGAAAACATGGACTAACTAAGCAAGCGGAGCTTATATAGTGATTTAATTTCAAAACAACTAAGATTAAAAATAACCAGACTGACTGAGCTGTGCGATTGCAGCTGTCAGATTTTTACTTGACCTGATTAAGGATGTTGTACAGACACAGCCTGTAGGGGCATCAGTAGGAGGTGCCAAAATCTGCCAGATGGAGGGTCTGGAGTTGTGATCAAAGCTCAACTCTTTTTCTACATGGATGTAGCATTTTTACACACAAACAAAAGGGGAAGGGCTTCTGTGCAGCCATCTTCCTGCAGATTTTAAGACTCTTGGAATCTTCATGGAATAGAAGAAAAAGGGAAATCCTCCTCCAGAGAAATCTTAGATTTGTAAGTCTTCAACTTACAATCATAATGGCGTCTGGAATTGTAATTAGTCACAGCAATTGTTAAGTGGGCCTAATTTTATTGTCTTTTTTGCAGTAAGCATTAAGCAAAGTCATTAAATGAACCCATTATACTCAATGGGAATTTTTTGCCAGAAACTGGCCAAAAATGCCAAAAATCAAGGAGATGTGGGATGTTGTGTTCTCTTGTACAGCCATAAATGTGGGCCAGTAGCCCAGTGCCAAAAACGCAATCAAGTGATCACAAGGGAGAAACCATTGTAACTTTGAAACCGGGTCATAAGCAGCTCATAAGAGGTCTGTTGTAACTTGGAACAGTCATTAAGCAAGGCCTATCTGTACTTCCAGTTAGTAAAAGCTGGGGGAAAAGACCAAGAAGTCATTGAGGGCACCCAATAGTGATGATGGGGAATTAGCAACTATAATGCACATCAAAGCATATCCTATGTAGACACCTGAAAAGATACATTTTTGGTAAATGGTAACTGGGACCTCTTTTCTTCTGCTCTCTCTCAAGCATACATGGTGGTCTCTGCATTAAGATTGGCACAGCTGAACACCAGCTTCAAACATTGTGAAAAGAATGGGGCAGAAATGTCCCAAGTCCCAAGAAATGTCCCATTCCTTCTTTTTTGGCCATCAATGTTCAACCTTCTTTCTAACCGAACATCTGCTTGCTTCTTAGAGAGACTCAGAGACATAGAAGCTGACTTTGCCAGCACCTTGAAGCCCATCTTTGCTAGAGAGAAGGAACCATTCACCCTCTTATGCACTTTCACTTCAGATCTTCAGGAATACCAACGAAACATTTCCTGGTTCTGTGATGGTTTGTATATGTAGCCGTAATGCTGAAAATATGCTGTATCAGGTTTAACAGCCTTTTGTTCCCCATCTTTGGATGCCAATTATATGATGGTGCTTTTACAGAACAAAACACTCTTTACTTGGCTACTGAATTGACTCATTTCAGTAGTTTGCATAATACAATGAGCCTGCACCTAACCCAACAGTTTTCACATCTTCATAAAGTTATCAAAGAGATCTATCCCACCTTCCCAATTAATCAAAATCTCATGCAAAGAGGACCGAAATTTTGTGAGATTTCCAGATGATTTCCAGAATCCTTTATGAGATTTTTTTCCAGACATTTTGGCCATCTCATATCAATTTGTGAGACTTCAGAAAATTATAAACATTTTTAGGGAGGCAGGGAGGGATGTCACATGGAGGTCTAAAAGGACATCTTAATCTTACCTTGTTGTTTTGAAAAGTCCTTGATGATCTCCTTTAGTTTTTATACGTCATAATGAAGAAGAACAGCCCAAGATGTCTCATGAATAGTTTCAGTTGTATGTTTAAGGAAATTTCTTTTATTTCACCCTAGGCAATCCAATAAAATCTAAACTGGAGAACAAAGAATTTCTTCTTATCACAATTTTCATGTGTTCATGATTTTAATTGTCATATTATCTAAGTTCCAGGTTCCAACATTTTCATTTATTATATGAATTAGAATTTTTAAATGGGAATGAGGATCACTTTTATGAATAAAAGTGCCCTTAGCTCAAGTCAAGTTTATTTGTACTCCTAGTGACTGCATCCATACAAAATTTTCGGTACCAGTTTGGAACTAGTTTGCCATTGATTTCTGCCAGAATGAATTTTGTCTTTCCAATCTAACCAACATGACTGGTATATCCAGAAGATTGGCCATCTATAGACTAACCAAGGGTGATCTTTGTAGCTTCTGAGATCTGCCAGGGTCTATTAATTGCTGCCCGTTGCTGAAGACTTACTTTAAAATATATCCACCAATGTTTATGGAGATTCTCAGTCTTCCAGGTCATAGTTGCCCCAAAGGTGCTTTTTTCAAGAGGCAACTGGACTTTCTGGTTTTTCTTTGAAGACGTTTTGCTTCTCATCCAAGAAGCTTCTTCAGCTCTGACCTCTTTCAGCTTTGAAAGGAGTCAAAGAGGCCACCTATGTCAAAATTGAGCAGACCTCTCTCAACAGAGGGGGAGGGATATGACATCATCTATCTCCAGTCTACAACACAGTCCTTTCAACAGTTCCAAAAAGGCTCCATACCCATTTGCACTACTCGGGTGACCCTGAGGACACAAATAAACCTCCAGGTGGCCTCAACAACTCTCTCAAAGAATGCAAATGTCTTTGTGTCTGTCTGCAAGGAATATAAATCTTTCCATTCCCCACCAACCGGTCAGAGCTGAAGAAGCTTATTGGATGAGAAGCGAAATGTCTTCAAAGAAAAAACAGAAAGTCCAGTTGCCTCTTGAAAAGGCACCTTTGGGATATATCCACCAATAGGACTTTTTCCCCAAAACTTGTTCCTTAACAGTGCTTTTGCTAGTGGTGGAAGAGGAGGAGAAAGAGGAGTTATCTTTTCTTTTTTTAATTAATATGCTACTGTTTGACACAGGCAGCATATTTTACAAGTGAAATCTAACCTTTTCAGGATTCCAGATTCTGAACATGTGCTAAGTATCATGGATGAAACTGGATGAAACAAGGTGGTGCTTATCTCATGTATGCTAGGTGAGTTGCTGAAAGATTCTGACCGCCGGCAAATGAAGTGTGAGGACCGGGAGGCAACCCTGATGATATCCTGTGCTTACAAGGAGGATGAAGGCTTTTATAGCATCCGCATCCCAACACAAGACGGCTACAATGAACAAAAAGCTTATGTGTTTATTCGGGGTATGTTCATCATTATTGATCTGATAATTTAATGGTAAATTTAATTTCAAAAATCTAAGAAGTTTCCACCAACCTTTTCCAACTAATTGACTCCAATTGAGCTAGATTGTTATTCTAACAACTCTTACTCAGTGTGAAAGGTCTCTTAGTCTCTTCACAGGTACTCATGGATCCCCCAAATCCTGTGAAGCACAGTTTCAAAAACCCTACATTTGAGCAGTTTCCCTCAGCCTGATGATATTTAGATGTATCTGACTATAGTCCCCATACTATATATGGGGACTATGGATCTTTACTTACAACCCTAATTGTAAGTTGAGGATTATCTGTATGGAGAATATCACAATTGATACAAGCAAAGATTCATGACCAAGACTTCTAGGGAGCATCTAAAAGGAGAAGGATGGCTGGTTGAAGGGCAAGAGAAAGAAAAAACAGATTAGGAGTTAACTTTATACCTCTAATTTCCTTCATAAACTCATGCTACCATATGTACAGTAGATGGCCCTTTCTCAAGGTTGTGAAAGTTTCTTTCCCAAAGTTACTCAAATGAACCTTGTCTCTGTTGTCTAGCAAGCATCTTAAGTACTGTATATAGGATAGTGAGCACTTCCCATCACCAACAAGTATTTCAGGGTATGGAAGATAAAAGTGAGATTACCTTTATCTTGATTCAACAATCTCACCATAGCTTCCTGTCTTTTTCAGATGCTGCAGCTGCAACAGCTGGTGCCCCCGGATCTCCTCTCCTTGTACAATGTCATGATGTGAACAAAAACAGCCTCATACTTTCATGGGTACCTCCCAGTGATAATGGTGGATGCCCCATCATTGGTTATTACATTGAAAGGTTCACACTCTATAATAGCCCAGTCTTCCTCCCTTCTATTTATTTATTCATTCATTCATTCATTCATTCATAATCAATTGTACAAAAGTGTTATTTTTGCCTTCCAGGTGTGAAATGGGCACAGATAAATGGGTTCCTTACAATGACCAGCTGGTGAAAAGTTGCAGGTCACCAGTTTTGGGTCTCACAGAAGGAAAGAGTTACCAGTTCCGAGTGAAGGCTGTCAATTGTGCAGGAATCAGTAACCCTTCAAAGGCCAGCAGCCCTGTGACAATGATTGATCCCAATGAGGCCAAGAGGTTGCTAAGTACGTCATTCCTGGTTTAGACCATGTGGAGGTTCACAAGAATTGAAGGAAGTCTTTAAGATAATGCAGGCCACCAATGACTTCAAGTAAAAGAGTTGTGGTACAAAGAATGATTATCCTATGCCAACACATCCAAGGAGCAAAAAAGTTTTTACTAAATTAATCAAGGGATTACTTTGTTCTAGGACAGTTCAAATATTCCCTTCGGTGGAATTAATCAAACTGAAGCAATCCAATGGTCTATGCTCTATTCAGTTTGACAATTCAACTAAAGTATAATTTATATATCTATAAATTATAATGTATGACTTCCAACTCATTAATTTTCTTTTTCTTTGATTAGACATTCCTTATGATGATGGGATGAGGACAATTATAGTTTCGAAAGATGAACTGGAACGTAAGTTCATAGGCAACTTCATTCCTTAATTACTCCTCCAATAAGTACTCTATTTCAAAGGAGTTTTCCTGTTACATTGAACTGCTTATACATTTTGAGTAGTAGCAAGTCTAGAACTTGTCCTTTCCAGTACAAATGGAAGTTCTTGTAACAAAAGAGTTACTCAGGAAGTTGCCTTAAGTCAGACCAGAACCTAATCTTTCCAGTTGAGTATCTTCTACCCAACTACAAGTGATTCTCCAGGGTCTAAAAAGTATGTTATCTTGGAGATGCCAAGAACTAAGCAAAGTGTTTTTGTGTAAAAAATTTAGATATTCAGCTCTATTGTTCCTTTATAGACACATCCCTTGATTCTATCGTAGCAGTCATGCTCTCCAGATATGTTGGACTTGCCTGAGAAAGTATGGGAAGTGAAGTCCAACTTTACTAGAGAATACAATCTTACCAACCTAGCTATTATTTCTTTATTGCAAATCTGGTATCACTACAGTGTGTGATGGCTATTTTAACTCTCCTTTCCTATAGCTGAGATTAAGATTCCATTGCCTCCCACCAATGTTCATGCCAGTGAGACCAGAGAAGATTATGTGATCCTCTCTTGGAATGAGCCAGATCCCAGAGGCAAAGAGCCACTGAATTACTTCATAGAAAGGGTAAGGAGACGGCACAGTTGCAAGATTCAGTAGAGCAGTAATCTAAAACTACCTTTAAATTAGCCTGAATTTCATTCAGGCTCTTCCAAACCAAATTCTTTCTCAAGCAAATTTGAGGACTAAGACAAACTGTCCACCAATCCTGATGACCTTCACCAGAAATGAGATAAGGGCAATATCATGGGGATATGGCAGAAAAAAGAGGTTGCAGGATGGAAAAATAATAGCATGCACATTGCTAGTTTTTACATTTCATGGGAGACCACCAAATGGAGAAGAGCCATCGTCAATAGGCAACATTCTAATTTCTACATCACAAGTTATGCAACTTTCCATAATTTCTTCTAAGAATTTGAGCCTTTTTAAGTAAATTCTTGTGGATTTCCAGATTTCCACATTGGGTCACTGGACATGAAAATGCAGGGTTGGCCATTTTTTTCCCCTGGCAGAAAACCTGTTGCCTCAGGCTGATAGAAACCCATTTTATGACAAATAATGGTGGGCTTCCTTTTGTTTTTTCAGTCAATCGCAGGGAGTGACAAATGGCAGATGGTTAATCTGGACATTCCCGTCGGCTCCACCACTTTCCCTGTTTTTGGTCTGGAGAAGGCAAAATCCTATTGTTTCCGAGTACGGTCAGTGAACAAATATGGAGTGAGTGATCCTTCTTTGCCCAGTGAACCCATCTCTCTGGGAAAAAAGATTGGTAATCTGTCATTCTTTTTTCTTTTAATTGTCACTAAATAACATCTAGTAAATCCTGCTGTTGTCTGAAGAATTCTGAGAATTGACATCCACGTCTTAAAGTTCTGATGTAGAGAAACACTAGTTTAACTCATAGAGATTGGAGAAGAGTTGAAAGGAAGCATAATGGTCTTCAAGTCGTTGCTGCATTTAAGCTTCCATCCCCCCCCCCCTTTTTCTTTTTTTTAGCTCCACTTCCACCCCCATCTCAGGTCTTGGCTTTCAGAGATACCAAGACATCTGTGGTCGTGCAATGGAGCAAGCCAAGAAAAGGAGAGGAACCACTGGGTTATTACATCTATTGCCAGGAGGTTGGGACAGATGAATGGCAAACGGTCAACAACAAACCTGTCACTTGTCATGAGTGAGTTCATTTGGTTATCCTTTCCATCTCTGTAGCTTTTAGGCATTTCTGAGAGAGGAGTGGGAAAATGGCACCGTTTTTGTGGTTTCAAAACAAGGAAAGGAAGGATGTTGTTTTGTTGTTAATATGGATTCAGTTTCAGTTTCATTGAGCTAATCCAGATGTTCTCCCTTTTCAAGTCTCTAATTTCGTTCAACAACAAAGGAACTGGTTGTAATGGGCAAAATGATACTCATAGTATCTTCTTAATTTAATGGGTTTGTCTTAGAAGCAGCTCATCTAATCAAACCAAGATCTAAAAAATAATGGTGTTCCAAACAACAATTATAGTATGTTTATCTTGGAGATAACAGCACAGAGATATCAGCACTTTAAAATGAATTAGTTAGAGATGATTTATCCAAGCAACTAGAAAGGTCAATCATAACCTGATAAAGTTTTATTTGGAAGGACAATTTGCAAAATCAGTGTCATTGCTGCAAGTATCCTGCTTACAACTGTCTACCATCTCGCATCTGGCAGACCTCATGGTTGCATTCACACAATGTGCTAAATTTGGTTATTTACTTGTTGGCTTAGCAAGGTGCATGATTCTAAACTGTATTGGTTTTTTATGACATATATTCCCAGGGATGGGATTCTAATTTTTCAACAACCGGTTCTGTGGGAATGGCTTAGTTGGTGGGTGTGGCTTGGTAGTCATTTTATTGGCTGGGTATGGCCAACTCAATATCACTCACATCCTCGCCTGGCCTCTCATGACTGTGGGGATGCTGCAACAGTTGTAAGTGTGAAAAACGGTCATAAGTCACTTTTTTCAGTGCCATTGTAACTTTGAATGGTCTCTCCACACAAGCAAAGTACCAGCAGAGGAGGGGAAAAAAACTCCAGGGAAGTTCCTGAGACAGGAAGTCTAGTCCTGGCCAGAATGTAACAAAGGTTAACGGAGAGGCAGTTTCTGTAAGCAACACCAGAATGTTTCCTTCCTGCCTTCCTTACAGGATTAGGCCAGTAATTTCTTCCAACAACCAGTTCTCCAAACTGCTTAGAATGTTAACAACCAGTTCTAGCAAATAGGTGCGAACTGGTAGAATCCCATCCCTATATATACCCATAAAGTAGGCTAATTCAATAACCAAAGTCACTGTGCTATGTGAAAATAACCAATATCTTCCAAATTGATTGAAAGCTTCTACTGCTTTATACTTAGAATCTTGAGTGCAGTGTTTATCAATCTTGGCAATTTTAAGGTGGGTGGATTTCAACTCCCAGAATTCCCCAGACTTCCAGTTCTGGGATTTGAAGTCCACACGTTTTAAAGTTGTCAAGATTGGGAAACACTGCTCCAATATGACAAACCAGTGCTAAGAAGTAACACTGAAGAATGGATGGGTGGCTTTCTGTTTTGTTTCTTAGATTTACTGTTCCAGGACTCAAAACTGGAAAACAATATGTCTTCTGTGTCAAATGTGTCAATGAAGCTGGTGTAGGAGAAAGCTCTCCAGAATCTGATCCCGTTCTTGTGAGACAGGCAATCTGTAAGTACCTATTGTGGTATGGTGCGGTCTCTGTACTTACATCTGATTCAGAACACCCTCCTTCAACCTGGTGCTGCCAAATCATAACTTTCACCATAGCCAGCCATCCTCCATGTCTGGCTGTGATGAGAACTGTTGTCCAATACATCTAGAAAAGATCAAGTTTGGGAAGGATGAATTGTGTAGTGTCGCTATGTGCTACCATGACATCTGGGAGGAAGACAAGAACAGGTAAGAGGAGGAGCAGAGGAGAGGAGAGTGGAGGGGTGAGAAGAGGACAAGAGAGGAGACGAGATAAGATGAGACAATCTTTTGGGATGTGACTAAGATTCTCTGTTTTTCTTCAGCTTTGGAAATGATGAGGAAAATCTTTGTTTTGACATTTCCAGCCTAAAAATAGCAGAAGATCATTGCCATTTTTCAACAATTATGGGCAAAAATGGAAATACTGAGGCTACATTTGCCCCAGGATTTTAAGCAGAGAAGCAGCACACTAATGAGATGCTCAACTTCCATGATATTTTCATGTTTTTACTCCCTTGCAGCTCTTCCATCCGCTCCACGAGATTTTGCTCTGCTGAACTGTGGGAAGGACACCATGACCATAGGCTGGAAGCCTCCAAAACACAAAGGTGGTTCAAAGATTCTGGGCTATTTCTTGGATCAGCAGGATACAACACAGACTGACTGGCATGAGACCAACATTAAGCCCATTGCTGAACGGGTTTATACGGTATGGTGTCAGTGCCATATTTGGACTTGGACAAGGATCTCAACCTCTGTCCCTCTCTGATTGCAGCCATTTTTTATTAGGGCTGAATCTTTTTCTTTTGCCAAAAAAGCAAAAACAAAATTAAAATAGGTGCTTGATTGTCAGACATTGTGGACTACAAAACTGGAAGAATTAGAAAAGTGCTCTAAAAATACACTAGAACTTTTTCCATATTCACTAAGCTAGCTTTCCACATCTTGATGCACATATTCAGCTTCCTGAGTTCCTTCTTTCACTCCAAAAATTCTTTATCTTGTGTTGGCTGGGAATTTTGAGACTTGAATTTTACATATCTAGGGGTGGGCATCCAGTTGGAAAGTCTGGTTTCAGTTTTTAGTGGGAATAAAAAGACATGTCTCTGTAAATACTTTTCCTTCTGTTCAAGGCAAGGCTTTGGGAAATGCTCAATATCTCTGGTGATTCTATAGGTCACCAACCTGGACGAAGGACAATTTTATCAATTCCGTGGTTATGCCATGAATATAGTTGGTGTCGGGAAGGTGTCAGAGCCCAGTGATATTTTCAAATGTGAGGAATGGACAATGCCAGAACCAGGTAAAGATCTAATCTTGGATTAAGATTAATATTCAAGCCACATATATTAATAATATGGGATGTTTGGGCAATTGTAGCCTCCAAAACTGAAGGAGTTGAACTCAATAATAAGGAACCTTCCAATATTATATATCTATGATTCTTTTTGTGAAACACCAAACCTCTTCTAATGTGGACATGGGTGTACATAGAGATGACCTGTGGAAGGAATGTGTCTTCCAGAATAAAACATGATTTTAAGCAAGGAAGAGAAAAGAACATTAGAAAGAAATATAAACAATTTACACCTTGACTGTCTTTGGGAGGAAGAAAACATTGTGTCAGGCTTGCAAGATTTGATTATAGATTATATCAATAAAGTAGAGATCCAGTATTTCTTGTGGAATCAGTTCCCTGATTTGATCAATGCTGGCTGGAGTATTCTGGTATTCTGAGAGTTGAGGTTCATATATCTTAAAATGGATAAGGTTGGGAATCACGGATCTTTGCAGTATTCCAGAGTACATGCCTTGAAATCCACTCTTCTTTCCAAAACAGGACCTCCTTATGATGTCAGATGTACAGAAGTAAGAGATACCTCTCTGATGCTGCACTGGGAGCCACCTCTGTACACTGGAGTGGGACCAATCCGTGGTTATTACGTGGAGGCCTGCGAGGAAGGATCAGACACCTGGGAGCAACTGAATAAACAGCCGATATCAAAGACACACATAAAGGTTTGGGTTGCATTTGACATTCATGCTATTTTTCACCCATTTGTGATAAAGTCTACAAAAATTTCATGGCAGCAATGTTTAAACCCTTGGTTAGCCATAATATGTGGCTGGGAGTGAAGTTCTATGATGGGCCACCAAGTAAATTGCCACACTGATTAATTGGGGATTGTCTGGACAAGTTTTCTTGGCAAAGTTTTCAGAAAGGGTTTGTCATTGCCTCCATTATAGGACTGAGAGAAAGTGACTAGCCTAAATTCACCTAGCTAGTTTTACACCTGAAGCAGAGCTAGAACTCACAGTCTCTTGGTTTCTAGCTTAATGCCTTTACCACCACACCAAAGTATCTCTCATCACATATATTAACCGAACAGGATAACAGATAACAGAGTCAGAAGGGACTTCAAAGGTCTTCTAGTAGTCCAACCCCTGCTCAAGCAGGAACCCCTATACCATTTTAGATAAATGGTTGCCCAATCTCTTTTTAAAATCCTCCAGTGTTGGAGTACCCAGAACTTGTGGAGGCAAGTCATTCCATTGATTGATTGTTCTCGCTGACAGGAAATTCCTCCTTAGTTCTAGGTTGGTTCTCTTCTCTATTAGTTTCCAACCATTGCTTCTTGTCCTGCCTTCAGGTGTTTTGGAGATACAATAGTCTATCTGAAAATGCATTTCCATAGGTACTGGTTTAACTGGAATAAATTTTGAGCCATTTTTGATAGATGCTGTCAGTCAATGCTGTTTAAGATGTTTAGTTGTTATTTATCAAATTTATGTGGCTGTCCATCTCGCAAGAAGTGACTATGGGCAGTATACAGCAAAAAGAAAAAGAAAAAAGGAAATACAATAATGAATATGTCTCTCTCTCACACACACACACATGCATATTTTAAAAGGTTTTTTTTTGTTTTTTTAAAAAAAGCACACAAAAGAGATTTGATCAGCAACATAACTACCCTAAGATCTCACCAGTCCTTTGAGGTCCCCAGGCCTGATGACAAAGTCAAATCTTGAGGGACTTCTGGAAATTAAGGAGGGATGAAGCTTATAATTCTAGGTTGATTCATAAACTTTCAGCATCAGTTCTAGCCTTTGAGATTAAAAAAGAAGATTTACTGGATTAGTCTAAAATTCTGCAAATCCTACTAGCCTCCCTTCATCTATGGACAGGTAGGAGCCCCTAAATCAGAGGCGAGCAATTAATTTTCCCAAGAGGCCACATGAGAAACTGGGATTGTTGTACAGGGCTGAACCAATAGGACTGTGAAGGTACATAGTCGTATGTATGTCATGTATGACTTACACACATGTATGTCAACTAAATATATAGCAGTCATCTTCAAAATAAAAGCAGTCCACATGGGCTGGACAGGAACAGCAAAGGGTCAGATCTGGACTGGAGGCCATAAAATGCTCAGTCTGTCCTAAGTTAAATCTATTCATCGTATTTTTAAACAGAGAGATTCATAATGGTTAATAGACAGTGGTCATTTGACCACTTATGGAAGGAGAGTAACCAGGACTTACAAGCACAGAGATTTGTATTTGTGTTTTTAGTACAGTATATATTTTCCCAGCTTGAGACTCCAGATATTGTCAAGCTTATGGCAATTAATTCAACAAAAACAAGTTTATCTCTCAGAGTCTTTCTCCACAAGGTTTATCAAGAGAGAAAAAAAATGAGATTACAACATTTCAGCAAGTGGATTACTTTCACATTCTAGCCAATTTATTTTTCAATCCTTCAGGGCAGAAACCTATATTTTGTAAGAGCTCCTGTTTGGATGGGAAGGAGGTGATTGTTTCATAGATAACTGAAGAATTTGCACTTAGTAATTTTCCAAAATTTATCAGATTACAAATATTTATTTATCAGTTTATCAGATTACAAATAGTCTGTTAGAAATATATTGGTATTGTCTGCAATTTCAAGATTCTCCAGCATACATGGCTAATGAACATATGGATTGGCAATTCTGGAACAGGAGAAAGAAATTATCTTTATAATCCATTCAAAGAATGTAAATTACTAGGAAAATTAGGTCAATAATAAATATAAATTCTATTTTATTTATTTATCATATTTAGAAACTACCCATCTCTCTCATAGAGGAACTCATAGAGGGTGGTGTTCAAATAAAATATTAAAAGCATAAAAACAGTATGTAAAATTATAAAACAAATAATATTGGTCAGTATTCAGAGGGTATCAAATTAGGGAAGGCTAAACTAGTTAATTTATTGCTATCACTTTTGGATGTCTCCTTCCCTATTTCGTTCTCAAATTTATATGGCCATCCATCACATGGACTCTGGGAGGCATACAACAATCTCTTGTTAACCCTGTTCCTTCTCTATATTATATTCCCTATTAGCTGAGTGACCTGGAAACTGGGAAATGTTATATTTTCCGGGTGCGAGCTGAGAACAAGGCAGGTGTTGGCCCACCATCACTGCCATCAGATCCTGTGATAGTGAAAACTAAACCAGGTTTAAAACTTTTACTTTTCTTCTGTCTATCTATCCACCCATCCTCCATCCATCCATGTATTCATGTATTCATGTATGTATGTATCTGTCTGTCTATCTATCTATCTATCTATCTATCTATCTATCTATCTATCTATCTATCTATC
>BLBF01000072.1:10740181-10772798 GCA_015471245.1 Laticauda colubrina
ATCTATCTATCTATCTATCTATCTATCTATCTATCTATCTATCTATCCATGCATTCATCCTCCATCCATATATCTATGTATCCATGCATCTATGCATCTATATCTCTGTCTATCGCTATCTATCATCTATCTATCATTATCATAACAACTAATTCCCACAACACTGTCAAACTATTTACTAAGACTGTATTACTATTCTTCTTCTTATCCTTCCTATTGCCTATCTCTTCCCACTTATAACTATAACCTGTTGCTTTTATCTTTATAATTTATATTGTTTTATTTAGTTTCCTAGTATGACTTGATTGCTTATTTAGTATCCTATAACTATCACTAGTATCTTATGATTCTTGATGAATGTATTTTTTATGCACACTGAGAACATATGCACCAAAGACAAATTCCTTGTGTGTCCAATCACACCGGCCAATAAAGAATTCTATTCTATTCTATTCTATTCTATTCTGTTCTGTTCTGTTCTGTTCTGTTCTGTTCTGTTCTGTTCTGTTCTATTCTATTCTATTCTATTCTATTCTATTCTATTTTTTCCACTCAACATTGCTGTTCTTTCTGGTTTTCTCCTGTCTTCCTCTCTTTCTCTGCTAACCTTTCTCATCAAAAGCCACCATCTTTTGGGTATTGACACTATTTCTTGCTTGAGGAGGAGATAAATGATGAAGTTCTTAATTTAGTTCCTATGTTGAGGGGGTTTTTTTCTCTTTCTTTCTCTCTTTTGCAGATACCAAAGAAATTGAAGTTGGGGTAGATGAGGAAGGGTTCATTTACTTGGCATTTGAGGCTCCTGAGATGGTTGACACTTCAGAGTTTATTTGGTCCAAAGATTATGAAGGACCTCCAAATCCTGACCGAGTTGAAATTGTAGACAAAGATGACAAGTAAGTTCTAACAAGAACTTGGAGGAAAACTAGGGTTGCACCTAACTACAGTATTAGTTTCTGTGCCCTCAGGAGTAGCTTGTAGAACTTGTAGAGAATTTTTTCCACACCAGTGACCCTCAAGTTGAGTTTTATCTCCTGGTGATCTCCTGAGTTCATGTCATTTTATTGACAGCAGTATGAAAGTATTTGTTATTGTCCTCTTATGGAATGTTTTTTTTCAATTTTCTGTCGCAGGCTGCCAAATTCATAGGAAGCGATCTTTGAAACAAAAAGAAAAAATAAAAAGTTTTATTTTTTTATTTTGAGGTAGATTCCTTCAACAGGGGGCTGGATCATTTCATACTTGCCTTTTGATTCATCCCACACTATCTAGAACTTGCAGGATTGTCTATGGTCTCTGCCACTCAGATGCATCTGTTTCCCCATCTCATTTCAAAGTTGATCTATAGTCCCATTTGTGTGACCAATTTTGAGATCCTTGATGCACTTCTGAGACTGTAATCTTTGCATTTTATGCATAGAGGTCCCATTCAAATCTTATCTCATGTGCAAAAATCAGACTCTGCCAGATTTATTGTCCCAAGTTTACTGTATTTTATTTTATTTGTACTTTTGCACAATTTATTCTGTTATACATTCAAGGGGCACATTTACTGTAGGGCTCCACCTGATTATTAATCTGGGTACGTTCCACAATTACAGGACACAAACATATATGATGTGTAGATTGCACATTTGCATTTTCTTTTCTTTCAGGTCCAAGGTCATTCTGAAATATGCTTCTGAACGGGACCTGGGAACATATTCAGTAGAAGTAACTGATACAGATGAAGACATTTCTGCCAGCCATGTTTTAACTCAGGAAGGTAAATTACAGAAAAATTGTTGTAGTTATTACACAGATTGTTGGGGCAATATGTTGACTCTGTAAACCACTTATAGAGGGCTGTAAAGCACTTTGAAGTGGTATCTAAGTCTCTTGCTATTTGGGGTTAATTTCCCCCTTTCTCTTGCAGATAAATTAGCTAGAAAGTTTTGTATACCTTATCAGTTAGAGACAGAACGGCTAAGGCTGTAATATTTTAGAAAGAATCCCTACTTTATATGCATAATTCTGAATTTATTTATTCTGTCATGGTTATGTAATGTATATTGGAGGTGGTGATCCTTTGAGAACTGTGTGCAACGAAATTTCATTTTAATCTTTGCCAATTAGTGAAAATTCAAAGTTACAACAAAGTTATTATTCTATCCTATCCTATTCTATTCTATTTCTGGGAGGGCCAGGTATTCTGCATGTAAATATTCTTTCGTTTGTCGCCTATTGCTTCCTAATTATCATGTGGTTCTGTTTTCCAAAAGCTTATAAAAGCCATGCCAATTTATGTATTGGGGCCTCTTGATATGTAATTTAGTGCCAAGAACACATCTCTTTGCGTTGCACAGAATAAACAATTTCCTACCTTATGCAAGAAATTGGCTACTTCACACATTGGATGAACAAATTCAGCATTCGGCATGGCCAATTTATGGTTTGACAAATGAAATTATTATTTTAAAAGGCAATGTGATTCTATGGATTTCAGGCTTATTTTGTTTCCTACTGTGAGCTCATGATAGCATATCATGAGCATATCATGATAACAACTATCAACCTTTTCCTCAATCTAGTATTTATGTAATTACAGCAATGGTTCTCCACCTTGGCAACTTTAAGATATGTGGACTTTAACTCTCATGGGATTCAATTCTGGGAGTTGAAGTCTACGTATCTTAAAATTTTCAAAGTTGAGAAACACAGTCTGTGAAACAAAAAGGAAGAACTAGTTTTAGGCATTATGAATACGAAAACACAATCTTGATTCTGTCTCTCAAGTGTGTTCTTGTTCTTCTCATTTCTTAGAACTGGACCGCCTACGAATGATCAGCCAAGAGATTCGAAATCCCTGTAAGTTGCCAATGGATAATAATAAATAATAATTATTACCACAGTGACACAATACACAATCACTGTCTTGTTGTTATAAACCAGCCTTTCAAACCCTTCCAGATCTTTTGAGATATCAAATGTCTTCTGCAGAGGGTAGCCCACTGGTTTATTGACATCAGACTATCATTGCTTAAAGCCTAAACCACATTTTTTCAGTGAAGGTGTGTCTTCCCTCTGAAATAAATGCAGATAACACAACATGTTGGGTGAAGCCTGAAACAGGTTGGGAATGGAGTCAGACCCAGAAATAGGTGGAGATTCCTCCTTGTTCCTAATCTTACTAACATCTTCCTTTTTTCACTACTTGAAAAACATTAGAATTAGAATTCTTTATTGGCCAAGTGTGATTGGACACACAAGGAATTTGTCTTGGTGCAAATCTCTCAGTGTACATAAAGGAAAAAATTCAAGAGTCAAGAATCACAAGGTACAACACTTAATGATAGTCATAAGGTACAATAAGCAATTGAATCATACCAGAAAACAATCAATATAGATTATAAGGATACAAGCGACAATGTTCCAGTCATAATGTCACAGGTGGGAGGGGATGGGTGATAAGGAGTGATGAGAAGATTAATAGTAATAGTAATGCAGACTTAGAAAATAGTTGGACAGTGTTGAGGGAATTATTTGTTTAGCAGAGTGATGTAATTTGGGGAAAAAACTGTCCTTGTGTCTAGTGGTTCTGGTGTGCAGTGCCCTATAGCATTGTTTTGAGAGAGTTGAAATAGCTTATATCCAGGGTCTGTAGATATTTTCACAGCCCTCTTTTTGACTCATGCAGTATACAGGTCCTTGATGGAAGGCAAGTTGTTAGTAACTGTTTTTCTGCAGTCCTAATTACTCTCTGAAGTCTGTGTCTGTCCTGTTGGGTTGCAGAACCAAACCAGACAGTTATAGAGGTGCAGATGATTCAATAATTCCTCTGTAGAACTGGATCAGCAGCTCCTTGGGCAGTTCGAGCTTTCTGAGTTGGTGCAGAAAGAACATCCTTTGTTGTGCCTTTTTGATGACGTTTTTGATGTTAGGTGTCCATTTTAGGTCATGTAATATAATAGAACCTAGAAATTTGAAGGTCTCTCCTGTTGATACTGTGTTGTCTAGTTTATTATAAATTATCCTGTCTTCCGCAATTTACAGGGATGAGGCAAATAGTTCTTGCTATTTGAATTGATCTCTTGTGGAGATGGATGCATCAGGCAGGGTCCAGGGCTATAAATTGCTCAACTTGAATTGGCTCTCCATATTTGTGTCAGAGGTCTTCTCTGGCTTTGCTTCCTTATTCTTCTAATAGAACCTGGAATCTACAACCAGGAGTGGGCTGCTACGGGTTCACCCGGGTTTGGGTAGACTGGTTGTTAACATTGTGGCTGGTTCGGCAAACTGCCAAATCCCACCCCTGGCTGTCCCCACCTGCCCTGCCCCTCCTGCCCTCCTGCACCCTTCCCAGGATTCTAAATGAGGCCAGTTTTGGATGTGAGGTAAGTGCAGGGCCCACACGAAGACTCAAGGAGGGGGGAAAACGGGCCTCCCGGAGGCTCCAGAAGTCTGGAAACGGGCCTGTTTCTGGCCTCCAGAGGCCTCCAGAGCCTGGGGGAGGCCATTTTCACCCTCCCAGAGGCTTAAGGAAAGCCTTCGGAGTTTGGGGAAAGTGAAAATGCCCCTCTTCCCCCACTGTGGTGCAGGAGGCCAACTAGGCCATGCTCACCATGGCCACGCCCACCCAGCAACAGGACACAACCCTTTGCTGAAACTTTTGAAGCCCACCCCTGCCTGCACCCAAAGTTTTGCCACAAAGTTTTGGCTCATCGCCAAGTGAACGGCCACAGAAGGAGACATATTCAATCTTCTATACAGGTAGTCCTTGACTTACGACCACAACTGGGAGCAGAATTTCCATTGCTGAGCAAGGTGATTAAGTGAGTCATGCCCAATTTTACAACCTTTTTAAAAAGTAAATCACTGTAGTCAATAAGTGAATCACATGGTCGTTAAGCAAATCTGGCTTTGCTTTTCAAAAGCTAACTTTAAAATTTGCAAATGGCAATCATGTAACCCTAACACACTCCAACTGACACAGATATATGCCAGTGTCCAAATTTTGGTCCTGTGATTGTGGAAAGTCTGCAACAGATGTTAAATGCAAGGACCAGACAGAAGTCACTTTTTCAGTGCTGTTGTAACTTTGAACAGTCACTAAATGAATGGTAGTGAGTCAAGAACTACCTGTAATTCATCAGATGTCAATAGTCCCTGGGAACTTCATTGGTTAAACTTCACTGCTCAGTTTGGCATTTCCATATGTCCATTTTCCATACCTTTTAGTGATTGAGCTGATATCTGGATGGAACATTGACGTTCTGGAGAAAGGGGAAGTACGGCTTTGGCTAGAAGTTGAGAAACTCTCTCCAGAGGCTGAGCTTCATTTGATCTTCAATGGGAAAGAGCTCTCAAGCACCCCGGTGAGTTCCCCTCACTCAATTTAGTGCAAACGTCAGGACTGTGTGATGAAAACAAGGCAGCATCTTCTCTGTAGATTCTCCCACCTTCTACACACAAACTGTAATGGAATGTGAGAATGGCCTTGGAAGTCGGAGGGAAGAGATGCTGCCTTGGCTGACAGTGTCTTCTTTCTCTTTACTCATGACTTGCTATTATTTGGTTTGTTACATCAGACGCATAAGATCAACTTTGACAGAGCTAAAGGCCTTGTGGAACTGATCATCCAGGACTTCTGCGAGGATGACAAGGGGTCCTACACTGCCCATGTGAAAGATGGCAAAGCGGAAAATCAATTTACTCTGGCTCTCATTGGGGATGGTATGTAAAAGGCAAAATTTACATCTTAATTAGTTCCTTGGCAGTGTCAGTTTTCATGGTTTATACTTGTTGTCATTTTACCGATCATGTTCTTCCTGAACAATTATAACTAATTAACTAGATGAGGACACCATCTTGAAAATATCAAACATTCAATATATAAAGACTATTCTCAACACTTTGATTATGGAATTTCTTCTGTGTCCAGTTAAGATTATTTTTCAGAATTATCTAAAGATCTAAAGAGCCATGGTGGCACAGTGGTTAGAATGCAGTATTGCAGATTAATTCTGCCAACTGCCAGCATTCCCATTGGCTCAACGTTGACTCTGCCTTCCATCCTTCCAAGGTTGGTAAAATGAGGACCTGAATTGTTGTGGGCAATATTCTGTAAACCTCTTAGAGAGAACTGTTAAAAACACTCTGAAGCAGTATATAAGTCTAAGTGCTACTGGTGTTGCTATCTTCCTGTTTGTCCTGATTTCTAATCTTGTACTGTGGTAACTCTTCAGTGCCTTTCTGTGTCTTGTATTAATTTTATTGATTCCTTTTTATTACAGTCTGATTTACATCACTCTTCATGC
The DNA here is from genome assembly GCA_015471245.1 of Laticauda colubrina. NCBI lineage: Eukaryota > Metazoa > Chordata > Lepidosauria > Squamata > Elapidae > Laticauda > Laticauda colubrina. The sequence continues at coordinate 10,746,478 of BLBF01000072.1, forward strand.
AAAGCAGGGTAATGAAAAACGTAAAATGATAATGATGACCATCTGCGTGGAGATGCAGAGAAGAAGGAAAATTGTGTTATGTTTCTTTGTTTGTTTGTTTTGAGATACAAAAATCTTCTTAAGACCAGCCCTACCATTAGGCAACGATACTACTACTGCAAAAAATATTATTTGGGCCTATCTCCAAAAGGAGCAAATAGCTGTTGTTGTTTTTTAGTTTCCTGGTAGTGTTACTAGGAAAGCCCATAATGTGATCTTGCAAGTATTTTCTGCCTCAGTTGATATAATAACTGGGTGTTGTGAATCCTGGCTGACGTGAAAGTATTTTCTGTTCTCCCGTAGGCAATGAAGTATTTGGGGGTGATTCTAATCTTCAGTTCTGAAACTCTAAAGCAAGCTTTAGGGAAGCATGTTCAGACAGTGCAGGCAGAGTCATCTGCTCCCCTGGAGCAACGGACATTCCTATGGCTCTGTATAATTGCAGACCAGGAAGTGGCCATTCCTGTGTCTTTCCAACCCCTTCAAAGGAAGCTAAGAGGCTGTCACTTCCAGGAAATTCTTTCCCTCATTTGAATAAGCTGTATCTGTAGCTAGAAGGTAAAATGTTCTTCAATTGTCTACTCACTCAACCATGTACAGTAATGGCTGATCCAATATTTATTTATTTATTTCTCTTCTCCTTCTCCTTCCTTTTTTTCTTCTCTTTCCCTTCCACTTCCATTTCTTCCCCTTCTCCTTCCATTTCTTCTCTTTCTCTTTCCACTACTTCTTTCCTTTCTCCTTCTCCTTCCCCTTCCACTTCTTCTCCTTCCCTTTCCCTTTCCCCTTCTCCTTTGTCTTCTTCTTCTGTTGCTCCTCCTCCTCCTCCTCCTCCTCTTCCTTCCAGATTTTGATAAACTTAAAGCGGAGGCTGATGCCAAAAAGAAGGACTGGAAAAGAAAACATGGTAAGGCATTCTATCAGCCTAAAAGAGCCATGCTCTTCCCCAAAGGGTATAAAATAGGACAAGTCTTCCTTAGAAAGAAAGGCAAATGAGCCATCCCAAAAATCTCATCTTCCAAAAATAAGTAAGAAGGGAACTGGAGCTCTTTTAAGAAGTGTGACAAGAGTCTCAAAAATGGAACAGAAACATTTCAAAGAATTTTACATTTGTTGCCCCTGATTTGTTACCCCATCCTACTCAATCAATTCAGTCACTTATTCAGCTAAACCTCTTTAGCAGTTTTAAGGCAACACTTAGCCACCCTAAACTGGGTCAAAAGTTACCAGAGAAAAAAATCAGCATCGCCATTTAAATTTGTTTTAAACCAGTTTTTCTAATTTGGTTCCAGGAGGTTAACCATGTTAGCTGTTTGCAATTAAAAAAAAAAAAAAGAGTTACCTGGGCAATTTATTACAGGTCAAGATTAGAAGATTTTCAAACTCCAAGCCACCCAGAGTCCCTTTTTAGAACGAGATGGGTGGCATATAAATTTAATAAATAAATAAATCCTTCTTACTTGCCCAGTGCAATCCAATCAAAATACTCGGGATTCATTTTTTTAAAGGGCATGATATTTAATTGTGGGTGTGGAAAGTCCTCACGCAGAACTGTAGGCATGGCCTAAAAGGGAAGGGGGGAGAATCAGGGTGACTTTTTATTTCAAGCAATATATTTCTAACTATTAGGAAATCATTACATGATACACGGCGATGTGGGGATTTCCCCTCTTTTGCTTATTACAAAATATGGGAAATTTCCATTCCTTTCTTAGACAAGCCCAATCAGGAAGCAAGGTAGTTTTGCAAGAACAAGGAAGACTGGTTTTTACCTGCTCAGCTGATGAAATGACTAGCAGAACGGCTGTTTCTTTACCAGGTAGCAGGCTGATATGCCATATGAGAATGGTGTTGGGAAAGCTTGTTTTAAAGTTTCAGGTAGTCCTCTACTTGAACCATTTGTTTAGTGACTGTTCAAAGCACTGAAAAAAGTGACATTTTTCACACGTACGACCTTAGCAGCATCTCCTTGGTCACATGATCAAAATTCAGGCACTTGGCAACTGGCATGCATTTATGGCGGTTGCACTGTCCTGAGGTCATGTGATTCCCCTTCTGTGACCTTCCAACAAGCCAAGTCAATGGGGAAGCCAGATTCACTTAATAACAGTTTTTCGAATTGCAGTGATTCAATTAACAACAGTGCAGTGGCGGGATTCAATTTTTTATACTACCGGTTCTGTGGGTGTGACTTGGTGGACGTGGCAGGGGAAGGATATACTGCAAAATCCCCCTTCCCTCCCCACCCTACTAACCTGCTTTCCAGCTCCATTCTCCTGTGCAGGGCAACAAAAGAAGACCCAGCCGATCAACTGGGACTCAATGGGAGGTGGAGAATCGATGGGGGCAGGGCCAGTCAGAGGTGGGATTTGCTGGTTCTCTGAACTACTCAAAATTTGCACTACTGGTTCTCCAGAACTGGTCAGAACCGACTGAATATCACCTCTGTGTCAGTAGCAACAAACTTCCTAAAACAGGACAAAATTCACTTAACAATTGTCTAGCTTAATAACAGAAATGTCGGGTTCAGTTCTGGTTGTAAGTCAAAGACTCCCTGTCATTCAAGAAAATTTAGCCATTTCCACATTAGAATCCTATAGCATCTTCAATGCAACTCTCAGGCATTGTTGAAGAGATATAAATCCTGCCCACATTATTGCGGTTTTGGCACAATAGTTGGTTGACTGTAGAAGATGCTATAAAGCAGGGGTGTCAAACACAAGGCCTGCGGGCCAGATCTGGCCCACTTGGTGCTTAGATCTGACCTACAGGGCCACCTTGGAAACAGTGAAGGACCAGCCCATGGTGCCCCTGCCAGCAAAAACGGAGCTTGGGAGGGCCGTCCACTGAAGCTCCATTTTCACTGGCAGAGTGCTCAGGCCACCACAGGCGCCTCGACATGAGTGAGGTCGAGCTGGCCAAACCCACCCTGGCCCCCCGAGGTCAAACCCAACCCTGATGCAGCCCTCAATGAAATTGAGTTTGACATCCCTATTATAAAAGCTTACTGCAGAAATTACTTCAGTCCAATTTCCACATTTTTTTTATGTGAATGAGACACCTTTCTCTAAATAAAGAGTTAGAGGATGTACTGGCTAGGAGTCTGAGTGTGGAAATCCACTACAGGTCATCCTCAACTTACAATCGCAACTGAGCCCAAAACTTCTGTGGTTAAGTGAGAAATTCGTTAAGTGAATTTGCCCCATTTTATGACTTTTCTCACCACATTTGTCACTGCAGTTTTTAAATTCGTAACACAGTTGTTAAGTGAATCTGGTTTCCCCATTGCTTGTCAGAAGGTCTCAAAGAGGGATCACATAATTCCAGGACACTAACCGTCATAAATGTGAGTTCAGTTGTCAAGCATCCGAATGTAAATCACCTAACCATAGGGATGTTGCAATGGTCATAAGTGGGAAACATGGTCATAAGTCATTTTTTCAGTGCCATGGTAACTTCAAACGGTCACTAAATGAACTGGTGTAAGTCGATGACTACCTGTATATGGCAGATGTCAACTTGCAGAAGTCTGAACTCCTGAACTACCACAAGTTCATCCCAAAGGTGCTTGGATAAGACTAGTCACTAGATGGCATCCTAAGACACAGGCAAGCCATCCAAAGATGTTCAGCGCTGGTGTTTTTTTTTTTCTCCTCCTTTCACAGGTCCTCATTTTATTGAACAACTGGCATGGAAGGTCACCGAAGACTGTGAAGTCCTGCTGACTTGCAAGGTAAACACTTCTTTCCCCATAGTTGCACTTCACCAAACAAAGCTATGTTTTACAATTTTAGCTGTCTTTCTCATTTGACGAAGCGCTGGAAGCCATGATGGATAGGACTTTAACCACGTGACTGATATTACAGTCGTCCTTGAGTTATAACCATAACAGAGCCTGCCCATCATAGCCACAACTTGTGACAGTCTTAAATTGGATCACATGTGACTGAGATGATTTTCAGCAGTCGTTAAGCGAATCACCAAGGTCATTAAACAAACTCAAGGGGAAATTTTGCCAAAAACTGGAAGTAAATTCTGGTTTTTTGCAAAACCATCATAAAATGCAGTCATGTGACATTACCAAGCACCCTAAGTCTGGTCATGTGACTGTGTGGAGGGCATGTCCATTAGAACTTCCAATCCAGGTGGTAAACACCAGGTGCATCATAACTTTGAATGGTTGCTAGTCCTATTTTTACAATATCAGTTCTGCCCATGTCAAATTGGAGATGAGGTGGGTTGAGGCAGAGTCATGAACACAATATGGTCGACGGTACACAGGGCAAATTTATGTTTTTCTCCCCAAGATGTAGGTGTTCCTCCAGTAAGTTTTCCATTTCAGGAATTTTTTTGGCCTTAGAGAGCCACTTCCACAATATCTCAGCCAGTTTAAAATGCAGAAGGGATTAGAAAAAGCTAAACTTACTTCATTAGAAAAAGCTAAACTTACTTCTTTGAGATAGGAATGACTTCATGTAGTGCAATTGAACTTGCTCTCATTTTGCAAATGGTATCTGCTGCACATCACATGCTTCAAATTTTGTAACAAGATTTATAACTGTTAAAATGCAGCCCCCCAAAATTTAATGAGCAAGTATTTATCAAAATAAAGTTTCTTTCTTTCTTTCTTTCTTTCTTTCTTTCTTTCTTTCTTTCTTTCTTTCTTTCTTTCTTTCTTTCCTTCCTTCCTTCCTTCCATTAGGCATCAAACATGAAGAAGGATACTTCTTTTCAATGGTCCTTTGATAACAAAGCCCGCTCAGATGGCCAATATAATTCAAACACAGGAGCTGGAATCCTACAAATTAAAAGGGTAAGTTTATCCTGAGTTAATGATTAAATTAATAAAATTACCTACAAAATAGGAAAGAAATGGAATGTCATAAATGAAAGAATAGAGTTGGTGTTTTGTTTTTTGTTGCTATAGCTTTTTCCAGTTTCGTACCAGTTTAGAAATTCAAATTCCACAGACAATTCTATTTCCCCATTACTGTTACCTACAAATGGGAGGTGTGGCTTCGTCCACTATCATGGGTCTTTTAAAACATATTGTAGAACCTACCAGGTAAACAGTCCATAACTGGACAATATATTTGTTGGAACTGAACAAAATAGCAATAAAAAGTATGCAAACTTTTGAGTTCTGCAGAATTCTTCATTAAAAGAAATGTTGGAAAAATATAAAATGAGTAAGAAGCAAGGAATACCCTCAAATTAGGGCTGTTTCTTTCTCTTTTTAGAAGAATAACAGAGTTGGAAGGGACCTTGGAGGTCTTGTAGTCCAACCTCTGCTGAAGCAGGAGACTCTATACCATTTCAAACAAATGGTGTCCAGTCTCTTCTTAAAAGCCTCTCCTTTTATGGAGCTCCCACAAGCTGTTCCACTGATTAATTGTTCTCACTGTCAGGAAATTTCTCCTTAGTTTGGGTTGCATCTTTCCTTGATAAGTTCCCAACTGCTACTTCTTTGTCTGGCCCTCCTCAAATATTGTCCCATCTAGTCCTTCTCCTTCTTAGACCAAACCTATCTAGTTCCCACAACTATTCATCGTACGGTTACAGGGATTGGCAATATGAATCTCTGACACTAACTCTGACCCATCTTTACCTATAGATATTGAACAGTTTTTAACTGTTTTAACATAAATTGATACGGTCACACATTAACTGATATTTTCTGGGCAATTTCAAGATACTTCATTTTCCAACCTGGATCTGTGTTCACACAACATGCTACACTAACTAAAAAGGGCTGGCCCTCTTTGTGCTTTGTGTGAAATGTAGGAATTCAGCCAGTCTTTTACAAGTAGTGTGAGCCAGGCTTTATTAAATATTAATATTTATTAATATTTATTTATAAATATTAATATTTATATAAAATTTTATATTATATAAAATAATATTTATTAAATATTAAACAACCACATAATTCATGTATTTGGTCATTGCAGAATAGGGATACACAGCTGCAACTGGGCTTTTCTGACTTGAATTTAGGCTTCACTGTGTTGTGCAAACCCAGATATCATCTCTATATTTTGCTAGATTACCAAAGAAGACAAAGGAGTCTACAAAGCTGTGGTTTCTGATGACCGTGGACAAGACATAACCCAACTTGATCTTACAAAGGAAGGTACAATCCTTTTTTCTTCACTGACCAAAATATTATTTGTTCATTCAGAGCAGACTTCCCAAATCTGGTGCTTTGGCAATATTTTGTGCAATTTCCACCCAATTTGGCCAAAAGAAAGCAGAAGAGAAAGCAGAAGAGTTTAAATTCCGCATGACAATCAGTAAGGAGGAAGTTAAAATAGAAGAAAGATTTTAAAATACTCCTTTATTTTTCATGCTGTGATAGAGGGCTGGGGAAAATATTTAAGATTTTCCCAGTTCACAACCAGTTTTCTGAACAGGACTGAGAACGACAGCACATGAATTCAGAGATATACCCAAGTTTTTACTGGTGTAACGTTTTCATTAAACCAGGCAGTGGATAAGTAGTCTTTCAAAGAAGCTGGTGTGTTGGTGAGATCACTTCTGGGAGTCAGTGGAGTTTGTAAAATTGGGGTCTTACATTAGCACCTACACTACCTTTAGCAATGAAGAATGATGATCTCTTGGCTTAACCTTCCCTCAAAGATTGTCATTTGATTGTTGTGAATGTCTGAACAATGTGATCCCATCCCATTCATGTCGGAGGCATAAGGTGCTTCTGGATTAAAAGGATTAGCTGGTGATATTACCATTGGCTGGGAGACCCTTGCAAAGGCTCCTTTCGTGTCCCTGTCAAGGAGCTAGAGTGAATGACGGGAGCTCACCTGACCACACAGCAGCACTCGGGTCTTGAAAATGGGCCTGCTAACCTCCAGCCCAGCATCCTAACCACGTGAGCCCTAACTCTTAACAATATGATCATGTAAAATATGGGAGAACTGGCTTTTTTTAACCTGGATTTGAGAAAGGTTTGCAGTGGTGGAGTAGAAATAAAATATTCTTTTTGGTTCTTTTATTTAGAGACTTATCTACACCTTTTCTGGGTTTAGTGGCTCTAAACAGTAGAAAACCATATTGATTTTTGGAAGTTGTGACTGGAAAGACCTCTGGGGTCAGGAATGACATATATTCCTCAGGCTGAAGGCTACCTGGTCCTGATCTAAATGAAATGTTTCCTTGTCATTCAACAGTCATTAATAAATGTCTAAGGAAACCCAAGTTTAGCCAGGCCAAAACTAAACATTATCTACAGCAGCTTGCTTGCTATATGGTGCTATTCTTTATTATTATGTGATGCATTCTGTTTTACAGCATTTGATGACATCCTCAAGGAGCTGGCCAGAATCAGTAGTAAGTTGCTGACCTTCAGATCCTGTTCTGGTGCCATTTATTGTACCCAAGGCACAGGAGATAGGATTCCCGTTCCATAAAATGTCCTTCTTTGGACTTCAGTTTAGATTTGAACTTCTAGTCTCATCAATCCCAGGCAGCTAAGGATTATGGGAGATAGATCCAAAACATTTGAAGGGCCTTTGGGTTCTTGTCCTTGCCGTAAAGAACTAAAATTAGTTTAATTTATCAGGGAAAGCCTAGTTGTCTTTCCTGAAGTATCTCTCTTTCTCTCTCTTTTTCTGACTTTTTTGATTAGTTCTTTCTGCATCACCTTTGAAAGTGCAGCCAACTTTAGAAGGCATCAAGATCTACAGTGAAGTAAAGTACTACACAGATGCCATGAAGACCACCTGGTACCACAAGTATGTGCTTTTATCCTGTGACTCTAAGTTTGTAAGGTAAGGTGTTGTTATGTGGCAGATAGAGGAGGGTCTATGACAATTTGCCACAGCCAACTCACCATGGCCAACTTGCCATGGCCATCTTGGCACAGGACAGCTTGCTGCAGGACAAGAGTTACACTAATACCAAAGAAATGGTGGAACAGAATCATTAAAGAAAGGACGCAAAAGGAGGGACAGAATGAAATGTGAATGGCAAAAATTAATATATTTTTTGTTTATTTTAAATAATGAAATAGAATTGTTAAATTGTCCCACAGTGAGTTGTCTTGTGGTGAGTTGGCTGTGGCAACTTATCCAGTGGTGAGTAGGCCATGGAGAATTGGCCATGGAGAGTTGGCTATGGTGAATTGGTCGCAGCAAGTTGGCTGTGGCAAGTTGTCCCCTTCCCAACAGAGGATGCACAGGGCATAAGCTAAGCTTAAGGAAAAGGATGCCCACCCAAACTTTGCCAGGACCCTCTCTTTTGTGGGATCCCTTTCCTCCTCCCTGTTCAACATCCTGTAGATCATCCAGAAAACCCTCAGCCTTACAAAGTTATTTGTTTCAATTGATTCAGGTCCTTAATCCTATTTTGCTCCAGAGCTAATAGTAACTAAAAATTGTCTGCCCATGGTTTTGTGATGGAATGTTGTCTGGATTCCCAGTAGGAGGGGCTGCAATCCAAAGTACCAAAAGACAGCAAAGTTTAGATAGTTTGGTTGGGAAGGAAAGGGTCAAGATTGCTCCTTCTTAGAAATTCTCAAAGTTTATCTTTAATGACAGAAGTAGTTGCTTTTATTTGACAAGATATCTGACTATAGGTGAGGAACAATAAAATAAATTGTTTAGAAGTGTGGGGGTTTTTTGGGCGGGGGGAGCCTGACAAGTTTACAGCACTGGTGAAATATGGCTCTGGTGTCCTGCCTTGGGACAGCGATGGCTCATGTGGTTAGGAAGCTGAGTCAAAAGACCATTGGAGGTCGACAGCTCAGCAATTCAAAACCTGAGAGCAATCCACCTGAAGAAATGAGCTCCTATCAGTTTACTCTAGCTCCTGCCCACTTAGTAGTTTGAAAGCATTCAAATGCAAGTAGATAAATGGATACCACTTCGATGGGAAAATCAGGGACAGAAAAGGAACCCCCTCAAGCATCCCCTGGGCAACGGTGATGTCACCAGCTAATTCTTTTAACCTGGAAGCACCTTAATAGGCAGCTTTGTAGGGCTCCCATCATTAAGATGTTTATATCATAACTATGAACACAAAATGAAAGAGAGATGTTGTTTAAGCAGGGATATCCAATCCTGGCAACTTTAAGATATGTGGGGAATTTTGAGAGATAAAGTCCACAGTTGCCATGGTTGGACAATTATAGTTTGGAGGCTGTATATTAACTGATGACTTAATCACCTGCTGTACCTTCAGCGACAAGCGTCTAGAAGGAGGAGATCGCTTGAAAATAGGAACAACCATGGACCAGATTTGGTTGCAGATCCTTGATCCGAAGGAGTCTGACCGAGGCAAATACACCTTGGAGCTCACTGATGGGAAAGAGATGCACAAATTGACAACTGACCTATCTGGGAAAGGTAAACCTCACTCCCTTCTACTTCTACCACTGATGATGTTACACAGTAGGGTGATGAAACGTCTTCAAGAAAACGACAAAGCTGAGAACACAAGGACCACACATTATAGACTTCTCAAGAGAGCATAATAACATCCAAAATATTAGGACTGATTTGTTCTAGATTCCATTTGTTTGTTTTCTTGGCTGTCTGCGATCTTCTCAGGAACCTTCTCCAACACCGAGGTTCAAAAGCATCAATACCCTTTCAAAACCCAACTTTTCCTTAAATAGAAAGTCAATTTATTTTCACATATTATTAAAAGATTACCATTTACATAGCTATAGCTAAACCCTACTGTGTTTCCTTTCATTCTTTTTACAGGAAATCCATGACTTACAAAAGTTTACTTAGTGACTGTTTGAAGTTAAAACGACACTGAAAAAAGTGACATGACTGTTTTTTACACTTATGGCCACTGCAGCATGGTCACATGATCAAAATTTGGATGCTTGGCAACTGGCTCATATTTATGATGGTTGTAGTGTCCTGGGGTCATGTGATCTCCTTTTGCTACCTTCTGACACACAAAATCAATGGGGAAACCAGGTTCAATTTACAACTATGTTGCTAACTTCTGAATTACAGTGATTCACTGAATAACTGTGGCAAGAAAAGGTATAAAGTGGGGCAAAATTCAGTTAGCAAATGCCTAACTTAGCAACAGCAATGTTGGGCTCAATGTTGGGCTTGGTCGTAAGTTGAGGACTACCTGTATTACTTTTGATTTTAATTTCTAAAGAAACCTTTTCTTTTCAATACAACCCCCAGAAAAGTTCCCACTCTATGCAGCAATAGTTTATGTGAGGACTTGAATGCTTCTATTTGAGAGTGTTAAAAAGAAACATTTCTTTTTCCAAATTTCAAATATAATGACAAGCATTGTACATTTCACCTGCGTTACATATGGTTGTAGTTTATTTTATTGATTAGATCATATTAAACTATAGAGTTCCAAACACAAATTATTACTAAAACCCTATAAAAACAATTTAAAATGAATTTGGAATACAGTACAATTTAAAATGAAATTGGAATAAAGTACAACTTAATACAGAGATAAATAAAATAAGATAAAAGTATATTTCAGTATCACCCCTACAATCTACCCAATAAGTCCCACATATGCCGATCTTAACCGAACCATTTTATTCAAGTCCTGTGCCATATTAAATGTTGTTTTCAAATTCTGACACACAGAAGACATGTTGTTTTAATATGGGGTTCCAAATGGGTCATTTGTTTAGTATAAGAACCAAGGTACCCAGTAGTGGCATTCAGCCGGTTCGCACCAGTTTGGGCGAACTGAACCACCCCCGCTATCAAAGTGGATCCTGGGCACTGCGCTGCAATTGAGAAATGGGCAATGACCTGTGCGAGTGAAGAAAAATGCCGCTTTCCCTCTTTCTTCTCCCTGCTCCTTCTCCTTCCCTCATGCCAGCCGCTCCATTGCCCATTTCTCCATTGCAGCACAGCACCAGGATCCACTTTGATAGCAGAGGGGGGTTGTAATTTAACAACCAGTTCCGTCACGGTCAGGTTGGCTGTTGTGGGAAGCTCATCCCACATGTGCAGCGGAACTGGAGGATGGGGATGGACCACCCTTCCTTGGCGAACCAGTTGTTAAATTATTTGAATCCCACCACTGAAGGTACCTGTCTCTCACCCTCTTATACAGACAACAATCAAATAGCCAAGTCTTCTACCTCTGCTGCTCCACAAATGCAGATACATCCATTATTATATTTTATTTTTCTGGTATAATTCTGGGTTCCAATGGCAATTCCTACAACTGCATTCATATGTAAGAATAGGTTTTAAAATGGAAGCATCTGGATGAGAAAAAAACCAAAGAACTTTTAAAATTCCACATTTTGTTAGCTGTTCTTCCCCCATTTCATGTAGTTACCATTTCTTCAAGACAACCCTTCTTTTTCTTGCTTCCTTTCTGTAGCTTTCGACGATGCGCTCGCCGAACATCAAAGGCTGAAGTAAGTAGGGTGGGATTGTGGTTATTGTTTGCTCTGAACAGCTTCATTTTTTAGAAAACTACCACAATCGATTGTGTTAGACTGTGGTCTCCAACATTTCCAGCTTTGTGGACTGGTGGTAGCGATGGCAGGCAAGGGATGGGGGGAGAGGAGATGGTTCTGCACAAGCAGCAGATAAGAGCACTCACGCATGCAGATCCCCTTCGGCAAGCAGTTCAGTATGGGCCATGGCCCGGACCTGAGCTGTGGCTCAGGGTTTAAGGACCCCAAATGTAAGAGCTGGTGGATGGATGCTTTGCCTAAGAAACCTGAAACATGCAGTACTTGGGATTGTTGTGTAGCCTAAATGTGGTGACTCCTGGGCTGGGAGAAGGGTCTTGCATTTAATTCTGAGGTTTCTTCAGTGAAATTTAAGTAAACATTTTATGTGACATTAAAACACCTTTTGTTTTGTTTTCATCGTAGGCAAGCAGCTATGGTGGAGGAGTGTGAGTATTAAAAGATACACCTTTTTCTAGGTTTTTTTAATCTGTTTCATTCTTGGGAGATTTATTTATTTGTTTGTTTGTTTATAAAATGTATATAGCTGCTTACTCACTCACAGTCGACTTACAAACAATAAAAACACAACACGGAAAAAAAAACAATAAAAAACAAAAGCCCACCCACCCCAGTCACAGCACACAATTAAAAGGGCAACCAGTGGAACTCAGTTTACTTTGAATCAGTGGTGATATTCTGCCGGTCCGCACCAGTTCAAGCGAACCGGTGTGGGGTCACCAAACCGGAAGTAACTTTGGCCCAGTCCCCTGGTCACTGCTCACTCACCCCAACCGCCTGACACGAGGCCACCCAATCACTCCTTTTTTTCCTCCCAACAATCAGCTATTCCTATGATCAGCTGTGCCAGGATTCCCCTTGCTTACTTACTGCTTCGCCCAGGAGGTCTTCCTGAGACCCAGGAAGGTTAAAAAATGGAGAGGGGGGGCAGAGGGTTGGTAGGTTCTTTTGCCTTCCTAGGCCCCAGGGAGGCCCCAAAATGAAGTGTGGGAAGGCTGACTCCCCATGCTCCATCTTTTTCCTTCCTGACCCCAGGGAAGCCTTCTGGGAGCGAAAATGCCCCCCCCCCCGGAGGCTTGCCTGAGGCCCAGAAGGCCCAAAAAAGGGGGGAGGGGTGCTGCAAAAAGCAAAAACAAAAACAAAAAAACCACCATGCCCACCTAGTCACATGGCCACTTCCCCTGGCCATGCCCACAGAACTGGTAGTAAAAAAAATTGAATCCCACCACTGCTTTGAATCCAAAGTGTGTTTTCAAATCTGCAGCTTTTGCACATTTATTTTAAAATAACTTCACAGCAACCAGGTAAACTCTATTGCATGAATTTTGCCTTAGCTACAGAAACTGGCTGGGTGACTTTGTCACCCAGTCACTCTCTCTCAGCCCAACCCACCTCACAGGATTATTGTTGTGAGGAAAATAGGAGAAGGAAGGTGTGTTGGATATGTTCACCGCCCTGAGTTATCTGTGAAAATAGTAAAAGTAGGGGAAGGAAGGAAGGAAGGAAGGAAGGAAGGAAGGAAGGAAGGAAGGAAGGAAGGAAGGAAGGAAGGAAGGAAGGAAGGAAGGGACTGCCTGTTGCCAAAAAGTAGGATTAAAACTGAATCATGATGTCTGTTCTCCCTCCGCAGTCCGAGCCAAAGTGGTACGTGGCCTTCCAGATGTTGCAACTATCATGGAAAGTAAGGTAATGAATTGTCTTGGATGGTCTCCAGCTGTGCAAGTGGGGAATAACTGCTGTGGGAACCCTGAATTATATAAGGGACTCTTGCATTACCATTTTTATTAGCAACTGATAAGGCAAGCGTTGTGACATTCCATCTCTCTTTGTGTGCACTTTTGTGCAATCCTTCCAGGTCCCAGATTCGTTGCACAACTTCAGGTTTCTCTCCCCTTCTTCCCCAAAGTATAAGATCCTCAATGTTTCCAACAATCACCCCTTGGTTCCCACAAGACCCATGAAAACTCATGCACGAATGCTGACATAGTGATCTTGTAGCTTTGCAAACTTTCTAAAAAGAAATATCGATTTTTAATTTAATTTCTGGGAATTTCAGGTGCCCTTTGGAGATTCAAAAGAATATCCTAGCATGGGGCAAGAGGGACAGGGGTCCTAGAGGGCATAAAAGGGCTGTCTGCCCGAAGATTGGTACTGTCAGACCTGCCCTAATCCAACCTCTTAGGAAAGAAAGACCCTGGACTCCATTTGGTTGAAGTGATAGCTTTTTACCAAAAGATATTGGTTGCAGAAGTGTCAGGCTAGACCTAGTTTACCACATGCAAAAGATACAGAAATTTTTCCCCCATCCCAGCCTCTGCCCATGACCAGTCCATGTTCAGTCAGTAAGAGTCTGCTTAGGTGTTTTGAGAACACTGCGATGTTTAAAGGAATTCTTTCTCAGGGTGTATGGCCTTGATTATTGGCACAAATTGGTCCCGAGCTCCCTGTTCTTCGTCAAGCTGTCATTCCCCCCTCCCAATTTCCCATCACATATACATGCAGGTCGATTGCCCATTTGTTTCCCCCTCCCATGTCTCCCTCCTCCCTCCTAGCCTTTGATGGCAGACTTGACAGGTACCGATGGACCCTGCCCTGCCTGTGTATCTGCCTTGCCCAATTGTATTGCCTTTCACTGTCCAATCTGAAGTCCGATAATGACTCCTTTCTTTGCTTCCAAAATAGACTTTGTGCTTGACCTGCATCATCTCCGGAGACCCTTACCCAGAAATCACCTGGTACAAGAATGAGAGGGTCATTACCTTTAAAGATCGGTACAAGATGGAAGTGAAGGGGACTGTGATCACAATAACCATCGAGAACGTCAGCAGTGAGGACACTGGGAGGTTCAGCATCCTTGTGAAGAACAAGTGGGGCTCTGAAACTGGGAAGGTGACGGTCAGCGTCTACAAGCAGGGGGAAGAACCTAAGGAGCTGAAAGAGGAGCCCCCCTCTGCCTGAGCCCAGGTTCAGTTCTAAGGGCTGGGTCTGGTCCAGTAGAGGAGGATGGTCCTGATTCATCGCAAGGGAAGACCCACCTCCCCATCTCCTACCCCACCCTCACTGCTTTCTGAGCAGACTTGTTGGCTTATGATATTTATAGATATTTATAAAAGTCAACCTCCAGCCCCATCAGGTCTCTCTCAGTGTTTTTCAGTGCTTTCAAACATATATATTCATAAATAGCACTTAGACTTACATACCGCTTCACAGATCTTTTACAGCCCTCTCTAAGTGGTTTACAGAGTCAGCATATTACTCCCAACAATCTGGATCCTCATTTTACCCACCTCAGAAGGACCAAAGGCTTGAGTGAGGTGAGAATTGAACTGCCAAACTGCTGGCAGCCGGCAGTCAGCAGAAGTAGCCTGCAGCACTGCACTCTAACCACTGCGCCACTGCAGCTCTTAAAGAAAGTCAAGAGCTGGTGCAGATACAGCCATTACTGGCTATAGCTCAAAAGACTAATGATAAGTTCATATATTTCAGTAAGCCAGGTAATTTTTTTTCCCCATTTTGTGGAATACAGGCAGTCCTCAACCTACAGCCATTAATTTAGCAACTGTTTGAAGTTGCAATGGCACTGAAAAAAGAGACACATGATTGGTCCTCACATCTGCAAACCATGGCAGCATCCCCACTGGTTATGTGATCAAAGTTCAGGCCCTGGCCATCTGATACAGATAGTCCTCAAGCTAGGACCACAATTGAGCCTAAAATGTATGTTGCTAATTGAAACATTTGTTAAGTGAATTTGCCCTATTTTACAACTTTTCTTGCCAGAGTTCTTAAGTGAATCATTGCATTTGTTAAGTTAGCCAAATGGTTGTTAAGTCTATCTGGCTTCCCCTTTGATTTTGCTTGTCAGAAAATTGCAAAAGGGGATCCCATGATCTTGGGACATTGCAACTCTCATAAGTATGAACCAGTTTCCAAGCATCTTAATTTTGATTACATGACTATTGGGATGCTGCAATGGTCGTAACTTTGAAAAACAGCCATAAGTCACTTTTTTTCAGTGCCCTTGTAACTTTGAACGGTCACTAAATTAACTGTTGTAAGTCGAGGACTCCCTGTATATATTAATCACAGTTACAACACCCTGGGGTCATGTGATTGCTCTTTGCACTTTCCCAGCTGGCTCTCAGGAAAGAAAAATCAGTGGGGGCAGCCAGATCCCTTTAACAGCCACATCATCATGTACTGAACAGCTGGCATATTCCCTTAACAACCGTGGCCAAAAAAAAATAATCATAAAATTGGACACACTGAACAACCACTTTCCTTAGCCACAGAAGTTCCAATCTCAATTGTGGTTGTAATTCATGGACTGCCTGGGAGACACAGTAGGAGGACTCTCGTGCTGTGTGATTACAATATTAAACAGGATAAAGTGCATATTTTGAAGTGTGATTCACATTCTTCAACCCAATGGGTGGGACCAGGTAAATAGTTAAACTGGGCTCTATTTCACACTGAACAGTATTGAATTAAAGTTAAATATACGGTAGTCCAAATGATTAGTTTCCAGTTAATATTCCATCTATTTCCCTTTACTTTCAGGAAATGTTACAAGTTGCTAATTACTGTGGGGAAAATCTGGAAGTCACCCCCAAGCTTCCATGGGGGCCCAAGGGTTCAGATCAAAGCCACCATAAATCATGAATTACAAACCACAATAATTAGGTTCATATCAGATTCTAAATCAATATGAAATGTTTATATGGCTGCAGCTTGTCATCTCCATGTGGCATAAAACCAGAGACTATGATTTATAAACCATGGTTTATGGCTTAGCTCTATGAGCAGACCCAACCACTGTAGCTTATTCAACAGAATACAATGGATCCAAACTCCTGAATGAAGGCAAATATATGTACATCTCCCAGGATAATATTGCAGGATCCAATCTGGGTTGGTCACTGGGACCAGAGGTTTAGTCTTCCAATTCCGAACTTTTGGATTCTTGCTCGAGCCCATCCTCGGGGAACTTCTCTCTATCGGAATATGGTACTTTGGGCCAAATATTATGGACTTCAAGATGAGTCCAAAACCTTGGAAGATTAAATCTCTTTGTCCAAGTGACCAATCCAGATTGGATCCTGCAACATTATCCTGGAAGACATATATTTACCTTCATTTATGAGAACACAATGGAAATAAATCATAGTTTATGATGATGTGTGAATGGAATCACTCAGGCCTCGACTGCAAATATTCACAGATATTTTTTTCAGGCTTAGATTCAATGATCTCCTGGCGCTACTATATCTTTGCTGACTTGCTCTACCATTTGCTAAATAAATAGTTGGATTTGAAGAGTATGATTACGATTGTGTTTATTTCAGAAATATACAAGGTTGCTCAGCTCCAACACTGTGCCACTGGGCAGCTTACGAAAGAGCAGAAATAAATAATGATGGTATTTTGCAGTGGCACCTGCTTTTTTCAGTGAGACACTCCAAATTGTGTCTACTGGGTATAAGGAGGTTCCCAAGACCCTGATCTCCTGTAAGAACAAGCGTGCACATTGGTGCCCCTCTCTGCCCATTCTGTGAAGAGATTAGCTTAAATTTTGGCTTCCCAAGGTCAGGACAGGAAGAAACGGTCGTACTGAGCAAAAGGGGCTGAAAGTCACTGAACTCTTCGGCATTTCAATTCCATGTGTCCCATTACAGCTCAAGCCAGAGTATTTGCTGTCACAGAAGAAATATCCAGAAAGGATCCCCCATGACAAAGCATAAATCTGAATTAATGGACCACAATTGTGTTTGCACAACAAGATTGATTGATTGATTGAATGTATTTGTTTGTTCTTTTGTTTGTTTAGCAAATTTATACTGCTGCTCAACTCATACAAAGGTGACTCCAGGTAGCTTATAACATACTTAAAATATATTGACCCCCTCCCATGGTAGCAACAACACAATCAAATCAGCCACATCACTGACATGGTCCCTGGACCCAATAACAAAACCACAATTTTAGGGCCTTTCACAAAAGGAACTGTCCTGACCCAACCGGGTTCCCAGAGGGCAAATGTAGACAAAAGTAGCAGCCCCCGCCATTTAGGGTTTAATCACAATTCTGTTTCTTTACAGATAAAAGGCTGCTTTCCAACAATTAGCTCCAACAAGAAAGAGCCTTGCCAAGTTGTTTGTCAAGGCTGCCAAAAACCCAGATAAGAACTAATTTACAAGATTCTCCAAACATGAACTAAGATGTCCACCAGTTGAATTTCAGAGCTTCTTTGCTATCTGCAAAGAACTCTTTTCCAAACCTGGCTTTTATTCTCTTGAGGGAGGGGCCCTTACCTTGCAGCCTTACTCCCGAGTTGCCTATGCTGCTGTAATTGCTCTTTCCTCCGAGTGATCCTTCGTGAACATGCACTTGGCACAGGGTCCTCAAGAACCTCCTCATCACTGCTGCCAGCCCCCACAGTCTCTGGAAGGCAGCAGTCCACTCCTTGAAGGTCCTGGCCCTTCATCAGAGTCCTTGCTCTCCTCAGCCATCTGCACCTGCTGCCAGATAACCACAACAGAAACAGGATGGGAGCAATGATACCTCTGGAGGAATAATGTTCCACAAAGAAGGGGCCATCTCCAAGAAGGATTTTTTTCATGGTCCCACTAGATGCTCCAATAAATTGATTCAGCACTAAACATTGATGGTCTCATTCACCTATTATACTAAGGGAATTGTTGGTTATGTAAGAGAACCCAGTGTGAAGAACACAATGTCCACACAGGATTGAAGAAAGACAAAACTCTTATTTCTATACAGAAGAAGATAAGGTCTCCTCTGGGTTTCATACCCAAAGAGAAATCAGGCACAGTTGTTTTTGTAAAATTCACTACAGGAAATAAAAATACCGTAAGAAAATTGCTGATTGGTTACAAAGTTCACATGCATTCAAAGAAAAGGCATCTGCATACTCCATTAATTATTTATTTCTATTGTACTATCATACAAGTTGACTACCTTTGGATATGTTTTTTATAGTGCTAAAGATACATTTTGCTTACTCCTGAATCTTTATCTCGATGCCTCTAGCTGCTGCTTTGGCTAAATAATGTGGCACATTCCTTGATTCTAGTAACAGGAATTCATAGCTTACAAAAGCCTCTAATTTAAAATAAGAGAGTTGGAAGGGACCTTGGAGGTCTTCTAGTCCAGTTCCCTGCTTAGGCAGGAGAGCTTACACCACTTTAGACAAATGGTTGTCCAATCTCTTCTTAAAAAATTTCAGTGTTGGAGCATTTACAACTTCTGGAGGCAAGTTGTTCCACTGATTAATTGTTCTAATCAACTGTTCTAATCAATCAATTGTTCTAATTCATTGTTCAAATCAACCAATCTTTATAAGTTTTAGCCTCTCATCCCCATATCATCTAATTCTTTATTAATTATCTAATAAGCCACCAGACCTTCAATCTGCAGGGGTGTCATGGCTGTAAATAAATACCGGGCAAATTTCCACTCATGCTGCAGAACATCTAGGTTTCTCTTCCTATGTGACTCAAATTACTCAACCCCATTTTTTTAACTTAGTCTAGCATATTTGCAAACTCAGACTTCAAGACGTGCAAAGGAAGTGGGCAAGACTGCTCCCTGAATCTTTGCCAGGGTGAGCAGCATTGATGGCAAAATCAAAGAAAGAGAGAGCCACTTAACCTTTTTAAACACCTAAAAAGAGTTCAAGTTGCGAATTAACTCTGATTTTCTCTCTAAGATAAAGAAGTGTCAGGTATGAAGAATCAGAACCACAAATTAAGCTGATTTGTTGCTCATGCCTATACACCAGAATCTGATCAACTAATAGTCGGTATTAAATTAATGCTGGAGAAGAGTTAACAAAATTCAAGAGGAATTGGACTTATCCCACTTGTGGGAACATTAAGGACTCCAGGTTGATTCCTTTCTTGACTCCACCTCCAGGCTCTGCTACACATAGCCGAGCTTTGGTGATGTATAAACTAGATTTGTTTAACTTACACATTTAGAAAGACGTATCTCACACAAACACGAACATTTTATTTTGGGGATTTTTAGCAAATCTTAAGACATCAAATTTAAACCCATCTGCAGGGTGAATGTCCTCTGTTATAATCCTCCCTGCACAATGGTTTGAAAGGTTTACAAGTAATATTACTGAAACAACAAGAAAGCATCAGATAAAACAGACTAAAAAAAAATAGAAGGGGTAGAAAGAAAGTCTGTCCTTATCTTCCTCAGGAAAGATCTGGAAAAAAGTTGGACAAGCAAGTGCCTTGACTAATATTTCTCAAGTTTGGCAACTGTCAGATATGTGGACTTTAACTGCCAGGATTCCCCAGGGCTTAGGGGCCAAACATCTGACAGTTGCCAAGGTTGAGAAAAACTGATCTAGAGCTAGTAATGCCTCTTTAAAAAAATTAGTGTGTGACAATGTCCTAACAAAGGAACTCGCTTCAATTTCAGAGTCACAAACTGCATCTTGATTTTTCTGTTCTATTTATGAAGCAAAGGGAGAAAAATTTGAATGGCTAATCCTATACTTCTGTCCTGTTAAGGCTGTTATCAGGGACAGAAAGTCAAACTTTGTTCCCTTTTGTAGGTCAGTATAACTCATTTTCCAGGACTGTTTTTTTCCCCTCAATTTTCACAGTGACCTAGACTGGAGCACAAAAGCAGGACAATCCCATGTATGATAAGCTTGATTGTTGTCGGCATCCATATTAGGATCTCCCCAAACTTTCATAGCAATTGAGAGCACAGGTAGTTCTTGACTTATGACCACAATTTAGTCCACAATTTTCATTGCTAAGCAAGACAGTTGTTAAGTGAACTTTACAACCTTTCTTGTCACGGTTGTTAAGTGTATCACTGCAGTTAAGTAAATCACACAGTCATTAAGTGAATCCAATTTTTCCCATTGACTTTGCTTCTCTGAAGCCAACTGGGAAGTTTACAATAGTGATCACATGATCCCGAGGCAGTGCAGTATCATAAATACATACATACATACATAAATGCAGGATTTAAGTATGAAAACCAGTCTTAAGTCCCTTTGTCAGTGCCGTTGTTATTTTAAATAGACACTAAACAAATTGTTGATATCAAATACTACCTGTATTTATAATAGGAAAGAATATATATTAGAGTCCTGGTCCTGTGTTATTTAAAACATGGAATCATAGTTCACTCAATTCGAGAAGATTCTGAGTAGGCATTAATCAGATTGCATCTTTAATTAAAAAGTTTATTAAATGTAATTCATCAGGTACAAAAGCTTTAGGAAAAACCACTGTTTCATCTCCTTTGTTGTTGGTGGTGGTGTTCTTGTTCTTTGCCTATTCTATACATTTTCTTTGAAAAATCTAAAATATTTTTTGAAAATAAACTTCATATCAACTTTGTGGAAAGAGAACATCCTACCAATACAATCTATTCTACCTAGAGTTTTATGATTGATTTCCCTTATATAAACAACTCAAACTTTGTATCTCACAGGAACTATTAAAAGCAAAACCACTGTATTCTGACATTACAAATATGTAGACAACCGTTCCTGTAAAAAGATGTTTTTATAAAGAAATTGATAAAGAAAAGTTTGGTCTTCATTGCTCATTGTTTTCTAAATATTCTCACAGAAGGAAGAAATGGAAAGTCAGAAGAATGTTGGCTGATTTTACAGTAGTATCATGGACATCTAGAAAGTTGATTGAAGTGGCCAAGTACAAATTGAGTAATGTCCTGTCAAATAAAGTTGCTTGCATATTGATCCTGATAAAGTTACCCAACATTTGTGTCTAGCTGATGAGTCATCACTATGATTTGTCTCTAAGCCAGAATGCTTAAGCATCAGCTGCCAGGTCTTTGGTGCCTTTCTTTCCTTCTACCTAGCATAAATCTACCAACAATTGCAGACTTGACAGCTGCATTGAACTCAAGTTCAAAGAGGTCCATGTTGCACTCATGACAACAAAATGAAACTGTGGCACTGCTGTCCTCTGTAATTTATTTTCCCTATTTTACAACAGTGAAATTCAATACAGTACAGCCCTTGGATTTTCTGGTGGCCCCTTCAAATACTCTTCCAGTACCAGAAGAATACTGTACCGGTTTGGTATAGTTCTCAGAAAGGTACAGCTGAACAAGGGTTAAATGCTCCTTGAGCCTGCTGGATGATTATTCCTAGGATGGATAAAGGACATCATCTGTCTGAGTTGTTCTTCTGTTGGCCGATAAAGCTTTGTGTCCTAGACCAGAGATCAGTTCCATGGAGAGGTTTTTCTGCAGACCAGAGGGAGCGTGGTTTTGCGGGGAGTGGGGACTCATGTCCTAGACAACTTGTGGTTCTCTTTGATGGAGTCAGTTATCCTAAAGCAGAGGTGTCCAACCTTGGCAATTTTAAGCTTTGTGGACTTCATCTCCCAGAATTCTCCAGCCATGCTGGCAAGTTGAAATCCATAAGTTGCCGAGGTTGGACACTCCTGTTCTAAATTGAGGAGGGAGCAGGGAGCCAGGTCAGACAACCGGAATGAAGGCAGTGAGATGTCAATATGACTTCTCAGTTTTCTATGGTGCTTATACAACAGGTTTCACATTACCAATTTAATCCATTTTCCATTTTGCACGATGCTTGGCATTAACCGGGTAGGTTGGGTTCATACAACACTCTTTGGCAGAAAAAAAATACATTGAAGTTAAAACAAAACAAACCTAGCATTGTGTAAGTCAGGGTTCAGTGTAAGTATGTTGTGTGACTATAGGAAAATTACAGTGTGAGTGAAATAATCCCATCCAGGATATATTGTTTGGTAGTAACCCTTTTTTCTCTTGTAGATAAGTTCACACATTATCTACAGTATGTTGATATAGCCATGAAGAGAATTATGGGTAAGCTTCAATCAGAAATAAAAATAGACTAGTGTAGTTTTCAAATATAAAATTTAGAAGTAAAAATAAGAGGGTTTTTTTTCCTTACAGATGATTCCCTGAACTTGGCCATGGAATTAAGCAAATAATATTTTTCTATGGAGTCAGCCAAGGCTTTTTCTGGCATGATGAACGAGAGGTTATTCTCACAATGTACAAACGGAAGATTAATGATTGATGACTTGAAAGGGCACAGCTCAGATTTGGGCAAGGCCTTCTGTATAAAGGCAGCCATTGCCAGGAGATGCCCCACTGGCCTCTCCCAATAGGAAGCATCCAGCAGTGTTGCCAACATGGCATTTGATGGTACTTGGCAAGTCTACACCCAAGAGAAGTATGAAGACTTCCTGAAAGCAATTGGTAAGCTACAGGAACTCCCCCCCCCCCCGAAAAAAAAAAAGAACAGGATCTCTGAAGCAAAATCTGAGATTTTTACTAGAGACCTGATTCCATCTTGAGCATAGTGTCCTCTGGGTAAAAGGATAACTGGAAAGCTAAGCAATCTACAATGAGGTTACTCAAACTCAAGGAATGGTCCTTATCTGTTGCTAGATAAACCTTGGCAACTTTAAGATGTGTAGACTTGGTTGGCTGTGGAATTCTGGGTTCTATCATCTTCTCTCCCATCTGCCTCAGCTCTATCAGATGATATCATTAAAACTGCCAAAGACATCAAGCCCATAACTGAAATCCATCAGATTGGGAATACTTTTGTGATCACATCGAAAACCCCCAACAAATCTGTTACGAACACGTTCACGTTGGGAAAAGAAGCAGAAATGACCACCATGGATGGGAAAAAAGTCAAGGTGAGTCATACTCAAATATGTGACATTTTATTGTACACTGCCCAGAGTCCCTCTCTAAGAGAGATGGGCAGTTCAAAAATATGAAAAGTTCAATGAATGAATAGTCTCCTTGATTTGAAAATCTTAAGGTAAGCTATAGAGACTCCAATCCTGGAGCTGCCCATCTTAGGTTTTTTATATAATTTTCTGGACAGACAATAGGAAACATCTATGGAGATTCTCAACCATCCAAGTCATGGTTGTCCCAAAGGTGCTATTTCCAAAAAATACCTGTACTTTCTTGCTTTTTTCCTTTGAAAATATTTTGCTTCTCATCCAAGTGAGAACTGAAGAAATTTCTTGGATTTGAAGCAAAACATTTCAAAGGGAAAAAAAAATCAAGAAAGTTCAGTTGCCTTTTGGAAAAGCACTTTTGGGACGACTATAGGAAACCTTTTCTACTGCAATCTATGCCAAAACATCTCTGCATTTTATTAACTCAAGGTTGTAACTTTAGCACGATTTTCTTTTTTCCCCCAAACATTATAACATTGTCTTTACAGTTTCTGGTGGCTTGGAACATGGCTGTTTGATCTATGTTCAGTTTTATTGTTTTACAGTGCACAGTAAATCTCAAGGATGGAAAATTAATAGCCAAGTCAGACAAATTCATCCACGAGCAACAAATTGTAGGCAATGAAATGGTGGAGGTAGGTCATTGTTCATAGTTTAATGGACAGAAAGAATAAAATTTTAATTTCACCCAGGAAAATATGGTAAGAAGTTGATTGAAAAGGCTGTGGTTCACTGACACAGCCCTAGAGAATATGGAATCTCTGTTTCCTCAGTTAACTCAGTTTTCTCAGTTTGCATGATATACAAGCTGAGATTTTATCACACGCTAAACTGAAATATGCTGGAAAACAATGGTGTCACTTTCCTGGGTCTGCAGGAAGAATGAAGTCAACCCTCATTGTGCATTGGAAGCACAAATTATGAAGCTAATGCTTAAATCACAGTTTCTCGCCATGGCAGCTTTAGGACCTGTGGACTTCATCTCCCAGAATTCCCCAGCTTAGGAACTATGGGAGTTGCAGCCCACAAGTCTTAAAGCTTGCCATGGTTGGGAAACTCTGGCTTAGATATTACAGATACATAATACAAGTGAAAGAGTCATTGTTGATCATGATGTTGAAAAAATCAAAAGCAATTGAAAAAATGGCCAGATACTCTCTGTCAGCCTGCCTCCCAAGACAGACTATATCAGGAAGGCTAAAATTACCTGCATGGACATTGGCTATGATAACAGAATTTTACAATTCTGTTTGTAAAATTACAATTCTATCTCTGCCTTCTTTTATTCTAATGAAATAGGGAACAGTCACTTGTACAATAATGTTGTTCTGAATTTAGCAATGTTCCCCTCCCTTTTGCTTGGGTAATGATTTTTGCATATTTCCAGCTAAGTCAACTTCCTCATTCTCTACACTCAAGCATGCAAGAAAACTGCATTGTGTATTCACATAGGCATCAGGAGTTGAGGTCAACTTAAAGGGGTTTACTACCTATAAAACGACCACAATTACTTGTAAATTGTAACCACCTATACAGGTGACAACCTCTTTTTCTTTTAATAAATCCAAGACAACCTCTAAGATAGGTAAAAAGAGTGTTTAAAAGTAAAAGGGGTGGGGCACAAAATAGTGGAAACTAATTAAGGAGAGAAGAACCAACCTAGAAATGAGGAGAAATTTCTTAACAATTAATCAGTGGAACAGCTTGCCTCCAAAAGTTGTGGGTACATCATCACTGGAGGGTTTTTAAGAAGAGATTGGACAGCCATTTGTCTGAAATGGGATAGGGTCTCCTGTTTAACCCAGGGGTTGGACTAGAAGACCAATAAAGTACCTTCCAACTCTGTTACTCTTTTAAAAAGAGAAATAAACAAAAGCAAAGATTTTTAGCATCAACGCTTGTTTGATGTAAAAAGAAGAGCTTTTTAAAGTAAATTCTTAAATAAATAAAATTCCTGTGTTTTATCAACCAGTGCAATTCCTCACCTTTTTAAATGCCATTGATTCAAAGATATATTCATTTTCCTCCTAGTTCTTGCCTGCTGCAATTTTAAAGAGCTATACTTGTATTGAAATATATTTTGTCATGCCTACAGAAGCTTTATTCACACTGGCTAATTAAAAGTCATTTTAATTTCAAAAGCCCATATCTTCACTTTTCTCCCACAGACTATTTCCTGCGGCTCAGCCACATTCACCCGAAGGAGCAAGAAGATTTAAACAAATGGGAGATAACTTTATTATTTTTTGTAGGTGCTTTTGTACATGAGAAATAAATAAATAAATAAATAGAAACCACTGTCCATATCAGTTCATGTTTCCTTTTATTCAAAAACAACAGATTTTAGAACAACCAAGCATTTCCTTTTATTCATTTTTATACAACTGTTGAAAAAATTATCCTTTTGGGTTCAGTTCCAAGTGGGGAAAAAGACACTGGAAAGATGGAGGCTGTTTGGAAAGAAGGTTTAATGGTGGACAGGATCCCATGGCCTGGAGCTCCAGAGTGAAAAGGAAGGATGATCACATGCTCCAAGGTGAAGGAACAGATGAAGAAGGGACTGATACGCGGAGAGTGCCTGGGTTTTTATAACCTTTGTTGGGATTTGACTTGGAGCTTGTATTCTGACTGGTTGTCAGACTCCCATGAGGCCATGCAGGGGCAACTTTATAAGCTTTCCTGAGTTCCAGGCTCCGTTGAGCCTTGCTGGATGATGATGCACTGAAAAGGGCTTTGGGCATTGCTATAGCTCTACCTGGAGATCTTTGTTATGTAAAGCATTCTGGCCCAGGCCTTAATGGCTCACCCATTAACAAAGGTGAGGGTGAGCTTCTACTTGTGAGGTGAGTTTCTGCTTCTGAGTTTCTGCTCTTTTTTAGAGGAAATATTCTGCCTATTTAATATTTCCCAGGATATTTCCATTTTCTCGGAGAGGGGTGGATGCTAACTTCCTACACAATATTGAAGAAAAAGTAGAAAAAGGCTGGGACAATATTATATTATTATTATTATTATTATTATTATTATTATTATTATTATTATTATTATTATTA
>BLBF01000072.1:10778935-10805409 GCA_015471245.1 Laticauda colubrina
ATAATGGTTGGATGGACTTCAAGGCATTGGGTCAGCAGTCAGAAGTTCTTAGCTGTAGAATGCATTTTCTTATGAGAGTTTCTATTTTTTACTTGTAGGTCCATCAGTAGAAATATGGGTAAGAACTAAGACATTTAATTTTCTGCTAATGAAGATGTTGTCAACCTTGTGTGATGTAGTTACAGTGACTTGGTTCACTTGGCCATGTAAGGTGGGAAAATACCATTAATAGTACTTCACATTAGAGGTGGGGTATTTGAATGTGAGAAGTGTGTGAAGACAGAGAAGGAGGGAGGGAGAGAGGGAGAGGGAGGAAGAGACAGATTGGTGACTGCATACAAGTCATCAAAGCCCAGTTTCTTTTTACCCACATTGTTCATAGAAAAATTCAATGTTTCTTTTATAACTTTGGGAAGTGTGGAATTTGACTTTCCTTGGCAGTGGAACTTGAAGCTTACTATATATGTCAAAAATGTGACTGGCGCATATCTATTTCCTTAGGTCTACTACTAGCAGCTGCACTCGGTCTCGGTAAGTTGTTTCGCTGTATCTCTAAACAATGGGAGAGAAGTTTTGCATTAGAGGAGGAGTTCTCAGTGCAAGCAAGATGTTTCATTTGCAAAAAAGAGAACTGTAGAAAATTTTGGAGCAGAAATCTTCCGAGTGCAGACGGAACACGACAATCCTTTTCCTTTATATTTTTCTAGCTTTTAAGAGGCATATGCACCAAGACTTTGTAATGTTCAAATAATCTTTGTTAAAATTGACAAAAATGATTTGAGCATCCATAGGGAAGTTAAAAGCTTCAGAGATAGGTACAGTTTTCAATCTGTACCAGGGTGGGCATCTCTTGTTCCTTTAAGACCTGTGGACTTCAACTCCCAGAATTCCTGAGCCAGGTATAAAGGGGCCAGAATTGCCCGACAGCAGATAATAAAGGTCTGCTGCTTATAATTGACATTTTAAAGTGAATTGCTACTGTACATTATCAGTTTCTGAGCTTTTCAAATCATGAAAATGAAATTATTAATGTCCATTCTGCAGATCAGAGACATCAGCAGCAGAATGAAAGGTCTGCCTCAGGTCCTCCCTACAAGGGAGCGCATGCTGAACCACCACTTGGTCAGCAGCCATTCAAACTTACAATGACATTGAATGAGAGCTACTTATGACAGGTCCTCGTAGTTACAGCTGTCGCGGCATCCCCATGGTCACATGATCGCCATTGATAACTTTCACTGCTGGCTTCCTACAAACAAAATTGATGTGGGAGCCAGCAGGTCACAAATGGCAATCATCTGACCACCAGACACTGTGGTCTCGTAGTCACCTAGCAGCATCATTTAGCAACAGAATTTCCAGTCTCTGGTACTACCAGTAAGAAGAACTACCTGTAGAGTTGGTAGAAGGAATGGGAGCTTCCTATATAGTCCAAATTTTATGCCACAATATTCACCCTTCATGAGCTTACAAGTATGAAGATTACTTAATAATACCTTATATAAAAATGATTTATTAAAAATCTTTACAGGTACAGGTTTCCTCAACTTACAGCCACAATTGACCCCAAACTTTATGTTGTTAAGTGAGACATTTGTTGAGTTTTGCCCCATTTTACGACACTTCTTGCCACGTGAATCACTGTGGTTCTTAAGCTAGTAACATGGTTGTTAATTGAATCTGGCTTCCCCGTTATTATGCTTATGCAAAAGTTGCAAAAGGGGATCCCATGACCCTGGGACAATGCAACTGTCATAAGTATGAATCACCTGCCAGCATCTGAATTTTGATCACATGATCACGGGGATGCTGCAAAGGGTCACAAGTGTGAAAAATGGAAAAATGTCACTTTTTTCAGTATTGTTATAACTTTGAACGGTCGTTAAATGAACTGTTGTAAGTCAAGAACTACCTGTAGTCCTCAGCTTATGATCACAATAGAGTTCAAAATTGCTGAGCAAGACAGTTAAGTAAGTTTTGCCACATTCTATGGCTTTTTTGCTACTGTTCTCAAGCAAATCACCTTAGTTGTTAAATTAATCATGCAGTTGTCAAGCATATCTGGCTTCTTCCCCCATTGACTTCGTTGGGAGCCAGCTGGGAAGGTTGTAAATGGTGAATCACATGACTTCAACACAGTACAACTGTCCTAAATACATGCCGGATGCCAAGTGCCTGAATTTTGATCATAGGAATGTTGCAATGGTCGTAAGTGTGGAAAATGGTCATAAGTCACGTTTTTCATAGCTGTTGTAACTTCAAACAATCATTAAACAAATAGTTGTAAGTCAAGGATTGCCTATCCTTTTTATCCCGATAGATTCCTGTATTTTGCACAATGTAATGCAGTCTGCATGTCGTTCATGTTCACAGAGCACATTAGAAGCAGCTTGTTTTGAGCTGAAGGATTAGCTTGCTGCTTTCTTGCTGCGTAAAGCCACTCCTGGGACGGGTTGTAGCTGTTTCTGTTCAGAAAGCCAATGTGTCAGGGTTCCAAGTAATAGATCCCTATCAAGCAAAACTCCAAGGCAGGTAGATTCCTCAAAGAATAGCTTTCTTGGAAATATCATATTGGCACATACCTGGTGAAAACCAACAATGAAGGGCCCCGCGGTTTTCATCTCACTTAACTGTTCTCTGGCCGGTTGCTGGGTAGGTGTGGCCATGGTGGGAACTTCTGGGAGGCCGTTTTTCACCTTTCCCAGGCTCTGGAAGCTTTCCTTGAGCTTCTGGGAGGCCAAAAACTGCTTCCCCTGGGCTCCGGAGACCCTCCAGAAGCCAGAAACGGGTCCATTTTTGGACTTCTGGAATTTCTGGGAGGCCCGTTTTTCCCCCTCCCAAGCCTCCACTGTGGCAGCACTGAAGCTCCAGGATGGCTTTGGCCAGGCCAGCTTCAGGGTTGACACACTGAAGCTAATTAATTTTTATTTATTTATTTGTTCGTTTGTTTTTCAAGCATGTATTAGATAACAGATGGAAGTATAAGCATGATTATTAATACATGAAATGGGTATGAATAAAAGGGAACATTAGGACAGAGACGGTAGGCACATTGGTGTGGAGGCAGACATACAGTCAATCCCTTTTGACCATGCAGCTGCTTGAATTACTCTGGTGAAAAATAAGGTGTGGAGAAGAAAAATGGGTAGAAAATGCAGCCTCACAAACAAGTAATGTGAATTTACTTCAGATCTAGATTATGTCTTTGCAGCTGTAACTAACAGCATACTTTTCAGGTGGGGTCGTGGGTGCCCCATTGGCACTGAGTGTCGTGGGGTTCACGGCTGCTGGCATTGCTGCTGGATCACTGGCCGCGAAGATGATGTCAGCCGCAGCCATAGCCAACAGTGGTGGTGTGGCCGCTGGAGGCCTTGTTGCCCTTGCGCAAGCAGCTGGTTAGTGTCGCTTTTCAGTTTTTTGCTCTCTTGCAACAAAACCTGTAGTGACCCAGCCATTTATTATGCCATAGTGTTTTGCAGATGATTGTCCCATTTCCTCAAAGGTCCACATTGTGATTTTAGGAGGGGAAAAATGGTATCTATATACTTGTGGGAAGGTGCCAATGGGAATATAAAAACCAATGGTGGTATTCTACCAGTTTGGCCCGGTTCTAGCTTACCGGTAGCACTGAAGATCAGCTGGCAGAGAACCGGTTCACTCCGAGTCTCTC
This sequence comes from Laticauda colubrina, assembly GCA_015471245.1. Classification (NCBI taxonomy): domain Eukaryota; kingdom Metazoa; phylum Chordata; class Lepidosauria; order Squamata; family Elapidae; genus Laticauda; species Laticauda colubrina. The sequence continues at coordinate 10,782,606 of BLBF01000072.1, forward strand.
CGAAACTCTGCAGTTGGGCCCCCCACCCACCCACCCACCCCTGCTCCTAGGTCCTTTTTAACCTCTCAGTTGTTTGGCACGGCAGAGCGGATTGCTGTGCTAAACAGCTGAGAGGCGCAGTAGCTTAGTTTTTACTGTTTTAACGCGTGCGCAAAGTGCACATTTGGCATGCATGCAAGTCACCCAATCCTACCCCTGCAGCCATGCCCTCCAAGCCACGCCCACAGAACCGGTGGAGGGAACTTTTGAATCCCACCACTGATAGAAATTGAATTTCATTGCTTTAAATGGTTTCAATAAAAGGAAATGTCAGCCTGCCTTTCCCTCTCTCTGGATGGGCAACCTGTTTTCCCAGGACCACGTGTGGACACCCTCCCCCCAATGCTCTTTGTGGAGACTTTGTGTAATTGGCATAAGTGCACAACAGTGTCTTATTGTTCCATAGTGGGAAACTCTAATGTAAGTCCTAAAATGACAACTGGCGGATTGATCTCTGCCTTCAAATCAGTCCTGACTACCTGGCAAGTCCCTGCAGTCTTCTAGGCAAATTTACCAGCAAGTACCAAAACCTGCCAGGGTGTTTCCTGGATAGGGAGGCTCTCTGCTTAATTCTCACTTAAATTTCCTCTGGTTATCTTCCATTCAGACTACTGCAGTGCGCTCTACATGGGGCTACCCTTGAAAGTATGTGGAAGCTTCAGCTGCTGCAGAATGTGACAGGCAGGCGGACACCTTTGCTCCATGAACTGCATGTGGTGCCAGTTTCCCTCCTGGTTCAATTGAAGGGGTCAGTTATTACCTTTAAAGCCCTTCATGGCATGAGGCCAGGCCACCTACGAAACAGTCTCCACCCATTACATGTGCCTGCCCCACCTGGTCCAGCAGGAAAGGTATATTGCAGACTGTTAGTTAAAGAATTCCAATTGGCAAGGGGTGAGAAGAGAGTCTTCTCTGGTCATGATTCCCGCCCTGTGGAATATGCCCTCAGTCTCTGTGGTCTTGTATCGAGAGCCCAGAGGAGCATGCAATCAGGGGGCTGATTGGCATCCTGAGAGCCCTCCCTTCGTCTTTTAATTATTTTTAATTGTGTTTTAAGTTGCCTCTTTTAAATTTTTAACTTTTATGTGTGTTTTTTTAATGTTTTAATATTTTATTGTACACTGCCCAGCGGCCCTCTGTGAGGAAAAAGGCCAGTTTAAAAAGGCAATAAACAAAGAGATTTTTTTTTTTAAGTGATTTGCCATGACTGCATTTTTCCTAGAGCTAAGAGAACGACTGGCCCAAAGATTTAAAGCAGGATTAGAGCCTAATTTCTGTCTTGGTGCACTAAGTATTATACCCCACTTGCACTTGAAATGGCTCAAGAACAAGAATGTTTATGTCATTTTAGTAGGGCCCTCCTTTGCCAATATATAGCTTGGTTGCCATCTAGTGGGTTTTGTCCAAATCTGGTACTGTAGCATAAGCACCAGGGTTCCCTTTTTCTTTGGAATAACAGATGTTTTTCTCGTGAAAGGATGCAATGAGAGATAGGCTGGGTTTGTGTTTGTGATTTCTCACAAGACACATCCCTTTCAAAAATCCATTACTTCCAGGGGTTTTTGAAGGGTGTAGTCCCAAAGATCAAGATGATGGCTACGATGGTAGAAATTGAAGCTCTGCAGTTTTTTGTTATCTGACTTTAAATTAGATACCTACATAATTAGATAAACCTAATTAGCTTCTTGAGACCAGATGAACATCCATGCAGAAAATATTAAACTGATTTGATGAGAAAACAATGTTTTTTTCAAAAAACATGTTCAAATAGACCTCTTCCTTGTCGTCTCCTAAACCTAATTGGATTGTTTCTGTCCATCCAGTGTTTAAAGATATGCCTGCATTTACTTTTTCCATTTTTTCTGGAAAAAAAACAAATGGCAGTTTCTACCTGATCAATTTCTACCTGAGCATTTGGAGGAAGATGGGAGGACAAAAAAATAAATTCATCAGAATAGAGACCCCACCCTAACATTTCTCTTTACCCAGCTACTCATTTAATCCTCCAAAGTAGCATACACCGGTAGTACTGCTAGTACTCCAAGCAATTATAGGACATGCATTTTTGAAGTTATATTGGAACAGAGAATATACAGGTCAAATCACCAAGTATAAAGTAGCTTTTGGGTTAAATATAGCATATATTGCATCAACAATGCTCAAGGATGAATAGACCATATGACTATATGATTGTATTTTAACAGATGAACATAGATTTCAAACTTATTTGATTTGCCTATTTATTAAATGTTTATTTTGTTAAATTTATACAGCCACCCAACTCACAGACAGTGACTCCGGGTGATGTACATTAAAAATCCAGTTAAGAACCCACAATTTAAGCCCCATCTCAAGGTGACAACAGAATCGGACAAGCCATTGGATAGGATCTGAATGGGGTCCTCAAGGTGCTTGTAGAAAAGCAACAAGAAGGGAGCCAACCTTTAGTATGAATGAATGATATTCCAAAAAGAGGGAGTCACCACAAAGAAGCTCTTTTTCTAGGTCCTGTAGAAAGTTAGCACCCACCCTTCTCCTATAAAATGAAATATTCTAGGAAATATTAAAAAGGAAGAATTATACCTCCCTGGATGAGACAAGGACAAAGCCATTAAGCCATAATAGGAATTGCACAAAGCCCCTTCACCCAGCAAGATTCAACCAAGCCTGGGACTCAAGACAACCTACAAAGTTACCCCTGCATGGTCCCATGGGAGTTTGACAACCAGTCAGGATACATTTTTTTGCCACAGGAACAGGAAGCAAGTTCAAAGCCCAACAGAGGTTATATATCTCTCTCCCTCTCACTCATGTGCTCCATTTTGCCTAGGACCTCAAAACCATGTAGTCCTGTCCTCCAATAAACCATCTTTCCAAATAGCCTCCATGTTTCCAGTGTCTTTCTCCCCACTTGGAACAGAACCCAAATGGACATTTCTCCCAACAGTCCCACCATTTTCAACCTACATCCAGGCCAGAATCCCAATTGAAAGCGGTCCACATTATCCATTTCCTTCAGGATCCTCCAGAGCTGCAGAACAATTACCTTCTCAACCACCCTCCCCAGAAAGGGAAAATTAGAGGCAAAACAATTTATTGATCTTAATGGGATCTAACAATGATTTAAGAGTACCCTTCAAGGCTTGGAGCCTTTAGAGATGTATTAATCAACCCTCATACCCACTCACAAGTCAATTTCCATGAAGGCTTTATTAGCCAGACTGTGGACTGCAACTCCCAGCATAACACCCATCTGAAAATGGCCATGGTTGGAGAAATACTGCCAGAGACTGACATGACTTTGCTTTTACAGTTACCACTGTTGGAAGAAATATCCTTCTGCCTTTTTAATATTTCCTAGGATATTTCAAAATTTTCTAGGAGAGGTGTGGTTGCCAACTTCCTACACCACCAAACAAAGGCACCCTGAGTCTGGCAGGGAGATTTATTTATTTGTATTTAGTTTAGTTTGTCAAGCACGTATGAGAAAACAACTATAAGTATGAACATAACATCTAAACATGTAAGTATAAACAAGTATAAGTATATACACAATAAATGAGTACGAATAAATGGGAACAGTAGGAGAGGGATGGTAGGCACACTGGTGGGCTTATGCACGTCCCCTGTGCATAAACATGAGATAATAAGAGCGGGCCACCCAAAGTGGCTTCTTTGCTCACCTGAAAATACCAATCACTAGATAATTCAGACAAAGCAAAAAGCATTTATTAAGCATGTTTTTATTGAGTACAGAAATGATACATTCATTTGATATACGTGACACATCAGAAAACAAGTGAACAATAAAAAAGCATCAATTACACTTGAACAACAAAAAAAGATTCTAAATAACATTCCACAAATGGCAAATTTATTGGTTACATTATTCTTTCCCAGCTGGGTTGGTATCTTTCTTAAAATGTACAGGCATTCCAGAATTTTCAGAATATGCTATTGTTTAGAACTTTAATGAAAAGTTCTGATGTACCAAAAGAAATTACCATGGCCAAACATGTTTTCCTGAGGTTAAAAAGAGACCTATACAACTCTACCAGATTAAAAGTGCTAATATCTTTTTTAAAACGCTAACAACGAAGCCTAAAATCCCAAGCAACTTTACCACGTCTGAAAGAGAACATTATTTTTACAAAACGCAGCTTAAATCAAATGACCAAGCACGTTCCCCCCCCCGCCCAGACACGGTTTTAAACGATTTTACATTCTCTTCTTTTTGCATTCCAAAAAGAAAGAATCACTATTTGTCATGTTTATGTAGTGTATATTGGAGGTGGTGACTTTTCCAGTCCTGCATGCAACGAAATTTCATTTTAATTGAAGTCGAGAGTGCAGAGGTCTCCAACCTTGGCAACATTAAGCCTGGCGGACTTCAATTCCCAGAATTCCCGAGCCAGCTTTCCCAGCCAGCAAAGCTTGCTGGAGAATTCTGGGAACTGAAGTCCGCCAGGCTTAAAGTCGCCAAGGTTGGAGACCTCTGGATTAGCGCACATTCAAAGTGACAATAATGTTATTCTGAGTCTCACCCTGCTCCAGCTTTGCCCGCGCACCAAAGGCGGCAAAGCAAAACCCGAATCGACCGCGCAGGCGCGCCCGACCCCAAGCGCTCGTCAAATCACGCGAGACTTGCCTCCGTACAACGGTTACTGGCGAGGCGCCTCGCTCGACGGCCGAGAGCGCGAGACGCCATCCCGCCCGCCGTTGGTGCGCGCGGCCTGACTCTCGCGAGAGTTCTCCACAAGGCGGTTGTCCCGAGTCGTTCTCTTGTGTGTGTGCCTCTTTCTCCTCAGCGGCGGCCTCGTTTCAACCCTTCTTGGCCTCGCCCTTCGCCTCTAGCCCTGCGGGCCGCTTCCCTTACCCCGGAAGAACCATGTCTCGCTACTTGCGGCCGCCCAACACTTCGCTATTTGTGCGAAACGTGGCCGACGACACCAGGTGTGTGTTAACTAAAGCGGGGAAGGAAGGGCGCGATAGGCCTGAGGCGCGACCAGGGGCTTGGCTGCCTGGCTGTTTACCGCGTCCCGGCCTTGCGCTTGCAGCAGCTTCGGGTGGGGTCGCTAGGCGCCCCTTTGCTCCGGGCAGGCCTGCTTGGAGAGGCCTCCTTGGTCGTTTTCCCGCCCCGTGGCCGCCTTCGAACGTCTTCGTTAGATCGCCACTTGGGGCTCGTTTCATTTGTGTGCTAACTTCTCTTTTTGGCGCCAACAGAGACTTAGAAAGAATCGTGTGTAAAATCAAGAATATCGCGTTAGTTAGTGAAATGATAAAACCGTTCTGTGTTTGAGAGATTATTGGGAGAGGAAGAATATTTACATTTTTAACCCCCTTTTTCTTTGCCCTTGCCTGCGTTTCTGCCAGCTTCCCTTCGGTTTTTATATATTTTTTGCTGTTTTTTTTTCCTTTTCTGCAAGACTGCTGCATGTTTGCTGTATCCACTGCTTCCTTTATTCGAATTTAGCCTCATTAAAATGACTCCTCGGTAATGATACATAATAATTCCAATTTTAGTATGTTTTAAATCTTCATTTTTTACTTTAAATTTGGATTATGTTTTGATATTTACATTAAGTTTTATTTTTCCCAGATACTTCTCTCCTTCCCCTTCCTAAGACTAGAGAACTTCAGTAATTAATTGAAATCTACAGCAAGTCTATTTTCCTCCCCAATGTTCTTTATTTAATCTGCATCTAAGTAAATGGTCAGATTCTGATTATTAGAGTTGGTGCTTGAAGTCTTACAGTAATATGGTTTGTAGGAGCATGCACACACAAAAAGTTCAGAGCACAAAATAAGTTGGGGTTTGGAATTTCAGTCAAATGTTTCCAGACCAGTCATGCGGGTTTTTCAGTTTAATCACAAACCACCTTGAAATCAGCTATTCTGATGCAAGAACCTTTGTATTTCTCTGGCTAGTAGCCATTTACAAGTTTGAATTTATTTTCTCCAAAGGTTACATTCTTAATAATATTTGGCATGAATGGCATATTTTTAAATCTTGTTTCATGATATTCTATTAAAAATTGGGTTCTTGCTGCAAGATGGCAAGGGAAAGCTCGTACTTAGTGGGATGTACTTAACAAAGTCTCATTATTGTACCCCCAAATCTATATGGGTTGATACAGCATATATACACATAAGTATCTTAACGTTAAATCTTATTGCAGGTCTGAAGACTTACGTCGGGAATTTGGTCGATATGGTCCAATAGTTGATGTATATGTACCCCTGGATTTCTACACCCGCCGTCCAAGGGGATTTGCTTATGTTCAATATCCTTTCTTCAGATGACTGATTGGTGAGAGGGGTGTTGGAGTTTGAAATTCACGTTTGTGTATGAGGTAACAAACCTAAATGACAAGGCTGTTTTCTTCTGTTATTTGTAATATGTTGTGTATGTTCCATTCCTTGAGATTAATGCATTAACAAATTTCATACTTTGAAAACTTTTAACTGTAGTCAATAATATATTACATTATTGTAGCACAGGCCTCATATTTAGATGTGCTTTTAGTATGGAAATGGCATTTGCTGCGGCCTCCAAAGTTTATCATTGCAATACAGCATATTGGGCATTTCTAGTAAATATATTCTTAATGCTTAGCAAAATGTGACTTTTATTGTTTATTTAATCAAGAACAGACTTGTATAAAATAAGGTGAAAATTCTTGCTCTGATTATTGTCCCCTAATTTACTGTCCTCTGTTGTTGCCTCAGAGTGTAAAGCTGTACAGTAATGGCGACCCCAAAGAAAAAGCATGAAAGAACCTTTAGAGTAGAATTCAAGAATTAAGGCAAGTAGACAAGCCAAAGACCTCTTAAGGATCAGGCTTGAAGAGAAGGGAAAGTTTGGGAAAAGAAAATATAAAGAAAAGCTGGAAGAAGGACAAGCCATAATGGGAGAAAAAGCTTCGCTTTATCTACAAATGGGGGAAAAGGTTGTTTTTCAAAGTGTAAAGATAAAGCCATCTGTCACTTTTGACCAAGCATCTCAAGTCCTTCTGACAAGCACTAAAAGAGTTAAAGGTCAAGATGAAGTTGACTGGTGGCCAAGATAAAAGGAGCCTTACCTGATGTATCCTACAGAATAAGAGCTGTCCTCTTGCTGCTTGTGTAAGTGGTTAACCAATACTTTTTATTCTAATTTAGTTTAGCTATGGCCCTGTAATAACCATGATGTCTATGCATTTAATTAAGTACAATTTCAATTTATCATTACTGATTTGAGATGAGGGTATCTGTAATAAGATGACATTTGCTACAGAGGGTATTTATAATTTGACACATAGGGACAATTAAGATCGCTTAGGTGCTTGCAATATGTAACTTGAGCTTAATTTTCCAGCATATGTTTTTCGTAAAAATCTTATATAATTTTGCAATGATCTTATTAAATGAATTACTGAAAACAAAAATCATACAGGCAGTCCCTGGGCTAAGAACATTCAACTAAAACAACCTCTAGAGAGGAACAGGACTGTTACAAAATGGCAGATGTATTGCAAAAACATTTATTACAGTTTATGGCAGATGGCTAACTCGCAATGTGATCCCATCAAATGGCGGAAAGTGTTCTCCTTTGAGCTGACAAAGTGCTGAAGCTACAAAAAGATTTCATGAACATTACAAAGTAGTATGTGTATTTTTAATACAATATATACCTTTTTTTAACAGTTCTTGAAAGCATTGTGCAATTTTAGTAGAAGGAGAACACTGCCTGCCATTTTGAGTTGAATCACTTTTTTTGTTCAGGACAGTGAGAGATTGGATTCCAGAGGATTCTCCTTGACTTGAGTTCTCCTTGCTGGAAATCTGTCTTTGCCATAACTCAATTTTAAAGTCATAATTTTGAACTTTACAAAAAAAACTTTGTAAGCAACTTTGTTGTTCTTAATGTTCACTCCTAATAGGCAGAAGCACAAGTACAATAGTCTATTCCAACCTGAAAACAATTTTGGGTTAAAGACATTTAGGAAACAGAACAGGTGCTTAACCCTGGAATTGCCTGTATTAGTTTCATCTGGAAAATGCTATACTGTTACTATATTAAAGCTCTCTAAGAAAAATACTTAAGAGTGAGACTCTTAGAGTAAAAGAGTAAACATTGAAAGATGAAACATGACAATTAATCCATTTTTTAAAAAATTAAAAATTTGAGGCAAATGCAAATTAACATTATTGATATCAGCTAATCTTTGTTATGCTGCAGAACATAGAAAAAATGAGGACAAGTTAGTTGCAAGGCTGTAATGGCATTATGGGAAAACAATTTACTAATTACATAGTTGCAAATACTTCAAATCCCCAAGTACCTTAACATCTAGCACATTTGAAGATGTCCGGGATGCTGAAGATGCCCTTCATAATTTGGATCGGAAATGGATTTGTGGCCGCCAAATAGAAATCCAGTTTGCTCAAGGAGATCGGAAAAGTATGTACTGCATTTATATTTAAGTAAAGTTTGTCAGAAAATTAATACTGAAACATAGCATATAGAGCTGTAGGAATTATTGTCATAGCCAGAATACATAAACTTATTTTTTCTTTACACAGATTATTAAAATGTTGGCATATTTGCTATTTACTGTTAAATGATCTGGTAAAAATTATAGTGCAATATTCTGATTAGAATGTATGATACCTGCAAATTTTACAAGAATATATATTAAAAATGAGGGATTAGATGGGCACAAATAGTTGATGGGAGTGCATTTCATGAGCAGTCAGCTGGGCTACATGGACTTTTCCAAATCAATATGAAAAAAATCATATAAAACTTACCAGTTAAATATAGGTACGACTCAATAAGAATGGAAAAAATGTCCTTCCCCTGGCATTATTAGTGTTTTTATATCCATTTAGTGTAATTGTAGTCATATGTCACTCAGCTACCATGGAAGTTGGTTTGAGATATGAAGCAGTTATGCACAGCAAATTGCCCCACTTAATAAACATCTTTTTTATCACAAGCTGTCAGACTATAGGATATAGTGGCATCAGTCTTCACTAGCCTCAGAAAAAAGTAAAACAGTGTCTAATTTGATTATTACTTGCATTGGAGACCAGAAGGAAACACCAGGGTTTTGGCTAGACTAGGAAGTCATAAAAACCTTCATAGAGCAATTAGTAGAGGTATTATTTTTAAAAAATGGGGGGAGGTTGGTCTACTTTTAATTAATTATTTTTCAACAAAATGAAGAAACATTCTTCCCCACTTTCACATTTAGGTGTTTAATTCCCAATTTTTTCACCTGTGTGATCAGTACCAGGTTATCGAGGATTGCTGCAATTAAGAATATCTAATGATTGTTAAAAAGTTCATTCAAGGAAAAAAGAAGGTCCCAGAAAGATTTGCACAAGGAACAGAAAACAATAATTTTTTGATAATAATAATTATTTGATAATAATTTTAGAACAGATTGTCAATCTGAAATTCAGATTCATCCATGACTATTGCAGATGTTTTGTAGACACCTGGCCATTGAATAAATAAAACATTAGATTACTAAAATACAGGTAGTCCTTGTTTTAATGGCCATAAATGAGACTGGCAACTGTTGCTAAGCAACATGCTCATTAAGCAAGATATTGCATAACTGCAATGAACTTACAGCCTTACTTTCTCTACAATCACAGAGCAAATCTCCATGGATATCACATGACTGGGAATGTTGCAACATAAGTGTGAGGGCTGGTTGTAAAAGTTACTTTTTTAAGGCCACTGTAACTCTGCAAGTGCTAAACAGGGCATTAAATGAGGACTATCCATATTTCATCTGACAAGTAGTTTTTAGGGGAATGCAGAGCTAAAGTTTTAAGAAATAATGGAAAAGTAAAACAATAAATAATGGAACATAGCAGGTTATGTGGGTTTATTGAGAGAAAAGCAATATGGATACAAGAAGACAGATTTTAAAATACTTTTTGACAAAGATGATACGGGAGATAAATGCAAAGAGAAGAAATCGACGTGCTGTGTTTTAATGGAACTTTCAAAAAGAGCAGAATAAGTTATAGATGAGTGCTTCTGCACTCAGTGTGCAGTTACTGGGATCTAATAAATACTAAGCTTAAACATTAAGCACGTTAAGCTTACAAATTAAACATTAAGTTTACAAATCAATTAGGGGCTAAGATTTCAAGCTCTCAAGTTTATTTTTCTGTCAATTCTGTCCCTGAATTGAGAAGAAATGGAGAGATCATACCCACTTAAATGTGTTCAAAGCCAATCCTAGTTGGACTTTCAGTATCCAATCTTTATAGAAGTCAAATAAATGAAGTGTTGCATTAGGTATTAACGTTTAATTAAAAACTGATTATTTTTTGTCTACAGCACCAAACCAAATGAAAGCCAAGGAAGGAAGAAATGTGTATAGCTCATCTCGTTATGATGATTATGACAGATACCGACGTTCAAGAAGTCGCAGTTATGAAAGGCGGTCAAGAAGCCGTTCTTTTGATTACAACTATCGCAGATCTTATAGTCCTAGAAAGTAAGTGTTGTACTACCTTGACCTATGCTGACCTGTAATGAAGAGGAAACTCATTGACTGTCTTGACACCTAGGTTCCAAGCCACCTTAGCAGTAACATGCATGGAAGTTGTTATACCTTGCATGAACTATGAGAAATAGTGCATCCTTGAAGAAAAAAAGAAATATTGCAACCGAAGAATCTTTAGTTGGGGGTGTGTGAGTAATTATAAAGGTATATGCCACTGTTTACTTTTTCTCATGTACCTTTTTAGCAGTAGACCTGCTGGAAGACATCGCCGTAGCAGAAGTCGTTCAGATAATGATAGGTAAACATTCTTTTATATAACACATTCAAAATCAGAAAAGCCTGTGCCTGCAACAATAAGCCATTTTAATGTGAGATAATACAACACCTAATGAGCCTGACCATATTCAAATGTATTATCTTCCTCTTTCTGATAGGTTCAGACACCGTAACACATCTTTTTCAAGGTCAAAGTCCAATTCAAGATCACGATCTAAGTCACCAGCCAAAAAAGAAATGAAGGCTAAATCACGGTCTAGGTCTACATCTCGCACTAAATCTAGAGACAACTCTAAAATGGATTCTAAGGCACATTATAAGTCCAGCTCAAGATATGAAAAAGAATCAAGGAAAAATGAATCAGCTAGATCCAAATCTCAGTCAAGATCGCAGTCTAGATCTAGATCAAAATCCAGATCCAGATCATGGGCTAGTCCCAAGTCCAGTGGCCACTAAACAGTGTACTTTGTTTTTTAGTCATGTATCATCTAGATAAACAATTGAGTTATGATGTTGCAACATTGCTTTAAAATAATTTTGTTAGTTATCCCTGGAGCAGGCAATTATTACTATTAAAAATACAGTACAGATAATTTTACACAATACAGTCCACTTTGTTAAATGTCTTGGGCAGCTACTAAGATTCTTGTGTTTCTATGTATATTTTTGTAAAAAAAAAAAAAAAGTATGGTCTTATGCTTCAAATATCAATGGTATCTTGATCATCACCATTTACACTATTACTTAATATCTGCTGTACAGCCAACAGATTGAGCAGTTTTGCTGTAGTGACTGAGCTTAAAAATGTCAAAGGGTTGTAAAGGCTTGCTTGTCGTGGACACTTGTGCCAAAATGGTTGGTTCCTTGGGCATCTGAAAGACATTGAAATACTGATAACTTCTGAAGTGATGGTTTTGAGAATAAATTAGAAAAAGCAGAAATTACTCACAATGATTTACTGTGGATTTGTCAAAATCCAGGTGCTTTTTCTAATATGTTAACCTCCAAAAAATACTCAAAATCGTTAGATAATATTTGTGTGCAATGTGGTGGGTTTTGTGAGGTTTAGTGAGCAAATTCCATACAGCTTTTTGCCTGCATTAAATTAAAATAAACATTCAGATTGCACAATGTATAAACAACCTCAACAGGAATGTCTTTATAAGTAGTTGGCTTACCTATTTAGTGCCCCAGGGTTTTGTTAACAGTATTTCTCAACAGAAGCGACAGTTTGTGAGTTTATACATCAATCTAACTTTCTCTTCAGATCAGGAAGGTTATTCAATATATGTTGTTTTAGCTTTTGGTAATATTATTTAGACTATGGAAAGTTGCCATGGAATAATCTCAAAAATATTCTCTGGAAGATAATATTGTATTAAGAACATAGCTTTTCTGTTGGAAGAATGAAAGTTGGCGTCAAGCTGTTTAGCAGGAAAATTTAATATCAAAGACATCTTTTAAAATGCTGGCTGTTCAATAAGCTGAAGGAGTGATTCCAGAATCTTTGTATATTTGATAGCCTGAGTTTTGTTTAGTACTAAAAGTTAATGTCCTGCTATGCAATCATCACTTTTTTTAAAAAAGTTCTTCCTAATGCAGTTTAAAACAAAGTGTAAAATTGTGTTACTGTGCAGTTCTGGTCAGAAGAAACTTGTGGAAATAAACTTTATATTTTCTTTCTTATATAGAGGCTTCCAAAAAAGGTATTTTTATATGTTTTTTTAAATACCAATACTACTTTAAGAAATCACTGTTTTGATTAGGAGGACCAGTTTATATTTTGCTTGCTGTAAAATTAGCATACAAACAAATAAAAAAAGGAAGTAGAAACACACAAATTCTCTACTGTAGTTTTAACTTGTATTGTTTGAGGATGGATATATTCATACTTAAAGGAGAAAACCAATGCTGCTTGTTCAGTGCAGGAGCATTAATTATTTCAGGGCTTCCTTAGCCAATGAGAAAGACAAGCCTAAAATATTTTGTTAGTCAGAACAAATTCTGCCTCAGAGATAGAGTCCTAAAGCAGTTATATAAATATTTTATTGGTTTGTATAACGGCTCATCTTGCCAGTTGTGATTCTGAGTGAACTTAAGAAACAAACAAAACTTCAGAACCCCAGAATACAGTAATAAAAAGATGAGATCTTGCACTAATTTATTGTGCACTATTTATTTTACTAAATTTGGGTTTTCCACAAAAAGATTAAATTTCATCCATAAGTTAAATGAAACAATAGGCCAATGGAAGTTTCCCTCAATCAGGAAGATGTTGAAAACATACCGTGCTCTTAACGTCAAATTTTCATTTTATGCATATTTGGTTCAACATATCCAGTGTACTGTAATCCAGTAATATATAAAGAATAAATTGTATTTGCTCCCATAGTCATTAGATATAGGGCTAATCATAACCACCTTATGCCCAACCGCAAATATTTTAGCACACCTGTACTTTTCATTTTTAACATGATTCACAGCTCAGTGTTAAAGCCTCTGCTTTACAGATAAAAATTCTTCCATCTAAAGATTCGTATTGAAAGAAAACCATTGGGTTACTTGCCAACTATCTGCAGCTATTCATATTAAAACAGAATTAATGCACATGCTTGCTTTTTTCTCTTCAACCTCTCGTTTTTATGGGCAAGATGTCCCTTAATGCTTACTATATCTGTTTTTTTTAGTTTGAAAAGAGTAATATTATAAATAAAGTAGCAAGTCAACACACTGTTGGGGAGAAAGGGTTAAGGATTTTTATTTTAAATTTGTTTCAAATTCATATCTAAGTATATCAAGCATAGAATTTAGAGTATCAAAATTACATCTGGGATACAAAGATTTTCAAACGTTTGGTATACATTTGGGACATAAGGTAATATTTTGATAAAAGTTGTCCAATCTTGTTTTATTTGGAAATACTTTAAATGTTCTGATGGTTGCTAAAACATTTTGAATATATATGTAGCTGAAATGTGCAACAATGTACAGCCAAATACCCCTCACAATTAAAAAAAAAACATATTTCATGGCAACTAAATGTTTCATTACCACTGTTGGAAATTTAGCAATATTACACATTTTGTTATGTATGTTTCTGTTTACATAATCTATTTACATAATCTATTTTCACCAAGATACATAGTGCCTAACATATCTGAAATTCTACCAAATTCTAAAGTTGCTGCTTCTAAGAAAAGTTCAAACACAAGTCAAAAAATAATTACGGTATATAATGAAATACTACTTTTAACAAATGACAGCATATAAAACAGCTAAGAAAAGTGCTACAATATAATACATAGTTTAAAAACAAATATTTGAAAAAAAAAAACACTTTATTATATATCTTGACATTTGACAAGATGGGGTTTTTTTGGCATTTTGGACACTGGAACTTCTAATACTTTGTTTCTCTGCTAAAAGTACTTTATACATCCAAAATGAAAGCAACCATCAGAGGGTACATTACAACTCTACGCAACAGTTATAGTATGAGGTTTCACTGAAATGCATCCTTACCGCCCAGTCCCAAACACACTTGGATGAAGCAGTTTTCAACAAAGTATATTAGGACTGAAATCTAAATGCATAAACATTTAACTAAATTATCAATATTTTTTTCTCTGCATTAAGCAGAAATTGGACTGCGCCCTTAACTTCAAAAAGATATTTTTATCTTTTAAAATGGTACTTTCTACCAAGTTAAATCCAAATTCTCATCTAAACAGACACGGGTTGAGCACATTCTTTCACTGATACTCAAGTGCAATGGCAAAGATATGTGCTTTTAAAAGATTTTTTTAGCATTTTTTTTATAAAAATCATGCCATGTATTTAACATGGACTTGTTTACATTCAGCAGTTTTGTACTAAAAATAGTTCTTTTTTGGCAGGAAAGCCCACAATAAATTTACATATGCTACAAATTTTACATTTATTTACATGGCTCTTCCTTCCCCTCCATAAAAGATGTTTTTACAATTGTCAAATTCTTTAAACAAGTTCACATAATAGATTACCCTATTACACACTGGCCTTAGCAGTTCAGTTTCAGGAAATGATGCAAACCATACAGAATGCGTATCAAAAACAGCTTAATGAAATTCACTGAAGAAAAAAGATGCTAGAAGCTTTTGGCAGTACCAGTCATTACAAACATTCAAGTTGGCACATTTTTGAGTATCAATTTTCAATGCATTGTACGGATTGAATAAGAACTATAGATTAAAAATGAAAATAATTGGCATGTAATTAAACAAGGGTTTATATATATAGATTGGCATTTCAAATCCAAATTTTGGATTTCAAGTCTCAAGCCTTTGAATGGATATTTGCTTGTCCAAACCATCAGTTCAGTGATAGAAAAATGAATTACTTGAAGAAATTAAGTTGCTTTTTACAATTTTGGGTAAGAGCTCAAAAACATCTGATTTTGAATACTTACAGAATCTCACTGTACAGGGAATCACATTTTGCAATTACACTGCCATTGTGGTTAAAAATTTGTCTGGCTTATATTACTGCATCCCAAAAGACATACCGTCAAGCACACTTTGAGAAAGAAAACATCAATACAACTTGTATAGAGAATAATGACTGAGATTTGGCCTAGGCTATCAAATTATTTCAACAATGCATTTGCAGCACAAAACTGGATACAGTGCACAGTAACACCCAAAAATGAACTATTTAATTGAGTATTTCCAAGGAATGACCTTTCACCATTATACACAATTCAACTACTTTCCAACATGGTGACTTAGTTCTGCATGTTGTGCTTTTGTTTGAATTCTGGACTCCAAAATGGATTCTTACTGAAAATTGAAACTATGAAATGTCATTTTCTATGGAACTTAAGCCTGTACTTTCAGTAAGGTCTTAAGTTGAAAAGTCATGATTTCTTTATCAGCAGGGTTAAATGAAACAGTTACCCAGTGGCTTGGTGGTTTAGGAAGAACACTTGGAGATGGCGGCTCACTAAATTTTGCTCCAGCATAGTTCTGATTGGTTTGAGGCATGAAAAATGAGTGGGATAAAGCTGGATTCCAAGTCTGGTTGGTTTGGAAATGCACTGTGGTTTTTCCTTCATTGTGCATGGCCTGCCATGCTACAGATGATGGGTTGCAGCCATGTCCTCTCTCTTTCTTGTGAATTTTCTTCATATGGGAATTCTGATCTTTACTCTTTTTTCTATTACTCAGTTGTTGATGGCTCTTGGTAGCATTTCTGGACTGGACAGATGGAACACTGAATCTTTCCCCACCTCCCATCTTCAAGTTAAATGTCACCTATCCAGGGATTGGGAAGAGACAAGAAAAGACAAAACATGTCAGGGAAAACCTAAGAAAATATGGCATGTGATGTAACCATAATCTTTTGTTCAAAAAAAAATACCTTCAATGGCAACGCCAGAGTATATTCAGATTGCAAAGGCAAGAATCAAATAGCTTCTTTAAGTCTTCAAATTATCCTGGTTTCAAAATTTGGCATGTAGGCTGGGTTTTGAGCTACCATATTGATGTAACTACTACAAGCCAAATTTTTCTTAAAAATGGTTTCATCAGTATTTTGGATAATAGCACAGGTTATTCAATACAAATACTTCTGGATGTTTAGGATTGCTATGAAATTGAATTCCATAGTAGACTGGCTTGTTTCACATACCACAGTAAATAGTGATTTTTGTTTGCAACCATGGTTTGTTAAAGCATAACAGATTAGAAAACATAGCGCAATAAGCCACTTAAAAGAGCTTTTCTGAAACAAAATATATTTGAAACATTCCATGAGGTTTTTTTTTACAACACCAACCTCTTCCCATTTCAGAAAAGGTGCACCTTTCACTGTATAATAAACCAGCAGTTTTAAATATTGGTTAGGTTTTTTTTAAATCTCACCTTTATTACTTTAGAAGTAACTCAAGGCAGCTGACATACATAATGCTCCTTCCTCCTACTATTCCCCATTACAACAGCCCGGTGAGGTGAGCTAAGAGAGTGACTTGCCCAAAGTCACCAGGCTGGCTTTTGTGCCTAAAATGGAACTAGAACTCGGTCTCATCAAATATATACTGCATGGCAATTTTCCATGCCAACCAAAAGAAACAGCCAATCAGATATTTTAATAAGCTGATAAAGGACAAATATGTATTTAACTAAGTTACTGAATTTTCAGGTACAAAATAAACCATAACTTTTGGACCAGTTTTATTTATTTAAAACATTTATATATCCACCCATCTGTTCAACTCTGGGTAGCTCCCACTCAATAAAACAACCTCAATAAAGGACAGAATACATATATCTATTAAAACCACACATTGAAAACCTGGCATCAAAGTTAAGTTTCCAACATACTCAATAAATCCTCTTCTTATCCAGCTCATCCTGTCTCGACTCTTAGGGGAAAGCCAGGTACTTTTTGAAAGGCTAGGAGAGTAGAAGCCTGCCAAACATGAAAGGGGTTGGGTGTTCCACTGGGCAAGGGCTGCCAGAGAAGAAAAGGCAGATTCCTTAAAGCCTAGGTCCCACTGGCGGACGGATGCAAAACATATGCAAAAAGGACACAGCGGACAAGCAAATTTTCGGGGGTGGCTCCATCCATCGTCATCCGCTCCAAAAAGTGGCAAAAATTTGCATAAACAGAACAGAAAAGGAAAAGAACGGACGTGGGTAGTATGTAGTGGAGATGTTAAACGGATGTTCATAGGAAGCTTAGAGGATGTATATAGGATGCAAACCGTTCACTGCTCATCCTTTCTATTTCCGTGTTACTAACGCTGTGTAGACGTTCCGTGTACCTTTTGTTTCCTCCCTCTTTCCGTTTTCAGCTGCAGCGGATGTGAGTTGAGGGGATGCCCAGAGGATGCAGAGAGGATACAGCGGACGTTTAACGGATGATAAACAGACATAGAACATTTGTTGCTTGTATGTCACGGATTTACATCGTACACAGCGGAAAGTTCATCTGTTCACAAAGTTTTGTGCAGCTCAAAACTTCTTGAGCAGATGAAATCTCAGTGGACAAATGCTCAAAGGATAGAGCATATGAAACACGTATGCAATGAGTACATAATGGATGCATAGCGTTTTTCAATTTTTTTTAACGTTTTACATCCTCTTTGCATCCGTTGGTGCAGTGGCACAGGGGCTTAACTTCATTACTTCCTACACAAGGAATAAGCCTTCCAAAGAAACAGCAATATATAAAGGAACACCAGTCTTTCCCAAAGATATAATTTATGTGGTTCCCATTTACCTTTCAGTTCTGTTTTCAGATTCCACAATGTCCACCTCCTGTCCTCTTTCTTGCTGCCAGACTTGAAAGAAAAGATGCTGACTTTTACTGGATCTCTTTTGGCTAGGAATGGTAGTTCTCATGGGCTGGTTTGCCGTTTTCAGCCACGAAGCCAAGCCCAACATCAGATTCTCTGCACGTGGGCTTCAAGGGTAGAAGTCCCAGCTCTAAAACGAAATTTGAAGTAGAAAATCAAAGAAAGTTCCCAGTTCCAAATAGAGCTCTATTTTTAAAAAATGTTATTTTTATTTTGTTTACAGAGCTATGCTTCTACAAAAGTGCCTTATAAACAACTATTTGGCAAAGGCAAAATATAACCCCCATCTGAATACAAAATATATATTACTGTACCACTCCCTATTTTAAAAGGTATCAAAAGTGGTTTATTTTTGTAGACGAAATTGGAGCAGATTATTAAATTGATACATCACTATAAATTTATGTGAAAATTGTATAAATACTACATATTAATAAGTCTGGGGGAAATGGCACCCAGAATATTTCTGAAAGCAAAGTGCCATAACCAACAAGGCTTCATAAGCTTAATATGTATCTAGCAATCGAACAGGTTATGTCAAATATAAATTCACCATTATTACCTGTATCAAATATTGAGTTTTAGTTTTCAAGGTCTGCTTTGAACAGCAAACCGAAAGATAACCAAATCAAGAAAAAACCCTCAAAAATAATAATCTTACCCTACAAATGTATATAATATTGAAATTAAACCTAGAAATACATATAATACTGAAATTATACAAAAAGAAAATGTCCAAAACATGCTCATCAAATTCACATCAATAACATATAACAGATGAACCAGTTGTAACCACCTTCCAAAAACCAGAAAGGAGGAGCAGAATTCCAAAGTATGGGAGCAGTGATCAAAAATGCCAAGGTCCTCTCTGATGGCATTCTGATGCAGGTAGAGCCTGAAGAAAGTTTATTCTATTTAAGCTGATCAGACAAGGAAATGACTGAGGCAGAAGGTAGTCCAGAGTCCTGAAGGTGACAATTATATCCAAAAGCCAATCCGTGCAGTTCCTGACAATGAGGTCACCCAAGTATATTGAGATATATTCATCACTACCTAGGTTGTTGGAATATGGGCAGGTGCTTTCCAAGGACAGGACTCTGCAGACTACATTATAATCAAGTGGGAGGTGACTGAGGCCTGAATGTCTGTACACAGTCTCCTGACCCAGGTGTGGCCAGATCTAGTCTACAAGACACAATTGCACAAAACCTTTCCTAATCAGAGATGCCACTTGTTGCTCAAGCAGGAGCATAAACCATCTCTCAAACAAAGCAATACAATTCCATTCAGAATCAGATAAGGAATTACTCTGGGAACGTTTAGCTCCAAAACCTACTTTTGAGATTCAGTTGGAGATTCCAGACCAAATATTTCTTCAGTATTGCATTATCTGTCTGACCCAAGGAGTATCAAAAATACCATACAAGTACAAAAAGTCCAATTCTGCACATGCCTATTCACAGAATCAGAACCATGAGAAGACCACAAAAACCATATAATCCTACCCTTTACAATATAAGCAATCAATTATTAAACCAATGAGAAGTTGGCTTAAAACTTTCAGAAGGGAGAACTTACAACCTCCATGAGTAACATTTTCCACTGTTTACAGATCACATCTTCAGAAAACGTTTCCTTACATTTAAACAAATTTACTGCATCTGGATTCTTACCACTACTAAACCAAAGTGTATACAGACTTGCAGTCTTCCATCAGCAGCAACAGAGGGATGGAGCCAAGAAAATCCCAGTGCATTGTTTCTGTTCTCTGTTGGCCGATTCATCGCTATTAAAAACACCCAGAGAGCAAATATTTTCACAACCATGAGTGTTCCCTTGCCTATACAAGTTTCTATCTGAATGGCAAGTTTTGCACAGCACAATCCAGAAGCATTTTTGGCACAGCTATGTCAAAGAGGAGCCAATCTTGAAATTAATTCCTGTTGACAGCTAACCAAAAAAATATTTATAAAACATTCCTGAGGGACGCCCTTACAACAAAGTTAAATTCTTAGGACGCAGTTTAGGTATTTAAAACAGTGTAAGGCCATTCCTGCCTTCTTCAGACCAGTGCCCAGATATACTAGTCCACAACTGCCACAAGCCATAACTAGCCAAAACGAAGTCTATTCTTCTACAAGACATCTGGAGGGCAATTTATACTGGTTAATTATCACTCATACTCAAAAAAGTCTTCTCACTGGCCAAGAAAGGAACAGTTGTAAAAAAGACAGTCCTCACATATAGAACCCAACCCCTTGAATTGATTTGCACAACTCTGCACTGCAAACAATCCAATGTAAATATTGCACATCCATTTCATCAGACCAGCCAGCTTTGCCCCATTGTTAACCCTCTATCCCATCTAGTAAAACCATTCATTCCCAACAAGGAAAGAGTTTGTCACCAGGATTCCTTTCCTCAGATCCCATTTGTCATCCTGACACGTCCACACAACGCAACCCACACATGGAATTTCCGAGCACTGCACAACTGGCGAGGGAGATTTCCAAAACCACATCCTCAAGAGAAGAAAAAGCCTTTACCAGCTGCAGTCCCCAAAAAGTGAATTTCACTCCTTTCACTCGCCAAATAGGCAACTTGCCAAACTACCCGAGATGTGGGATTTTTAATCCCCAGATGGGGAAGGGGGTCTATTAAACTACTAGGGAGAGGACTGTTGGGGTCACAGAAAAGTCTTCCAATGGAAGGAGAGGTTCGATAAGCAAAAAGCACCCACAAACCACACAAGTATTTTCAGAGTTAGTCTGTTTTTTTAAAGGCTGCCCTGGAAGGCTTACCCACCCACCCCCCACTCTAAATGAACTATTCAGCAAAGTCATCGCTAGGTTCGGCCCCCGCTTCTCTTGAGCCCCCCTCAACCAGGCACAATCCAGCCTCTCCCTATAAAGGCCGGCCGTGAGATTAATACGAGTGGGTGGAAACTTCTGAAGGGTGCCAAGTTGGGGAAAGGGAGCTTTAACTCTCCTCTCCCTCCCCCCACACAATGTATTATGAAGGGAAGTTGTATCTCCATAAATAGAAAGGCAGGGCCGACCCCTGCCAGTGGGGAGCACTTATCTTCCCCCACTGAAACACCGGGGGGGGGGGGAAAGCACCCATCTTGGGCTTTTTATATGGGGCACCACAACATGGCGGCACACCCCTTTCCCCCCCCCAAGCTGGTCTTCTCCCCTCTGCCCCTTCTTCCGTCCCCCTTCCGTGCTACTAAGGACAGTTCCAGCCCTTGTTCAACCCCACCTTCAGCTGCAGCCGAACCCGCTCCGCTCCTCCGGCTCCTGCTGCGCTCGATCTCCACAACCCCAAAACTCTCGCACAAAATGGCCGACAATTCCCGACTTTGAGCCCGAAGAGAAAGGGAGGGGGCAACACATACAATACCGCCCCGCCTTCTTTCCCAGTGTAGCCAATGAAAGGGCGGAGCCTACGAATGGGCAGCCAATAGGAATCGGGTCCGCCTGTTGCTAGGGGCGGAAAGGAAGGAGGGTCAAAGAAAGGAAAGGAAAATGAGGGGGAGAAAAGAGGAGGAGCCATTGTTGTTGTTTCAACTTCTCAAGAAGGAGTCTGTCGGGAAAGGGGCCTGTTGGAGGGGGCCGGTGATATATTATCAGAACAAACCACGATGATGGAATGGTAAGGGGCAAACCATGGTTTGTTTAAATGTGGTGTATTGAATAAACCACCTTTGGCTGAACTAAATTTTAGGCTTTTTTATTAGCATTTTGATAAAGGTGATATTAGCATTTTAGCAAGGTACCCATGACCTCATTTTGAGAGGTTTGGGAAACCCTACAATTCTACATAACAGATGTGAGTTCTGCAAAAGGTGGCTTATTCAGCGATCACATTTAAACAAGCCATGGTTTGATCCTTACCATTTCACCAAAGCCATTTTCTTGAGTGTGCAAAAGGCAAAAGCAATGAAACCACAGGGCTGTATTCTAAAGTCCTTGAACAAAGTTGCAAGTATTAAGAAAGAAAGGAACCCTGGTGGGAAAGGAGAAAATGCAACATAGTTTAAGTCTGTGTCTTAACAAAACAAAATTTTTATTGCATATTAATGTTTTTTATTATTTGATTTGTTTTTTTAACTAGCCACATACATATATGCAATATTTATTTCTGTATCCTATATAAAGACTTGACCCACCTTGACAAGCAGGCTATGCTTTGCATGAAGTTCTTATAGTTCCTATCGCACACTGAATAAATACATTGTCAGAAGATTGGCTCAGTGTATCTGGTTCTTTAATACTCTATAGCTCCCAGTTTTCAGCGTTTTTTTAGAAAATGCTACAAACTGACATGTTTTACTTTTCTCCACTTATTAGAGAAGAAAGACAGCTTCTCTCCAACTAATATATATATATATATATATATATATATATATATATATATATATATATGTTTTTTTAAGTTATCGCGGGTACTTACATGTGTGCTGTTCAGCTTCCTTCGGGTATTATCCCACGTCATTGTAGTTCTGTTAAAGTTGTAGCAACGTTTCAGCAGAATCTCATCTGCCATCATCAGGCTTCTGTATGGATGTGGGTCTTACAGCTCCTGGTTTTTACACGTAGAACAAGAAGATCTGCTTGTAAGTTTCGACGTGGTTTCA
>BLBF01000072.1:10810409-10872114 GCA_015471245.1 Laticauda colubrina
TGTCATCGATGTATCTTAGCCATAGTTTGGGTTTGTGGGTGGCATTATATATATATATATATAATTGTTTGCTATAGGAGAAAGTTGTTGCCGCCATTAAGAAACACCAGTTCAAATGCTATTTGCTCTGACCTATTCCAACCATTTCAAAGGTTTTCAAACATTTATCTAGGGTCGTTATTTAAGGACAAGCTGAGTTACAAAATTCAGAGGTTCTCTGAAAAACTTGGCTGGACAGTTCTTCTCTGTCAACTGGGTTGCTGTTGTTAGGGAGGAAAAAGGAACAAGGAGGAACACTGCATATGCCACCTGGTGCTCCTGAATGGAGAGGCAAGATAAAAAACTAATACCATTCAGAAATAAATAGAATTAATAAGTAGAGGTTTTATTTCATAAGAGGGTAAAATGAAATAGAAGAAATTATTGAAGTCAGGAGTGCTTTGGCCAAAACTAGGCAGGGCTGTATCTTATCCAAAGCTAGGAGCCCAAGGTAAATGGGATTAAGGATATAATAAACACTTTTAAAATGATATATGTAAAAGCAAATTGAGTACAATTGTCTTGCCAGCAATGGTTTGCAAAAGGAATTTCAGAAGCGTAACTTTTTCTTGGGCTTTCTGCTCCCTTCTGTAGTCTGTTGAAACTGGATTCATGCCTGTTTCATCTCAGCTCTCTTTTGAGGGTTTATGCAGATACTTGTGGCTACTAGCCAAGTTGTAAGGATACTAGCCAAGTTGTAAGCAAAACCAGCCAAATTTATCATGGCTGTGTTGAAAGCATCTAGATTATTGGATATATGTAGCCATTATGCCACATTTCCCCTTTAAGGACTAGTGAGTTGACACTTGGATGTCAAAAAATGAAGCCTCCAGTGATTGTGAAGCCTCCACAACTTCTGTAGGCAAGCCATTCCACTGATTAATTGTTCTAGCTGTCAGGAAATTTCTCCTTAATTTCCTTGTTGGATCTCTCCTTGATAAATCTCCATCCATTACTTCTTTTCTTGTCCTCAGGTACTTTGGAGAGCTGGTCACAAATGAAAAGATCACTTGTTCCAAATTTGCAGTATTACTTGGAAACTGATGAAATATCCATTCTTGGTTCACACAGAGACTATCTACTTGTTTATTTATTTGCAGGACTTGCACAGCTGCCTATCTCAAACAAAAACTCTAGGACTGTGTTGGCGAACCTATGGCATGCATGTCGGAAGTGGCACACAGAGCCATTTCTGCTGGCACATGAGAGGTCGCCCAAAAGAGCCCTACTTCACATGTGTGTGCACGCCGTCGCCCGACAGCTGATTGTTGGGTATCTGGTGCACATGCAGGGGTGGGGGTGCACGGGAGGCACGCGCATGCACAGAGACATGCAGCGTGTGGAGGGGTCTCACATGCATGCACAGAGACACATGACACACGAAGGGGATCGCGTGCGCATGTACAGAGATGCATGACAACGCAGGGGGTTGCATATGCATGCATAGGGAGTATGGGAGGGCCACCACGCATTGCCTTCTGGGTGCTGGCATGCAAGCGCACGCCAGTGAGCACTTGTGCAATTATCAGCACCGGAGCCAAAAAAGGTTAGCCACCACTGCTCTAGGAGGTGGATGACAACAAGCCATAAAACATAGCTAAAAATAAAAGTACTCTCTTCTCAGGCCCCAGACCAAGTATCCTTGCAGCTCAACCCCCATCCTCGCTTAATGCTTGGGGGAAGACCAAGGTCTTTATAGCCTACCAGAAGGCTAAAAGGATAAGAGCAGGGGTGGGATAAAAAAAATTTAACCAGTTCTGTGGGCATGGCTTAGGTGGTGGGCATGGCTTGGTGGTCATGTGATTGGGTGGACATGGCTCGGTGGTCATGTTATTGGCTGGGCATGGCCAACTCAATATCACTCACACCAAGGCACGCATCTCCTCCCCTGGCCTCTCATGACTATGGGGATGCTGCAATAGTCGTAAGTGTGAAAAATGGTCAAAATTCACTTTTTTCAGTGCCTTTGTAATTTTGAATGGTCACTCCACACAAGCAAAGTACCAGCAAAGGAGGGGGGAAAAACTCCGGAGATGTTCCTGAAACAGGAAGTCTAGTCCTGCCAAGAATGTAATGAAGGTTAACGGAGAGGCAGTTTCTGTAAGCAACACCAGAATGTTTCCTTCCTGCCTTCCTTACAGGATTAGGCCAGTAATTTTTCTAACAATCGGTTCTCCGAACTGCTTAGAATGTTAACGACCGGTTCTAGCGAATAGGTATGAACCGGTAGAATCCGACTCCTGGATAAGAGTACATCTATCTCTGGTGGGAGGCTGTTCCAAAGGACTGAGGGGGACCATAAAGAAGGCAGCCTCCAAGGTCCCAACAGATGGCAACATTTAAGGGAGTGCACCCACCCTATTAATCTAGTAGTAGGATAGACAGATATACTCCGGGAGAATCAGTTCTGCAGGTAGCCTGGCTTTGTGCCATGTGGGGCTTCAAAGGTCATAACTAGCACCTTGACTTGCACCTAGAAAACCACTCGAAGCCAAAGCAGCTCTGGTATTATTCAGCTGAATTGCAGGGCATCCAAAATTGTGTGTGCTACTGCTGCTGCATTCTCAGCCAGTTGTAGCTTCTGGATGGTCTTCAAGGGCAGCCCCACATAGAGCACACTGACATCATCCAAACAGGAGATGACTAAGGCTTGGGCAATTGTGATCAAGATTCACAATTCGCAAGGGAAATGCTTTTTTCTTACCAGTTGAAGAGGGAAATAAGAAACCAACAAATTGTGCAAGTGTGTTGTAAACCTTAAGTCTCTGAATGTTGCACAAGCCTAAAAAATTCCATCTCACAAATTTCATTTGTTGATACCTGACTTTGGTAGTTCGAAAGCTTTCAAGGACACTCCTGATTAGATATTGTATGAGGAGAATTACAGTTAGTTTATGATAACCAGGAATCTTAAGGAGTTAACCTTTTCAGATTAAGAAATATTACTAAGCTCATGAAAACTTAGGCTTTTTAATAAAATTTGCCAGCCCCAAAAACTGTTACCAAGCTTCTCCTAGCTTCTTGATAATGTGGTTTTATTGCAGATATTAGAATAGATATATATTAAGAGTGAAGAACGCCAGCTGCTATCAACAGCAAGACTCAAGCAATATATATGCATAGCTGTTGGAAGCTTCAACATTCCTGCTCTCACCCATGCATTGTAGCACTGAGAACCACTTGTTTTTAACCTGGAGAAGAAATTGGCATTTGTGTATTGTTGTGGTAACAATAACACAAGGCCTTTGCTTCTGACCTGGCCCATTTTAGCCCTCACACCAACAATCCATTTTCCAGATGTTAAACCAACATCTCCAGCTGTCTTTGCTGAACAGCCTTCTGAGAACCTTCTATTATCTCTAGTCACTTCCTTCTGCTTGCCTTCTTGTGGATGCCACCACCTGCCACAAAGGCTGCCTAGCCCTGAAGGATGTGCAACCCAATCACAAACCAGATCCTACATTGGAAACGTCCAATGGCAACCACACTGGATATATCTCTTGCATTGTCCTATCACTTCATCTTTTTGCCCTCCCACTCATAATGACTCTTCTTTTGCTTCTGTGCTTCACTTCTTCCATCGGCCCCTGCTTTGTGGTTTCAGTTCTGCAAATACTAGCAGTAATTCTTTCTACTACCTCACAGCTCTCTAGCTGGTTGGACTTTAAGAAAGCTTTCCCGCCACTCTCTCAGCACAGGTGAGAACCCTGCAGAAAGCCCTCAAACAATCTCCCCCCCCCCCAAAAAAAAAAACCCCATTGGAAACTTGCACAGGTAGGTCCTAAGCCTAATTATTATTTTTTTACACTTACATCCAATCCTGGGTCAGTCTTCTAGAGTTAAATATAAGAAGGAAAAAGTATTTTGGATACTACAGTACAAACTGTGTACATTGGGAAAAAATGAGAATGCAGGTTAAAAAATCATGAAAATCACAAGTAATGATTATATGTAGCAACTGCCGGTGCTTGTAAGAAGCTGCAACATTCTGCATTGCAACAACTTTCAAAATGTTTCTAGTTAACTTGGCTTTTCTACACAAGAAATTTGCTGTTTCTAGCAGGAGAAATGCAACTCTCTGCCTCATTTCAGGGATCTTGGCAAATCACTGACCTATTTTGAACTTCTTGCAAAGGTATGGGCTAAGTTGATATGGATAAGTCCCTCCAGAAGGGCATCCAAAAAGAAGGTAAGATTGTTTGAGTGGGAACTAAACTAGTTTTCTAAAGTGGTAGTATCACGAGAAGTGATACATCACAAGAAGTGATACTACTACTTTGTAATGCCTTGGTAAGACCATACCAAGGCATACTGGATGGAATGTTGCATCCAGTTTTGGTCACTATATTTTAAAAAACAAGCTGAAACTCTGGAAAGAGGGCAGAAAAGAGAAACAAAGAAAAGTGGGGGGCTGAAGGCTAAAACATATGAAGAACGTTTGCAGGAATGAGGTATATGTCTAGTCTAATGAACAGAAGAACTAGAAGGGACATAATAGCAGTCTTCCAATATTTGAAGGACTCCTATAAAGAAAAGGAGGTCAACTTATTTTCCAAAGCACAGACAAAAAACAATAGATGGAAACTGAACAAAGAGAAAAACAACCTAGAACTAAGAAGAAACTTCCTGACAGCAAGAACAATCAACCAATGGAACAATTCGCCTTCAGAAGTTGTGGGTGCTCCAACATTGGAGGCTTTTAAGAAGGGACAGGACAACCATTTGTCAAAAATGGTTTAGGGTCAGTCTTCTGCCTGAGCAGGGTGTTGGAACAGAAGACTTAACAAGTCCTTTCAACTCTTTTATTCTATTAACTGCAAGCTGGAGTAAGTCAGGAAGAAGATGCCACCATAAGATTAGTTCTATTTATATATTAAGAAATATGGTTGAAATAAAGTTCTCCAGTCAAGCAAAAAAGCATGTAACATGATAATTAGGACATGGTCAGAAAACAGTTGGAAAAACATTGTTCCAGCCACTACTCTTCAGAAATGTTGGGGTTTGGGGCTCTGTTCTAAGGACCTTACTTGAGGTTCACCTGCAGGCACTCCTGTTGATATCCTATTTTTATTTTTTATCTTAATGCATAATATCATAGAGTGGAAGAAGCTACTGAATTCAACCACCTGAATTCCACCGTTATATGGCTCTTATTGTTAGAAATATCCTAATATTCAACCAGAATATTCTAAATGATGAATTCTGAGATGATTAAAAAACAGATTGTGGTGCAGGAAACATGCAAATTCAAACCTTAAAAATGCTTGGTCAGGGGTGCATTCTGCTAAGTTGACCCCTTCTAAATTGGAGAATACTGCATGGCAAGTTGCCACTGAAGATACCAAGACATTGTTGACATTCTTTTTTCCCTTGGAATGAAGATTACTCCTTTTCTCGCTGGAACTGATGCCCACTGCTTTCTGCAATCCTCACTGCCCTATCATTCTTTGGAGGAAAATGTGCAATGTTAGAATGTCATAAATAATGTCCTCCTTTGGGAGATGCTTCCACCTTCTATTCCTTCAGCATGTAGAAAATGTGTGAAAAGGCTTCTCCTTTGACACTTCATTGTTAGGAGATTTAAGTGCAGGTTAATCTGAATACTTTCTTTCCTTGGCAGATACTGTTTTTATTTATAAAAAGTTTGCCACACTGAGTGCTTCCCAGAAGAGAAAGATAGAGTGTAAATCAATTCCTTGGAAAAAGAAACCTGGTTGTAATTTTGCTGTAAATGGAGAATTGGGTCTGGAGCTGTTCATGTCCACAGTAGCCCATAGTTATATTTTGTGGCTTTCTAGCCTAAGCAAGACAATCTATCAGAGATTAAATAGATGGAATGAAGTACGATGATCAAGATTTTTTGCTCCTGGTATTCTTTGTGGACGGCTACACCAATTTGGGAAAAACCTTTAAGAGGAAGAGTGATCTCTTGTTATTTGTCTGAGGCTCCAACTTGTATAATTAGGAATACGGGCAAATTTATGAGGGTTTTAATCCAACATATCCATGTGGAAAAACAGTAGATGATTTGCCTATTATTTGTTTACTAACCAGCTTCTGGAAATCATAACTCTGCTTTTTCTGAACTTGAACTTTTGGGAGGGACATATTATCTCAGCTTGGGAAGTCAAGGGTTGCCAATGAACAAGTAAATGTAGAAGTACAAACCAATATTCCATGCATTTGACATTAGGAACTGTTTTTCACCTGGCCTGAAAAAAAAAATTGGGCATCTGGGGTTTTTTTGAAGGACACAGGCAACTAAGTGGAAAGTGAGTATGAGGAGGAGAATTGTACACTGTTCAGAGCAAGAGTTGAAATAAACCTACCAATTATTTTATCTTACTTAAATTCTTTGATAAATACCCTCAAAGAAGACTTAAAGGATGTTTTGGTTAGTGTTTTCTGCTTGGGAAAACAGGAAGTTAAAAAGAACCAACTTCCTCAGTCAGAAAACTCATTGAGAATTTTCTCTATGGTCAACCCTGCAAAAATGTTTAAAGCCTATGTTGACAGTGTTTGATTTTATCAGAGTAATCTTGATGACTTTGGGAACTGTAGAAATAGGGTGAGAGGCCACAGGTTCCCTATTCATGGCACAAAACATACATTCATCAATCAGTACACATACAGACACCAATGTGCCAATTTGATGTGGTGGTTGTCTCCAGGACTAGGAAACTTTGACTACTGGTCCTCCCTGAGGCATGAAAGCTGGATGGGTGATTTGGAACCACTCCCTTTCAGCCTAGCTGGATTGTTGATGGGGGCAAAACACCTCATCTGCCAACAAGAGATTATCTGACCCCGTTTTGAAACTCAAACCAGATCAAATTTTCTCCATAAGAACATGTTTGTGGGGTAATAATACAAGGTGGGGCATGGAATAATCATTGTTTTTTCAAATCCAGCAATTTTAAGTTTTGCCGACATCAACTCCCAGAATTCCCAACTTGCATGCTGGCTAGGGAATTCTGAGAGTTGAACTCCATACATCTTAAAATTGCCAAGTTTAAAAAACACTGGGATAAATCAACACTGTGCAGAAAATTTGCTATGATCCATTTAATTTTCCTTGCTGTCATCTTTTGCAGTTGCAAAACTTGCCAAGGAAGAAAACCCTTTTCCGAAAAAGACCTTTGCAATCTCAGGTTTTTACCAGGATGGAAGAATGCAACCCGACCAAAATATTTACTAACCTTCAATGCAATTCCACCATGCTACACCTGAAATGCTTCATGGTCCTCAACCAATCAGAAAAACCCTTTATTGCTGTTCTGTATTTCAGCATTGGTGGGCTTTGCATCATAGAGAACTCTTTGGTACTGTTCCTCATCTTTTCTTCTTCAAAGCTTCGGAAGAAACCTTCTTACATTCTTCTTAGCAGCTTGGCCTTCGCAGACACACTGGCAACTGTTACATTTGTGAGCAGCTTTCTTAGCTTCCATGTTTTTAACAGGACAGGTGCTTCCAAGGAAATATACTTGCTAAAGCTTACTGGAGTCAACACTTCCTTCACAGCTTCCCTTGGCAGCCTGTTCCTGATGGCATTTGACAGGTACATCTGTATCCTCCGGCCCAGCCACTACAAGCAGTTAGTCACCAGAAGAAGAGCTGTGGTGGCTCTGTTAGTGCTGTGGGCTGCTGCCCTTTTTCTATCCTTATTGCCTCTTCTGGGATGGAACTGTTGTAGTCCCCAGTCTACCTGCTCCCAGCTGTTCCCTTTTGTTGCTAACAGCTATCTCTCAAGCTGGATTATCTTGGTGATGGTCCTCCTGGCTTCCATCATCTATGCATACATGCACGTCCTTTGGAAGGCTCACCAACACACTGCAAACATGAAGAAGCATCATCTGGAAGAAAGCCAACAAAACCCAAAGAGGAGAATTGACATCAAGCTAGCCAAGACGCTATTGATCGTCCTGATGGTCCTGGTGATATGTTGGCTACCAGGCTTGCTACTCATGGCCTACAGCCTCTTTTCAACAATAGACAACTCTATGAGGGTAGCATTTGCCTTTTGCATCATCCTCTATCTGGTGAACTCAATGGTGAACCCAGCTATCTATGCCCTACGAAGCAAGGAGCTAAGCTCTTCCCTGAGGAGAATCTGCTCTTGTCTGAGGAAGGTGTTGGGCAATTCAGAGAGCAACCAGGAAGCAGAAAGCTCTTAAAAGTACATCCTAGTTGGAAATCAACCCACATGCTCCTATGCATCAACATGGGAATATTCCTCCATTTGGAAGCAACTCATAGCAATGTCATCTCCTTGAACTATAATTCCCAGCATTCTTCACTATTGACTTTGGGAATTCCAGATCAGCAATATCGAGAAGGATTCATAGTCCTTGTTCTCTAAAATCTAAAGGGATACCCTTCCTTCTGCTGAAGGATATGAGACTTGTATGCTCACACTTTATGAGGGCTAGGATTCTTTGGGGAGAGGGGTTTAAGGAGGGAACAAAGGAAGACATAAGCAGCTCCAAAGTTTAAGGTACCTATTTTGCCTTTCAGCTGCCTGCTCTTGAAACCACCCCAAATGCAAAAAGCAAAAAGCTTGCACCCCACCCCTCCATCACAGTGGGGCTCTCTGGGGTTGTTTAAGGGATTTTGGCACATACTTCTTGCTCTTCCATTCTTCAGGCAAAAGTTATGCTCTGAGATCAAACATTCCCCAATGTTACAACTGGTGAAAAAACTCCAAGGGATATCACTCGGTTGCCAAAACAACATGTATTAGAACAACTTAGTGCCGAGGAAAAAATTGACTCACATCCAGTTCCTAGAGTGGCAGTTTAAAAAAAAAAAACTTTGAGAACTATCAGCAATAATTAAGTTCAGGAGGTTCCCTGCAGCATTAAACAAGTGCATCATCATTAAGTGAACCAATGATTGGTTTTGCCAAAAGCTGGGAATAAATGCTGGTTTTCAGCAAAACCATTGTAAAATGTGGTCATGTGTTTTGTGATAAATGTGGCCCAGTTTCTGGGTACCCAAAGTTGCTCACATAATATTCTTCTGTCAGAAGTGGTATAAAATGTCTTAAAGAAAAATAAATATGGCATAACAATGTTAGGATAAATAAGAAACAGGAATACATTTATTTGATTGACAACCAAAAGAAACTCTTTGTACTTAGAGAGTTTCAGCCAAAGAATCTATTAAAATACAGTATATAGTCAGTAAATATTTTTTATCAAGGCAACTGCACTATTAAAATATCAAAGGCCAGGCATGCTTATTCAGCAGTGGAAGCAAGACAATGAAAGCCAGCTGGAGTAGCAGGGATTATGGATTGCAGGTGGGACAGGTGGGGGAAGGGATAGGCAGGTAGAAGGAATTGAAATGCCCCTGAATTTTGACAGCTTGGTTGCAAGGCAGTCCAGCTGCTGTAATTTGGGGACCAGTTTTAAGCCCCTTCATTCAGCATCACCATAACTTCAAATGGTCATTGAACAAACAGTAAGTCAATATAATGGTATGTATGGACGGCCTTGGGGAACGAGGGAAAGATCTGCTGCCTAAGGAACAGTCAGACAAGAGGGAGCTGAGCCCACAGTTGCATAGAGGGCAGATGAAAAGTTTCAAGACAAACCCTCCCTAAGTCATTGGGCTGCAAAGATGACAGCGGGACATTTGTACCTTCTGTACAAATTTAACAGATTCTGCTACTATGTCTTTACAAGTGAAGTAGAATTAGTCCATCTAGTTATATTTCCTGCCCCTGGTTTACTTGACAGGCTGACAGCAGTCACGCTAGTCTAAAAGTACAAACTTCCAGCTGTCACTTTTAACCTGACTCCAAGAACAATTGTTGTGACTTTGGATAAACAACTCAAGTGTTGGTTAAACGGGACTACCCGTATAGCTTGGCAGGAATATGTACATCAACTAATTGTGGTTTATTTAATAAATCATGGTTAAATTCACTATGGTTTCAACCGCTCTGAAAAGCCCCCCCTTTGTGTGTGCGTGTGTTATGTGTGTGTGTTACAAATGATCTTCATGACAGAAACCAAAATTAATTTAACTTAATTCCTAAAATATTATGGAAAATATTTCCATTAAAATACATTTACTTAACCCAACATACCTCACAGGGTTATTTGATTTACATAAGCATGGGATATCTTAATATTTTTTTCATTTATTATTTTTATTCTTTCTTTGTCTTTCTTTCTTTAGTAGGAAGTTAGCACCCACACCTTTCCTAGAAAATTTAAATATCCTAGGAAATATTAAAAAGCCAGAATATTTCCTCTAAAAAAGAGCAGAAACTCAGAAGCAGAAACTCACCTCAGAAGCAGAAGCTCACCCCCACCTTTGTTAATGGGTGGGCCATTAAGACCCGGGCCAGAATTCCTTACATAACAAAGATCTCCAGGTAGAGCTACAGCAATTGCCAAACGCCCCTTTCAGTGCATCATCATCCAGCAAGGCTCAACCGAGCCTGGAACTCAGGAAAGCTTATAAAGTTGCCCCTGCATGGCCTCATGGGAGTCTGACAACCAGTCAGAATACAAGCTCCAATTCAAATCCCAACAAAGGTTATAAAAACCCAGGCACTCTCCACGTATCAGTCCCTTCTTCATCTGTTCCTTCACCTTGGAGCATGTGATCATCCTTCCTTTTCACTCTGGAGCTCCAGGCCATGGAAACCTGTCCACCATTAAACCTTCTTTCCAAACAGCCTCCATGTTTCCAGTGTCTTTTTCCCCACTTGGAACTGAACCCAGAAGGATATTATTCTTCCAACACTTCCGTCCTTCCTTCGATTTAAATTGCTGCCTATTCGCCATAGCGACTCAAGGCAGCTTACAACACATAAAACCACAATTTAAAACACTAAAACTCACAAAAATCAAATAAATTAATATAGTAAAATCATCCCCCACCTCCGCTCCCTCCCCCCCAGCGACAGCAGACAGCAGCTTTATTGGTTTTATTGCAATTTCTTCCTCTGCTTGTTGTGAGTTGCTCAGAACTGCTGAGATCCGCGAGAGGAGGGGCAGCATAGCAGCTTAATAATTATTTGTACAGGTAGTCTTCTGTTGGAAGAAAAAACCCCTTCTGCATTCAGTTCCAAGTGGGGAAAAAGACACTGGAAAGATGGAGGCTGTTTGGAAAGAAGGTTTAATGGTGGACAGGATCCCATGGCCTGGAGCTCCAGAGTGAAAAGGAAGGATGATCACATGCTCCAAGGTGAAGGAACAGATGAAGAAGGGACTGATACGCGGAGAGTGCCTGGGTTTTTATAACCTTTGTTGGGATTTGAATTGGAGCTTGTATTCTGACTGGTTGTCAGACTCCCATGAGGCCATGCAGGGGCAACTTTATAAGCTTTCCTGAGTTCCAGGCTCGGTTGAGCCTTGCTGGATGATGATGCACTGAAAAGGGCTTTGGGCAATTGCTATAGCTCTACCTGGAGATCTTTGTTATGTAAAGCATTCTGGCCCAGGCCTTAATGGCTCACCCATTAACAAAGGTGAGGGTGAGCTTCTACTTGTGAGGTGAGTTTCTGCTTCTGAGTTTCTGCTCTTTTTTAGAGGAAATATTCTGCCGATTTAATATTTCCCAGGATATTTCCATTTTCTCAGAGAGGGGTGGGTGCTAACTTCCAACACTTCAATGCAGGGCCACAATTGATCCGAAAGTTCCTGTTACTAAGTGAAGCATTTGTTTAAGTGGGTTTTGTCCCATTTTACGACCTTTCTTGCCACAGTTAACACTGCCGTTGTTAACAACACGGTGGTTGTTCAATGAATCCGGCTTCCCCGAAGTCTTTGCTTCTCAGAAGGTCTCAAAAGGGGATCACGTGACCCTGGGACACTGCAACCGTCATAAATAAGAGTCAGCTGCCAAGCGCCTGACTTTTGATTCCAGGACCCTGGGGATCCAGTCCTGTTTGTGTGTGTGTGTGTGTGTGTGGAAAAAACGGTCGTAAATCACTTTTTTTGAACGGTCACTAAGTGGACTGCTGTAAGCCTGTAAGGATCGCCTGTCATCATCCTCCACATGCTGTAGCCTCGGAGAGGCGCAGATCCTAGTTCAGAGGCAGAGACGGCCCGAGAAAGGCCTACCTCACGGGGCCATTGTGAAAAAGAAAAGAAAACGAAAAAAAAAAGGCCTCGTCCGCAGCTGCATCACGTGCTCTTCCCCGGCGCAGCCAATGGGAGGGCGGCTTCGCGGGTGGCGAGCAGTGATGGCTGCTGAGGGGATTTGGTTGCGGCCGGCGCTGCTGCTGCTTCTCTTCTGTTGCGGCGGGGTGTTCCCGCGGAGCCCCGTGGGGCCGCGCTACTCCCCCGATTGGGCCAGCCTGGACGCGCGGCCGCTGCCCGGCTGGTTCGACGCGGCCAAGTTCGGGATCTTCGTGCACTGGGGGGTCTTCTCGGTGCCAGCCTGGGGCTCGGAGTGGTTCTGGTGGCACTGGAAGGGCCAGCTCCAGCCGGACTACGAGCGCTTCGTCCGCTTCCACTTCCCTCCGGGGACCTCCTACGCCGACTTCGCGCCGCGCTTCTCCGCCGTCGACTTCCAGCCGGAGGACTGGGCTCAGCTCTTCCAGGACGCCGGGGCCAGGTCAGCCCCGACCGGGGGGGGGGGGGGAAACAGCTGGTGCCGGACCCCACCTCCCATCATTCCCAGCTGCTGGATCCTCAGGGGAGTGAGGGATAGGAGAGGAAATCCCACGGCCTGCTTGTGGAGGATACCGCAAATCTGATTATTATTATTATTATTATTGTTGTTGTTATTATCATTATTATTATTTGCCATGTTTGCAAAGCATGATTAATATTGTGGTGCACCCTTTTCCAAATTGCCGTTTATTTTCAAGCTTTCTTGGGAATTCTCGAACGATTTTGTCCTTTTCAGGCCTCTTTAGGGAGAATTTATTGTGCAAATTATCCTGCAGTTTGTAATACCAGGAAATGGTATTATGCAGTTTTTTTTCTGCCTTATCATGGGGAAACAAGCCAGGACAGCATTTGCATTTAAAACATATCCTGTGAACTTCCGAATGTATGTGGTTGCCTTCAACAATTTTAGATTTTTTTTAAAGGTGGTGATAACAAATAGATGGCAGCTTAGTCTCTTGGTGCATTCCAAAATACATTTTCTTCTTCCTAGGGTACAGCATATAACTAATAGCTTGTTGCTTTCATAGCTTTCTGGACAGCAGGTGATGGATGCTGGATAAGGTAGAATATTGGTTCTTCTCTAGCCTGGGCTTTTGGACTTTTGTCCAAAAGTACGAATAGATGTGAAATCTCTCAGTCTGATTCCCTGTGAACTGGTTGCTGGTACTCCCAATTCACAGATGTTTGTAGACAGGAGAAATTCAAACTCTGGCTTTGGTCCATCCAGTACTTAAATGGGTCATGTACTACCTTTTCTCAGGTATTCTTTGAGTTGCTTGAGCCCCCACCCTGTTTTTAATGCAGATTTTGCCTCTATAATAAAAAGGAATGCTTCTAAGGATGAGCATGGATTCTTTCACCGCAGCAAAGGAAACTTTAAGTTATATACAGTATATAGATTGGCCTTAGACATGCTTCATAGTTGGAGAATTCGACTTCATAGAGTTGGCACCTCTTAAAAATGAACAGTAGGATGGCTTGTCATAAAAATACCTCTTACTGTATACTCCTGTGTAAATGTCTTAGAAATAAGTCCCAATGATTGATTTCACACAGAAGTACTAAGCCAAGGTCTGTTTAATTGTTGAATATGCATCATTAGTCATGCAGTAGTTTAGTATTGGAATGGATGGGTTCAGCCCATCAAATCAATATCAATACATGATGTATGAATAAACTAGTGAGATCCATAAATCCAGCCCTGCTCATAGAGATTCAGTCTTCCCTCCATTCAAATCCTAGCAACTACATGGCTGTGTCCCTGTAGTTTTCTCAGCATTCATGTGAAAGGGGCTTGTGTTTTGCTTTTTTCCATAATGTTCTTTCAACTATTTGGACTCGCTTACAATCCTGAAATTTCTGGTGGTCTCCCTCCTGTGGTGCTCTGCTTAATTTAGTTTAGTTTTCTTTTAAGATCTGCCAAGATCAATTAAAGTTCTTCTAGCTGCTGGACACTGAAATTGTAGAGAATTGAAAAAAGGACTCTTGGCTTTTCTTGCCATGAAGAATTAAGGCAGAAATATTACTGTATAAATAGATCCATAACAGTGAATCCCGAAATTATAATTGGCATGGCTTAAAACAATTGTGTAAAGCTCAGAGAAAAAGCTATACATAGCATTGATTTATGATACTGAGAGGGATCAGTGGTTAAAGAGAGGGGTAAGTATAAAGAGACATACCAGCATGGTTTCCCGGGAGGAAACACCATAGAAAGATTAGGCTAGGCCTTAACTACTGGTTCCCAAGGGAATGCAGCCAATCTGGCTAGATTAATGTGAGATGCAAGGAACCAGAACAACTTTTGTCAATAGGCTACAATAGTTTCTTTATTGTTGATCACCTGTTTTACAAAAATCTGGCCAGACCGACTGCATTCCCATGGGAACCAGTAGATAGATAAGGCCTTGCTAGTCTGGTCTATGAATGTTTCCTCTCAGAGAGAGACTCCTTGCTGGCACGCTTGTTTACTTACTCCCCCTTCTCCTTTAGCTGGTGATTCCACATAATGTGCACAATTTTTAGGGCTGGAGTGATAGCTATTAAGCAGCAAAGATGGACATTTCTGGTCTAAAATAGGACTTCAAAGTCTCAGAGAAAAAAGAACAAGGGTAACCCATAAGGTAGCCTATTTAGCTATATTTAACATAGGATGTGTTCCCAGGCTCGATACAGCTTGCTTCTCCAAGGGAGAAGGTGGGCCGAGCCCACCAGTCTCAGGGAAACAGCAACAAATTATATATAAAGGTGACAGGTAGTAAAAATACATGTAAACAAAATTGCAAGGAAATTGTTAAACAAACAAGACATGCAATGTGAGAAAGCTGCCGGGACAATGAGGCAGAGATACTGAAAACAAGCTAATTTCAGATTCCTACCAACACCAGTAGAGAAAAAGATACAAGACTGAAAAGCATTCCAATATCAGTGCTCTAAGCTACCTGGCAAAGCCAGGATATTTTAAGGTCTTTCTGGAATGCCAGAAGGAAGCAGGCAGATTTCACCTCCAACATCAGAATGTTCCATAGGATATAATAGATATATCTATTCCCAAGCAACAATTGTTCTGTACAGAATAAGGTTTTGCAAAGATCTCTACATCTGGTGTACCTCAACTGGGTGGAGCACACCAGGCTAAAAACTCTCAGCATTTCACATTTTTGGTGTATCCTTATTCATATTGATGTTTTAGCTTATTTTCCCACATTCACCTTATAAATACTAAACAGCGGTGAGATGTTAAAAGAGGATGAAGTTCCTTCTAATTCTTTGTCTTTGGTTCCCACAGGTATGTAGTATTTACTGCTAAGCATCATGAAGGCTTCACCAACTGGGGATCGGAAGTGTCCTGGAACTGGAATTCAGTGGATACTGGTCCCCACCGTGACCTGGTTGGTGATCTAGGAGAGGCTGTCCGAAAAAGGTATCAATCTAATTTTAAAGGGGGAATCAAGTTGATGCAGAAAAAAAAGTAGGTTTACTAATTAGCTAATAACTTTTGTTTTGTTTCATCTTAGAAACATATCCTTTGGACTGTATCACTCCCTTTTTGAATGGTTTCATCCATTGTATTTACTGGATAAAAATAATAGCTTCAAGAGCCAATTTTTTGTCTCTGAGAAGACTCTTCCAGAACTCTATGAACTTGTTTTAAGGTAAAAGCCAAACATTTTTGGACTGTGAAATAGTAGAGAATATCCGTAGCTCAGGTTATAGATTTCTCTTCTGTTTATATATGTCTTGTGTATTGTCATGATCAGTTAGTCACATGACTGGTTGTTTGAATTAATGATAATAACACCAGTTGTTTGGGACAAAGCCAGTGTCATCAGCCAGGTCAGAACCTATCATGCACACAAATTCATTGAAGCCTCTTACTCTACAAATGGATCCATCAATAAACACATTGACTTAGAACCAGCATATGAACCTATAAGAATCCAACAGAACCGATCACCTCCTCACCAACTGAATTTCACACCACGCATCTAGTTATGCGACCCACTGAGCACAACAACACACAAGACCTATGTAAACAGAAGAGAAACCAAACAAAACACTTCACCCAAAAACCCACTCTAAAGATGTTACTTGATCTAGTAACAAAACATCTAGTGTTGTGGTTAGCCGGCAACAGGTGCGGAGAGCGAGGACTCAGATGAGGGGCCAGGACCATTAGGGAGTGGACTGCTGCCTTCACAGATTGTGGAGCTGACAGCAGCGATGAGGAGGTTCCCGAGGAGCCTGTGTCAAGTGCGCATGCACTCAGGGTTGCTCACAGGACAGAGCAGTTACAACAGCATGGGTGACTCAGGAGTAAGGCTGCAAGGTAATGGCCCCTTCTTCAAGAAGATAAAAGCTAGCTGTGAAACGAACATACTTTGCAGAAGGCAAAGACATTTTGAAACTCCAGCCTCATAGACATTCCGGTATCCCAAGTTTGTAAATTTTGCAAATTATTTCTAGTTTGTTATCTTTTGGCAAGTCTTGCAAACTGGCAAGTTATAATCACAGCTAATTATTTTGTAAAAGCATTGCAAGGTTTCTGTTCTTTTTGGAATCTGTTTGATTTGTTGGAAAAGGGCGTGGGTCAGAACATCTAGGAGCTAAACAGCAAGCTCAGAGAACAAGCCAAATTTTTTTGGACTGTCATTCTAGATGTCATTCCTCTGGACTGGGAAGATTTACAAACACCAGTCCTTCCTCCTCTCCTCTATCAGCTCTGCTTTCTCAAAAAGTAGAGCTAGTTTTGCTATTCCTAAATAAGTGTTCCTTGGATTGTTGCCTTAGTCTTTACCATATGCCGTGCTCTTTTGAGAGGTGAGAACGATTCCCTTCCATTTCTTATTCCAGATTTGTGGAGCTGAAGAGAGAAGAGTGGGGCTTGCTTTGATGTTACTCAGAAGTCATAAAGAATAGCAAGTGTCCCCCATAAAATGGAAGTGGATGTTTTCCAAAAGTTGGGTACCTGTTTCCATTAATTTGCAAGTCAACACAATTTAGAATGTGCAGGACAGATCCCAAAGGAGAAGATCA
This sequence comes from Laticauda colubrina, assembly GCA_015471245.1. NCBI lineage: Eukaryota > Metazoa > Chordata > Lepidosauria > Squamata > Elapidae > Laticauda > Laticauda colubrina. Next base: position 10,827,620 of record BLBF01000072.1, read on the forward strand.
AGAGAGACACCAGGGCTACATAAAGCTTATATAACTAAAGCTTTTAAAAAGTTTATTAAAAATTGCCCCTAAATAAATGTCAGGAGGATACAACCCCGGTCAGCCAGGGGAGCCCTAATAGCATAATCACAGAATCCTTACCTAGGTTTTGTGGCCCGGTTCCAAACTGGCTGTGGCCCAAGATTGGGGACCCCTAGTTTAAGATGAAGGCCTTTGAGTGTGAAATTGACTAGGATTATGCTAATTTCAGATATAAGGTAAGCTGATCCTGGGTGGTAATCAATTAATGAAGATAGCAGGTCTGAGCGAAGGTGCCCTTAACATTTGTTGAAGCCTGTGCAGCAAAGAAATGCAGTTTAGGAAGAGAGAACTCATCCAAACAAGCAGACCAAGCAAGAGACAAAATTCCGTGAAGGGGAAAAAGAAGAAAATACTTTAAAAATTTGAGTTGTTAAAATACAACAAATACAACCCTAACCTTAATCCTCAAGGCAGTACCCCATCTCTGTTGCTATGTATAGTATCAAACCTTATGGCCTCCCTCTCTGTCTATCCTGCCTCCTCTACCCTCAACATTATTTATTACAAAATAGTGGTCTATACCAGAAGTCTCCAACCTTGACATCATTGATAAGGTAGAGCAGGGATCCCCAAACTTGGCAACTTTAAGACTTGTGGGATTCTGGGAGTTGAAGTCCACAAGTCTTAAAAGTTGCCAAGGTTGGAGACGCCTGATCTATCTATACACAGGTAGTCCTCGTTTAGCAACCACAACTGGGACCAGTAACTCTGTCATTAAGTAAAGTGATGCCTGCATAAAACCACCGACTGTGCTTATGATCTTACTTCAACTTTGCTTTGCAGGCCCTCAGGGACCGTAAATGCATAGAATGGTCTTAAAAATTATTTTTCATCACCATCATAATACCAAGTGGCTGCTAATAAGGCAGTTGCTAAACTAGAACTTCTTGTACATATTATGTAAAAACAAAAACTGTTATAATTTGTTAATTAATTACAATGGTGTCATCATGGAGAAATCAAAGACTCAACTTAGCAGGATGATCCAAGACAGGTAGCCTGTCAACTCAAAACATTTTGTATACATGTTTTGTAGTTGTCAACTGAAAAAAGGGAGGGGGAATTTCAAAGAGCAGGCAGTAGTGTGGAATCGAAAGTACATTCCATTCATATTTTCTTCAGAGATTGATTAGATGACTGAAGCTTCTGCCATGAAAAAATCTAATTGGAGAGCATGATTGATGACTCTTGGCTATGGATGTGTTTCATTGGATGATACACCCAGAGGGGTGGGGGGAAAGCAGGATCAAGGGTGACAGTGAATTATGTATCTCAAAGCTGGCTATGCCCAGGCTAATGCCAGCATGTTAACATCTAATAAATCCTTTGAAGTTTGGGGAGTGTGGCTTGAGGCTCCTGATTTAATTGGAGTAACTGCCAGAATCCTGACATAGCCCTCAACAGTCGGTTGAAGTTACAAAAGCACTGAAAAAGTGACTTGTGATCATTTTTCACACTTGCATTCATTGTAGCATCCCTGTGATGACATGATCAAAAATTCAGACGCATGGCAACTGGCTTGTATTTACGACGGTTGCAGTCTCCTGGGGTCATGTGATCTCCTTTTGCAACCTACTGACAAGGAAGCCAGATTCACTTAGCAATTGTGTTAGTAATTTAACAGCTGCAGTGAGTCACTTAACAACCGTGGCAAGAAAGGTCGTAAAATGGGGCAAAATTCACTTTACAAATGTCTTCGCGTAGCAACAGAAATTTTGGGCTCAATTGTGGTCATAAATCAAGGACAACTACAAGAAAAATGCAGCTGTTAAATCTTTTGATTTTATCACTTGTTCTCTTTTAGGTACAAGCCGGATCTTGTTTGGTCGGATGGCGACTGGGAAGCTCCAGATACTTATTGGAATTCAACTTCCTTTCTTGCCTGGCTATACAATGATAGCCCAGTTAAGGTATCTATCTGCACTTGCAGGTGTTTCGACTTGGAGGTTGTTCTCCTGTTTGCTTAAACTAAGAGGGAACCATTCAAATGACTTTTGATTCTTGGGTCCTTTGCACCTGGTTACATCCTAAATGAAACTTTGGCCTCGTTTTCCTGGTCCTGCGGGGAGAGGTAATGTGATGACCCAGAGTGTAATACAAATGTAACAAAATCCAAACCATAAATAAATGTCCTTTAATGCCTCCAACTTGGCCCCCCTGTTCAATAATTCTCAGTTGGAGATAAAACTTATTCAAAAATAGTCTTCAAAAGAAAGCAATACAGTCCGAACTTAATGAGGAAGTAGAGGTGAAATAAAAAACCAAAACAAACTACAATGACAAAATTTCCACAATGGACCAGGATAAGTAATTACCAACTTCAAGGAGATAACAAGGCACAGTCTGTTGGAAGGATGCTAACCAAGATAACTTCAGCCCAAAATAACACACGCTTTGCAGTGCTGTGTTTTAACCGTCTCTCTTATATACTATTCTCCCCAGCTGCAATCAATGAGGGGGATCATGGCTGTTTCCTCTCTCATAAGCCAAATTATTTCCTTCTCCGTTCCTCCCTGCATGTTGTAGGATGCAGAGGGGATGGGCCTGGTTCTTCCTCTGATTGCCTAGCTGGCCTCTGCCCTTCCCCAGCCTCTCCCCAACCTCCAGAGCCACACCTCCACTCCTTGTCAGCTGTTCCTCCTCTCCCTCAGAGTCCAACTCTACCAAGGGACTCTACAGGTAACCTGGTGTCACTGGAGGGTTCATAGGTTGGGCACCTCAAGAGGTCAGAAATGCAAAAAGTTCCTATCCGACATGTTACAAAGAAATGTGGAGAGAACTAGCTACAACTCCATGTATACAAAGTGGAACAACAACAAAGTTGTTCCAACTCCTTGTATACAAAGTGTAAGATTGTAGAGCAGAGATGAAAAACTGGATTTCTTTGAAGACCAGATCAGCATTGTGGGCTGGCAGCGCAGATCCTCTGTGGGCTGGCAGCGGTGAGGGGGATGTGGGACGGAGTCCTCCTGCAGTACTCTGCCAGACAAAACAGGGTGCACAGAGATCTGTGCCCACCCCCCCTGCACCTCGTTTTTGCCTTCCATAGCCTCCTGCAGCACTCTGCTGGCCCGTTTTTGGACCATCTTGGGCCTGTTTTTCAGCCCAGTTTCGGCTCAGTTTTCGGCTGGCAGAATGGTGCAGGAGGCCATGGAGGGTGAAAACCAGGCGGCAGGGGGGCGCACACAGCCCACTTTAGCCACCCAAGGTACCACAGGCCAGTCCCTTGATATTTCCAGGCTGACTCCATGGGCCTTGAGTTTGACAACCCTGCTGGAGAGGGAAAGCGATGGGAGGTGCCAGCATCAAGAACCAACTTTGGAGTGCAACCTGGAGGGGAGACTTATCAATCAGTCGCCCTATTCTTGTGCCTTTGCTCTAGATCAAATCAGGAGCATCTTGATTCTATATTATGTTATAGTAAGACTTAATATTTAGATAAGAGAGCAGAGGAAATCTGTATGATTAACATTAGCATGCAGAACTAATGTGTCTAAGACAAGTGTGTCGAAGTTAGCCTGCAGCAATTCTTGGTATCTCTGCATTATAAATTATTTGCAGTATTTATGAATTAGAGTTATGCAGTATTTATTAATTTTAGAGCTATATCTATATACTGCTGTGCAGTATTTATTAATTAGAGCTATGCATTCAGGTGCCTTGCCAAGTGAATTGGTACAACAGAGCACCAACTTTGCAGCATTAAAGTAGCTACATTCCATAATTCAAAGGCTTTGTCTGGCTAAGCATACCACATGCACGCTCATGAACAGAAAACTGGATGTTTTATTCTGGGATCAAAATAAAGCATGTTCGTTGCTTTGTACACATCCTTTTACTTTCCTGTCTGCAAGTTGCCTCCTCTTGGAAGGGATGGACAGAAAGCTGCAAACCGTCCCTAACCATTGCTTCCTGACACACATTTGAAAACAGATTCTGGGCTAGGCATCTTTTTGCCCTCAAAAGTAGACCAGTGTTTTTCAACCTTGATAACTATAAGATTGTGGTTTTAAATGCCCAGAATTCCCCAGCCAGCAATTTCTGTCCACCCCTCTTAAAGTTGCTAAGATTGAGAAAAACTAATGTGGATGAACTGGGATTTTCAGAATCCCTCACCAGGCTGACTGAGGCTGCTGAGAATTGCAATTGTTTGATATTTGGAGGATGCTTCCTTCCCAAGGGATGCTTCCCCTTGATTTTGACTGATCCATCCATGGTTGAAGACCTCAGATGGAATAACATTGGAATAACAATCAGCCCACTTTGGAGGTGCTGATAAGGGCTGCCCGAAAGCCTTTGCTTTACCCTTAAAAGACAGTAATGCAACCCACCAACTTCAAAGGCTCCTTCTGGATTTCTCTTTCCAGGATACCGTGGTGGTGAACGATCGATGGGGCATCAATTGCTCCTGCAAACATGGGGGCTACTACAACTGTCAGGATAAATTCGAGCCCAGCTCTCTGCCAGACCACAAGTGGGAGATGTGCAGCTCTGTGGACCAAATGTCGTGGGGATATCGCAGCAACATGCAAGTTTATGAAGTCATGAATGAGTTTACCATTATTCAGGTAAGGCCTGGGAGGGATAAGCAAAGGCTGAGCGGATATGCAGTTCAGTGGAACCTACAAAGAACTGCTGGATCTGCAACAGTACCATTATACTTAGACTTATATACAGGTAGTCCTCAACTTATGACCGCAATTGAGCCCCAAATTTATGTTGTTAAGTGAGACATTTGTTAAGTGAATTTTGCCCCACTTTCTTGCCTCAGAAGTTAAGTGAATCACTTTGATAAGTTAGCAACATGGTTATTAAGTGAATCTGGCTTTGCTTGTCAGAAGGTATTGTGGTTAGTAGGCAGCAGGTTGGGATGGCTGAGGAGAGCAAGGACTGAGATGAGGGGCCCGGACCACCAGGGAGTGGACTGCTGCCTTCAGAGTTTGTGGGCTGGCAGCAGTGATGAGGAGGTTCCTGAGGAGCCTGTGCCAAGTGTGCGTGCGCACAGGATTGCTCGCAGGAAAGAGCAGCTGCAACAGCACGAGTGACTCGGGAGTAAGGCTGCAAGGTAATGGCCTCTCCTTCAAGAAGATAAAAGCCAGCTGTGAATGGGACGTTCTTTGCAGGAAGCAAAGACACTTTGAAACTCGAGCCTCGTGGACATTGCAGTACTTAGTTGGTATTTGAAGACTCTTGTGTTGTAAAATATTTCTAGATAACCTTATCTGTCATTCTTGGCAGCCTTGCACAGTTTTGGCGAGGCTCGTGCTTATCAAAGTTAATTAGTTTGCAGCAGCCTTTTAACTGGGGATTCATAAGAATCATTAAAAGGTTTCTGTTCCCTTTGGTTCGTGTTTTGTTTTATTGGAAAAGGGTTTGGGTCAGAACAATAGGTCACAAAAGGTGATCGCATGATCTTGGGACACAGCAATGATCATGAATATGAGTCAATTGCCAAGCACCTGGATTTTGATCACATAATCAGAGGGATGCTGGATAGGTCGCAGTGGTGAAAAACAGTCATAACTCACTTTTTCCAGTGCCATTCTAAGTTTGAATGGTCACTAGACGGATTGTTGTAAGTCAAGGGGTCTATCCGTATCCCTTCAAGGTGCTTCACAGTCCTCTCTAAGCAGTTTAGCATATTTCGCCCAACCATCTGGCTCCTCATTTTATCGACCTCAGAAGGACGGAAGGCTAAGTCAATCTTGAGCCGATTAAGATCGAACTCCAGGCTGTGGGCAGAGTTTGCTTGCAGTAAAATACTCTCCACATTTGTATCCAAGAGAGTTAGTTGGTGAGATAGCAGCTCCCACCTCCACTTCAAGGACAGGCTTTTGTTTAATTGATTTCTCTCCTGTATTTACGATTGTATAAGTCACTCCAGGCCGTGAATGTATGTAATACGCCTTTTTTATCCTCAACAACCACCCTGAGAAGTGGGTCTGGCCGAGAGAGAGGGACTGACCCAGGGTCACCCAGCCAGTTTTCCAGGGCTGAGGCCCTCACTGTTTCCTGGTTCCTTCATCACTAAACCAAACTGGCTTCAATTGAAAAGGTGAACGAACAACCGAGCAAACCTAGGCAGCTTGATAGAGAGGTGTCAATTCCTGCAACTGATAGGAGCAGGAATTTTCTACAGATTTCCCCCAAATAATCTGTAGCCTTCTGGTGTTGCTTTCCACTCAGCTGGCTAGAGCTGGCTTGCTGCCTTGGCCTCCATTTTGTGTGCGCACTTGCTGACTGGGAGGCTAGATGTGTGTGTTGACCTCGTCTTTACACAGGCAGCCTCAAAAGTACAAAGAGGATCACAACAATGAATATAAAAATTGGATTTTCTTAGGTCTTTGAAAGCGGGAATGATTTCCAGGAATTGTTGGACCTTTCCTGCAATTGTTAGGCCTTTGAAAGTAAGATAGGTTTCCAAGAATACATAAATGCAACTAAATTATCTTTAATTATACTAGTTATTATATCTTAATTATTAAGACACTGGGGGTGGTGTCAGTGGATGATGAGTAAAATTTTTCAAAATCAGTACTATAAAGCAGAGGTCTCCAACCTTGACAACTTTAAGACTTGTGGACTTCAACTCCCAGAATTCTGGGAATTGAAGTGCACAAGTCTTCAAATTGCCAAGGTTGGACACCCTTGCTATAAAGTACCCTTCAGCTTCAGGTGTATCACATATGCAATTTATTGTTATTTTTAGGGCTGGTTAGAAAACCCCTTGGGATGAATGAATATGTAGTTTACAGGTGGCATTGCTTAACGACTGGTTGCTTGCTTAGTGACTGGTTCCTTGTTTAATGGTCACTTTGTGACCATTTGAAGTTGGTTCGAATTGGAAAGCTGAGTGTAATCCCACAATTAAAACAATTATGGATTGTGTGGAAATGAATAAGCTTACTATGGAGTTGCAAGAGAAGGGAAAAAGAGAATTCTATACAGTCTGGGAGAATCTATATACTTTGATAGATAACAGGAATAATAGATAATATATAATGCAAATATGAATAATGTTTATATGTATATAGATATAAATAATAGTAGATGGAAAAAAACAATGCTACAATGTACTGCAAAAATTGTAAACATGATTTGTGTTTTTTTTAATTGTAAAACTTTAATAAAATCTATTTAAAAAAAAAAAAGACCACCCCAAAAAGACACATAACTCAGATTCAAAGTTCTGAACCAGAACTGTCATGGGATTGCATGATGGGCACTTAGGGACTGGCCCATATTTATAGCAGTTTGTGATGGACATGTGATCACTGTTTACAATGTCTTTTTGCTGGACACCATTGTTTACTTCTGGTTCTAGCAAAAAATGCTTGTTGTAAGAATGGGTTCGCTCACTTACCACCACATTCATTTAATAGCCTCTGCTAAAAATGTCCTAAAATCAAGTCCATTGATGATCTGCTTAATGAACAGCATGACGTATAGCCATAATTCTGTGCTCAATTATGTTCATAATAGAATAGAATAGAAAATAAGAATAGAATAGTAGAATAGAATAGAATAGAATAGAATAGAATAGAATAGAATAGAATAGAATAGAATAGAATAGAATTATTTATTGGCCAAGTGTGATTGGACACACAAGGAATTTGTCTTCATGCAAATGCTCTCATTGCACATTAAAAAAAAGATACATTCGTTAAGAGTCAAGAATCATCAGGTAGAACACTTAATAATAGTCATAGGGTCCAATAAACAATCAAATCATACAGTCAATATAAATCATAAGGATACAAATGACAAAGTTACAGTTATGGAGTGAACATTGCAGTTTGCCATACCTGAGGGGAGGGAGTTGGTGCGGCGGTGGTGACAGACGGCGGCAGCAATCCCTGCACCTGGAACAGCTGATCGGTGGTATTCCAGGAAGCCGCCCAGTGGAGGCAGCAGATATGGAAGAGGCAGCAATGGAGGCGTTTCCAGTCGGCCAGCCCATTGGTTGGCAGGGCTACGGGAGGCTGGGATCCAGTTGTTGCTCAGCTGACTGAGGGTGAGCGCAAAGGAGTGGAGCCCTGACAAGCCACATGCTGGGGCTACGATAACATGCTGAAGCTGACCAGGCTGTTTGCTGCAAGGGTGCAGAGGCAGATGTTTTTTTTCTTGTTTTCCTCCTCTAAGCCTAGGAGCATCTTTATGGTCAGGAGCAACTTATGGAGTAAAAAATACTGTAAATACCTTGGCAGACGTTCTGAGCTATGCAGATGCTTTCATGGCTGCGTACCTCAATGTTTTCCAAAGCCTGGAATGCTGCCAGACCAAACGCATTGCTGTAAAGGATTTTAAATACATTTTTGTTCTCTTTCTGCTTCGCCATAGCAACTGGTGCATACTGTCAGTTACGGAGGAAATTATCTTCTCAATGTGGGGCCCACCAAAGAAGGACTGATTGCTCCAATTTTCCAAGAGAGGCTCCTGGCCATTGGCACATGGCTGAAGGTGAACGGGGAGGCCATATATGAATCCAAGCCTTGGCGGACGCAGAAGGAGAACCGCAGCAAGGAGACCTGGTAAGGCAAAGTTTGTTGACATAGTCTGCTTGTTCTCGGACACTCTGCTGCATTGAACAATACAGAACAGAACAACAGAGTTGGAAGGGATTTTGTAGGTCTTCTAGTTCAGGGGTCGCCAACCTTTTGGACCTCGGGGGCCACCCAACTCATAAATTTTAAATCCTGCAGATCAGACACCCTGGGAAAATACCCCCAAAAGTCTGCTCCCCACTCCATTTTCCTACTGATCGATCATTCTTTATTTGGGATCGCAGGATACTGTCTCCAGATCTCTCTCAGGGGGAGAGAGAGAGAGACTTCTGGCTTATGCAAGGAAAGCAGCAGAAGTCTTTCTTTCTCTCCCCCAAACTCTGCCAGAAATGAGTCTTTGTGAGACTTGTCACGTTGGCCCAGCCTCTTGGAGCAGGAGGCCTTGCAGGGTCCCAAAGACTCATTTCTGGCGGAGTTTGGGGGAGAGAAAGAACACTTTTGCTGCTTTCCTTGCATGCAGCCAAAAGCAGAAGAAGAAAGAAGCGGAAAGAAGAAGCTTGGTGGCCAGGTGAGGCACATGGGGTGAGTGGTACAAGTTCCCCCTCTGCCCCTTTCCCCTCTCCTCACTACTTTGTGGTGTTTGCAATGCAAGCAACTCAAGCCTTGTGTTCCCAGGGGCCATGTCGGCGTTGAAGCCTTGTGTTTCCACGCAGCCTGGATTAATTGCTTTGGGGGTGACCACCAAAATTTTCTCGTGGACACCAGTGGTCCCCGGCCCACTGGTTGGCAACCACTGATCTAGTCTATTCCACCACCACCCCCAGGCAAGCAGGAGACCCTACTACACCATTTCTGACAGATGGAAGTCCAATATTCTTGGAAGCCTCCAGGATTGAAGTTGCCACAACTTCCAAAGGCAACTTCTGTTCCATCGGTGGATTGTTCTCACTTTCAGAAAATTCCTCCTTATTTCTAGGTTGAATTGCATTGTTTCTAACACTCCTATGAGCAAAAATTTGGCATTGCAGATAGTCCTTGACTTAGGACCAGAATTGAGACCAAGATTTCTGTTGTTAAGTGAATTTTGCCCCATTTTACAACCTTTCTTGCTGCGGATGTTAAGCGAATCATTGCAATTGTTATTTTTGTAATCTGTTATTAAGTGAATCTGGCTTCTCCATGGACTTTGCTTGTCAAGTTGTCAGAAAGTTGCAAAAGGGGATGATATGACCCCGGAACACTGAGACCGTCATAAATACATGCCAGTTGCCAAGTGTCTGAATTTTGATCACATGACCATGGGGGATGCTGCAATGCCTGTAAGTGTGGAAAATGATTGCAGGTCATTTTTTTCCAGTGCTGTTGTTAAGTTTGAACAGTCACCCAACAAAATGTAAAGTCGAGCATTGCCTGCATCTGGAAACAAGAGGAACACAAAACATAAGCCATGGTGGCGCAGTGCTTAGAGTGCAGTACTGGAGGCTACTTCTGCTGCCTGCAATTTGGCAGTTCAAACCTCACCAGGCTCAAGGTAGACTCAGCCTTCCATCCTTCCGAGGTGGGTAAAATGAGGAGCCGGATTGCTGGGGACAATAGGCTGATTCTGTAAACCGCTTAGAGAGGGCTGGAAAGCACTACAAAGAGGTATATAAGTCTAAATGCTTATTGCTCTTCCTTTCCTTCTTCTATTCCTTCTTTCCTCCCCCTCTCCCTCCTTCAGCCTTCCATCCTTCTGAGGTGGGTGAAATGAGGACTCAGATTGTTGGGGTCAGTATGCTGACTCTGTAAATCGCTTAGAGAGGGCTGTGAAGCACTGTGAAGTGGTATATAAGTCTAAGTGCTATTGCTGTTGCTGTTGCTATACACAAATGCAGAAGTCACAAGGTTGAAGTTCTAAGCAAGTTTCTATAACTTTCTGGCTGGAGAGTAGGTCTTCTCCAAGAGATTGTTATGATTACAAGGGAGTCTTCTCCTTTTCAAAGTTATAATGGACCTCTGGGGGGGGGGGGGGGGGCATTCCAAATTGGAAGTTCCAACCCCTCTTCTGCAATCACATGACCTCACTTAGCAGCCAGTCCACAATTGCAGCATCCTGTGTTATGTGGCCATACCTTATGGAGTTTTTGGTGAAAACAGGAATTTTCTTATTGTTTTCAGTTTAAGAAGTGCAGTTTCACTTAACAATTGCAATGATTCATTTAACATACACTGCAGAAAAGCTTGTAAAATCTGATTCATCACGTGGGTGACCTGATTTATAACCATCCAAGTTATGACTGTGATAGGCAGGCTCCATTTCCAGTCATAACTCAAGGACTACCTATACGCACTGTTACCTTAGAAGTGGGCATGTTTTTGCTCTGTTTGGTTACCCTATGAACATTCAGAAAAATTGCTGAAAGAATAGTCATCAAGCGTCTCAGTTAAGGTTTAAATGTGTATTATTTTTACTGAAGTGGTAGACAGCAACTTTTGCAAAACACTGCATGTGATGCTGCACTTTTAAAATGCAGGAAAAATCTGGTTAAATCCAGATAACTAGTGTAAATTCAGTTGACTGAGCATTAGAGCCCTCTCCCCTCTTTTACTGTTCACAGTCCATGAATATTTGTTTTTAAAATTGCCTTTTTTTTTTACTGCTTTGTGCTACTTTGGACTTAGTGGCAGGATGTGGCTAGATTACAGCCTTTTACAACTGTTGTTCAAAGGACTTTCCTAGTATGTTCTCCTTGTTCAAAAATAATTAAATTTAAGGCTGTGTTTATTTTAGTTGACTTGCTAGTGTTTTGATGGATCTGTGGAAAGTAAGAGAAAGATGGTAGGATTGTTTTTATTCTGTAAAACAAAACCAAATCTGAATCTCTTCTCTCCCCCCCCCCCCTTTTAAAAGGAAACCTAAAATTGTATGAAAACTTCTAGCCCAGCTGTGAAGGAGTGACAGATGGTCATAAACAAGGAAGGGTAGTTTTGGAGGTGACAAAGAGAACATTAGAAGAGCCTTTCTCTGCAGTGGCAGTTTGTGGAAAGTTTCGCACATGTCTTGCCAGGTTCCCTGCCATGTTGTTGACGGCAGCAGCTGAAAAACAAGGACGGGCTGTCATGCAATATTTGCATGTTCAGAGGGTTTGCGAGGCTGAGGGTTTCATCACACAGGGCTGATCAGCCCCAGTGTGTGAGAAAAGCTAAATATTCTGGCCTTCACCTCCAGTCAAAGTGATCAAGGGAAGGAGTTGCACAAATGAAAGGCCTGTTAACTCCAATGGCTGTCTGTTTCAATACTTCCATATTGTTTACCACAATTGAAGTGTTTTGCCTTATGTTCCTCTCCAGGTACACCTCAAAGGGGCCCGTAGTCTATGCTATTTTCTTGGTGTGGCCAAAAGACAATGTGCTGACTCTTTCATCACCTGTTGTGTCTGCAAGTACTCAAGTAAGCAACATGAAAAATAAAGGCGGTTTGGAAATCATCTGGAGTAGCACATTGTGATGTTTGGGAAATCTAATTTGTTTTGTAAACTAAGTCAGTTTCTTTTCCACAACACAAATGTCTCTCACAACAATTATGCATAGAGGAAAGCCAAATCTGCAGGATATTTAAAACAAGATTAATAACATCAAAACACCAAAAAGCCCAACATTCTCCCCAACCAAAATGTTGCTGATAAATGAATTTTTTTTTAAAAAAAAAGCAGAACATAAAACTGTTTTAACCAAATGAATACCCACATACCACACTTCAAAAATAATTTGGGAAAAATACTCTGCAACATGAATACAACTCCTGTCTGTAACTCTTGAATGCATCACATGGAGGATGTTACCTAACTGGATAATGAAACATCTTCAACAAAACAAGTCAGCTTAGAGAACACTCAGGACCGCAGAGTTCAACCCTGAGCTACAAATATTATATTGCTCCTCTTTAAATAGGTGCAACTTTTTCCAGAATTGTATGGCTGCTTTCCACTGTTGCTGTATCATCCTGGGAAAAGATGCAGCTGCTTTAAAGTGTAAGGTCCCAGCAGTTTCCCCGAGTCACTTAAAATGCCAAAAACAGTGAGACTCCAGACTAGGCTTGTAAAAAGAAACAGATTTTTTTTTTTGGCCAGAAATAAAGATCTGGATGTACTATATCCAGGATATATAGATGCAATGCGTGCCACACCTTGGAGAAAGTATGGTTTGCTTTTATACCCTGAAACCATCATTGTCTTATTCTCTAACTCCAGCCTCCTAACCTCCTGCAAAAGGATGTCTTTGATGTTATATCTTAAGCTTGGGGAATTTCCCTGTTGTCCTAATTAGCCAAATTAGCCCCTTGATTCCCTGCTGCTACACGGAACTAACATCTCAGATCAAAAGTGTGTGCGTTTTGCCTGGAGAGCTTGAGATACATTACGTGCCAGTTCCTCAGGAATAGGGGTGACAGAAAAAGGATTTATGGATTTAGGATGGATTCAGACAACAGAACCGTTTGTCTGACATGCCTGGATACAGGAAGGATAGAAGAGGTTGCAGGAGATAACATAGCACATAACAAATGTCAAGTAAATGCTTGAACAACAAGCCCCCACCAATGCTATAATATATTCTACTTTTATTTAGTATACCCTTATTAATATTTCCCTACAAAAGCATTGCAGAGATTGGCAATTGGGGCATTACATGCTCTGGAGCACTTTGGGATATTTAATCCAGAGCACCAGGTGACTCTTTCCACCAGAAGGAAGATGATGCGATTTTACTGAATGCACAGGAAGTTTATTTTGCCATTTAACGTATCTCCGTCGAGAGGGCATTCTATGACTGTCAGCCTGGCTGCGACTTGAGTTTTCTTGGGTTTCAGCTAGCCAAGAAATCTAGCACAGGTAATCTTTGACTTATATTAGTTCAATTAGTGACCGTTCAAAGTTACAACGGCACTGAAAAAAGAGACTTATGACTGTTTTTCACACTTATCACCATCGCAGCATCTCCATGGTCATGTGGTCCAAATTCAAATGGTTAGCAACCGACTCATACTTATGACGGTTGCAGTGTCCTGGAGTCGTATGATCTCCTTTTGAGTTTCTTATAAGCAAAGTCAACAGGGAAGCCAGATTCAACGTAACAACCATGACACTAAGTTAACAACTACTATGATTCACTTAACAACTGTAGCATGAAAAGTCATAAAATGGGGCAAAATTCACTTAACAGATGTTTCACTTAACAGAAATGTTGGGCTCAATTATGATAGTAAGTTGAGGGGTACCTGTAAGGCTCAACTGATAAAACTTAACTACGGGAGGAAGAACATCTACAGAAGAAAGCAGTCTTGAAATTCTCCGAGTCTGTCAAATTTTAGATTCATGTTCTAAGATTTTTAATTAAAAATAAGTGGATTATCGTTACTGTAAGAACTTGAAAATTCTATTTTTCAATCAATTAGAGGAAACTCTCTTACAAGGGCAACTGTAACCGGATGGATGCCAGACTGTTCCTGTAATAGGCAGGAAATGAAATGACTTAAAGCTTGCAGAATTCACCTTGTTAAATTCTTCCATCTGGTGGTTCTTCTGTGTTGCAACTGTGGTGTACCTATTGCTCAGCCTTAATTTTTAATAGTCTAATGCAGGAGTCTCCAAGCTTAGCAATTTTTAAGATTTGTGGACTTCAACTCCCCAGAATTCCTTTGCTGGGTGAGGAATTCTGGGAGTTGAAGTCCACAAATCTTAAAGTTGCTAAGCTTGGAGACCCCTGGTCTAATGCTAACATACCATCAAGGGATACAGTTAGACTATGTTCAGCCCTTGGGAAAGAAAGAGATGTGTTTTATGGCTGTTGGCATTTAAAATAGGTCATAATGCAGCTCCCCATTGTTAAAAGTTAGACACTAGTTCTTCTTCTGACACATCCATCATCGGACATTGGTGATCATGTTGGCAGTCCTATTTTTATCAAACAGCCGCACGAAAAAGTGCTGCTGAGTTCTGTCCAAACCATCCCCTTAGATTTTGGAGCCCTGATGTTCTTCTGCCTGGACCTCATTTGCTTTCAATCTTTCCCTGGAGGGTTAAGTGAAATATGCCATATTTTTCAGGGAGTTGCATCACATGTCCAAAATATTCTAACTTTCACTTTTTTATGGCTTTGATGATTTCCCTTGGCTTTCCCAGGCAGCCTCATTTCTGATTTTGTCTCTTCAAGTGGCTTTCTGTCAGACCAATTCTCCACTCCATGAGGCTGGTTAGCACCTTGGAAACCTCTCTGCTTTTAAATTTTTAATTCTCTTATTGTTTTAACGCTGCTAATGAAGTATTTATATACAGCTTTTATGTATTTATAACTTATTTGTACACCACTCAGAGTCACTTTGTGAGGGAGACGGGTGGTTTCTAAATGTGGGGAATGGTTGGATGGACAGACAGAGTGATAGATAAAAATATTGTTGCCAGAAAAACCTTACTTGCGCATAGAGTCTCTAGCAGCTGAGCCCAACTGAAGGAAGTGTTTTACCCTTTGTTTCTTATCCTTGGCAGATCACAATGTTGGGATTCTTCAAGCCTTTAAAATGGAAGTTATCACCACAACAAGAATTGCAGGTCTTCTTGCCCTCAGAAAATCGTTGGCTTCTCCCAGTCAAGCACGGCTGGGCTGTGAAACTACTTGGAGTATCCTGATGGGAAATTGGGAAACAAATTGCAGAATGACTGTCCATCCTTTTTATCTCGTGCTTAAACCTGATTAAGAGAGCCTGAACAAATCTGGAAGAAGTTGCACATAAAAGAACACTTTAGCATTTCCAGGCTGGCCATCCTTGTGCTTACCATTTTCAAAAGGATGGTTATAAATTAAGAGATCCAGCTTGAGTTAATCTCGATGTAACACAGAAAGCCAAAATTGGGCTGAGATACATTGAAACTTTGCTTCAGTGAAAAGAAAAATGTCTCAAGGAAATTACATTTTCTGACGCCAAACTGGCTGTGGAAGAGGTCTGAAATGCCATTTTTTCCCCAGGAGCTGGTTTTGAAATGCAAATCTACTTCGCTCAATTAGTCCTGGATGAAAAATATTATATGAGAAGGTGACTTCAAAAGCGTCCACTGACATTCTGGTTGAGGCGGAACAGAGAAGTCTTGAAGCTACGCTTAAAAATAAGCAGGGGATGAGGGAACACTGAATGATCTGGGACTGCTAATAGCAAACCACTAATAATAGATCCCATTATGGGGCAATAGAGAACGATATGCCAGGTGTACTGAAATGATGAAATGACTTGAGAAGAAAAATAATGTCATTCTTGGAAAGCCGAGTATTATGAAATGCAGTTTTGTTTTTGGGGATTTCAATATTGGCAAAGGCAAAGGGCTCTCCTGGAATAGGGTCTAATGCTGTGTTTGTTTTCATGAAAGTTACGTTTTTAAAGAAAAATCCTATCTACTAGTTCCATCTGTGGAGGTGACAGATATAGTCCTTTCTTACTTTTTAGTCTTTTGTTGGTCATTCTTGCATCCAGGCAAGATTTGGTAGCTCAAAAGATCCAGCTGAAACAATTTGATTGCAGAAAGTACAATTTCAGCAACAGAGTGGTCAATGCCTGGAATGCATTACCTGACTCTGTTGTTACATCCTCTGACCCCCAACTCCTTTAACCTCAAACTATCCGCTATTGACCTTACCCCTTTCCTAAGAGGTCTGTAAGGGGTGTGTATAAGTGCACAATTGTGCCTACCATCCCTGTCCTATTGCCCCCATTTATTTGTACCTATTTCTTGTGTTCATACTCATGTTTATTCTTATACCTATGATCTTGTAAGCAACTGACAAATCAAATAAATAAATAAAAATAAACTCTATATTTACTAAGTCCCTTTCAGCCATAGGTATCAGCCAATGGTTCTCTATTTGTCTACATCTACTTTCCTCACAGGCTTCTCATTCAATCTTCCTTTGCTACTACCTTCCCTTTTGATTTTTTTTTAATAGATTAGGAAATAGGTGATGAAATACACTTCAGTTCCATCCCTCAAGGATGGTTCTGGTTTTCTAAATGCAAACCAATCATATCCTTGTTCAGGAAAGAAAAAGTTTTTAGTCACAAGATGGAGCAGTGGAGTCTTAACTGATGTTTCTCATTTAGGTACTGTAAGATGAGAGCCTCATTGGGCAAAAAATCTGATCGCACCTTTTCCCAATAAACTTTTTCCCCTTGCAAATTAAGGTAAGGTAAGGATCAAGGAGCTGGCCTGATGCTCTAGCAATCAGGTGTTCTTTGACAGTTTTTTGCCTGAAATAATGACCTTAAGGGAGATGTGGAGCAATGTGATGCAGTGTGTGGAATCTCCAGATTAGGAGAAGGGAACAGAGCAATGAATTAGCCAATATAAAGAGGTTTAAGTATTGTATGGTTAGTGTTTTGCAATTCTTCCCATTCCAATGATGTGTCATACCAATGGTCAGATAAGACAGGGAATGAGAAACTGGGAGAATATCTAGAATCAAATTTCCAAAAAGAATAGCCTTTTGCTTGCATAAATTAAATCAATGCTAGTAAATTGGGGGGGGGGGGCGGAATACAGCAACATGTAGACTGTACAGGTAGTCCTTGATTTACAATAGTTTATTCATTCAAAATTATAGCACTGAAAAATAACCGTTTTTTACAGTTTATGACCTTTCCAGCATCCCATGAACATGTGATCAAAATTCAGATGTTTGACAACTGGTTCATATTGATGACGATTGCAGTGTTCCAGGTTGTGTGATCACCTTTTGCAACCTCCTGACGAGCAAAGTCGACTGGGAAGCCAGATTCACTTAACTGGATTACTTATTTATCAACTACAGTGATTATAACTGAGACAAGAAATGTTGTAAGATAGGGCAAAATTCATTTAATAAATGTCTCAGTTAATAACACAATGTTTAGTCTCAGTTGTGGTCATAAGTTACAGACTACCTGGATAAGATTTCAAGAGATTATTCTGATTCAGATTTCTGCAATGTATCAATCACGGTGCCTTTATTTTTTTCTATCGGCTTTAGAAAATTTTTTTTATAAGTATTGAAATACAAATAAATGTTTGCATTGGTCTTGCTTTATGGCACAGCAAACCGTGGAACAAATTTGAGTAGAAATATTACTTTTGGCAAGATGATTAGAATGTTTTTTTAGGATCTTAATTCTGTTCTGCAGGAGCACACATTTTTGTAAAACTGCCTCTACAACACATTTCAACTAAAAGAAGAATTTAACCTAATTTTGGATTAAATCATGTGCAATCGAATTAACTATATTTAGTTGAACAGAAAAGTATGTGCTACCCCACATATTTTATCTCCCCCTTCCAAAGAGAGGATTGTTGTAACCTAGCAGAGACAGTGGAGACAAATAGGTCCTTATATTTTAATCCTCTTTTGAAGAATCAAAATCAAAGGTAATCTCAAGTAACGTAGTACCTAAGCCAAACTTGTAATAACTTTTTAATTTAAGATAATGTAATTACAGAAATTCTACAAAATCAGAGACTTGCTTCAGAACAGAGTTTTTAAAGGGGAAGTAAGGACTTGAACTCACAGAATAGAAGCAAATTCTTTAGGATCAAAGGAGAAACTGCCAATTTCATCTGGTACCTATCTTAATATTTGCAAAATGTTTGCTCAAATGAAGGCAGGGCTAAAGTCGGGCATCACACTTCAGCTTTGGCCGATGCAACCTCTTAAGTAACTGTCCATTCACAGATAGGGGAATATGATTTGTCAATAATTTTAGCCTCAGTTTTTATTATTTAATTTACTCTTCATCGATAATGAGCAGGGATTTTCTGTCAACATAATACAGATACTCCTCAACTTCCAAGCATTCATTTAGTGACTATTCAGAGTTACGGCACTAAAAAGTAGACTTGCAAACTAACATGGCATCCCCATGGCCACATGCACAATATTCAGGTGCTTGGCAACAGGCGTGTTTATAATGATTGTCGTGTCCCAGGTCATGTGGTCCCCATTTGCAACCTTCCCAGCCAGTTTCTGAGCAGTTAATGGGGGCAGCTGGATTTGTTTAAAAACCTCATGATTCACTTAACGACTGCAGTACAGATAGACCTCAAACAATCATTTGTTTATTGACAGTTTGAAGTTACAATGGCACCAAAAAAATGACTTACAACTTTTTCACAGTTACGACTGTTGCAGTATCCCCATGGTCACGTGATCAAAATTAAGCCGCTTGGAAATTGAGTCTCATTTATGTTGATTAGTGTCCTAGAATCGTGTGGTCGGCTTTTGTAGCCTTCCAACAAGCAAAGTCAGATTCAGAAGCCAGATTCACTTAACCACCGTGTTACTAACTTAACTGCAATGATTCACTTAACAACTATTGCATGAAAGTTGTAAAATGGGGCAAAACTCACCTAATGAATGATTCACTTCGCAACATAAATGTTGGGCCCAGGTGTGGCCATAACTCGAAGACTACCTTTAACTGGCAAAAGTATTGTGAAATTGGGCATATTTCACTCAACAACCACCTTTCTTAGCAACAGGAGTTCTGGTCCCAATTTTAACAAGTCAAGGACTAATTAAATTTTAAAGCAACTTTACTTTCAAACTATAGCTATAGTATGTCAAAGTTTACTTGCAAAACACCACTTTCTGCTCTCAGCTTGACAAAGAAACGAGGGAAGGTATGAAGGGAATGTGTGGGAAGCTGGGAAGGGAGAAAGAATTCAAGTGAGCCATTTGCAGCTTGAGAAAATCTTACAACCTCAAGGTCACGAACTGAGGACTTTTGAAAGGTGCAGACTGTTTTCCCAAAATAAAATGCTTGACCTGGATTGGTGGACAATGGACACTGGGAGACCTGGGGAGGGGAGAGTAAAAAGGGTTTCATTATACTGTGCTTCCTGCCAAAACCTCAGAACTGGCTTTTCTTCTATACCTCTATGGATCTCTCTGTAAATTTTTACTCTTGGTAATTGAACAAATGTCCCAGGAGTTTCTTTTGCTGTACAGGCCAACGGGGCGGTTGACACTGTAAGCTCTTTCCCCTGATCCAAAGACACCCCAGCCCTGCTCCTTTCATTACTTTGGATCAGTTTGGAAGTGATTTCATAATGCCTCCAGGGGGAAAAAAAAAAGGGTCCACTTGCTCCAAATAAAGGTGACTGCCAATGAACGTCACTAAATGCCGGGTTATGCAAGAACAGCCTGCAAAATAGACTGTCAGGTTGGAATCCATTCCAGCTGAAAGATCAAGAGACAAAGTTGATGTCATTGCGCTCAACCGACCTTATGGGATCTGTGGAATCCAAGACTACCGTAGTTCAGGCTGGCAAATGGGGCTTGGCATGGATTACCCCTTGCACCACAGTGAAGAGCCACGGTGTTGACACGTGCCTTGTGTACAAGTGAAGGATGTGGCCTTGGCAACGCAGCACAAATATTGTTGAACCCTGGGAGAGAGAATAAGGGATACGCTTCTTTTCATTTTATCAGGTGGAAGGGACTATTGCTTGCAAGAGCCAAAACAAACAGTGGGTCTGTTTCCAAGCCATCTTCTCTTGTTGATTTAATGGTATAAATGTGCTTAGGACACTTCTCCAGGTCTACAGCACAAGCTACACCTCTGCCTGAGCAGGAAGCACCAGAATGCCAAATGGGGCCTTTACGGAAAGGAAGCTTGATAGGGCAGGTATGTGACATTTATTTTTTTTCTCCAAATACCAAAATTAGAGTAGAATTATCTAAATTGCTGTAACGGGTATAAGATGCAACAAAGAAAGATGATATAATTCTTAGATTTCAGTTAATATGCACCCTGTTGTGTGCATGCTAGGATAAAGATAATCCCCATGGGATTTAGTAGGAGTTGTTTTTAACAACTCTGCATAGAATCAGGTTCTAAGAGGTTTGGTTTAACCAGAAATGTTCCAAGCAAAAGAGAATTTACAATTACAAAGGTTTATGAATGGTGTTAATTAAATTCAATTACATAAAAAGTCACAACAAAACGAAAGTCCACCTTGGATTCAAGAAAGACTTTTCAATAAATGATATAACTTTTAAATTTGATATCAATCTTAACTCCTAATGATTACATGGATAGTTCATGTAGTTTTCTTGGCAACAATTCAGGAGTTTTCATTTGAGAGTGTATGGACTGACCCCAAATCACCCAACTGTTTTTTTGTGCCTAAGGGAGGCCTAAAACTCTTTGTCTTTCCTAGATCAGTGCATTTAACCATAATATCAAACCACAGTTCAATACAATTTCACAAAGTAGGCACTTTCCATATATATGAACTTTCAATTCCTAGAGTTCCTTACCAGACAGGTTTAATCCAGCATAGCTGTTTAAGGAGCAGCAAACTTTTGCTGGGCCGTGAATGTAATTAAACCTCAAATATAGTTATTCAAAACTTAAGTCCCCAAGGGTAATGATTACAATATGCTTATGACTGAAACTTCATTTAAGGGGAATGGAAATAGGTAGGCTGAGAAGGTTTTTCCTGGCAAAGGTTAATTTTAAGAGGCAAGACAGATAGCATAATATATTTAAGAGTGATGATCACCATCCTATAGGAATACTGGGTAGGCTGGAAGAACAGGTAATACAGAGGATACCTGCTTTGCATCTAGGAAATCCCAGGTTTGATGCTGAAGAAACTCCTCCCCAAATCCTGGAGAGCCATTGACAATGTAAATACTGGAATTGGCAGTTTCCTCTGTTGGAAGATAAGTAGGCAATTCAATTCATAGTGATGGAAAAATCCACACCAGTATGGTGCTGTTGTAAAGGAACAGAAGTCAGAGTAGAGGAGCTGTCAGGTTGGAGGATGAAAGGTTTGCAGCAGAGAGCAAGGAAGGAGTAAACCACACAAACCCTCAAAGGTAGGAAGGTTCAGTTAAGATCTGGAGTAAGCACTTTAAGAACTTCATGAGTGTTGTTTATGGCAGGGGACTCCAACCTTGGCAATTTTAAGCCTGGCGGACTTCAACTCCCAGAATTCCCCAGCCAGCTGGGGAATTCTGGGAGTTGAAGTCCTCCAGGCTTAAAGTTGCCAAGGTTGGAGACCCCTGGTTTATGGAATGCTTAACCTAGTCCCTGAATTTACTGACTGCCCCATAAACTGACACAGGGAGTCGAGTCTGCTCAACAAATTAAGCCACAAAAACTTAAATTGAGCAGGTCACGGGATTGCCACTGCCAGATTTGCAACCCGTATGCTTAAAAAGCAAACCTGCCTTTTCTCTGTATACTGCACTAGTCAAAAGAGGGCTGGGAAAATATTTAGACCTCTCACATCCTGGATATAAACTGTTTCAACTCCTTCCCTCAAAATGATGCTATAGAGCCCTGCACACCAGAACAACTAGACACAAGGGGAGTTTTTTCCCCAAACACCTATGACTCTGCTGAACAAATAATTCCCTCAGCACGTCCAACTATTTACAAAGTCTGAATTACTATTACTGTTAATCTTCTCACCACTACTCATCACTCAACCCCTCCCACTTGTGACTATATGACTGTAACTTTGTCACTTGTATCCTTACAATTTATATGGACTGTTTCCTAGTATGATTTGATTGCTTATTGTACCCTATGACTATCATTAAATGTTGTACCTGATGATTCTCGACTCTTGATGAATGTATCTTTTCTCGTATGTACACAGAGTATTTGCACTTGTGTGTCCAATCACACTTGGACAATAAAGAATTCTATTCCATTCCATCCCATCCCATCCCACTCTACTCATCTCATCTCATTTCAGGCCACCTGGGACTTCCTTACTTAGGTGCACTTTGCATGCTCTCAGAGGAACACCACCTTTTGAATTTGAGTTTGAATCCTTTATTGCCAGTATACATACAACGAAATTCACATAACACCCAGAGACCAGACTCAACATGCACACACACCAAAATTCCCCGCCTCCTTAAAACACACAAGCATCCACACAACAGACCAAGTAATACTGCCCAACAGCTCAGCCAACGATGGTGGTCCTTCAGTTCATTGTGAAGTGCAATTAATGCTCTGGGATAAAAACTGTTCAGAAAACGTGTGGTCCGTTTTGCACGTGTTTGCAGCTGAACCTCGCCAGCAGCACATCCGCTGCATGCATTTCCCTGCTCCTCTTTGTAACAGGCAGGAGTTAGGTAGGTGTGAAGCTCGCCCGCCTCCACTGCTCACAGGGAAGCCCGGAGTGACTGAAGGTTCCCCAGAAGTTTGGACTCCATATCCCATAAGCGTCTCAAAAGGTGCTTGTTCGATTAAATTTGAGACAACTGAGGCCCTGGATGATAAGAACCTCCCAAAACATCGCCCATAAATCTTGCTGGCCGGGGATGATGGGACTTGTAGCTCGACGCTCAGAGGATGCCAGGGGAGAGATCTTCAAACTTGGGCAAGTTGAAGACTTGTGGACTTCAACTCCCAGAATTCCTGAGCCAAGAGGACTGGAGGAGGGAATTCTGGGAGTTGAAGTCCACAAGCCTTAAAGCGGTCACGTTTGACGTCCCCTGTCCTAGGCTCTCAGAACTGATCCATGATCACGTGGTGCAGGGCGGTCACGTGACGCGGCAAAAGGGCCTATCACGTGACCCGCCTCCGGAGTGAGACGACGCGGCGAGATGGTGGCAGCGAAGCGCGGGCTGCCGCGGCTGGTGGCTTCGCTGCGGCCGGTGAGCGACCAAGGCCAGCGGGGCGGCTCCTCCTGGGCCTTTTTGCAAGGTGGCC
This sequence comes from Laticauda colubrina, assembly GCA_015471245.1. Taxonomy (NCBI): domain Eukaryota; kingdom Metazoa; phylum Chordata; class Lepidosauria; order Squamata; family Elapidae; genus Laticauda; species Laticauda colubrina. The sequence goes on from BLBF01000072.1 coordinate 10,850,936, forward strand.
TCGGGCGCTGCCCCAGCTGGGCCTTCGGGCGCCTTCCGCGCGCTTGGGACTACAGTTTCCAGCATCTCTGGCGTAGAGGGTGAATGGCAGAGGATTCTGGGAGTTGCAGTCCCTTCCCAAAATGTGGAGGGCGCTTTCCTTGCCTGGGTTTCTTCGCTTGCAAACCCGTGGCTGCATCCGCTTCAGATACTGACTTGGATTAAGGAAGGTTAAGGTTGGCTGTTGGCTTCTTTGTGTTGGGAGAACGCAACACAGTCCTTTGCCAATGCAAACCATTTGAAAAACTCCCAAGCATCGCCGGAGCCGGTGTGTGTGTGTGTGTGTGTGAGAGAGAGAGAGAGAGAGAGAGAGAGATTTGCACTCGGGGATCAGAACAAGTGGGCCGTGATGTGGGTTCCGCGAGTCCTGAAGTGTTTTGAGAAGTTTGTGATAAAAGTTAGTCTGCTCAACAAAACAACATGGGCAGAACGTTTGCACCTCTCCTTACTACATGGGTGTATGTCTGGAGTAGGGAGCTGTGTCTGGATATGTCTGGAGTAGGGAGCTGTGGCTTTGAGCCTTCTTCGACTCTGGCTGGGAGTCCTGGGCAGAGGTGAAGTCTGCATGCACAACTCTGATCTGTGGCTGCAACATGTGCGGGATAAGAATAGTAGCTTTAACTTTTTTCCAAGGACTTATGATGCACTCCAATTTGTTTGATGGCTGGTCTTTTTTTTGGGGGGTGGGGTGGGGTGGGGGGCAGAAGTCATTCTTATCCTAAGCTAAGCATGGCTCCCTTTTTACTATGTGGTGCTGTGCCTTTTTGGGGGCCAAGGACAAGGAAAGAAACAGATGATGTAGCATAAACAGGTAGCCCTTGACATGACCACAGTTGAGCTCAACTGTTGCTAAGCAATACAGCTGAGTTTTGCCCCATGTTATGACCTTTGCCACAGATGTCAAGTGAATCATTGCAGTTGTTAATAACATGTTTTGTTAAGCGAATCTGGCTTCCCCACTGACTTTGCTTGTCAGAAGGTTGCAAAAGGTGACCATATGACCCTGGGATGCTGCAACCGTCATAAATATTGCCAAGTGTCTGAATTTTCATCACATGATCGTTGGGGTGCTGCAACCGTCATAGGTGTGAAAAATGCTGTAAGCCACTTTTTCAGTGCTGTTTTAACTTTGAACAGTCACTAAATGAATTATTGTAAGTTGAGAACTACCTGTATATGCAGGGTTAGGACTTTCTGCTAGGACTTTAATGAGGGGGGAGTAGATTTAAATATTCATGCTTCAGCAGCACTCAAACCTTTGAGCCTCATTCTCTGGATAACTTACAAATGCTGCCTCAAGGGCATTCCCAGGTTGCCTCTCCCTGCAGCTGCCTTTTTACATTCATGAGCATACAACTTGGGAATGGCATTGGAACAGCAGTATTGAGCTTTCTGGCAGACATGGCTGCCACAGTGCTTTGTGGAGGTGTATATTGTTTGTACCCATAAGCTTCATGAAGTTGTTTGCATGCTTTGTACAGCTTTAAATTTTGTGTCTTTCACACCTGAAAATATGCAGAAACATAGCTAGTTTTTAAGTAGTTGGGGAAGGGTTCAGAGGTCACTAAATCATGGCTATGGAGCCTCAGATTACCCACTCCTGTCTGAAATGAAGAAAACTTCCTAGAATATATTTATGATCTATCTAAAACTGAGTATCAGAGGATGATAGATAGCCAGGAAGGATAGATGATAAATGTTGACATGTGGGTAGATTGGTTAACTATTACAGTTTTACAATGAACTTAAAAAAAAAATATATTGGTTTTTAAAACAAACATAAACAAACAAAGCATAAAAACATCAAGCCATCTTCCATATATATATATACATACAGTGTGCCGGTTTACAAATTGTTTTGTGCTTCCATTTCATAGTCTTCAATTACAATTACATTGTATATAATCTTGTATTTTCAATCAAATATTAAATAAATTAATATCATTAATCATTTGACCATACTTTTATTCATTCATGTTTTACAGAATAATCATATTTTACTTAATTTGTTTTATGACAGTTCATATCCCAAATCTATCCTAGAATCATTTTGTAGATATAAGAAAAGAATACATCTTTATATATTTATTATTTTCGAAAAGTCTACATATTTCATTACTATCTTTTATTGTCTAACCATTGATAGATCCCAAATTTTATAAAATTGTTTATCATCTTGTTCTCTAATTTCAAGTGTTAAATCTCATATCAGCACATTCCAATATTTTCTTAATGATTTCCTCCTGTGATGGTGTTTTCTCATTTTTCCAGTTTTTAGCAAATACAATCCTAGCCGCTGTTAATACATTTACAATCAGGTATTTCAAGTCTTTACTGAAGTCTTTACTCTTTACAAGTCTTTACTCTTATATATCAGGTAAAATTCCCAATAAAAATATATCTGGTTTCAAATCTATATATTTTTTTGTCATTTTTTCCAACCATGTGTAGATTTTAGTCCAGTATTTTTTAGCATCCGCACAAGTCCACCACATATGGTAATATGAGCCAGGTGTCTGATGACATTTCCAACATTTTTCGGATGTATTCTTGAACATTCTTGCTATTCTTGTCCGGGAAAAATGCCAACTGTAAAACATCTTATACAAATTTTCTTTGTATGCTGTTGACATTGTCATTTTATAATTTTGAGACCACAATTTTTGCCATTTCTCTAGATCAATCCCATATCCAAAATTCTTCCCCCAAGCAATCATAATTTCTTTAACTTGTTCTTCTTCTAGTTTAATTTCTAATAAAATATCCATACAATTTTTTAATCACCTTTTCATCAGTACCTGTCAAAATCTTATCTAAGTCAGTCAGTTTATCATAGAAACCTTCTGTTTTAGAGTCTTTATCATACCTTGAATGTATTTGCGCTATGAAAACCAATTCATCTTTATACCTTGTTCCTCTAGTTTTTGTATAGATTTTACCCTTTTCATTCAAAATTTCCCTATATCTAACTGTTTGTTCCTTTTTGTATATTATAGGATAAGAAAATGCTTCAATAGTCAATAGCCAGACTGGAATTTTCAAATAATATTGTCTTTTAATCTTCTCCCAGTTTAACCACAGAGACTCCCGTATATAATGTCTTCTAAAATACCCCTGTGTTTTCGTTCCTTTATACCATAAGTATACCATATTCTGCATTGAAGAAGTGTACAGTATATAATATCTGCATGCAGGAATGTCTTACGACAGTGGTGAATTACACCCCAAATGAAGCAATATAAAAGGAGAAACTGAGTCAAATAACAGTAGTAGAAAGCAAGGCAGGAGTTTCTTGCTGAGCCATCCTGAGGGAGAAAGAAAGCTTGATTTGGGATCCTCTAGTTTAGCATTGGAATCTAGGGCAGTGATGGTCCGTGGTTTCTAAGAGGTCTTTCCAAGCCCTGTCTGGATGTGCCAAGACTGCCTTGGAGACCTTGTGCTTCAGAATGGATTCTCTATCTCTGTGCCAAGGCACTTCTTATTTTCTAAAGGTGAGACTTGAGGCTGGCCAGTGCTACTGAATGGAGCATTTGTAATTGGATGACAATCCTGTACAGTTGTTTTGCAAACAGAATTAGTTGGAATGGAAGCTGTATTCCAAAAATGTAGACATGAAATAGCCTTAGCTGCTTTGTACTTTGTTGGGATGGCAAGAGTTTTTTTTTTTTTTTTGTATACTACTTCAGGAATAAAAGTAAATTGGAGAAAAAAATGGTTGAAATTATAAATGCCAGCCTTGTGAGATCTTCCTGGACCTGATTTCTTCTAAAGATAAACTGCAATCCCATGATTCTCAAGGAGTCATAATCTGACATATCTGGAGATTGAAAGGTTCATGAATATTAACATATCTATCGCTAACAAAGTTGCATCTCTTGCAGAGTCACAGCAGGAGCAGAGTAATTTTTCTTACATTTGATATACTCAGGATACTATAGATGGTCTACTGAATTGGCATTATTTTCTTTCCCTTGTTTTACAGTTCAGTTTATCAGCCGCTGGAACATTTCCCAAGCATGTGAAAATAGTGGAGGTCGGTCCACGGGATGGCTTGCAGAATGAAAAGGCAAGTGGCCTCTGCTAAGCTATGTTTGGCTTGTAGCTGAAATCTGCAATAAGTGGCTTTGGTGGTTTTATGCTTGTGAAATGAACGTTTTGACATCATTGCTGTTTTGATTTTTTCTCTGAGGTAAAACATTGGCATAGCTTAAAAATTCAACCCTCAATCTGTGTTCCCAGAATTCCTATTAGTTTAACTACTTGAAATATGCTGGAATGTGCCAGTAAACCAGTGTTTACCAAAAATGCCCATTTGGGAGAGTGGATTTAGACATGACCATGTGATTTGCTTCATGACCACCCTAAAAGTGGTCAAATGACTGAAATTCCAGTCCCAATTATGGTTTGTAAGCTGAGCACTAGTTGTAAGCAATGAGGTTGTTAAGTGAGTTTACACATCACTATGCCTGATTTTATAACTCTTTTGTTATAACTCTTTTGTTAATCAAATCTGGCTTCACTCTTTGACTTTGTTTTTGGGAGCCAACTGGGTAGTAAATGTTGATCACATGACCTGGGACACTGCAGCCTTTGTCATGCCGATTGCCAAGCATCCAAATTGCAATCAGGGAATGCTGCAGTGGTTATAAATACAAAGACCAGTCATAAGTCCCTAATTTCAGCACTGTTCTAACTTTGCGCAGTTGCTAAATGAGTGGTCATATGTCGAGGACTTAAATGTATGCAGAATCACAAGAATGGAGCTTTATTTGCAATAGGTAAACATTTGGGTCAGTCTCAAAGTCCATCTGGCATTGGCAAACCTGAGAAAAGGAAGTGTTTACAAATCTGATTGATGTCACAAAGTCAACAAAATTAAATCTGGCAAATGTGTTCCTGTTTATTATAATAGGTATGTTGTTTCTGTGTGGCTGTTTGTTTGTGAGCTCCATTTTAAAAATCTACGGTTAGGGAAAGATAGTATAAAGGAGCAAAAAAACGGGAAATATTATAGAATGTAGTAATTCAGTCAACAGCTAAATATCGATAAGGAAATACAATTATAGAATTGCTATTAAAAGGGGAATTACCTCTCTCTTTTCAGAATATTGTTCCCACACAGGTGAAAATTGACTTAATCAACATGTTGTCAGAGACTGGTATCTCCATTATAGAAGCCACCAGTTTTGTCTCTCCGAAATGGGTACCACAGGTCAGTATGGAAAAGAACGTAAAGAAGTTGTCTACACAAGCTATAATTACTTTGCTCCTTCGCAAGATCTAGTTCGGTTTATTCAACATAGCTTAATAAAAGCAAATTTTGGCTTCATCTTTGGTATAAATGAATGTCTCAGCTTGGTTTCTTTCATAATGAGAGGCACAATTTTATGTTTTCCTGCTAATTGCAGTAAATGCAAGTTCTAAGGGCTGGAGGTGCACCAGGGGTGTCCAATCTTAGCAACTTTAAGACTTGTGGACTTCACCACCCAGAATTCTGGGAATTGAAGTGCAGAAGTCTTCAAGTTGCCAAGGTTGGATATTCCAGTTCTACACTTACAAAGGGTGATTAGTCATCTCAATTTAGTACAGCATGTGGTGGGATTATCTCCGAGGAATTTAAACCTGTTTTTCATTTTGGTACCTAGATGGCTGACCACACAGAAGTTATGCAAGGCATCAGGAAGGTCTCTGGGGTCAGCTACCCTGTTCTGACACCCAATCTCAAGGGATTTGAAGCAGCGGTAAGAAATCTGCAGTCAAAAAGTTCCCAGGTCCTTGCACTAGTGGGGAAGGTACTAATGAGCGGAGCTATAAAACCTGTGGCGCTCTTTTGTACTGCTTTTTGATAGGTACAGGAAGTCCTCAAGTTATGACCATAATGGAGCCTTCCCATTACGGTCGTAAGTTGTGACAAGTGAATCCATGGTTTGCTATGGGCCAGTTTTACTGAAAATGGGAAGTAAAAGTGCCGGTTTTGAACAAAACTGTCTAAAATTGAGCTCATGTGACCACAGGGCCTCGAAATGGCTGTAAATATGGCCTGGTTGCCAAGCACCCAAAATGCAGTTATATGACCCTGGGGGACACTCCCCGCAAACTATCAGAACTTTGAATCCAGATAAAAAGTACCTCCCAGTTCAGTCCATCAGAAGTTCAAATGGTCACCAAGCAACTTGTCATAAGTCGAGGAATACCTATCTGTCTTCTCTATCTCAATTGAAGAAGCAGATCCATACCTTCACCCAGGTAGATCATTAGCCTGAACTGAAGAGCTACAGCTGGCTCTCCCATTCGTTGCTTTGGCACTGCCTTTCTGATTTCTCATCCAGAGTTTCTGCTTCCCTATGTCTTGAGGAAGGGGTTGTCTGGAAGACTTTGTGTCCCAGCAGGTTGGCTTGGTGACCTTGGCCAGTTACACTCCCAGCCTATCTCACTCAGAGAGTTGGTGCTGTGGGAAAAAACAGGAGGAGGGAATATTAGGTATGTTTGTCTTCCTGTGGTAGGGGGGAGGAGTGAAGAGGGGACTGAGCTTAGAGTCCTTGCACTGCAGGAAGCAGGAGAAGCCTTACACCTCCAGAATCTCTGAAGTCTTATCTGACTAATCCCAAGAGAATCTGGCAAGATTCTTGTAAATAGGCATTGCAACAACAAAGAAGAAACTTTTATTAGCTCACAGAGTTGTTCTGATTCCTTGTGCCTGATACTTATATAAAGTAAGAAAGGTGGGATAACAATCTGATAAGTACATAATGGATAAACTCATCACAAGGGGAGAAACAAGTGCTGGGCTTTTCTGAACAGAGAAATGTATAATATCTAAGCTCTCTTTTGTATTGTTGGTAGGTGGCAGCCGGAGCCAAGGAAGTGTCAATTTTCGGAGCAGCTTCGGAGCTCTTCACAAGAAAGAACATCAACTGTTCCATAGAGGAGAGTCTGCAAAGATTTAGTGATGTTCTGCGGGCATCCAAAGAAGCCAGTATTCCAGTCCGAGGGTAAATATTAGCCCTGCATGCTGATTTGGGTGAGGAACAAGCATCCTTGTGTGTAGCCCATGAGAAGGAGGAAGGAAGGCTGAGACATGGACAAAAGAAGGATCTAAGCAGGAAACTATCCAGCATCCTTTCCAGAAAGCACACAAATGTTCCTCTTAGCTCCGTCTTCCCAATCTAGCACTCTTCAAATGTGTTTAGCCTGCAACTCCCAAATTTTCAGGCTGTCTTGGAATTCTGTTTAGCAGTTAGTGGCTGTAAAAATATTTACAGAACCATCACATGCCGGACATGAACCCTGGACATGAACTGTTTTAACTCCTTCCCTCAAAACGACGCTATACAGAACAACTAGACACAAGGACAGTTTTTTCCCGAAAGCCATCACTCTGCTAAACAAATAATTCTCTCAATACTGTCCAACTATTTACAAAGTCTGTATTACTATTACCATTAATCTTCTCATCACTCCTTATCACCCATCCCCTCCCATCTGTGACTGTATGACTGTAACTTTGTCACTTGTATCCTTACGATTTATATTGACTGTTTCCTAGTATGATTTGTTTGCTTATTGTATCCTATGAGTATTATTAAGTCTTGTACCTTATGATTCTTGGCTCTTGACTAATGTATCTTTTCTTTTATGTGCACTGAGAGCATTTGCACCAAGACAAATTCCTTGTGTGTCCAATCACACTTGGCCAATAAAAGAATTCTGTTCTGTTCTATTCTATAGAATATAGAAAATTCTGTTCTATTCTAAATAGAGAATATAGAAAATTCTATATTTTCTGTTCTATTCTGTATTTTCTATTCTACTATTCTATTCTATTCTGTATTTTCTTCTCTTCTCTTCTCTTCTCTTCTCTTCTCTTCTCTTCTCTTCTCTTCTCTTCTCTTCTCTTCTCTTCTCTTCTCTTCTCTTCTCTTCTCTTCTAATAAACAGTCTCTTCCTTCTCTGTAGATGTTTTTAAAAATCCTACATGACCTGGTAACTTCCCCACATACTAACTGTGGGAAGAGGTTGCATTGCACCTGTTCCCCCCATCAAAAGATATTACGTTATGGATCGATGTCTCATGAATGAAACAAAGGGAGGCAGGGGCTGTTATTTTTCATTAACTGGCCTCTATGACTTTACATAACAGCATTGCATTTTTCTTCCCTTCTCCATGCAGCTACGTCTCCTGCGTTCTTGGCTGCCCTTATGAAGGAAAGATTTCTCCTGCTAAAGTGGCAGAGGTAAGTTCGTGATATAGGCCTGTTCAGAAGAAGTGTTATTTCTGGTAAACTCTACTTTTCTACAAAAAAACCTAAGACAAGCCTTTGAGAAGAGAGTTAAATCTCACCACACATGTATTGTCCTACTGACTGAGTAGGATTTGCCTTCTGTTCCGATTTCATTGCAAGGACAGGAGAGAGCGCAGGTTAGACCAGAGCTCTCCAACCTTGGCCACTTTAAGCCTGGTGGACTTCAAGCAAAGCTGGCTGGAGAATTCTGGGATTTGAAGTCCGCCAGGTTGGAGACCCCTGGGTTGGAGGATCTGTATGGAGAAAGTTCCATGTTCTATTTTAGCATCCTACAGTATCTCTGGAAAGGCTGCTTGTTTGTACCTAGCCAGGCCTTGCTGAGCTGCTTTAACTCACCACAAACAACACTGAATTAGATGTGAATAAACCTCTTGACTTGGAATGAGGGTCATAAATATCCAACCCTCTGATCAGCAGCTGTCAGTGAATGAGGAAAAACACACAGTGCACCTCTTTGCATGGGATAAATTGAGCTCATTCCCCCTTTCACCCCGTTGTTTTTGCGATGTGTTAGAGTTCAGTTTGAATGATGCAAATTGAAATCCCAGAGGTTAAAACTCTGAAAGCTGGCTTTTCCCTGAAGAACTAGCCTTATTTTATCCAGGTAGTCCTCAACTAATAGCAATAGCAATGGCACTTAGACTTATATACCACTTTGTAGTGCTTTATAGCTCTCTCTAAACGGTTTTATGGAGTCAGCATGTTGCCCCCAACAATCTGGGTCCTCATTTTACCCACCTTGGAAGGATAGAATGACCATAATAACACCTGTCATGGAGTCCAGAATTTATGTCATACATCAAAATAGTTCTAAGCCAAGGCTCTCATGTGGCTAGAACCAATTTTACAACTTTTTTGTGGTTGGGCGAATGCCATGGTTGTTAAGAAAACACCACTGCAACGAGCTGTAAAGTTGAGCCATTTGCCAACTGCCCAAAATGTTTTCCTGTGGCTATGGGGAGTGTGTGTGTGTGCAGTTGGAATTTGAGAATTGGGTTTTATGTAGCTTTTGGGAGGGTTGTCATAACTTCAAACAGTTGCTAAGTGACTGTTCATTAAGTGAGGATGACCTATTATGAATATTTTTGATTTTACGGGTTGTGTGCCTATGTTATCCATTGCTTTAATATTGAAGTATTTTTTTTATAAGCTAAAATGGATTGCTGTAAAATTCAGATCACGGAGGAATCTGACATGGGTTGAGGACAAGAAGATTTCCAATCTAAGGGAAATTGATTGTGTGAACAAGTAGATGTAGGTTTCTGGATCAAGATGGAAGGCTTGATTTGGGTGGCATTGATGGCTACGGCAGTTTTTATGATTTGGAATCTTCATGATCTAAATTGTACTTTTCCTATGGATTCCGCAGGCAAGATTCCACAGATTGTGTTCTCAGTCTCACCTGAGAGGCTCAACTTGGGGGCATCTATGGAGATTCCCAATCATCCAGGTCATAGTTGTCCCAAAGGTGTTTTTTCCGAAAAGGCAACTGAACTTTCTTGGTGTTTTCTTGGAAAACATGTTGCTTCTGTTGAAGTAATTCCCCGTTAGGAGAATGAGCGCACACAGGGAGACGTAGTGAGAGTGGTGAAGAACAACACACAACCAGCACACAGATACACTGTGTAGTAAAAATGTAGGTTTTTACTTCCAGTAAACGGTTTAGCAAAGTCCAAACACAATTCAAGTCATTCATGGTTAAAGCAGTCAGTTTTCAGTCCAGGGATAATCCAAATAACAAAGTCCAGTATCATAAACAGTTCAGGAACAGACTTACATCAAATCCAAGACTAACGATGATCAGCACCAGTCAATAGGAAAATGCAGGAATGGCAACACTCTCCAGAACAGAACAGAACAACCCAGGTTTCTGGCTCCATCTTATGGCCATTGGAGGAACCACACCCAATTACCATTTTAGCATTCCCTTAAAGAGACAGTATTAAAATGTCTATCCTGGTTTATATATTTTCCAACCCAACTGTTAGGTGACTTACATTCCTAACAGCTTCACATCAAAGAACTGAAGAAGCATTTTGGATGAGAAGCAAAATATTTTCAAAGAAAACACCAAGGAGTCCAGTCGCCTTTTGACAAAAAAAAAAAACAAAAAAACTTTGGCTCAACCTGAAGTTCTATATTTACCTGCCATTTGCAGCTATGGCAAGAGAAATTGGGCAAACTGGACTGAGCACCAGTTCCAGGGAAAGAAAATCCTGAAGATGAATCCATCCTAATTATTACAATTGTCTGTCGAATTTGCAAAAGAAGAAATACAATAAGAAGCTACATTAAAAAAAAAAATCTTCTTTGTGACAGGTGTCAAAGAAAATGTATGCGATGGGGTGCTATGAGATTTCCCTTGGCGACACCATTGGTGTGGGGACTCCAGGCAACATGAAGGAGATGCTGTCTGCAGTCATGAAGGAGGTGCCCATTGAAGCTCTTGCAGTTCACTGCCACGACACTTACGGACAAGCTCTTGCCAATACACTCGTAGCACTACAGGTGAGTTTTCATTCAGTCTTCGAAGCAATCTTTAGACCAGGGGTTTCCAACCTTGGCAACTTTAAGACTTGTGGACTTCAACTCCCAGTGTTCTTATATAAGTGGACTTGTGGACTTCATAAGTGGACTTGTGGGTTTCTAAGTGGACTTGTGGACTTCAACTCCCAGAATTCATAAAGTGGACTTGTGAACTTCATAAGTGGATTTGTGAACTTCATAAGTGGACTTGTGGACTTCAACTCCCAGAGTTCATAAAGTGGACTTGTGGACTTGTGGGTTTATAAGTGGACTTCAACTCCCAGAGTTCCTCAGCCAGTTTACTGACTGAGGAACTCTGGGAGTTGAAGTCCACAACTCTTAAAGTTGCCAAGGTTGGAGACCCCTGCTTTAGACCATGGGTGTCAAACTCAATTGTGTCACATATCACTGAGTTTTTTTCCTTTGCAGAGCCGGGGTGAGCATGGCCTGCACATAAGGCATTCAGCCTACAGGCCGCCTGTTTAGCACCCCTGTTTAGACATAGTCCTTGACTTATGACTGACACAAAAAAAATGACGTCAGGGTGGAAAATCAGAAGGCCAGGCAGTTCAAGGTTTATTGCAAGTGTGTGCTCTCTACAAGAATGTGAATTATTAACTGCTAAAGGAAATTAATGGGAGATAAGAACAGAAAAGAATTCAAGGAGGGATGGACTTGGGCAGGAAGGGATTCAAGATTGATGATGCATTTGACCCCTCCCTTTGGGCTCAGTCGGGTGAATTTCTTCAAATATGGATTCAAAGTTCCCAAAGTGACGGCCCCCCTCTGCAATCATGTGACCGAACTTCTGATGCTCAGCAACAAAACTCCATTTGCAGCCATAGTCATGAGACTGCATTTTATGACTGCTAACAATATTTGAGCATTACGGTCATATGTACCTGTATTACAATGAAAACAGTTTGCTCACCATCTACCTTCTCTAAATCAAATCTGAGCATCAGACAGGTCCTGTGAATGAAAATATCGGTCGGTAAAGGAGGCATATATATGGAAGATAATGCAGTATTGCAGGCAAACTCTGCCTACAGCCTTGAATTCGATCCTGACTGGCTCAAGGCTGACTCAGCCTTCCATCCTCTGAGATCAATAAAATGTGGACCCAGATTGTGGAGGCAAGGTGCTAACATTGTAAAGCACCCAGAGAATGCTGTAAAGCACTTTAGGGTGGTATATAAGTATGTACTAAATCTATATATAAAAAAGCAAAATACCACTTATGCATCATCACAAAATCTCTAGAACTGTAAAGCCTACAAACTTGAAATTTGGCACATATGTTCCTCTTGGCTTCTAGGTGTTCACTAAGAAAGGATTTTGTGAAATGACCATCAGAACATTAGTATTTCCTATATTATTATTAACGTGCTCTGGTGCTAAGGAGTTCTATTCCCCCTCCCCATCTGAAAATAAATCTGTTCCAAATGCAAAAACACAAGCAGAGGAGAGGAGTTTGTTTTAGTTTCATAGCACCAAGCAGCTTTAGTACAGTTGTTCTAAGCCACACCCAGGCTCCTTGCTGTCTCCTTGTTCACAGAGCAAATGCTGTTTCAGTTTCCAAACAGTCTCAACTCTCTCACACACTGACAGGACGCTAGCCAGATAAATACTGATGGATGCTGGTAGATAGAGGCAGAATTTCCCTCCCCCTTATTTTCCTCCCCACAAACTAAACCCGACCACATAGTTTCGTAGTAAAGTATGGGTATCAAGCTGGTAATACGTATTTTTCAAGAAAAAACAGAAGAAAAACCTTTGGATCTTCAAAGGCTTCCTGTAATTTCTCACGATTGATTGTAACAATTGCAAATGGTTCTTCAAGGGTTCTGTTGTTTCCGTTTGCAGATGGGTGTGAATGTGGTCGATTCATCGGTTGCTGGCCTCGGAGGCTGTCCTTATGCTCAGGGAGCATCAGGAAATGTGGCAACAGAAGACATGGTGTACATGCTGCACGGCCTTGGGGTTCACACAGTAAGTGAGAAACTGCTTTAGTTCTCTATCCTCAGCTGGCCATCGGAGGTAGGCATCAGCAGATAAAACCTATGTTACCAATCTGGAAATCTGGAAATCCTAAAAGTGTGAAAAATTAATTAGCGGGATAGCTTAGCGGCCTTTTTATTTATATCCCACCTTTATATTTTTTTTATAAGCAACACAAATTGGTGAACATAACCAATACTTCTTCCTCCTCCTATTTTCCCTGCAACAATCCCCTGTTGGGTGAACTGAACAGAGAGAAAGTGATTGGCCCAAAGTTGTCCACCTGGCTTTGATGGCCCAGTTGGGACTACAACTCTCAGCCTCCTACTTTCAAGCCTGGGTGCCTTAATTACTACACCAAATTGGTTTTAGCCTAAGTTCTCCACTATTGTGCAAAAAGTCAATTGCTCTAAATTCATACAAGGCACAGAACAAAAGTGCTTCCCAAAATTAATACTAAGCATGCTTAAGATGTGTGAATGTAGCTGTAGGTTTATAGCTAAATTTAGTAAGTGTATTGTATGAATCTAGCCAATGGTCACATCCATTGCATGAGACAAACATACATTGCTTCTGAGAACAAATGGCCCATAAGAGAAAAGCATTTGTTTGCTCCTGCATTTAATAAAGTTACTGCTCCTTTGTAAAGTAAAACACAATTTACTATTCCCCTGGTTTGACTTTATTATTTTTAATTCTGTAAAATAAGACCAAAACTAAATAATCCCCAGAATTTAGAAATTTAATGTTTGTTTAAAATACTCTATATTAATCAACTACAGCTACACTTTAAAATGTCAGTAAATAAATCTCCCAATTAAAGCTTGTAGCTCTTTTGTTCCCCAGCATATCTTAACCAAATGTTGTTTCACACATGAAAGGCTTCTAACCCACATCTACTCTTTAAAGAGTATGAAAAGAAATTTGAGACTACTGTCCTCAAAAGATTCTGCACTTGAGTCTTTTAGATGTTTCTGTAAATGATCCCAACCCACATGAAATAGAAGCCTGGCAGAATATCATACAGATCATCCTTGATTTACAATAGTTCATTTAGTGACCACCAGGGGTGGGATTTTACCAGTTTGCACCTATTTGCTAGAACCGGTTAACATTCTAAGCAGTTCGGAGAACCGGCTGTTAGAAGAAATTACTGGCCTAATCCTGTAAGGAAGGCAGGAAGGAAACATTCTGGTGTTGCTTACAGAAACTGCCTTTCTGTTAACCCTTATCACATTCTTGGCAGGACTAGACTTCCTGTCTCAGGAACCTCTCTGGAGTTTTTCTCCCCTCCTTTGCTGGTACTTTGCTTGTGTGGAGTCACCATTCCAAGTTACAATGGCACTGAAAAAAGTGACTTATGACCATTTCTCACATTTATGACTGTTGTAGCATCCCCACAGTCATGAGAGGCCAGGCGAGGAGATGCGTGCCTCGATGTGAGTGATATTGAGCTGCCACGCCCAGCCAGTCACATGACCACCAAGCCACACCTACCAACTAAGCCACGCCCAAGAACTGGTTGTTAAAAAATTTGAATCCCACCCCTGGTGACCACTCAAAGTTACACTGGCACCTGAAAATGAACTTTATGTCCCTTTTTCACACTTACAACTGTTGCAGCATCTCTGTGGTCAGTTGGTTAAAATTCAGATTCTTGGCAAGTGGTTCATATTGATGGTGGTTGCAGGGTCCCAGGGTCACATGATCACCTTTTGTGACATTCTGACCAAGTGAATAGGGATTCACTTAATGGCCATGTTGCTAACTTAACAGCTGCAGTGATTCACTTCACAACCATGGCAAGAAAGATCATAAACTGGGGCACTTATTCAATTAACTGTCTTGCTTAGCAACAGAAACTTTGAGTTCAATTGTGGTTGTAACTTGAGGACTGCCTTATAGCTTTGTGAATGCAAAATAAACAGCTGTCCTTTTTTCTCCTCTTTTTAACCTACAAAAGGGTGTGGATCTATCAAAGCTCCTTGAAGCAGGCACTTTCATCTGCAAGATGCTGAACCGGAAGACCAGTTCAAAAGTTGCACAGGCCACCTGCAAACTGTGAGGTAGATCAGTGCCCTTCCTGGACTTGCTGGGAATCAAAACTGTATGGCAGTCTGGAAACTGCCGTGCTAGTATTTGTTCCCCAAACTGTACTTAAGCACTATCCATTGACTCAGAATTAAAAGACCAGAAGATGAAACGGCTGGATTTTACACTAAAAGGAAGAAGACGTTAAAAGAATGTAGAACGCCAGAGCTCCCTAGCAAATGTCTTGGATGTGTTTGAAGATGGATGTTGCAATTGTTTTAAGGGGCAAATGCATTGTTCTCACCTTTATTTTTGACCTAGGCCTCTTGTGCCTAACCCTAAACCCTGAAATCTGTTTTGTACCTGGGGCCATCACACTGCCCAGCATCACTGCCTCCAATGTTTCTCCAGCGCTGGGCTTTCTAAAGGTTTTAACTGTCAAGCTTCCCTTTTCATAAGCTGTTGGGTCATTAGGATGCTTTTTAGGTGCAGTGGTCCTGGGGAATTCTGGGAGTTGAAGTCCACACAACTTAAAAGTGGCCAAAGTTGAGAAACTCAAATCTACAAGATTTGCCTTGTCAAGCCTTGGAAGAGAAAAATGTACACTGGGATTTCTTTCCAAATAAAAAATATTTTTACTCTGGATTGAGTGTTATTTGTACTATTTGGTTTTCCTCCAATGTTCTGCACAATGGAACCTAACTTGAGATAGTCCTTAATTTAGAACCAATTCATTTAATGACCAAAGTTAGAATGGCACTGAAAAAGTGGCTTATGACCATTTTTCACATTTATAACCATTGCAGCATCCCCGATCAAAATTCAGACGCTTGGTAACTGGCATGAATTTATGACGGTTGCCATATCCCAGGGTCGTGTGATCTTTTGTCAAAGTCAGTGGGGAATCCAGATTCACTTTATAACTAAGTTACTAAATTAACAACTGCAGTGATTCACTTAACAACTGTGGTTCCATTTTTTGAGTGACAGGACTGATGTTTGCAAATGTTTTTAGCGATTTTGCAAGTGGTCTGTCCACTTACGACCGACTGACCAAGAGCATGTTGGATTTGCTTGGCACTGATTAACTTGTTGCTGGACTTTCAACCTTGCAGTTTGGGGCTGCTCCTATCACTGAGCTTTGCACTTTAGCACTACTATTTTGGGGATCGATCTTAGGGCCCAGCTTAGGTCCCACACATGAAGATAAATAAGGTCCCAGACTGAAGCTGTATGGGTGGGTGTCTGGGGTGCTTCTGGATGTTTGACCCCCATTTCCTTGTCTGAGCTGGATATTATACTTAGCCCAAGGGTGTCCAACCTTGGCCATGTTAGCTGATGTGGTTCTCCAGCAGCAGGTCTGGACAGCTGAGGTCTCTGAGAGGACTCAGATGAGGGGCCTGCGTGTGGTGCAGGGATGGAGGGAGTGGAGTGCTGCCTTCGGAGATTGTGGAGGCTGGTAGCAGTGTTGAGGAGGCCCCCGAGGAGCCTGTGTGCCCAGTGCGTGTGCATGCAGAGCTGCTGGAAGGAAAAAGCTACAGTAGAACGGGGGACTCGGGAGTAAGGCTGCAAGGTAATGGCCCCTCCCTGAGGAGATAAAAGCCAGCTGAGAAACTGGAGTTCTTTGCAGGAAGCAAAGAAGTTTTTGCACTCAAGCCTTGTGGATGTTTGGAGTATCTTGGTGTTTGGAGACTCTTTGTGTTTGAAATACTTCTTAGTATCTTTATCTTGTGTTCTTGGCAGCCTTGCGCAACCTTGGCAAGGCTTGTTCTTATTATCAGAGACAGTTTGAAACAGCCTTTTAACTGGGAAGGAACGGAATTTGTAAAGAATCATGAAAAGGTTTTGCTGTTATCTCTGTTTCATGTTTGTTTCCTTGGAACAAGGTTTTAGTCAGTTGGGGAGTTCTGGGAGCTGAAGTCCACAGGCCTTAAACCTGACACCCCTGACAGCCACTGATGATATATCACTTGCTTTGCCACAAGTTAAGCAAGAATAAATTCCTCTCTTCTCCCACATTTTTCTTCCCCAGCCATTCTAAACTCCAGCTGGCTTCTCTATCGACTTTGCTTGCCGGTAGCCAGTTGGGGAAAGTTAGAAACGGTGATCTGTCCCAAATGCATGCCACTTGCCAAGAACCCAAATTCTGATTATCTGATTATGGGGATGCTGCAACAATTGTAAGTAAGTCTCTTTTTTAGTGCCGCTGTAACTTCAAATGGTCACTAAACGAACGGTTGTAAGTCAAGAACTAGCTGTCAACAATACAGAGCTGATATTTAAAACATGGCCACTAGAAGGCAGTATACTCCAAAAGTTCACTGCTGATTTGAACCTATCCAAATACACTTTGGTTATTTAAATAACAAAACATTTAAATTAGGGCATATTATTTCAAAAAAAAAATTATATTTAACTCCTTTGTGAATATAAAGTAATTGTTATTGTATTGCTCCTAAATACTGGTCATGTTGATATGTGAACTTAAGGAATGTTTGTCTAAAATGCTGAGGTATTAAAAGGTTAAGACTACAGTTCTAGAGCCAAAATAAAGCCACATTTTGCATCCTGGCTTGTTTTAAACACTCTTTCAGAGCCCAGTTTGTAGTCATATGTAGGAAAAACATGCTTCTACAAATAGAAACAAGGTACTGAAACAGCAATTAATTGTAAATAAGACTTCTCTGGACAATGAATTTTCCAAGTCAAGCAGTCTGAAGTGAAGTCAAAGATTTAGGACTGATTACAATGCCAGTAAGGGAGTCACAAGGTTGTGGTTACTTAACAAGCCCAGATTATAAATAACTAGATTCCAAGTGTCACAATACAAAATGCTGGGATTATTTACCAAGAGAGTAACAATAGCAACAGCACTTAGACTTATATACAGCTTCACAGAGTTTTACAGCCTTCTCTAAACAGTTTACAGAGTCGGCATATTTCCCCCAACAATCTTGAGTCCTCATTTTACCGACCTCGGAAGGATAGAAGGCTGAAGTCAACCTTGTGCAGGCCAGAATTGAACTGCTGACAGTCAGCAGCCTGCAATACTGCATTCTAACCACTGTGTCACCATGGCAGTAGTGTTTCTGTGAAACCTTTCTGCTGAGTATCCACAGTCATGATCAAACCTTGCTGGAAAGTTCAGCATCTTGCTGCTTGCTCAGAAGTCACACACTTTGGCCAGGTTCAGAGATCTTGGGAGAAATTCCAGAGTGGAAGACAAGTGAGTGCCTGGGGCAGCCTTCCTTGCAATTGAGTCAGATTTCAGGATAACTTCATTTAGCTGAACTATGGCATAATCACAGTTGTTCATGCTGAACGTAACCTTGAGCATACTATAATAGGTCCTTGTGAAGGACATATTTGAGTGTTGATCGACACCCTGGAGGAAACCTGAATTTTTGCTTCACTGTTGGAATCCATCTTTCTAAGAATCTCAATCATCAAAGATACTGTATTGTATGATCTTGACCAGAGATCCTAGCCTGCCAAGGATTAAGGCCCTAATGAGGAGGAACTTAGTTCTGGAACCTGATCTTGCTTGACTGGCTTAACTTTCCTTGTTCTGGAACTTGATCAGGTCTGGTCCAGCTTGTTAAATTTGGCTAGACTAGACCTGCCAACTAACTGGCAGGGAAGGACAGGTCTTTTTAACTTTGCTGGCTGGCCATAGGTTTCCCACCAGCTTGCCTAATAACAGCTGTCTTTCCACTTCTCCAAGCAAAATTGAATATATAATGTCAGGATCTTGCTTTTGATTATTATTTTCTGACTTTTCAGCAGAGTGTGAAGATTTGGTTCTGCCAATTCGCATAGTGAAGTAACCCTGGGGATGGCTGGTGACATGAAGTTTTTTAGGCTTCTGAATTTTTAAACTTTTTAACCTTGTTAGATTCAGTTTTTCTCTGTGCTTTTAGTCCTGTATTTATATTTATTTCACTGAGGAGTGTGGTGGCTCACATGGTTAGGATGCTGGGTTGGAAGTTAGCAAGCCTGCACTTGAGACCCAAATGCTGCTGCCTGGTGGGGTGACCTCCTGTCATTCGCTCCAGCTCTTGGACAGGGACATGAAAGGAGTTCTCACAGCCATCCCCCAAGCAATGGTGATGTCACTTTCAACCTGGAAAAGCCAACAAGTGCCTACAACATGAATGGGACATGTTGTTGTAAACCACTCAGAGCAAGGGTGGGCAACTGTAGTCCTTTTATGACCTGTGAACTTCAACTCCACAGAGTTGAAGTCCACAGGTTAAATGTGTCATAGCTGTCTACTCCTGATCCAGAGTCACTTAGGCGAGATGGGCGGTATAGAAATTTAATAAATAAATAAAAGTATATGATAAATAAATAAAAACAAGTCTCACCATTTTGTTCAGACTACCTAGCCTTGGCCCTGTCCACAATCAAAGCATTGTACCTGAAGGGTTTTTCCTGTTGTGACATAGGAAAAATAATGGTTATCATTCTCAAAACAGCTGTGCAAAAATGATTAAGATACTTTATCATATCTTCAGATATTTTCATCATGCATAAGTACCAAATGTATAGTACAGTATACAGAATGGATAGTATACATTTGTACTTTTGTTGTGTTGAATTTTTTAAAAAAGGTTGTTATTGAAATTAATTGCATTGTTGATAAGCAGTCTCTATATAGTTACCAGTAGTACCACTTACAGCCATTCAGTCACCATCTGAAGATCCAGTAAGACTGAAAAATGTTATTTACAACCAGTACTTGCATTTACAACCGTTCACAATCATGTGATCAGAATTCGAGTGCTTGGTATCTGGCATGTATTCATGATCTTTGCAGCATCCCAGGGTCATGTAATTACTATTTACTACTTTCCCAAATGGTTTTCATGAAGAAAAGTCAACGTGGGAAGCCAGATTCTCTTAACATCCTGAGCAAACTTCACAACTGGGGCAAAACAGTTCACAGAATCACATGCAACTCACTTCAGCCACCATGCAAAAATTCAGGCCCTGACTGTGGATGTAAACTGAGGACTACTGTAGGATTAAGTTTATGGATACTTTATTATGATTCTTCCTTTCATATGTTTATGGCTCTTATTGCATGCCAAAACAACCAGATGTAGGGACAGGTTTTTTCCCACTCATGCTATTACTGTGCTGAACACTTGATTCCCATAGCACTGTCTTACAGCTAAGGATATTTACTCATGTAATAGGGATGTACTACTACAGTACCATAGTTCTTCATCTTTCCCATTACCTTCCCCTATTGGTATCTTATGATTGTTACTTTTATTGTTTTTCTTGTGTGCAGAGAGCTTATGCACTAGAGACACACTCTTGGTGTGTCATTTGGCCAATAAAAAATATTGTATTGTCTTAATCTGTCTTGGGAGGAGTGTAAAAGATAACTTTCTCTTTCTCATTCATGCAGGGTTTCCCAAAGCTGAACGGGAAACTGAATGCCTTATTTAATGTATGTATATTTATTTATTATGTCAAGCACGTGTTAGCAGATATAAGCATAAACATGACTATTCATACATGAAATGGGTACGAATAAAAGGGAATGTTTGGACAGGGACGGTAAGCCTATGCTTATGCTTACAGACCTCTTAGGAATGGGGTGAGGTCAACAGTAGACAGTAAGGCAAGGGTCTTCAAACTTGGGCAAGTTTAAGACTTGTGGACTTCAACTCCCAGAATTCCTGAGCTAACATGACTGGAGGAGGAATTCTGGGAGTTGAAGTCCACAAGTCTTCAAGCTGTCAAGTTTGAAGAGCCCTGGTCTAAGGCTAAAGTTTTGGGGGTTGAACTATAAAACCACATACAGCAACTCAGAACTTTGCTGTTTTCTTCCGGGCTGAGAATCCCCATTTGCAACCTCCGGCCGCGGAAAAAAACAAAACAAAACAAAAACGCTTCCTAAAACAGGACACAAAGACGCCCCATCACTTTCCGTAGCTCCGACCAAAGGATGCGTGGCAAATGGGGCACCTTTTTGGCCCTCGCCACGTTCCGTACCAAGGAGGGGGGGGGGGAAACAAGGCGGGACCAAAAAAATAAAAAAAACGGGACACGTTTCCAAGGGGAGGCAGCGGGGCGCAGGCGCGCAACCCTGCGAGGGCGTGGCCTAAAGGGGAGAGGAGGGAGCGGGGTTGGGGAGAAGCCCATAAAGGGGCGGCGACCTCGCTGCTTCGGAGGACTCAGCGGGAGATGCAGGTGAGGAGGATGCGGGCTGAGTGGCGGGGCAGCGGCTGCACGTATGAATGGCGCCCCCGGTTGGGGTGCGGTG
>BLBF01000072.1:10877114-10906255 GCA_015471245.1 Laticauda colubrina
GCTGGCTGGGGAATTCTGGGAGTTGAAGTCCTCCAGGCTTAAAGTGCCCAAGGTTGGAGACCCCTGGTCTCGACGGCTCTTCGGCCCCAGGGAAGATCAGCCTGGCTCTTTTCAGGGAAGCCGGGAGTCCCCCCTCTCCCGCCCAGCATCCACCACACCGCCTTGGCTGGGAGGCGGGTATTTCAGCCAGAAGGGAAGGGCTGAGGATGGATTTCTTTGGTTTCGGAGAAAACGTCCCGCACCTTCGTATCCCCAGAACAAGGGTTCTCTGCCTTGGCAGCTTGAAGACGGGTGGGTTTCAACACCCAGAATTCCCCAGCGTTCCCTTGCCTGGCATACTCAGGCGAGGGGATTCTGGGAGCTGACGTTCCCCATGTTCATCTGAAAAGGCGGAGAAAGACTGCTCTCGTCTGGAAGGAAGAAGGAAAATGCAGCATTCTTTAGCCTGGTCGGCAGGCAGAAACTCGATGAAGTTTGAGAAAGTGCAAAAGTTTGCTTTTTTAAACTCCTAAAAAGCAAAGTTTTGTTTTGTTTTTAATCGAGATCAACCGCTGGGGATTATGAGAATGTATGCTTGTCTTGGCAATAATGCCTAAGAGTTTCCCTATTATAGACAGACACCTTCTGTATATCGTTTTTACTTTCCCAGCCCAGGCATGGGCCATTTCATAGCTGAAATAGTTTCACACACACACACACATACAAAAAGTTTCTTGCTGAAAACAGGACTTTCCACATTTCAAATGCCAGTTTGAGATGGGACATTCTGCACATTCTTATAAGTCGGTGATATATCTATTGAACCTACAACAGCAGCTCCACCCCGTCTCACTACTTGGAGGGTCCAAGCAGACACCCAGGCAGGGCAGAGCTTATGGTGCAAAGATGCTTCTATCATTTTGACCCTCCTATCAACATTTTGGCAGTTCTATGAATTCAAACTGGTACATGTCTAATGCTACCTGCCTGAAATCTGTTCCAAGTCTGAGCAATCAGGCTATCCAATGTCCCAAAGGTGGTTTGTTTGTTTTTTCAAGACAACTGGACTTCATTTTTTCTTAAAGATGTTTCACTACTCAAAGAACTTTCTTCAGTACTGAACTGAAGAAGCTTCTCAAACGAGGACTAAAGAAGTTTCTTGGGTGAGACGAGAAACATCTTCAAGGAAAAAAGAGTCCAGTTGTCTTTTTTTGGGGAAAAAAGCACTTTTGGGACAACTTTGACCTGGATGACTGAGAATCTCCATAGACAATCTATTCAGTACTGGAGGAAGAGGACAGATAGTAATCTCAACAGTGATTTGTTTTTCTCTTGGAAGGACTGAATGGAAGCTGTTATTTTACATGGAGAAAATGTAAAGAAATTGATTGTCTTTTGAGCAATGTCTTGAATAGCCCCCATTGATCATTTGACCATTTCAGTATGAAGAGAGCTCTGCTCTGTTTGAGGGGATGCAGTAGGATACGATTTATTGTGGTTTACTTTTCTTAGTAGAGCTCTTGCATTCCTGAAGAGCACCGCACAGAAAAAAAAGAACAATATAACAATCTGTTGATTGGCCAAAGGCTGTAATAAAAATTTGATTCAGTATAACTGTCTGCAATAAAAGCAGTCTACTGAGAAAAAAATACCCAGTATAAAGCATAAAAAGAAAACAGTGGAAAAGGCGATATTTGATTGGGTGCAATTAATTTGAAAAGCAGTATGGCCCTGCAATGTTTTGAGTGAATCTGCTTGCCATTAGTTGTCATTTATAAATAGACTGGGAGGGAAGAATACACAGTTGGCAGAAAGTTCCAGCTGCTTAAATTTCAGTTGCATATTAGTATATACCATTTTTTTCCAGTAAATGTTGTATTCCAACAAACTTCACATATTGTAAATTGCTTTTGGTTGACAATATCGTTATCTAAATGGACCATAATCTGTAAGGTTCACCTAATGTGTTAAAACAGAAATAGGCACATAGGGAGATCACAGCATCCCATCCTCCCCTTATTAAAGTGAAGGACTAATGTTTAGTACAATTTATTTTTGTTGCAGTAAGGATAAATATTGCAGTAGGAGGCTCTGGAGGGAAACTACTCCAATTCCACTATTCATCTCCTCCCTAAATTTCTCCCCTTCACCAACCAAATGATGCAGCCAGAAATCAGCCAGTTTCTCAGCAAATGTATTTGAGGATGTAAGGAGGCAGTCCCATTCTCACTCTTAAACACCTAAAAGACGAGCCAGAAAAGAAAAAAAAAATCATGTCAGGGTTCTGACACATACCCTAATTAAACCATGAGCCTAGAGCCAATTTTCAAAAGAAATAGTTATTTATTAGGAGCAACATGTCTGCATGTACCCAAGTGAAGTCAGCTTTGCCTCACTTAATTTATGGCTCAACTATGACCCTGTTTCCCCTCTCCCCCCAGGGTGTGTCATACATCACATTCTCCAACGGAGCACCTTTGAGGGCTGTAGAGATCACACATCTGGAATACAGCCTTGAGAAAGGTATGCGTGGAATGTGCCTCTGGCCATAATGCTGCTTCACCAGTTCTTCCCCCTCCTGCCCATGGCAACTCGATAGCCAGCCAGGAATGCTTTACGAGTTAACATGTCCCTCCCTGCTTAGCAATTTCACCTACAAATCTCGAGCCACTTGTAGGAGACAGTTGTAGCTTAGTTGTGGGGAAGTTGCCCAACCCTGTGTTAAGTGAAAACCAAGTGAATCCCATAGTGGGCTGAGTCGAGCAATGTACCCCTATAGGTCCAGTAGAAATGTTACCGACTTGCAAGAGTGCGCAAAATGTCCCTGTTCAAACTCTTGCATGTGAAATGTGGAAGGTCTTGTTTTCAGCAAGAAACTTTTGTGTGTGTGAAATTATTTTAGATATAAAATAATATGTTTTGCACACTTATTCATGTGGATTGACCTGATAAAGGTGCAAACATTTGTCACATATTGTTTAAAAAGAGCCACAGCAAAATGACAATTGTAGTTATTATGCCCAAAGCTAAAAGTCATAAGGAAGGAAAATTTGGCAAGTGGAAGATTTCTTGATCCTCCATCACCAATTCCTGGTTGCTAATTTCTTGCACTCAGGTTCATGCATTTACCTAAGCAGAAGTGTCAAGGTTGCTTTGGCTCTAAAGTCCCTTATGGATTCCCCAGGATTGTTACATTATAGAGGGACAAACTAGAGAAATGTTTTTAAATTGATGGAATAGTAATAAGTCCTCTATTTAACTTTACTATCAATGAAATGCAATCAAATTTCATTTTGGACCTATCTTACTACTTTTTGGAGAACAGTTCTCAGCAGCGTTCAAACGGATACTACAAATTTGTTCCCCCCCACAAAAAATCTGAATCCCTGTGTTGAATGATAGTTGTTTTAACTATGGTTTGTGAACAAGCCAGTGTCGGCCAGATTCACTATCAAGCTTGCTTTAAAACTTGTTTTAAAAATAGACTAACTTGCTTCACCTGATACATTGGACTACAGGTGAGCCAATCCTATTATAAGGTGTCCTTGCGTATTAAGGAATTTGTTCTGTACCAGCTCCGGTTGGGCAGGTCTCAGCTTTGATGGATAAAACAAAGAAGCAACGTCATCCTGCCCCTTTGCTAAGGTATTCTGATTCAGGCAAATGGCCCAGGTGTGGACAAGGTGTTGCCAACTTGGCTCTGCAATTGCATGCTTGATTGTGGGTTGGCCTGTTCTGCCCACGTGGAACTGGCTGCGGGAAGTGCAACCCAGCTCAGATCTCTTCTTCCAGTGGGTGAACTTTTTGTCACCCCATTGCACCAGTCATACCAAGTGTTCAGCTTCCTGGTTTTTAATATCTCTGAGTAAATAGTGAATAATCACTATATTCTGAACCAGGTTGGCTTTTAGCCAAGTAAAAGGTTGGCGATGAAGGAAGAAAGTGAACTGCTGCAGATTCTTTTTTTTTTTAATCCCTTCTATACCTTGCTAGCAGCATGGGAGCCAAATAGCCAGGATTTTTTTTATTTTTTATTTTTTGCTCTAATCCAGAGGTCTCCAAACTTGGGAACTTTGAGACTTGTAGACTTCAACTCCCAGAATTCCTCAGCCAGCTTTGGAGTTGAAATCCAGAAGTCTTAAAGTTGCCAAGTTTGGGGACCCATGCTCTAAACTAACACATTTCATAAATACCTGACAAGCTGGTACTAAAGATTGGGCATTAGATTCCTCAACCCTCCCACCCCAGCTAGTTCCACTTGCTAAATATTTGCTCGGGAGACCAGTGTGAAAGGGTGACAGAAACCAAACCAGGGAATTAAAATATTTTTACGAATGAGGACAAGGAAGAAGCAGCCGTTTCCGGGAGGATTCACACTCTCAGCTTTCTCCTGGAAGACAGGTTTATTTGCCCTTCAGCAGAGGCAGCAGATCTAAAGCAAGCAAAATTGGAGTGACAGCATGATTTTGGCCCAGCCTGAGTGTTGATGGGTGGAGGAGCAAGGGAGAGCCAGACAGATGGCTTGTTCCTCTTGAGAAAAGGCAGAAAAGGAAAGAACTGCAACTGCAAATAGTGCTCTGAGCTTCTGTTTTGGCCAAGGCGGTGGGCCTCAATCTTGGCCACTTTAAAATGCCTGGACTTCAAGTGCTGCATGCTGGCCAGGGAATTCTGGGAGTTGAAGTCCATACGCCTTAAAGTGACCAAGGCTGAGAAACACTGTTCTAGAGCAGAGGTCTCCAAACTTGGCAACTTTAAGACTTGTAGACTTCAACTCCCAGAATTCTCTAACCAGCATAGCTGGATGAGGAATTCTGGGAGTTGAAGCCTACAAGTCTTAAAAAGTTGCCAAGTTTAGGGGCCTCTGTTCTTGAAGAAGGAAATGGTATCCTACCCTCCATTCCTTTCAGCCTGCAGTCTACCTCGGGGGTCAACAACACCCAGTCCATGGACCGGCAGTGGGTCATGGCATGCCGGAAACCGGTCCACGCAAATATGCGAAGCTCCATTCATGGGATGCAGACAGCACGCAAAACCACGTCCCCTCCGATCCACAGAAAAACCTCTCTCCATGGAACCAGTTCCTGGTGCCCAAAAGGTTGGGGGCCACTGGTCTACCTGATTGAGTAGTTAAAAGTGAGTGAAAGAAGCACTGGAGGGATGAGGCCTCAATCTGGTTCTACATGCAGAGAAACAGTTGTGCTTGGTACCGTTTTTTGTACTGGAAATTGTGCCAACCTTTGAGTCGGAGGAAGAGAGGAGCTTTGGCACAGCTTCAGATCATTCTTTGCTGCAAGAATGATCTGAAGCTGTGCTTGAGTCCTTGTTAATGGCCTTTGGACAGCTAAGTAGAGTTGAAGGATCAAAAGTCAGAGGGAGAGTATTAATGAGAAATTGAGAGTTAAGAAATAAGGAGCGGGAAAGCTATGGAAGAATCTTGAAAGCAAAAATGAGGAACTGAGTCTGGATCCCACAAACAAGTATATTTTATAGATAGGCAAACTAAGATATTAAGGAAAATTAATCAGGCACATCTGGCTGCTGAGATATCCTGGGTGTTTCAGATAGTTGAAGTTGAGTCTGAGTCTGAATCCAGGATCAAGCCTAAAACTTTGACTGGCATTCAAACTGTGGGTGTGTGTTTCAAGATGAATGTCTTCCTTGTGGCTGTGTGCACACAGACTCTCTCTTCATTGCCCTTTGGGGTGGGCAGTTCTGTCCAGGTGGCTCTCTCCGGCTTCTCAGCAGCTCTTCTTAGTCCAGTTCTTCTCTTCCTGTCAAAACCTCAACCCCGTCATTTTCAGACTGAAGTGCGTCTGTTTTCACAAAATATTATTTTCAGGGACTGGAAAATAAATAGCAATAGGTTTCTGGAACAGAAAGACAGAAACTTTTATGTGTAAAGAGAGTGGCTCTGTCCATGATTGAGCATGGAAGGGAGGAGAAGCTGGCAAAGACATGGTTTTAGGGGAAGAACTACAACATTCCTAGGTTAAGTATGATTTTGACAAACCGGTCTGAGAAGCTTCAGCTTTCTCCTGCTCCCCCAGAGATACTTAGATCAGCCGGATTTGAGTTCTCAGTCTAAATTCTGGAACACAAACAACTCTCCACCTGCTAAATATCTGCTGGGGAGGGAGGTCAGTGTGAAAGATCAGAAGCCAGACCAGGAAATTAAAACTTAAAAAAAATATGACAACAGAAAGGACACTGGTGTTTACAGAAGGATTAGATCACTCTGGTTTCTCCTGAAAATATTTTTACAGGATAACAGAGTTGGAAGGGTCGTGGAAGGTCTTGTAGTCCAACCTGCTGCTCAACCAGGAGACCCTAAACCAGCAGTCCCCAACCTTTTGGGACTGGTTCCATGGAGAGAGGTTTTTCCATGGACTGGAGGAGGCATGGTTTTGTGTGTTGCCTGCATCCCATTGATGGGGCTTCACTTGTTTGTGCAGCCCAGTTTCTGGCATGCCGCAGCCTGGAGGTTGGGGGACTCCTGCCCAATTCAGACAAATGGTTGTCCAATCTCTTCTTTAAAACTTCCAGTGTTAGAGCATTCACAACTTCTGGAGGCAAATTGTTCTGCTGATTAATTGTTCTGTCAGGAAATATCTACCCCAGAACACTTAAATGATCTGGTGTCTGAATCATGGGCTGTGGTGATTTCCTTCCCTGGCAATAAGGACATCAAATGAAAAAACGGGAAGGAGATAGGTAGGTGGAAGAGTTGTCTGTTTCTATTCCTTTTTTCTTATTTATCACAGTCTCATAACAAAACATATCTTGGTTACTGAATTAACCCATTTTCTGAGTCTGTAATCAAATGGACTAGGCTCACAGAGGGTTCTGAACTCCAAAAAAAAGAAAAGGCTAACCAAGATTAAGCATGTTGTACAAATGTAGCCAGTAGATCTGTAACTGCTTATGTTGAATTGTGCAAATGCAAACAATACCAGTTTGTTAAATGAGCTCTATAAAGGCTTATGAACATCTGGCAAGCAGGACTTTTATGAAGACTGACATTAATTAGACAGGGTGGGAAATTTAATTCATGCTCAGAGGTTGGCTTACTTTTTGCTAGGAACTCCAGCACAAGTCTGGGGAGAGGAAATACTTATAAAGTCAGATTGATGACAAAGAGGGAAGGATTCTATTATAGAAAGCTTATTCTTGGGCAGGTTATATTACTTGCATAAACCACATTTTTCTTTCTTTTTCCAACCAAGATCAATATTGATTCTGCAAACTTTGAGGGTAAAAATGATTATAGCAATAGCCATTAATTTTGTATACTGCTTCATATTATTTTACAGCCCTCTCTAAGTGGTTTACTGAGTCAGCATCTTGCCCCCAACTATGTGGGTTTCTGTTTTACCGACCTCGGAAGGATGTAAGGCTGACTCAGCCATGAACCAGTCAGGATCGAACAACTAGAGTGAGTTAGCCTGTAATACTGCATTCTAACCACTGGGCCACCATGACTCTTAGAAGATATAGAGGCGTCATTTGTTTTTGAGGAAGAAATGTGGGAATGGAGGGTATATAAAAGGGGCTTCCTGTGCTATTAAAAGCTTTCAGGAATATCAATTTATCAAGACTGATGCAAAATGCTTAAAATTTGATTTGATAGTTTCACAACAGCTTTGCAAGGTGGAAGAAAATACATTGCTCCAAAAAATAAAGGGAGCACAAAAATAAGACATCCTAGATCTGGATGAATGAAATATTCTTATTAAATACTTTGTTCATTACATATTTGAATGTGCTGATAATAATCACACAAAAATTATCAATGGAAATCAAATTTAGCAACCCATGGAGGTCTGGATTTGGAGTTACACACAAAATTAAAGTGGAAAAAAACACGACAGGCTGATCCAACTTTGATGTAATGTCCTTAAAACAAGTCAGAATGAGGCTCAGTAGTGTGTGTGGCCTCCACGTGCCTGTATGACTTCCCTACAATGCCTGGGCATGCTCCTGATGAGGTGGCGGATGGTCTCCTGAGGGATCTCCTCCCACATTTATGGATGGACTAAAGCATCCCCCCAACTCCTGGACAGTCTGTGGTGCAATGTGGCGTTGGTGGATGGAGCGAGACATGATGTCCCAGATGTGCTCAATTGGATTCAGATCTGGGGAACGGGAGGGCCAGTCCATAGCATCAATGCCTCTGTCTTGCAGGAACTACTGACACACTCCAGCCACATGAGGTCTAGCATTGTCTTGCATTAGGAGGAACCCAGGGCCAATCACATCGGCATATGGTCTCACACGGGGTCTGAGGATCTCATCTCGGTACCTAATGGCAGTCAGGCTACCTCTGGCGAGCACATGGAAGGCTGTGCGGCCCCCTAAAGAAATGCCACCCCACACCATTACTGACCCACTGCCAAACCGGTCATGCTGGAGGATGTTGCAGGCAGCAGAACGTTCTCCATGGCGTCTCCAGACCCTGTCACGTCTGTCACATGTGCTCAGTGTGAACCTGCTTTCATCTGTGAAGAGCACAGGGCGCCAGTGGTGAATTTGCCAATCTTGATGTTCTCTGGCAAATGCCAAATGTCCTGCACGGTGTTGGGCTGTAAGCACAACCCCCACCTGTGGACGTCAGGCCCTCATACCACCCTCATGGAGTCTGTTTCTAACCATTTGATCAGCCACATGCACATTTGTGGCCCGCTGGAGGTCATTTTGCAGGGCTCTGGCAGTGCTCCTCCTGTCCCTTCCTTGCACAAAGGCGGAGGTAGCGGTCCTGATGCTGGGTTTTTGCCCTCCTACGGCCTGTTCCACGTCTCCTGATGTACTGGCCTGTCTCCTGGTAGCGCCTCCATGCTCTGGACACTACACTGACAGACACAGCAAACCTTCTTGCCACAGCTCACATTGATGTGCCATCCTGGATGAGCTGCACTACCTGAACCACTTGTGTGGGTTGTAGACTCCGTCTCATGCTACCACTAGAGTGAAAGCACTGCCAGCATTCAAAAGTGACCAAACCATCAGCCAGAAAGCATAGGAACTGAGACGTGGTCTGTGGTCACCACCTGCAGAACCACTCCTTTATTGCGGATGTCTTGCTAACTGTCTACGCTTTCCACCTGTTGTCTATTCTATTTACACAACAGTATGTGAAATTGATTGTCAGTCAGTGTTGCGACCTAAGTGGACAGTTTGATTTCCCAGAAGTGTGATTGACATTGTGTTGTTTAAGTGTTCCCTTTATTTTTTTTGAGCAGTGTATCTTTGACAGACTGTTCAGAGCTTAGTAAACATATGTAATTCTCACTTCTCCAGAGCTATGGCTCTTGCTATCTCTTTGGTATTCCTGCTATTCAGGCTGCCCAATCCTTTTGCTTCCATGTAAACCCACCTTGCTCATTACTAAACTGTCCCCAGGCACCACCCCCATTTTCCAGACTGCCTTGGTCCAGATTTTTACCTGCCTTTAGCCTAGGATCAACATTTGTGAATCCTGACAAAATGCTTAGCCTTTTAGTTTTGAGTGACTTCTCTCAGGAAGGTTTCTCTTGGCACCGAATCTGACCAAGAAAATATATGCTGGAAACAGGCATTGTTGCTTCTACCCATTTTAGTGCCCTCCGGACTTGTTGAAACCACACACCCCAGAAAACCAATCTAGAGATTTGGAATGTCCATTCTGTATTCCCAAAACATCTGGAGTGTTCCAGGTTGGCCGAAATCAGACCTGGGCATTTTATGGGCCCTAGGCCACATTTAGCCTTTTGGCTGTCCTTATCCGGCCTGCATGGGTTGCTTTTATTTTGAAGCTGTTATTTTTTCTTCTTCAGTTTATATATGTTGCATGCATGCTTGCCTATGTACCTTCATAGTCCTATTGACTCAGGTCTCCATAACAGTCCTAGTTTCTCATGTGGTCTCTTGGGAAAATGAATTGCCCGGTTCTTCATAATACACTTGTTCTTCCCAGAAAAGAAACCCAGTTCTTCTCTTCATCCAAAGACTTTTCTGTTTCTCTTCAGAAAACCATGTCGGAAAAGATCCTTGTGACAGGTGGAGCTGGCTATATAGGGAGCCACTGTGTTCTGGAACTGGTTGAGGCTGGTTATACCCCGATAGTTATTGATAACTTCCACAATGCCATCCGAGGTAAGGGCGGTATCCAGGAGCTGATTGATAGCAAAATTTGCATCCAAGGCTATTGATTTCCACTTAGCACAGAGGTCTCCAGACTTGGTAACTTTACGACTATGCTGAGGAATTCTGGGAGTTGGAAGTCCACAAGTCTTAAAGATACCAAGTTTGGGGGGCCCAGATTTAGCAGAATGCTTAAATTGATGGTGAAATGCCTGGTTTTGTAGGCAAGACTGTTCAAACAACTGCTTGCTTGAACCAGTGACTCAATTCAGGCCTTATTCTAAGCCATCATGGGTTACTTTACAAATAATAATTAGTCATAAACCATAGTTTTATAAACAAGTGGTTTTATAACACACACTAAACCAGAATCAAATAAACCCCAGTGTGTAAGTTGCATCCATCTTGCAAATTATGGCTGGGTCTATCAACTAAGCTAAATAAATGTGGCTTAGTTGGAGTGAGGAGCCAACAGTGTTGCCTTCCCTACTGATTCTCATAGGCAAAGCGCTATTTCACTTTCGCCTCAGGGTGGCACTGAAACATCGGCCAAACCCTCATCTTAATATCCTTTACTGACCTCTTAAAATACTGCCAGAAAGGCCCAGATTCTAGTCCTGCTCTTATTTCCTACTCAGATAGCCACTGGGATGAAAGTGGAGGGAGTATTTATGATGGAATGACTAAAAGTCCTGGGAAAAGTGAAAGTTATTACAGGAAGATAGAGGACCATTGCAAAAGTCAAGTTCAGGGGAGGAAAGTGAAGGAGGAAAGAGACTCCACCTTGGTTATGCCAGTTATAAATTGAGCTGGACAATTGCTGTGGTGGGCTTTCCAAGGTTCTCTTAGAAATGACCTGTAAGCACTGAAGATCCTTCAGAAATACAGAGGATTGTTTCTTGAGTTTGCTTTTCTTGAAGGCCTTGACAATACCAAAGCATTTCTGAGTAAATGGAAGAGAGGAAAAGCATATCTGGCTGCTCCCAAGAGGGCGAGATGTTTGGCTTATGTGATGGGAAGCAGGAATGGTGGAGATCAGAATGTTTTCAGTCAAAAGCTAGAACAGTCCTAAGGTCCAAAGGAGCATCCAGACTAAGGGCTTGGGGAGGGTAGGCTTTCTTACCCTCTTCTCCCTAAAGAGGGCAGCAACAGACTGGCATGAGGCCGAGTCCATTCGGCATTGCGTCAAACACACTAATTCACTCTGCAGGAGAAAATATGGTGCCAGAGAGTATTCAGCGTGTGATGGAGATTGTGGGAAAGGAGATCCCATTCCAAGAACTGGATGTTCTTGATGAGAGAGCCCTTCAGGAGCTCTTCAAAAAGGTAAGATATCTCTCATATGATGATGGTTTCACTTTCCTTTTTCATTGTACCAATTATGAAACTGGCTCAGCTTCTGCAAGTAAGCTGAGTTTTTGCCTGCTGAGCAGCATCACTAACTTTGCCTAAGGAAAAGGCTCCTGTGCCTTTTCCTATCTGATTGCCCTCCTCCCTTTTTGGTTCCTCACCCCATCAATCTTGGGCAAGGTTCCTTCAAACTTTGGCAGCTTTAAGACTTGTGGACTTCAACTCCCAGAATCCCCCCTCCTCCAGTCATGTTAGCTCAGGAATTCTGGGAGTTGAAGTCCACAAGTCTTAAGGCTGCCAAGTTTGAAGAATCTTGATCTTGGGAGAGATTTGGTACTGGCCAAGGAAATTCTGCAAAGTCTCCATAGTTTGATGGTGCATCAATTTTATCGTGACTACATTGACTTCTAGTGTACCTGGTTGTGCGGAAAAACTGCAGGAAAAAATTCTAAGTAACTCAGTCCATTCTTGTTGTGGGGATATCTCTGCTCTGAGGACATGGAGGTTAAAGCTTTGGCTTGGAACCGTATGAAGGATTTTATAAGTGATTTTTGCATTTTGCATTTTCCAAAAAAACGAGCAAAGACAAAGGGGCAAAGACTCCAGTGTGTTTTTGTGCTCTGGAAGCAGCCATTAGAATGGAATGGGCAGTCTGTGGGTCACACAGACTCGTAGGCATAATGTTGGTGGCCCGGAAGTTCAGAATCATACTTCTGAAATTCAGTAGGAAAATGAATATTTCTCATTTGTAGAATGTTTTCTTCCTTCTCTAGTTTTTCCTTTGTGAGACTTTTAAAGACAGGCATAGGAGCAGAAAAACCAATGAGACACAAATACTTCCAAACTCTTGAAAAACAGTAGCCTCAGATAATGTGGGGTTGTTTTGGTGAGTCTTTGGAGGTAGAATGTAGTCATCATATAGGCCACATATTTAATAATCATTCAGATCCAGGCTTCATGTTTGCCTTCTCAGTTTAAACCACCACCCTAAAGTCATTTAATGAGAAAAAAAAACCCACAATGAAGGTGAATTTTGGTCCAAGTAACAACAGTGACATCATTTTGGTCCTCCTTCCATTTCCAGCATCACTTTTCTGCAGTGATACATTTTGCGGGTCTTAAGGCCGTTGGAGAATCAGTCCAGATGCCACTGGAATATTACAAGGTGAATCTGACAGGGACCATCCAGTTGTTAGAGGTGAGTTTCCATTATGCAAGATTATAATGAATGTTTAGCTATAGAGAGTCAATAGAAGATGGTTGTGGGGAAGGGGCTCCCACTCGGCCATCAGCAAATGTATCTGAGAAGAGCAAAATAAATAAGTCAGGATTTATACTAGGGTTTGGGTGGCCATTTTTACCAATCTGCAGATCAGAACATCTAGGGCTCAAATGTTGATAGGCCAGAATCTCTTGGTCTGAAGTTGAAATCCTGAAACTGTTAATGCGCTATACAGCAGCATCTTGCAAGCATTTAGCAGAGCCTTCCCAAATTCTCCAAATTTGTTGGACTTCAGCTTCTGTAGCCAAGTAGTACGTGGCTGAAGAATGTGGGAGATGGCTTCCAAGACATCTAGAAGCTGTCCAGTTGGGGAACAACTAGTTTATGACCTTTTAAGGCCATCTTGGATGCTAACACAAGACCCTATACCCGAAAACCATAGCATAGAGTATCCTCTCATTAAGCACTGGGATGGGAATGTCAGTTTCACCAGTCTTCATCCAGTCATGCTGGCCTGGATATAGCAAGGGCAAGGAATATTGTCCCCGTTGTCAGATTTATCTGCTGCCCCTGACCTGATTCAGAATCTAGCTCATCTGTCCTTTTTTTTTTTTGCCTCATAAGACCATGAAAGGTCACGGAGTCAGGAACATTGTGTTCAGCAGTTCAGCCACAGTCTATGGCGACCCTGTTTACCTCCCTCTTGATGAGAAGCACCCGGTCGGCAGCTGCACCAACCCCTATGGCAAATCCAAGTATTTCATTGAAGAGATTATTCAAGATTTGTGCAAGGCGGAATCAGTAAGAGATCAACAGTGCACCTTAATCTCCTTTTAGTCTGCTCTGTCCCACCAGATTTTTTTTCATCCTAGGATGTTTCTTTTTTCATCCTAGGATTGGAACGCTGTTCTCTTGCGATATTTT
The DNA here is from genome assembly GCA_015471245.1 of Laticauda colubrina. Lineage (NCBI taxonomy): Eukaryota > Metazoa > Chordata > Lepidosauria > Squamata > Elapidae > Laticauda > Laticauda colubrina. The sequence continues at coordinate 10,890,706 of BLBF01000072.1, forward strand.
AACCCTATTGGAGCTCACAAGTCCGGAAAAATTGGAGAAGACCCCCAGGGCATCCCAAACAATCTGATGCCTTACGTTGCCCAGGTATACAGATCTTAAAAGAGTTTGTGCTGCTCAATCAGCTGCACTAAGATTTTCTGAGTTTACTTTTTCATTTTCCCCCCCTATCTTCTGCCTGTTCCAGGTGGCTGTGGGGCGCAGAGAGCATCTGAACGTCTTTGGGAATGATTATGACACAGTGGATGGGACAGGTGCGTGGGGCTCAGTATCCTCCAAACTATAAAATGAAGACCCCACTTCAAAAAAAAAAAGGCTGAATGGAGAAGCTCAATGGAAAAAAGAAGCATAGCGAGTCACAATCTGGAACTTTCCCCCAAGGAAGATGTGAATATATTGTCCACCAATTCTTCTGAAACCAGTACTTACTTTCTTGCCATCTTAAACCAGGGCTAAGCACCTTTAGGAAGAAAGGCATCTCTGCTTCATATACATATTTTTAAAAACATAATAGCCCAAGACTCATGATTCCGCTATCTCCTTCTGAGACATTCCAGGACTTAATACCAGAAGATTTAACAATCCCATAAAATTTCAAGTGCTTTATAAAAGTAAATTTATTTGGGGTTGAATGGTTGCGAGTGTCATTTATGGCAACATTTTAGGAAAGTGTAAAACACTTTCCTGGTAGAATTACTTGATGGTAAACTGCTAGTTAAAGGGACAATGAAATGTACATGGACTGGATTAAAATGGAACCAGGTATATTCACCTCCTGGGTCTCAAATACTGATTTTCTTTGCTGGGAACTGAGACTTATTAGACAGCCCCTCCCAGGCCTCAAGAAATAAGACAAGCAGTTCTGGTTGAGCAAAATCCCTAAATGGCTTGGAAAAGAGACACTATTAATGCCATCCCTGGCCTAATGTGTAAAATATCTTCTGTTATATTGTATTGTATTTGCCCAAGAGAATGCACATCTCCTAAAGTTGTGGAAATACATGTGCACCAGCTGGGTGAACAGAACATTGACAGATTGTCCTCTGATAGGCATTCGGGATTATATCCATGTAACTGATCTGGCAAAGGGCCATATTGCAGCCTTGCAGAAGCTCAAGGAGAACTGTGGATGCAAGGTAAGGATGTTCTTTATAAAAGTGGCCACCCTTTGAGAAGGAAAATGCCCTGCTTAGGTTAAAGGGTGTCTTCGTAGTCATTATTTTTATTTCATTTCTGAATCTTACAACACAGGATACCAAACTTAATAGTTTTAAATCAAATGCACCCTCTGCATCCACCTGCTAGATCCACACTGAAAATAAGTTGGTGTATCATGTATTTAAGGTCTCCTTTGCTTCCCCCTCCCCTCTAACAAAGGAGCATAGAATAATATGAGCAAAAAAAATGCATTCTTACAGATTTACAACCTTGGGACTGGTGTTGGCTACTCGGTCTTGCAGATGGTCAAAGCCATGGAGAAGGCATCTGGAAGACAGGTAAGCTGACAAACGAAGATGAGATGCAGGGACTGACAGCCAATATGGGGGTCTCCTACGCCAAGACTTAAAAATGCTCAAGACTTACACCTTGAGATCTTACTGTGGAGCTGCCCACTTTCTGGAGCTTTCAACAGAAATCCACCATCTGCTCTGCTAGGTTTTATGATCAGCCTGGGACCTAACCTCAAGCAGTCTCTCACTTGGCATCTTAGCAACTGTATCCAACTCATTTCCCAGAAATGTAAAGGCAAGCTATTTATTTATTTTAGATAAACTACAAGGTTGTTGAACGTCGAGAAGGGGACGTAGCCTCTTGTTATGCAAACCCTGGTTTAGCTGAGCAGGAGCTGGGTTGGAAAGCTATCTTTGGCCTGGACAAAATGTGTAAGTAGAAACTTTCTGCTTGCTGCTCATCTTTCAAGGAAAGATTTTGCTCCCCCCTCCTGCTGGAGACCAAAATGGCCACCTACCCTTCCCGGTACGTCTTGATACCTACCTAAAGGCAAGCTGCTGGACCCTCACTGTTCCTCTCTCTACTCTCCTTCCTCTTCCTCTTGTTTTCAGGTGAAGACTTATGGCGGTGGCAGTCACAGAATCCCACCGGTTTCAGCAAGAATTAGGAGATGGAAAATGTTGCCTGTTCTTCTCATGCAACCACTAGCACATTGGTGCAGACCCAAGGGCTGACTAATTTTGAAAAAGGAAGATGGTCCATGCTCGTTTCTTCTTTCCTTTTGGGAGCTGACTCACCGCATCAGAAGAGGATGCCATTGCCCTCTTAAGTGGCCTGGTTCTCTTCTCCTCATCCCATCTCTCTGCAAGAAACTCAAGAGCCTTTTTACTGACTGAGGCGACGTCTTTTTTACTAAATGAGGAGCAACGGGACACCTAGCTGGATGTCACAGGAGGACAAAATCTAAATGTTTCCCTAGAAGCCTGGTTGGTTTTGGGGGAACTTAATCCTCAACTCTTTGGGTTTTTTGGCTTCAAGAGATGAGAGTTGCTTGGGGTTAAGAGTGCAAGATTTCAGAGACCTGGTTCTTTCATTTGAGCGGAAGAGCCAGGATACCTAAGTGGTCAAAAAGCTAAGCCTGAGGCGGGTAAAGTGGGTTTTGTCATTTATCTCCCTTTCTTTTTATAAATTATAAACTGCACTTTTTTTGAGCAAAATAATAATGGAAGTATCTCTTTTAAGATGCATACTGTAAATTTTAACACTGATCAGACTATAATCCAAAACCTGTTGAGCTTGTTGATCTCTAAAACAGACATCACAGATTCTTAGTGAAGTTTTCAATTTTTCTGGATAGCAATATAACCAAAGGTACTGCATGCAATGAAGTTTCTAACATCTTGAAAAGAGATGCTCCCACCAAATAGCTTTAAGGTTGTAAATTGAGAAAAAGCAGATGATCATAATAGTCTGACATCAGTGCAGGTAAACAGTATAGTCCTCCAGTTGTGACCATAATGGAGCTTCTCATCAGTCATTTCTGACAGTCATAAAGCATCAATTTTATTACTTTTGTGGTTGTTGAGTAAACATTGTGGTCCTTAGGTGGACTAATAGTTCACTATGGGCACAGTTTTGCTGAAAGTCATCATGAAATGAGGCTGTGTGACCTCGCGATGTTACAGGTGGCCATAAATGTGGCCCAGTTGCTGAGCACTTGAAGTACAGTCACATGACTGGGGGAAGGACAGACCTAATCACCATAACTTCAAATCCAAGTCGGAAGTACAAGATAATTCCGGTGCTTACTGCTGTGAAAGTATCTGCTCATGTTGCAAATATAAGACAAGACTGGCGTGCTCTTTAAAATATTTGCAGCAGAATTGCTTTTGCCCACTTCCATTTTTTGATGTAGGGACCAGTATGCTTCTAATGCAAATCACTACCTCTTTCCTTGGCTGTATAAATGAGTTCATTATTCAGGTTGAAGCCTAATACAGGCTTGTTTTGATACACTGAAAAAATAACCTAAATCAGTCTCCCCTCTCTTCAGAAGTGGCATTCAGCAGGTTCTGACCAGTTCTGGAGGACCGGTAGCGGAAATTTTGAATAGTTTGGAGAACCAGCAAAATCTGGAGATTTTACAGTATCCTTCCCCTGCCATGCCCACCAAGCCATGCGCCCAGACTGGTAGAAAAAAAATTTAAATCCCATCACTGCCTTCCTTGTTTCCAATGGAAGCCACTATTTTAGGCTCTGGATCAATGACCATCTGTTTACAAACAGCTTTTTGTGCAGCATAAGGAATCTAGCTCCATCTGGTTAGCATTTTTGTTTTAGCTTCTTATGCCAATTTGAGTTTACAGCTTAAGAGCAATTTTTGTTCTAATTTTCATTCTGCAAACCACCTGGTCAAAATCCTGGTATGATGATCATGATTATCCACTAGAGAAGTGATTAGATTGCCTTCAGAGTTCCTTCCAACCCAAAGGTTCTTGAATATCCGGTCTTTGTGTTAACCCAGAAGAGCAAATGACAGACACTTGTGGAATCTGCAAGGGGCAAGATGGAACAGCTCTATCTGCTTGGCCATAAATTATCTTCTTTTGCATTCCTGTTCCGTTCCTCCATTAGAAGGTACTTTTATTATTAGCTAGTATGGGCTTATTCTTTCTTAACCTTTATGGTTGTGTTCTGCCTTTCAGATTATTATACATAATCGAGTACTTCTGCCCACTCCCTGGCCAGTAATTCACAAGTGGTTTTTGAAATCCCACTGTTTTTCCCCTAATGTTAACCTTATGACGATAGTCATTTGGAGAACTCTTCAAAGTGATTTAAATGGATTTCAAGGCTCAGGACATCAGTGTTATATAATATTAATGTGCACATACATTAAAAAACCCTTTCTGGATGCTTCAAGAGTAGGAATGGGGAACCTTTTTGTAGCCATGTGAGTTTCACTTAAAAATAAAAGTTGCTTGAAGGTGGTGAAGTGGTAATATTACTAGGAAAGGGGGGAATCCTATTTTTTTAAAAAAGCTACTTGTGTTTACTAAAGCACGCACATTATTTATTCAACAGCCTCCCTTCCCCATCTGTTTTGCTGACAACACTTAGAATTGCTCTTTCACAGGCCAGAGAGGATGGACTTTGGTGAACTGTGCAGAGTTAGGAAAAAAAACAGCAAGAATAAAAAAAGCCACAAACAACTCCCCCATCCCAAAGGCAGGGTTACCGATTGGCACTATTATCAGAAAAATGCCTAGCCACTCAACCTACTACAATACAACCAACATAAGCTATGAAAAGGACACTGCCAAATATCAAAAACCTCTCACAAACAACCAACAAACTATTACAACTTCAAGGCACACAAATCAACCAAAGCTCTCCAAAACCCCTCAAGAAAACCAAAAGACCCACTTACAACTTGTCTGAGTCAGAGAAGTATAAGATTAGGAGAGCACATTCATGAAGGTCAATTAGTAGTCGGATGACACAATGAAAACTCTTAAAACTCACAACACATGGACAGATCTACCATAGTTTCAACTGGGAAACAATGAGCATTCCAGATCAAGTCAAATCTAAAAATGCTAGAGAAGTCCTGGAAGCTTAACATTCAGATAAATCAGCCATCAATAGACACAGAGATAAACCACATTTGCACACCATTCAAAAGAAACAATAAAAAAGCTAAGAAGGAAACAGATTGGAACACATCCTTTCCGACAACCTATACCAGATAAACAGATGAACACCAGACAAACAATCTAGAAAACTATAATTAAGGAACAACCAAGGAGAAAAATCATACATCCACCAACAGTGGCTCCAACAGGAGAAACTATTGTATATAGAAAGCCAATTTCAATCTCACTAGAACTGATGTAGCTACTTAGTCAGGTAATTAAACATCTGCAAGCAAACAACCAAACTTGGAGAGCATCAAGAACTGTACAGTTCAACTGTGAGCTATTCTTAAATACTTTTCAGATACTCTCAAGTGATACAAGAAGCATTTCAGTACAGATTTTAAGAGATCCCTGCAACAGTAAATATGCTATAAAAGGTAACCTTCTTTAAAGGAAGTCAAAGCTGCTCTAAGGTTGCCTGCTCCCTAAAATCAAACTTACTGAAAATCTGAATCAGATATAAGAAACACGGAAAATGGTAACAAGCAACTTGATAACAATATCCCAGAAATACTTAGGGAAAAAAAGTGTTATCAAGAATAAATGCTTTGAATAAATCATATTATTGCTGTAATACATGATTTACTTTTGAGGTGGTAATATGAATTGGTTGTTGGTTGCAGCGGCATCTAAATAAGTAATGAATTTGCAGTATTTGCTGGCTGCACTCCTGCAAGATGTTTTGTTATGGGTTGAATAAACTATAATTGCTGAAAGTGGTTTATAAAGGGCTCTGGCTAGATTCCTACAATGTCTTTTACTATACACATCATTTAAAATTAGTATATTAAGTGATCAGGCTCAAATTATGCTTCTTTCGACATGATTTGAAGACCCATCTTCAAATGGGAGAAGGCTCTGAGGTTGGGAAAGATAGAAGGGGGACAACCAGCAGCAACCAGATTAGTCTTTCTGGTTAACCTTGAGGCTTTAAAGACCTGAAGGACCAAATTAAGGACAGATCATGGAAAACATCTATGTAGTTGCTAGGACCACATTGCTAGGAGATGTCAGCAATTTGAAGGCATGTAATCAATCAAAATCACTATTAAGCTCTCTTAAAAAAAAAAAAAAAACTGGAGGGGAAGAAATGAAAGCCCTTTCAAAACTACTTTAGAGCCACTTTTGCCAGTGACAACCCTCAAGGTCTTGTTCTGATGGAAGGCCTGGCTTAGTTGCTATGCAGATGGGCACATTCATGTGGTAAAGCAACTCTGCTGACTGGTGGGTGGGATGGCCTTGATTCTGCCTGGCAGGATTTGCAGAACCTGAAGAGATGCTCTCAGAAGACAATTTCCCATAGGGAGAGAGTGCTTCACATAAAATGCAACCACAGTGAAATTTCTGGTTTTTGCTGGGGGTTACAGGAGGGAAGAGAGGCTGGATGCTCAGAGGGAAAGTTCCTGCTTGCATTCAGAATGCCCTAAATCTGAAACAATGCTCAAATAACAATGCTCAGAGAAACACTGGAGGAAAACCTTGTGAAGCAGAATGGAGAACAGAACAACTAAGAAAAATAAAATCAACCCTCCCGGAGATGAATTCTCCCTTCCAATCACCAGGAGTGCTATCTTGCACACTAATGTTCATATCATTTGTATAAAATTCCAGACCAATCCTTGGGTGCAGACAATTGCCCAAAGTTGGATCACTTCACCCAAGGCTGACTTTACTCAACATACCAGGCCAGCATGGTGAAAGCTGCTATAAGCATATTCCAATAGAGAGGCAGAGCTCAGAAGCAGTAAAAAGCTCTTTCTCTGTCTATGGAGATTCTCAATCATCCAGGCCATGATTGTCCCAAACCGGACATTCATTTTTTTGGTGAAAATATTGTTTCTCATCCAAGCTGCTTTTTTAGCTTCTGAAGAAACTCCTTGGATGAGAAGCTAAATATTTTCAAGGAAAAAACCAAGAGCCCCATTGCCTTTTGAAAAGCACCTTTGGAACGGCTCTTTCTCTGGTTATTGAGCATCTCACAGGCAGTCAAGTCCAGATCACCCCAAGTTTCACATGTTCGTAAGAGCTGTTAAACACTTAAAACCCTCCATGCAGGAAAAGGTGATGCCCTGCAACTAGACTTTAACAAACCAAAAGGTGAGGCACCAATGGTGGTTTCTGTTTAATCTTGAAGGAACACAAAAATTAAAATGACATACAAGAAAGACAAAGGGAAAAGGAGAAGAGATTGTTGAGATCCCCTTGCAGGAACAGAGAGAAGCCATCTTCTTCCTTGGGCTTCTGTGTTCGTTCCCATCCCTTCTATACCTTGCAGGCCATGTTGACAACAGTTTTGGGAAGGCCCAATGAGGAAACTGGGCCAGCAGAAACCAGTGCAGAGATCTCTCCACTTGCAACTCAGTGGCCTGACAGGAGCTGAGTGGTGGTGGCAACAGACAACCGACCTGTCCCCATATAGCCCCTTGCATGTTATTTGGTGTAGAAGGAAGCTGAAATGCTTTAGAACATGGGAGATGGTGAAGTTGGCGACAACCCTTCTGACTGCAAATGTGTGCAGAACCTGATTTAGTAAAACAAACCACATTCTTTAAAAAAATAAGCAGAAAGGGGGGAAACAATGAGCCAGGATTCCCTTTATATGTTGTTATGTTTTACTTGCAAAGTCTTTTTTTTAAAGGAAACATTAAGAATGATATCTGCACACACTTGTAGTCCGTTGGTGGTACAGCTCATTTTACCATCTCAGAATCTGACCACTATTTTCTGGTGATATTCAATGGCAAGATTGGGCATGAGTGTTTTTCCTATCCATTAGCGCTTCCAAGGTGCAGGTCAGACAGCTGCAGGAGCCATTCCTTTGAAACAGGGGAAACACAAATGAGCTGGAGAGGAATATTTTGTTTTCCTGGCAAAAATAGGAGGCTCAAGACATTCTCCTTTTCCACTACCACTTATATTACCTGTGTGAACAGGAGCTGCCCTGACTGAGGTGCCCCTGCAATCTGGGGAACCTTTGCTGGTGGGGAGGGGGGTGCACAAAGAGGCCAGGCCTCTTCCTCTGCCCAAACCGTATATCCCTTTCACTGGATGATCTTGCTTTGCCACACAAGAGCCACACTCATGCCATCTCCACAAGTCCATCTTCTGAGAACAGGAGCCAATTTTGCAGAGGGCATTGGCAATGCTGGTTGGATTACCAAGCATGGGGCATGAGAGGGAGCTGCGTTTTCACTAGTATCTCGATTCAGCTTCCCCCAAAATGCAGTGGAACTTCAATGGCTTGTTGGGTAAGCCTGTCTCTATCCCATCACAAAAGTCAGGAGGGGAAAGGAGAGACATGTCCTAGTCCCGTGTCATCTTATTGCTGTTGCCCAGTGAAAAGGACTGCATAGGACAGGGAGAAGGAAGGGCACAAAGTCCGCACACAGAACAGGTGGCGAGGTGACACACAAGACAAGACTAGCCCTTCGCCAAAACCAAAGAAAGTGGGGGGGAGTTTTGCCCCATCTTATCCCTGGCTGCAAGTCCTATAAACCCGCAGGGAGGACTCACTGGAGCAAGGGAGAGAAGGAAAAGAAACATTGCTGCTGTTCAACAGCACACTACTCTGAGGCACAAGCCTGATCTCAGGGGGGAAACAAAAGACTATGGACTCAGGGAACCACACAGGAAAGGAGGGGTGGTGAGGCAGGAGCACAATTCTGGCAATGTGGCACACACCAAAACCCAGCTTGCCTGGTGTGACTGGGCAGGAACACAAGCTGGCATAGCAGGCTAGAACAGCCATTGTCTGAGCACTGCCCAGACTTTAAGTGGAATTGTCAGAGACCGTACCCTAGAGGCCTACTGGCCAGAGCCATCTTGAGTCCACTCCCCTGAATCACCATCTTCTCTTGATCACAATAAAAACAAAAAGGATCCCAGGGGACAGGATAAAGGTAGCATGGACGAGAGGACAGAACACAACAAAACAGTCCATAATGCACAACATGGAGTGATTCCTGGTGTAGTGGGTCCTCTCCACCACTTTATCACTCCAATCAGGGTAGGGACTGGTGGAGCAGCTGCCAGTGTAACAAGCTGCCTCTGGGAGAACCAACCGGCTGTGGGCCTTCGACACAACACAACTCTTCCTTTTTTTGCTGAGGGAAGTTTGGAGGACAATGTGTGGTACACAGCGTGCACAGAGCAGAAACAGATTTCCTGTCTTGCCAGGCAGGCCTGAGAAAGTTGAGCCTGCCTGCATCGCTAAAAAGGTTCCAGTGAAATATGAAGTGGGATGGGCTGAGAATCATGAGGGGAAGGATGCTTGATGGACAGTTCAGAAGACTGAACTGTAAAACTCCTTTGAAAGTACTGTAATAGCCAGAATACCGTCTCTTAATACCTTTTGCTTTAAGCCTCTGGCTACCACACAGTTCTTTGCCACAGCAGGCAGCTTATGTTTAGATTTGGTTTTTGGGGCTGGGGGGGGGGGGGGGGGAAGTGGGGATAGAAAGAATAGGAGAGAGGAAAGAATAGGGAAATACTGGAAGGCGACTGAAATAATAATCTGCAAGATTAGGATCTCAGCTATTCCTTAAAACCACTTGGTACCTTCACCCGCCATGTGGGAGAGAAGGGCCCTCTCCCCTCCCTTTGCACAGGAGGGGGGACAGCGCAGGCAGGAGGGGAAGGCTCGAGAAAGGAGACGAGTGACTGGTGAGGAGGTGGATTGCCATGGCTTCCAATTGCAGCCAACAGGTCAAGGGTTCAAGATCAAAGCTGGTGACCTCTGTCTCCTCTCCCTGAAACAGTCTTGACTAGCTCAGCTTAAATCCTGGGCAACAGCTTCTCAATGAAGTCTTTCACAGCCATCATCTCCTGCACAGATGGAAGAGGAGGGAAAATATTATTTTACTTCTTGATGCCAAGCTAGAGAGAGGGACCCACAAAACCAGCACTGATGCCTCCCTTCCTGGCCCCCGAGTCTTAGCATATCCCAAATATTATCATTTCAGAAACTAAATACACATATACCCATGATCACAATTTTCTGCAGCAGTCCAACAAGTTCAGCCTACAGGGCACTGAGAGATATGGCTTTCTTAGAAAGCGGTAGTATGTATTATGTAACAAAGGCTTCTTTATTAAGAGAGAGCTCCACAAAAAAGGATCCATTTGCAGAAGAGTTTCAAGATCTAGTGACAGAGCTTGCCAGGCAACATAAAGTATCTTTATCTCGGCATGAACCTTTTGCAGTCAGGCCCCAGCTATGAGAAACGGTATGGCTACCAACCAACCTGAGGGCAAGAGTTGTGCATCATTCTTGGGTAGGTTCTGAACTGGATTCTACTAGGATTCACAATCCCCTTCAGCTTCTCTGCAGTGAGAGCTCCAAAGCGCACTGGGATCATTGGGTCCAGCTCACCATGGCACTGGAGAATGGCGATATCTTTGTTCACACCATTACTTGCTGCCTGCAGTCATCATGGGGAAAAACAGCAGCAGCAGGGTAAGCTGTGAATCATCCACGAACAGAGGTTACTATCTTGGCACGGTCACTGCAAAGGAGTGGTTCCATCCAACTGACCTTGGACCAGCATGCATCTCTCCCCCTCCCCCCCAGTTCCAAAAGAGAAACCACCTACTTGAGGGAAGGTCCTGTGCAGGGGGAGCCAACAGCTGAGGGCCACAATGCCAGCCAACTGGTGAGAGCATGTGAGCGCTGTGTAGAGGGAAAGGGCGCCCCCCTGAAGTACAACAACATCAGAAAACTGGTTGGAATTTATTCCAGTAAGTGTCTTCCGCCAAACGTCCTTCCCCAAACCAATTCTCCTCCTCTGGTGCTCCCCCATTTCACAGCAAAGAATGCCATCCCCAAATGCAGGCCTCAAGAAACCCTTCCCTTCAAATTAATTGCTTATCAGAATCTCACATGTGAAAAAATCATTAGCTGTCAGCAAGTTGAACCATTCTATGGGGAAGTTGAATGAGAGTATTTGACAAGAGACTGTTTGCCCCAAAAGGAAACAGAAAACAAATAAACACAGTGCCAAAAATCCATTCGAAATGTCCAACTCTATCTACTTTAGAGGAGCTTGGCAGACATTATTGCAAGGTGTGAATGCATGTTTCCCAGAATCTTAAGAATTAGAAGCTTATTTTATCTTTTTTTTCTGAGATCCATGGACTATTCAAGAGATATAAATACAGCTTCACATTCCCTTCCAACCTCTTTGAAGTATAAACTATGAAGTGCTATGCTTGTATTAGAACTCCCTTTTTACGGCTCTGTAATCAAACAACTCAATTCTTTAATTAAGATAAAAGGAAAGGAAAGGAGTCCTGTGGATTTTACTCTACTAGTTATTGCTGGCAATGTGGTGCTCATCTTCGTTTCAAGACTATTGAGTTAGCATTGTCTGAATATATTTCTGCAGTCATTTGGCCAGCATGATGCCATGGAGCACCAAAGTGGTATCTATTTATCTACTTGCATTTATATGCTTTCCAACTGCTTGGTTGGCAGGAGCTGGGGCGAGGACAGGATCTCACCCTGTAGCCTGGTCTCAAAACTGGGCTGCTGGCTTTCCAGCTGACAAGCCCAGTATCTTAACTGCTGAGCCACCATGCCACTCCAATTCTTTAATTAACATGACTATTACATCACAATAATTTAATTTTTGAGTTCTCTTTTTTTCCTTTTTCACATGATCCTGCCTCTTTTTGCAGCATGGTTGACACCTGGCCTAACAAAGCTGCACATGTGTTTTTTCCAATAAACAGCAGGACTCAAAATAAGGGCTTCTGGAGCAAGTTTGGGCTCTCAAAAAAATACCTTGCTTTCTTCCATTTTGGTGCAGCTATGTGGTCACGATGGACATCCTAAAGTAGTGTTTCTTAATCTTGGCAACTTTAAGATATGTGGACTTCAACTCCCAGAATTCCCCAGCCAGCCTCAGAAATACTGTCCTAAAGGAAGCTAGTCATCTCCTTTCCCTGTCAAGGGGGCTTCCCAGGTGCCCCAGAAACCAGACCTACTCTTAGTCCGCATGGAGAACTGCCTCCTCCATGCCCCATCAGTTCCCATCAGTTCCCACCTGTGAAAAGCCTGCCAAGATGATTCGGTTGGCTGGGATCCCATTTTTTACTTCATGGTCAATTACAGCTTTAACTATAATGCAGAAAGAGAAAAGAGACATTCAGTTTGGCAGCAAGTTAGCACAGAGTTGGAAGTGGTCATGAAGCAAACAGGTCTGCTAATATGGATTCATAACATGGTTCACTCTGTTAGAAATGCCCCTTTTTAAAAACTCAAGCTGAAGGAGCTACAGAATCAGCGCTCAAAGAACAGAGGTGCAAGTAAACGGAGAGTATGCTGTAAGAAACCATGGGAGATGGTGAGGGTGGTTGCAAAAGTCCACAGCATTACAACTGCTTTGGCTTAATAAAACAGCTCTGGAATTTGCCTTAGGAAGGAAGCGGTTTCAAATGACCACACAGGGTAGAACTGTGACTCTCTTCTTCAGCCAGCCTTGAAGAAAGGAACTACTCTCTGGCCACAATGAATTTTAGAACTCCCTGAGAGGCTGTGTGATTTCCTCAGACAGCAATTTACCAGCTGGAGAAGTTGGTTACCCTTTTTTTAGAAAGGCATTTCTTTCATAGACTACATATATTTCATTCAATGTATTTACTTGAGTTCCTCTTACTTGCCTATTGGATAACTCTTCTTTTCCTGTTATTATTACTATGCAGCATATAAATTCTGTTTTGTTGCTGTGAGCAACGTAAATAGTAGAGGGATGCCTCCCCCCCCCCTCGCTGTTTTATACAAAGACATGAAATAAACAGAGATTGGGAAAGTGCCAGGTGTGCAAATCTAGACTCCCTTGATCCTCTCTTTCCTGCCACCATTAACCTTTACATTTATCAAAGAAGGGCTGTAGCTCAGGGGGAAATGACATGATCTCTTGGAGAATAGCCCAGATTCTGTCCTTTTATCTCTGTCTTAGATCTGGAAAAGTTTCCAGTTAGGAGAAGCCTTTCTCCAACTGGGGGCCCTTCAGGTATGTGCAATTCCCAGAAAGTATGGCCCACAGACAAATAGGTAGGATAGAGGCAGACTGCTTTAAAGAGCCACAGATACCATGTGGCAGGCAATGTTTTTGGTAGTCAGGAATTGCACCTTCTATAATTTTTTTTCCCCTGGGCTCCAAGAATAATGGAAGATACTGTAATACCACTCTGAATATTATTGCCACAGCATTGGCTCCTTCCTTAGGAAGGGGCTCTAATGGAATTCATCTTTTTTTTTAAATGAAGTCAGCTCATTAAGTGCAGCTTAATTCCATATGCATAGCCCAAAACAAAAACAATTGCAATATTGAATTTAATCAGAATAATCTGTCAGTGATGCACAGGCCACAAAAAGGAAATGGTGTGTGTTCACCAGGATCATCTGAATTGCCCAACCTTGATATAAATTATTTGAGATATGGGCCTGACATTTTAATAAAGGCATTTTTTTTTTCTAAAAGAAAGGTTATATATGCACCAAGACAAATTGGATCCCCTCAAGCCCCAAATACTTATTTTGTTTTTTCTATTCAGATTTATGACTTGCATGTCTGCACATTCCCAAGGACTGTTTATGTTCTTTAAAAAGTAGCCTGCAGAGGAGGCCCAGTGTTCACCCAGCTGGAGAATCTCGACACCTGGCTTCTGCTATGTACAAGGAATTAAGTTTTCCAGGTCATTTTGCTGGTTTTATTTTTTGTGTGAATTAGGCAGTAACTGCAAAAACAGAAATGGTTCAGAGTTCTTTTTAGGCTTGGGAAATGACTCCAACCCGTCTTTCTTGGTTTCCAACCACTGGAAAATTTTGATTAAGAAAAATGTGAGCCGACTCGGAAGATGCCCAAGGAAACACCTCTCTTACTGTTCTCAGCAGCTTTTTTAATTCCATTTTCATCTTCTGGTGCATCCGGACTTAGCCCCATTAAATCAAACCTGAAATGGGGAGAAAAACGGAAAGACCATCACTGTCATGATCTTCTAAGACACGTGAAAGCCCTGAGGCATAGCATTATGGTACAGTGGTAATTTGGCTATATGGAACTCCAGCAGCAGCATTTGGAAATAGGGGCAAAATTCTGTCTACCCCTCAACATCTTCCATCTGACTTCCATTCCACCAGACATAAAATGAAGGCATAAAATGACCAACTCCGTTCTACTTTTGGGTGAAGGCATGCCGGATTACAGGTCTAAAATCAGGATTCATCTGATATGTGTGTGAGAATAGTGTCCATGTCACTGCCCAGAATTGAAACCAATAGCTACAACAATTTTAATCCAAAACATAAGGACTGCAGCTCCCACCAGCTGGCCATGTCATGATATTTATGTCATATCTGGAGGGCAGCGGTTTGGAGAAAGCTTAAGTTTTGTGAAGTTTTGTAGCAGGCAGCAATTTGAAAAAAGGCCAAAAAGAACACATGAAAATAAATACAACTGTGCTAAGGTTACAATAAGGCTGTGTAAGAAGGCTATATTTACACCACATACTTAATGTTACAAAATGAATACTTCCATGAGTAAACCCCATGTATTCTCTCCAAGCTTGCATTAGTCTACCACCTTTTCCCTCACCACTTCTCCAAGGCCTTTTGCCAATGCTCCTAGGACAATTCCAGCTGCACACAAAACTGAAAATAGGGCAGAAGATGAATTTGGCTGCTAATAATCCATGGAATATTATTTAATACTAACCAGGAGGGCATAACCATCTTCATGTTGAGAGTGACAGGGATCCTGGGTCTGCAAAGAGAGACGGAAGATGGGTATAATTCTAGTAGGACCACAGGTAAAAAGAATAAGGAATTAAAAATGATAAAGAAATATGAAAATATACTGTTTAAAAAATAACACCAACATTTTTGGAATTCTTCAAGTGCACTAAGTCAACAAGAGCAGTTTAGATCAATGCTACAGTCTAGACCTTTCCCATAAAATTGACAGTTGGGAAGCCATTTTGCAGGCAGATCAAGTTTGTAAAGCAAGAGAAAGCAAAGCTGCTCCCCTTCTCCCATCTTTATTTCATTTACAGTCCCTGCTCAATCAAGCAGTGTTTGATGTGGTTGCCTAGTAAACTATCCTGGGATCTGACCATTAGGGGACTGACTTGATCCTGGGCTTGCTGCTTTTGCTAGGAAGCAGCTCAGAAACACTCAACCATTTCTTTGTAATATTGATTCTGCCCTCAATAAAACTGGCTTTGGAACTGGGGACTATTTGCCTACTGCCCGTCACAGAAGCTCAAGCAACAAGATTGACAGCAAGATAGCATAGAATCAGCCTCAGAATGCGCTGCAAGAATCACCGGGATAATGTACTAAGGTAAGAGATGAACATCGAGAAAGGCAAGAGGGTTGGTGGTAGGTTCAGGCACAGTTCTGC
>BLBF01000072.1:10912231-10947799 GCA_015471245.1 Laticauda colubrina
CTCTCTCTCTCTCTCTCTCTCTCTCTCTCTCTCTCTCTCTCTCTCTCTCTCTCTCTCTCTCTGTGTGTGTGTGTGTGAGAGAATGTACTAAGAATTGATTGCCAAGTGTCAGCTATTGTTTCCCTCTTTCCAGATTTATTTTAGACACTCAAACTACTTCCAAATGTTTTCAACTATTCTTTAGCTTATTTCATTTGTAGCTGTAAAAACCTCATAGAGTATTACAAACAGGAAGAACAGCCTTTTTATTTTAATGGGAGATAAACAGGAAAAGGAGAACAGTATGCTAGGAGGTAAAAAAAAATCTGAAATCTAAGTTGACTAATTTCATTTCATTTTCTTCATTATCTCAGACCAATAAGACACAAATGTAAAATGGGGGGGGGGGGAATCCTGAGTCAATAAGAAGATATTACCCAAGTTCAGCAAGCCATGGTTTTTGCTACAATAAGCAGCACGTGTACCAAATACATCTGCCTTTGATTTTCCCCACAATAACAATCCTGTGAGGTGGGGTTGGGCTGAAAGAGAGGGATTGATCCAAAATCACCCAGCTACCTTTCATGCCTATAGCAGGACTAAAACACACATTTCATTCCTTATGTAAAATATAATCTGTAAAGAGCCAGCCTTCTGGCAGCATTTACCTCTAATGCTCCCCAAAGAATCAGGGATTACAATGGAAAATTCACCATAAGTGCCATTTCCAGATTTTTAGCGAAGTTACCCATTATAATAAACAATCTGTTGTAAAAGTCTAACCACTGTAGTGTGACTTCCTGGAAAAAAATAGCAATCCAAATGGCCCATATTCCAAATCCTAAACATTCTACCCCTAAACTAAGCACTGACCACTGTTTAAAGAAAGAAAACCAACATGCAGTAATTTATTTTACACCAATTTTGTGAACATGCCTTTAGCCAGCAATAATAATCAGATAATCTAGTTGATGAATAAGCTAAGGGAGCCACTCAACAGTAGACTTTGATTGGAGCTGGAGAAAGTTACATTTGTCAGCAGCTAAAATAATAATCTAAAAAAGGAAAACTAATAGAAAATATAAAATTCAATCTATTGGCCTCTTCAAATGATAACGATCAGAGTTCCAGCAACATTTTGTCTCGGAAAGGAACTCTCCCCCTCATGTAACACTTAAGGAAGTAATAAATGATTATTAGTCAAGTGGATTGAGCAGCAATTTTATACATTCAGTATGAAGGAAAATAAATTAGCACCTTCCTCAACAGCCTCAGCTTCTTTCAGAGCAATAGGATATTGCTAAGAAGCTTCTATTTGCAAAACATGAATGTACAATTCTCTATAATGCTTTCACTTTTGGAGTATTGCATCTCAATGACCTTGCCATCATTGTGAAAAGCTTTTCTCACTCTGAAACCATCAGTTATCAAACTAGGCGCTACTCTATTCTTTAACTCAGGTGTCACTTCCAAACTTAGGTTTTACCCTCTTTGAAGGGGGGCTCTTATCCCATACAGAACCCTGAGAAACAACACAAGAGGAAGTTATTTATTTAGGACAGCTGAAGGACTGTTCATTTAAACATGGTTACATACACCCCAACGACTGAAAGATTAAAACAAAATTTTCTCTCATGTCCACCAAGTAAAGGGCCCAGCTGTTTATATAAATGCCAATAACAATTCAGGCACAGGAAAAATTCAAATATATTTTCCTTATTACTACAGCACTACAACTGATGTAGCTAATGAGAAAAAAACAGTAACTACCCCAGATATTATCTACAGCATATGGCTTGATCAGAAAGGCCATTTTCTTTCTGCCATCGGAAAATCTTCTGTGACTTGTCTCTTGCAGTGCAATCATACTACATTCTGGTTCTATTGCTGACGGCACAGTCAGAAGAAGAGACAAATATCACAGCCAGGAAAACAACACTGGAAAGAAAAACTCCGAAACTGGACAATCTATCTGAAAATCACTTTTTCCAGGATAAATAAAATAAAATAACTAGTCTTCTAGGTCTGCAGAAGAAATCCTAGTTCAGTTTTCTCTACAATGCAAAGCACTGGTGAAATTCTTTACCAGCCAGCTTCCCTTTCCAATGTTCCTTATCTTTATTATAAACCCAAATCTTTCTCTTATTATAGTATAAACCAGGCCTGGGCATTTTACAGTCCATAGGCCATATTGAGCCCTTTGGCTCTCCCTATCTGGCTCATGTGGATTGCTTTTATTTTGAAGGTGACTTCAATTTTTTAAAAAATTTACATATGTGCATGCATGCAGGCCTATGTGCCTTCATAGCTTTATTGATTCGGTCCTCCATAACAGTCCCAGTTTCTCATGTGCCTCTTGGAAAAATTAATTGCCCATCATTGGTATAGACCCACAAGCAACTCAAATGAAAACATTTTTAAGCCTCAAGTCACTTCTTAGGCAACTTGTTCGTAGTTCTAATTTCCACCCAACTCCAACACAATACAATAAAATGCTCTTCTAGCTATAATATGAATGGTGTAGTGAGAGGAATTGTGAGAGATTCACTAAGTGGTCCCTTGGCTAGGTCTATTCTGATTTGAAGTTCTAATTACTAATCTCAAAGTAGGTATCAAAAATATGCATGCCAAGCAGTTCACATATTGTTGAACATCCTTTGGAAGGTGAGATTTGAAAAGCAACTTGTAATAACTGCAGAAATGGTGGAAACTCTTTGGATCTTAAAATTCAATCTCAGTGGAGGAAATGCCATCATCACAATTAAAACCTGGGCAATTTTACTCATTAGATACACAACTGGAATAGGGGACTGCTTCAAGCTGAACTAGAAGCACTGGATAGAAGGACCAGAAAAATAATGACAATGAATCATGCCCTTCATCTGTGCAGCAATGTTCACTTGTACTTTCCAAGGAGCACAGATAGGCGTGTAATGTTGCAAATACACCAGACAGTTGACTAAAAAAAGGGGACTGGAATAGCTGAAGGACAGTGAAGAAGATGTACTGAACCTAGTACAACATGAAGTCTTCACTGACTACAAAGAAACAAAACTGCTCATACGATACAACAGATGACAAAATATTCTATGACCTGTACATTGAAAAGTGCAGGTAAAACAGATAACAGCAAGACCTGGCAATGGCTGGAAGCAGGAAAGTTGAAGAAAGAGACAAGAGAGACTAATTCTGGTTGCACAAGACCAAGCCTTAAAAACAAATGCATAAATCCAGCATTGAGAAGATACCCAGCAAATGTCATGTTTGTAAAGAAGCTGAAGAAACAGTGAACCACTGAGTTAGCTGATGCAAGAAAATTCTACAAGCTGATAACAAACAATGGAATAACAATGTAACAGTAAAGATGCATTGGAATACCTGCAAGAAATACTTGCAAGCAAGTATGTACCAAGCAAGAACTATTGGGATGGGACCAAGAAAAAAATTTGGACAGTGAACATTATATCTGGAGATAGCAAAAAAGAACTGAAGAAAATAATAAAATATAAAGATCTGCAAATAAAAGCAAAACTATTTGTGGCAAAAGAAAGCAAAAGTAGTACCAATAATAATAGGCCCCTTTGGTATAATTTTAAAACATCTGGAGTACCATTAGAACACCATCAGAGTTTTGACAAAACCACCATTAGGCAATTGAAAAAGGCAGTGTTACTTGGAATAGTTTACATCCTGCAAAGATCTTAATATTACTGAAAAGTAATATCTGCTTATCCCAGGCCCTTGGGAAGATTTTCATAGCTGGCTAAAAATGCCTAATCCAATCTAAACTATATGACCAATCATAGTATTTCTGAAGCCCAGTTGCAAATTAAAAAGAAAGTTATTATGAACTCAATCAAGGAAAAAAATTATGTGTTAGGTACACTTAATTCTGCTGTGAAACAAAGAATTTAATTATGCTTGATTTTATACAGGGTAACTAGCCTAGTATGTCAAATAGTGGATGACAAGAAGCTGAGAAGACTGGGGTACAAAATTACAGATAAATTCACAATCTCATAGACAGAACCATGTCTTTCTCATTTCTATTTCATGCCATTGTCTATTAACAAAATTAATTCCAGGAGGCAACAAGTTTTGACAAGTCAGAAAAAAAACTCCAGATTCCAGGACACCTATATATCAAGAATCAAAGTCATGAGAACTCTGAATATTTGCTGCAATCTCTGTCCACCAGATTGAATTACTACCATTCTCTTTTCCTTCCAGTCCTTGACTATAAATTCAAATAAATAAATTCCTGATCAGAATCACTGGTGGACAGGCTGGATGCAGACTTATATTTATATTTAAGTCACAAAAAACATAGTCAAAAAAAGGTTAAGACCATTTGCTAAAAGAACAGAAAAGATGTAAATGGAGAAGGTAGACATCTCTTTGTAAACACAAGAAAGAGAACTTGACAAAATATTTTTAATTAAGCTTCTGAAATTTGTTACCACAAACTAAAGCATCAGTCACTAATTGGCTTGTTTTTTAAAGAGATCAGATAAATTCATGTTCAAAGGCAGTAAAGAATTTCCATCACAGTCAGTTTGAGAGATTCTGGAGCAAGTTTATTAGCCACACAGTAGTTAAAAAACAAAAAACCTGGAAAATGAACTTGGCATGAACACTGCATGGTTCTTCTGTACTACCTTCCTTTATCAGAATGAGAATGAAATGAGTTAAAAAAACATTATAGTTCTTTACCCAATTTTGCATGAAAAGTGAAGCAGTTCACAATTGTGAACAAAATTTCAATTGCATGGCCTGTTGACAAAAGGAAGCTAATATTAACAAAGCTTGCTCAGAAATAACAACTCTCAGAGATGAGTTTGCTGCAAGGCCCCAATGAACTCCTCATCCAAGAAATTCTAAAACAACAATTAGCTTCTTCATTAGATCTTAGATCTAGCTATTACAAAGCACAGAGTGAGCAAACTTCCAAAGAACCTGAAAGTCAATTCATTAGTTTATGATATTTTTCGTGGCTATGTTACTGATATATATAAAACATATTACTGATATTTACCCGCCAACAAGCTGTTGTATTTTTAGGCTGCAAATATATAATCATTTTTATTCATCCAAAGGTGACATCAGAGATTTCCTTGAAATTATGGTAAGATAAAACTCCTCTTGAAAATAAGCTGATGCTAATTTTCTTAATTATAATCAAAGATAATTTTAAAATTGATTTCTCTTCCTTTGGTCTTTTTAACGTAAAAAATCACTAATACAGAAGTCAACAAATTGTAATTGTTTCATATACAACAAATGGGGTACCACAAATTAAATGATACCATAAATGATTTGATTCACCAATTTTGTTATTTGGGAAATGGAAAGAGGAGCAGTTCCTCTTAAACTTTCCCCACACCTTACTATATGGCTTCAATCTTTTGCTTGTTCAACATAATATATAAAATATTTCTTAATAAAAAGCTATTATCCTTAGGTGGGAATAAATGGCAAATGCCCAAATTACAAATTTGGAAAGAGAACTGCCCGAAGTCATGGAAGGCAAAACCAATAACCATTATCAGTCACAGAAATTCCAGTTGGACAATGCCCCATATTTAGATACAGGATTAGGTATTTGTGAATTTATATAATCCAGGCTTTATGTAATCAAATTTCTGCTGAAGCTGAAATTCAGCCAACTGCCCCTAAAACATGGAATATAAATCTACATGTACTTGTTATTTTCCTTTTTTTTAATTGAAATATTTTTTGTAAAATTGAGTTCAAATTAGATTGTGTTACACAAGATGGGGAACATCTGTAATCAAATATCAGATGAAAGCAACAGACAAAAAAGTGTACACATCCTGTATATATGTTTTAAAAGCATATGACTGCTATGAAAATTACAATGCCAATCTAAAGAGATCTTGTTCCCATGTCCTAAGGATATTTCTATACCTTTATGAAAAAACCTTTATGAAAAAAACATGGTGTCATTTATGTATGAGCAAAATCATAAACTAATTAGATTATAAATAACATGATTTTCATTAAAGGATATATTACAACTACAAAATACTGGTCTCACATATAATAACCATGACAAGAGCACTAAACTAGGAAGTTCAGAAAGTTTTAATTTGATACATTCAATGAGTTAAATATATTTATAAATAACTTACAACCAAAACTATTAGTATCTTTATTACAAGAACACCAGATGGATTCAAATGTTTACCCTACACACACACACACATTCCTTTATTATGTTAGTTGCAGGCATTGTTGGGCATTCAAACAGGTTATATGTTTGTTAAATATAAACTGATTTTAAGAAAAAGATAAAACATAAGGTAATTTTATTCCTCTTATTACACAGACTGGTTGCTATGTTTACACAAAATCTATGACTATCCTTTATTTTTATACCTCATGAAATTTGGACATATCAAATATGGTCATACCTTTTGTGATGGCCTGGAAATCTGCTCAATGTTTTTTCTGAAAAGCCCTTCCTACCGCCCCACAATTTTAAAACTGCTTCTGTGATGAAATATCTGTTTTCTTTTATAGCATCAGATCACACACCCCTGCACTGCCCATTAGGCATCACAATCGCTTCATTCAAGACATACATTAGCCACTCAAGTGTCAGGATGCGAACTTAGAAAACGACTGACTTTCAGCTGAATATTTCTTGTTCCTTTTCACCTCCCCAGTTGCAAGAAGGAAGCCCAGAGCTGCCTCATCTGCTTTGTTCCATTTCCGAAGCAAAGTTTTTAACAGGGCAAGTGAGAGTTTGGAGAAAAACCTCTTGCAAATTCCAGGGATCCTCTTCCTACCCGACTCTCAGCAACCTAAGACTCTCAGCAACCTATGCATGGCTTGCCTTGTCTTTCTAGTGCCCGGCTCCCCCAAATATCCGTCTTTTTCCCTCTCGGACACTCTTTAGACCTTGCTCATCCATCCACACGCTGTCTCCTCGTTGCAGAACGAACAAAACCCCTGTTCCCGGTTTATGCGCCGAATAAAAAAAACAACCCTTTCCCTGAAAAGCTAAGCCGAATGGACAGGTCAGCCTCTGTCCATACGCGACCCGGTATAAACTCAGGATATCCCCCACCACCACCACACCCGCTCCTTCCTCAGTTTCCTCAACACCCTCAGACATTCTTTCTTCCCTTTTCCTCAGGCTCTCCGGCGTCTCACCTGACTAGAGAGAATCGGGGAGCTCGAAAACTTGCACACCTCTTACCTGTCCGGGTTCGGTCGGCCCTAATAAAGGCATCACCCGGCCCATCCCCACCCCCATCTCCTCCCACCCCGGGAGCATCAAGGACCCAGGCTGCTCTCCCATTTCCGCGCCAGGCCTCCTCGGGGCCCTTTCCCTGGATCCGGGGACGCCTCTTCCCTCATCCCCCTCAGGCCGCTCTTCCCCCCCCCTTCCCCAACCGCCACACACGGTCCTTGGGGGCGGCCTGCCCCGCCCCCTTCCCAATATTTCCCTCTCTTCCCTCCTCAGTTTCGGACCGAAGAGAAGCGCGGCCCCATCCCAAACCTCCGCCCGCCTCCCGCCTTGACCTTCCCCGCCCGCCCTCACCTCTTTTCTTCTTGGCTCCGACTCTTCCCACCCGGCTTTCTGACTGAACAGTCAGTCAGGCTCGAGCTCTCGCGCGCTCCCTCTTTTTCTCTCTTCCCCCCCCCCCCCCGGAACTTCCGGCACCACCAAATCCCGCGCTAGACAAGTGGGCGGGGACCTTAGCAGCCCGCCCGGAAAGAGATTGTGACGCTCTGCCTAGGCTTGTACGGAAAGCGGAAAAATGGGGCCGCTAGGGGCGCAGCCATCTTGCGGCCGCTTTCCTGTGGCCGTACTCTTCCTCCTGCCTCCCTGCTCCAGGGTTTCTTCCGTTTTGGGGATGCCTTCGTTCTTTCAGTTATCGTGTCCCACTGTCATCACAAAAGACAGAGTTTGGGATTCTCCCCCCTCTCCCCCGAGTTGGTCATGGATCGTAGAGGTTAATAACTGGTTTTGACTGAGTGTTCATCAATGGCTGGTAAACAGCAAGGTTGGCATCGTTGTTATTTTTGCAATTCACCTGGAAACGCCGCTGGCTATGTTTGTCAGACTTAATCGCAACATCCACATAACTGGTGCACTGCAGGGAGAACAGGATGTCCTGTTTTGTAATCAATCCCTGGTGACATTTGTCTCATAACTGAAGTTGGCAGGTTGGGTTCAGCCTTTGGTTCTGCAACTTTAAGATGGGTGGACTTTTAACTCCTTAAAGTCTTAAAAATTGCCAAGGTTGAAATACCCTACTCTATATGGACAAGTCAAAGAAAAGAGTGTAGCAGGAAGCTTCTATCTCTTGGCTAAATGTCATGGAAGATTTTTCATCTTTGTTTAAAATGAAAACAATTGAAGTATATATTCATAAACCACTTCCAACATTAGCCAAAGACTGCAGAAAGTATTTCTTTTAAGAATACAAAGTGAGATAGTTAATACTTTGGAAATCAGCTCTCGGATATCATAAAGTGTTACCACTCTAACATAAGGGGTAAGGCAAGAACAGAAATACTAATACTGGTAATTTAGTGGGCACAGTTATCAACCAATTTGTTGAAAAACTCTGAACTAGATCAATAGAACATGATAGACAGAAACCAATTAAATCATATGCTAAGCAATATGCAAGGCCATCCATTTAAATAGATTTACCTAATAGTTTAGGGGTTGGTCTTGAAAGGACAGCTCCTGATAGTCCACAAATCTGATTTTTTTAATGAACAAAATTAGAGGCTACAGATCAAAATGCTCCTATTCTTGGGAGCATTCCACAATAATTTTATTTTTTATATCATTTTGACTTTATTTATTTTACATATTTATTTTGTACCAATGATGTATCTCAACATTAAAAAAAGGTTCAGCTCAGATTTTTTTAAAGAAGTACTCAAGGGATTCTTTGCCATGTTTATTTACAAAAAGTTGCATTTTAGACAAGATAAATTCATAGGTCTTTATATTTTCTAGGTTTTAAACTGACAACTAATTGCTATGCATCAGCAAGATAGCTATTAAATTACGCTCATGGCAATTCCTGTAGCACTTTGGTGCCAGCCCAGTCACTATTATGCTGGAGAAATCATATACACTGGAAATTAGCCAAGATCCCACCAGGAACATTTAATTTTCGTATATCAAAACTATATTCAAAAACCAGAAGAAAGTCCTAGAGCTTGTGCCACCACCCGATAGTCTCACTCTTTATGTATGCCAGCAAGAAAAGTAGCAGCAACTGAACAAAAAATTCACTATCTTAGAAACATTCTGGGCCAAGAAGACATTGCCAAGACATGGTGAAGGTCCAGGAAGAATTAATGATTTTAAGATCAACTTTCACAATTGACCTTCGCAACAGTGTAATTGTGTACCTATCTGCCAAGCATTTGATATCAAATGCTTCCAAAACCACATGCATACATCGCAAAAAGAGTAACTGCCACGCCATCCTTTTTAGCTTCAACTGTTCAACATCTTTGCAAGTCTACTCAGTGTTCTGTCACTGTACAAGCCTTCCCAGTTAGGAAATGAAGTGTGTCTGTGGTGTGATCTGATCAAGTTTGTGATCGGCCGGGTTTGCTGCTGCTTCATAGTTACAGATGGTCACTTCGTGCCGATGAGGCTGCAGAGAAACAATTTGAACATTTCATCAGAGGTCTCTTTGTATATCTTGGACAGCTAGAGCAATCATTTGATTTTCCTCTCCACTGAGACCAACCACCATTACATCTATTCTTAGAAACTACAGTACACGTACATTCTGAATAACTTGTACTTCTTTTGAGAAATTTGCAACTTGTCTCTTTTTAACCGTCCCACCTAAATTCATAATACGTCATTCCTTCACACTGCGTTGTCTGCACAGGTTAAAAATTAGGGATGTACAATCCCCAAAGATCACATTTTGAACATATTCTGGGCCTAAATGAGATATTGTGACCTTGGTCTTCCCAGGAGATAAATCCTTTTCAAGAACAAAACACTTCTGATGAGTCAGAATAAATCATTCTGACCTTGGAACATTTCCAGTGAAATCAGAACAGCCATTCCAAGGACAGAATGGGATCTTCCTTGACTGAAATGTTTTCACACATTTACTCAACATGGCAGAATTTGAGTCAACACCTGTCAATGGCTGCTTAGCTTGAAACGCACTGGGCTAAGAAACAGCAAAAGGGACAAGGCTGGAAAAAAAACAGAAGACTCTAACAATTACTTCAAACTCTTCACTTTATCTCCCAGCTCAACATGGAAAAATAAATCCTGGTTTATTTAAAAACAGGAAACCTTGAGGCACCTTCATGCCAATCCATTTGTAAGTGCATGAAAGTGGCAGTTGGAAGGACATATTTAGGCTTAAAATAACACTCATTCAGTTATTTCTTGAGGCATGCTAATAACCAACCAGTGAGGTGGCAGGAAAGTTTATTTAATGAAGAAAACAGGCCTTTTATGATGTGCTATATTTGACTAGCAGTGATTCAGACAGGCAAAAACCTGGGAGGGAAGATACTTAAGTAACTTTCAAAGAGTTTCCTTCAGACTCCTTATCATCCAAGCCAAATAGAAACAGGAAGTTTAAGGGTGGAATATGGGGTTAGCTGACATGATCCAAATTTGTTAAGACAACCTCTCCCAGAACTCCCAACCAACACAAATTTTAAAGGCATGCAGTCCAAGGTAACTGAAGGATGCCATGATGAGCAAGGTTAGCCTGGAAAGACATTATAAAACAACAGTTACTTTCTCTTAAGTATGAACATTATGCCAGAGTCTCAGGGACCCCTGCTCATGAATCTGTTAATAATCACATTTTGAGGTAACAAAAGCTTCTATACCCCACATCTATTTATTTAGTGTTTTCATCTGTTATCTCCTTCCCCACACTTACTTCTGTCCATTCTCCCCTTAGGCCTATGTAAAAGATTTTTGTTGTGTCAGCACCAAAGTTCTTGGAGAAGTGGATGGAGAGATGATAAACATTTGAGAAGCGAGTGATTCTGGAAAAGGAAAACATTCTGCATTTACAATTGTAACATATAGGACAAGTTTGTAAATTTTCACCTCTAGAACTAAACAGTGGTATCAAAGCCAAGTTTTTCCCATAAATTTTCCCATAAATTTTAATTCTGCAAATAATGTATATTATAGGATTCAGCTTGAGCAAGTAGATTGTTCTTTTTGGATCTTCCTGCCAGCTACATCAACTCAACAAACCACAAAGCCACTTATCTTTGTTTGATTTCATGTCTAAACCAAGATTCCTAGGTTCTTCATTCTTTAAAAAACATTAAACGCTCCTGGCCAACAGTTTTGGCATGTAAAAGAAAGAACAAGCCAAGCAGGCTAACCGGCCTGTATAGTACAGCACTGATTAGTTGGTCAGAAAGATAGAGGTTTCCCTCATCATTTAGTACTTCCCAACAAGTACAGCAACCAAGCAGGGGCACTTTGTGCTAGAACATCCATTTATACAACATACATACAGCCCTCTTTCTCCAATCATACTGTTCCCTTTCAGAGTAAGCAATACTAGTAAAACTTTTCACTATAGCTTAGCAGGACCAGAATTTCTACCTGGCCAAAATCAAGAAACATTCACAGAAGCTAAGAAAGGCTGAAAGAAAAAGCAACCTCAGCTCTGCATTGCAATAACTGGGGAGTTGGGAAGAATTTGTGCTATCTCAACAAAAAGGGCACACAAGTCTTTGTTCCCAATACTGGTAGAATCCCATGATAAACCAATCTAAATATGCATTTTTAAAGGTTTTTCTCTCAGATGTTTCCCCTTAAGGGTGATTCACACCAAGACCCCTCTCATTTTGCTGTTTTTGCAGCACTAACCAGTTTTAGTGACCTGAAGTATTACCCTAATATTTTTCAGACCTCTTTGTGGCAACTTTCATTTTATTTATTTCTGATCACCCTTTCTGAAATCCTGACTGGACAGCAAAATGTAATATATTCTGTACTTTCCCCATCTTCTGGGAAGAGCAGGGGAGGGGACATAAGAAATTAACTTACTTCAATGCAAATTTCCCCAAAGTCTAAGACTTTAAATTCCCCTAACTACACACAATTCCTCAATTGTTCATTCCATGAGGATCCCACTACCGTTTTTCCTCCCGGGTGTAATGGCAATGGTTCACCATATAATTCATTCACTAAGAAATAACGTCATTTTTTTAAACTTTTAGCTGTGCGATTCCTGTTTATTGTCCCTGAAAGCTGTTGCTAGAGGGCATCCAGTTAGTAGTAGGCAAACATGCTGGGATTAGAATTTCAGTTCCAACACTACTGGAGGGAATGAGATTGCAGAAAGGCTGTCATATGGTAGCTAAGTGATTTTAGGAGTTAACATTTTAAAATACACAGATTATGAAATGGTTTAGCAACACTTGTTCTTCTCTTTGGAGTTCCTCCCACACCTGAAGTAGAGCCACAGTTTTTACTGCTATGGTTTCCTCTACAGTCTGCCACATTCTCCACAAAAAAGAACTGGGGGAGAAAAACTTCTCCATCTTGGTACCCTCAATTATTAGAGCCCAAGGCTTGTGTTCTTGAATTTGGAGCTCAAATACTGGATACCTTGAATAAAGACTGAATAAGCCATGACATACTTTGTAGGATATTCCAGTTCTCCTAAAACATCACGATTCAGGCTGAAGATCTGATCTGGTTCTCGGGCAGTATCATCAAAGGACATATGAGGAATATTCTTAAACCTAGAAAAAGGCAAGGGTCAGCTCATATAAATGTTACCTGATGCTTTCAACAGCTAACCACTGTAGTCATCTGGACTGGAAAATGGAGAAACACTCAAACTAATTCTTAGGATAATACAAAAGTGATGATCAAAAAAGTAATGTTGAAAAAGTTCACTTTCAGTTGTTTAGAACTTTGTACTCCCCCAAATAATAATACAATTATAATCTACAGGCCTATATGTAACTAAGTATAAAAGTCAACAATGATATATTAAATTATTAATTTTATAGTTAAGGACTTCACTCATACACCTACTCTACAAATTTCCCTTTTAAAAAAATCTACATATTCAAATATCAGAATAGTATAGCAACCGAAATTAATAACCAAGAGCAAGGCTATGCATTGGTTGCCGCTGAATTTCTAGGTTCTGTTGAAGATATTGTTTTTAACCTAGGAAGTCCTATATGGCTCAGCATAAGTAAAGATATAGGACAATTTCTCCTGACAGTTTTAGTCTATCTTATGTGCTCAGCTTATTGGGGAACAAGTAACAAGGCCCCAGATAATTACCTACTAGCAGTAACTTCAATGTTCCTTAAGGTACAGGGAAACCCTCACTACTTTACTTACTTTTTGTAGGGCAAGTACAAAAGATTTTTCGAAGAATTCTTTGGCACAGAAGGTAGAACTGGAATGCTACTGTAACTCTGCTTTTGTAGCTATTTTTATTGAAGATTTTTTTATGCTGCCTTTATTGTTTTTATAGATAAGGCGGCAAAAATACACTGTTCTTCTGTACACTATACACTGTACTCCTTCCTCCTCCTATATTCCCCACAACAACCCACTGAGGTAGGATGTGTTGAGAGTGTGTAACCAGCCAAAAGTTACCCGGCTGGCTTTCATGTCTAAACTCACAGCTTCTTCATTTCTAGCTTGGTGATTAATCACTAGACCAAACTGGCTCTCCTTTTACTATTATTATAAATCACTCTGAGTCCTTAGAGGTAGTGAGGCATATAAAGTTTCATAATAAATTTATAAATAAACCAGCCACTAAGAATACCAAATGACAAATGGAAATTTGGTTGTCAGGCAAAGCCATCAAAAATATCATACTGCAGTTCTGAAAGTGAAGTTATTTCAGCACATGTATTAAAACTTACAATGTGGAAAGAAATTAAAACTAAAAAGCAGTGATAATACAAGGACACTCCAAACAGATTCTTTTAGCAGCTGTTTGGCTCTCAGGACTCTCAGCCATGAAAAGACATCTACACTTTCAAGCAAAAGCTGGTAAAAACAGATCTGTAAGAATTCCTTGAGATTAAGAAAGAATCATTATTATAATTCCAGAAATTATTTTCCTAGTCTTTTATTTATTCACAGACTGAAATAAATAGCAATTTCAGGAAATCACTACTATGACAAAAACAGCTAAAGAAAAGTAGGAATTCAATAAATAGATCATAATCTTGCTGAAGAGAACACAATTTGAAAGTGATTGAAAGGATGTAGGGAAACTGAATTCTAAATAAACATGTTCTGGTAAAAACTGAACGCTGTTTTTTCTTGCAGAATTTCAGAGTGGGTGAAAATCAATAAAAAGACATTTCATTGTTTTACAGCAAGACAGCCCAGTACTATTACTAATTCAGTTTATTAGAGCAAAAATTAAGGCTAAAACCATTCATATATTTATTGCAGTAAAAAAAAACCCTGTCATCTTAATTAGTAGCTTTTGCAACATGAATTATCTGTCCAGTGTTTCAACTTACAGTCTCATTTCTGAGGGGTGCGTATCGTCATCCTCTCCCATCACAATTATTCCTTTTAATTTCACATTGCCTGTAAATCTGCAAAAAGAAAAAAATGCCACCATCCTTCTTTTTTATTGTTGTTCAGTTGACTATACCTACTTCAGCCTGAAAGGAATCTTATTGTTTTCACTATCTGCCACTAGAATCCCATTAACTTGAGGTTCTGGAACTAAACTACATCATCAGTTAAGACTGAAACAAAATAACCATATATCTTTTACATAACCCTACTAACAATGTGAGGTTTTCACCATAAATTGTCTTAGTAACCAATCTTGGCTGAATCTAATTAAAAGAAGACCCCACAATTATTTTAAAAATAGTCTATTATTATTAGATTTTTATCCTACCTTTTAAAAATATATAGCTCAAGTTAGCAAACATATGCAATATTTTCCCCACAACAACTCTGTGATGTAGATTGGGCTGAGCAGAATTGTCCAAAGTCACCTAAGGAAGACATAGAACTCAGTCTCCTGGCTTTTAGGACAGCACCTTAATCTCTAGAACAAACTGGCTCTCTTTATATTTGATTGCTATCAGCCCACCTCCAAAAACTGTGTTATAAAATATCCAAAAGGAAATCAAAAGCCAGCAATTTTTTTTTAAAAAAAGACTACTTACGGAACATTAAATAAGAGCTCTTCATCATCATCACTTTCTACAAACTAGGAAAAAATGAATAAGATTTAATGCAAGAGTTTCACATTCAGTTGAAATATATATTGGAATGGACAATTGTCCCACAAAAAACAGTATGTTCAAAATGATTGCTTGAGGACCTCATGGGGGACTTTCAACTCAAGTTGTTAGAAAATGTGCTTAAACACCTATAATACACAGAGAAGACTGGAGCTATGCAAAATATTATCAAAATAGAATATATATTCCAATCAGAAGGTGCACGAAAATTGGGAGCCTTCTTTTGTACAGTCAAAAAACCATTAAATTAGCTTGCCTTATAGACAGTATTCAGCACTGCTTTCTTTGGATATGGTTTACTGAATATGCTACATGTACCTAGATAATATAGGTTCATGTTTTTTAAATACAAGGATTATATTACAAACAGCAATAGTGGTCTTCAGATTATTTATATCCTAATGCTTCACTTCATTTATAAATCCTTTCATTAAAAACATCAATAACCCTTGGCAAATGACTCCACACCAGCACAATGACAGGTGCCAATATTGAAACATGCTTATCAAAATCATGTCATTTGTGCTTTAGGATTTCCATCAAGCTAACTATACTCTGCATTTCTATACTCTCCTCTTTCCTGTCCCTCTGCTCTATCATCCATATTTCAGAAGATCTGGGGGATGGCAGGAAATCTTCTAATATGCTTAGTTTTCTTATTGATCTGAGCAGCACAACATACACCTCTCCTGGGTAAATGGGTAGTTGAAAAGACATACGTAGCCATGGTTTGATGTAACCACAGCTTCCCGATCAAGCTTCACAGGCCATTGGCACACTCAAGATACTTGATTTCTTGAGCAACAAGACCAAATCATCTCCAGTGCTGCAGTTGCCTTGGTTATACTAAGGATTTGACGTCAATCTTAATTAATGTAATTCATGTGTATAGATCGAGGTTTTCTAAACTTAGCCACTTCAGATGGGTGGACTTCAACTCCCAGAATTCCCCAGCCAGCATACTAGCTGAGGAATTCTGGGAGTTGAAGTGTTCCCAACTGGCCAAGGTTGAGGAAACCTTCACATAGCCTAATATTCCTTCGGCGACTGCGTTCACCCTTTAGCTGTGAGGAGTCCTATTATGCGACTCCACTCAAGGTTGCGGGCGCTGTGTGAAAGGCGCCTTTTTGGAATACCTGAACCGTGAATAAGCACGGCCCGACTGCCCTGCCCGTTCCCGGGAAGAGACCGACCTTCTCCTTATCCCCACGGTCTTCCCAGGCGCGGAACACGAGCGCCCCGCTGCCTTCCGTTCGCTCGTTGAGGCACTCCAGGCGCTCGCGGTCGATGCGTAGGTAAAGGCCCCAGGCCTGGCCTCGCCGCTCAGGAGGCTCCTCGTGGTCGTCGCCATGGCAACAGCTGCCCCCGCCGTGGCTGTGCCCGTGAGACATGGTCGAGCGCGAGGGGACCCCCACCTAGTGCCGCCGGCAGCACGCGCGCACGTCAACAAGTGAGCGCAGGCGCAGTACCGTCTTTCCGGAACATCCCGTCACGTGGGGAGGGGCGTTGCCTTCTCGCTGCCCAGGCAACCGAACAGCTGTTTTGGCCGTCGTACAGCGCGCCAAGCCAGCGTTTATTTAAACCGTGGTCCTCGGATCCCTGGGGTCCCCCAAGACCTTCTTAGGGCTCCTCAAAGACAAAATTGGCCAGCCTACGTTGAAAAGCAATTCAGTAATAAAATCCCACCAGGTCCTCGTGAGAAGTGATAATGGCTGTGCATGGGTCACTTTTAATTTTTAATATAGTAACTGTCGATCAATATAATCCATGCAAACAAGTTCTTTGGGGGTCCTCCGTAAGGAAAGGGCCCTGAAGGAAAAAGTGTTTCAAGAACACTTGCACTAAGCTGCCAATTGTGATGACTTGCTTTGCCCAATAGCTAAGCCATGATTTGTAGTTTGTATCCTCAAAAGACTATTTCACACAGTGCACTGAGACCAAACCACAGGCAGTGTTTGCACAGCACATATTCGGGCACATGAATGAATAATCATGGGCTTGCAACAATCCACTGACCTACAAATTAACATCACAGGCTGGGTTTCTGCAATGTGCTGAGCCAAAGCAAGGAAAAAGTAAAACTAACCAACTCGAGCATGTGCCAGTGCAGCCCACAGATTTCCAACCAACCCTGTTCAGTAGATTGGCTCATCTCAGCTAGTGACAGTTGAATGCATGAAACCAAGTCTTAAGAGCTACCTTTTTTCTTTTATATTATTTCCACTGTAAACAGAGCAAAGACATGTCTTCTTTCATGGGTTTTGGAGTTTAATTGTGGATTCTCAATTTAATATTCCCCAGATGACAGAGATACAAGACTTCCAAACCTTCAAAACCCAGAACATGCCCTTTAGAGTTCACTGCAAAGAATTGTATTTTCCCATATTTATTTAACTATTTTTGAGTTCCAGGTGTGAAATACAATTAATTTACTTTTAAAGGAAATATTAATATTTGTCCTAGCCATCCCAAAATTTTAAATTTAAAGTGAACTTTCCCAAAATGTTGGATTTTATCATGGTACCTCAACACAGTGCCTTTCAGATATATTAGGACTATAAAACTCAGAACTTTCAGCCACTGTGAGGCAGAACCAGATAGAGAAAGCTGAACATTTCCACATATGTATTGCCATGACTGAAAGACTGTCTCCTTCAAGATAAATAACTCTCTCCAGACAGATCTTTTGTACAATTAATGCATGATAAACAAAAAACATCTTCGACAAATAAGTTGCTGGAAGGAAGAATTGTACAATCTTCTTTGAACAAACACCAAATCTTAAACCTAGGACAATATCCACAACAATAAAGCTACCTCCAGTACTTTCCCTGGATATAAGACAAAGAACAAAGAGAAGGTGGTCATACTAATGGAAACCAAAATACACAGGAAAGAACATTGTATGAAAATAATTCTGGGTTTTCCATTAAAAGTTTTGGCCATCCCAATTTTTTAGTCAAAAAATCCAGAACTCTGGTTATGAAGTACTGTATGAACTTGGCTATTTAAAGAGATGCCTATAGTACAGTATATACTGTACTTCATAACTAAAGTAATACATTTCCCTTTTGCCTCCCCAATTCTATGCCTTATAATTGCATCTATATTGCATGCTCAGCCTTTCCAAAAATGGCCAGGCTCCGGCCTGGGTCCAAGTGACCTTTTGTCCTTGTTGCTCTTAAGTCTCTCATGGAACCCCATTGAGTTCTCACAGATCTCTGTTTTTAGCTAAAACTCTAAATTACTCATTTTCTTGGCATGGCAGCACAGCCTGGGGGACAGTCTAGGAATTGTTACTCTATTTTTGGGGTCCCGGGAGTACAGTTCCAGAGATGAGAGGAGAAAAAAAATGAGACAAATTCCAGTGTTTGGCTTTTATTGATACACAATGTAATTCATTTCTTATAAGTTATCTAATTAAAATATTTATCTCGATAGTTACCACCAAAAAAGTAAAATAGAAAATTATTTACAAGGGTGGAATCAACAGACGAATGTATTACCTTTTCTCTGTAGTATACACAGGGAGGGGGGAGCAGCAGCAGGGGGCCACATTTTCCTATGGCTCTTTTGCATGTAGTGTGCAACTGAAAATCGCACCCACTTTAAAATATGTGGGATCCCCAACGAGAATCAGAAGCCGAGTTGTCATAATTCAGCAAGTGAATCTTTTGTGTATTCCCACCCGTTAAAAAGGTTCCAAAATGAAGTTAAAAGCCAATTCATGTAACCTTAACCTAAATTTAAAACAACATTAAATAAAATAAAAAAACCTTCCACATTAAAGAGGGACAAATGAACTGGAGGTTCCTACAATTCTTTCCATGAAAATGATTTCTAACCTGACTTGAGATGTTGTCACTTCAATTCCCAGAATCCCCCCTAGAGACCACTGGGAAAGAATGTGGAAAATGATTAAAACATCTGGAACATGCCTGCTTGGGTATGTTTGCAGTACATAATTTGAGCTCTGACGTTAATCAGATAAGGTAATCAATTAGTCCAAAGTATTATAGTGGAATTCAGCCAATGGTTTCACTCGTTAACAGTACCAATAGTGAAGTGGTTAATCTACAAGTGTTCTTCTTGACCATTAAGGCCACAAAAACATCATTTAAAAGGGATGAGCCCATAATACCTGTAGTTGACAGAAGCTTTGAAAAGTCACTCTTCACTACTATCAGTCTATCTGGTAACAGGTTTGTGCGATGAAAAGGTGTCACAATGGTATTAGCCAACCTTCTCTACCACTTGCCTTCTCCAGATATATTGGATAGGAAACCCCATAACTTGTGGTCAGCAGGGGTTAATGGGGATTCAAAATCCTGCACAACTGGGAAGAACCATCTCAGGTTGGGAATGGTGTCCCAAAGTAAGGCCATTGCAAAACAAAAATGTGACACTGCCAAGAAAGGGGCCCCAGCCAGCCAGTTGATTATTTTAAGTTCTCCAGATATTTTCTTGAATGGGAAAAATGCAGGTGGAGAAAACCATCCATCAATGTTTATAGCTAACAGTTGGACCAACAAGACACATGTCCTTTTCCCTTCTGTGGTTCCTGGGCTCTCCTCTTACCACCAAATCCAATAACAAAAAGGAGAAAATACACCACATGCTGAGGATTTAAAATCCACTCCAAACCTGCATGGAGGAGTCAGTGCCTTTTTAAAAAGCCATCATACATTTAAATTGTTATGTGCATTTTATATGCATGTAGTGTGTATGTGTGTATGTGTATGTACACATACATATTTATGCATATATGTGTGTATATATCTATATCTTTAACTCTATACTATCTCTATATCTGTCTATCTCTATACACATATATATGCATACGTAAATATGTATCCATACATATACACATACATACACAAAATGCATATACCATAATTAAAATTTTATATGCATTTTGTGTGGGTGTTATGTATACACCCATATTTTGTATATTGTGTATGTGTATATAAACATACATACACAAAACACGTAGCATATAAAATTTTAATTATATGGTTTTTTCTTATGTATTGGAACTTCAGGTGATATTGTTTGTTGGACTGGACAGAGTTCATCAAGAGTGTTTTCTTATCCCACATGGCACACGCTACATATCCCCTCCAGCTTTACATTTATGGAAGAATTTCTGGTTTTCAAAGTAGGGCTTTTAAAGTAGGCCACAGAGTTCAGAATAGTGGCACACTAGGAGGCTGTTGGGAGAGCCTCCTATTCCTCTATCCGTGTCATCAGGAAAAGGCCAGATTCCTCATAAAACACATGGACATCAACATTCATTCAACCGTAGCACTAAGGAAATATACCATCAAACCTTCCAATATCAGGTCTGTTTTTTCCCTTCTACAACACACACCTATAGATAAGATCATCAGCTCAGTGTCCTCTCCAGGACTAAAACAACAGCAGCCAATAAGCATCGAGACAGATAGACCACTTTCAGACCTTTCCCCTCGCCTGGCTTGTTCAGTGCATGAAATGTTCTTGTAGATTATTTCATAATGGACGCTGTCACTCCAGACCAAAACCTGCTCACTTGGCATGGCCCATCTTATCTGTTCTGGGACAAAACAAAACTCCTAGATGAGTGAAGTTTTGTCAATGGAGCTCTTTAAAGGGAAACAGTGAATTAAAGTGCCTGCTCTGTTGTTAAAACCAGAGGATTTGAAGAGGAAAATCTAATATAAGTCCTTGTTTTCAACTTAAAATGGGAAGGGAAAACTCATACCCCTTATTGTCACTATACATTTTTAAAATAAAAAAAACCTCAGATGAATGCTTTAAATCCAGATTTGTACAAAGTGACTTATTCTTCGCTTCCTGAGTTGTGCTGCTTTTTTTTTCTTACGAGTTTAAAATAACATGTACCCATTTCTTACTTTTATTTTTTTTCCCTTTTGCCAAGTAAACATAACGACAGTGGCACCTCCAGATGTCCCCGTATAGAAAGGCCAATCATCTTGTATCTGGCACAATGGGTTTTAGGCATGAGATGAACACTTAAGAGCTGCAACTGAAAAACAGAAAGGAAGAGGAAATGATGTTTGGGAAAATCGTTTGCCGGAAGGTTGACCAAGTCCTAAAAGATCCTTTAAAAGAGGTTGCTAATTATGAACAATATCTGCAAAATAGATGGTCTTTCACAGTAGACACTAAAAGA
Organism: Laticauda colubrina; assembly: GCA_015471245.1. NCBI lineage: Eukaryota > Metazoa > Chordata > Lepidosauria > Squamata > Elapidae > Laticauda > Laticauda colubrina. Next base: position 10,933,656 of record BLBF01000072.1, read on the forward strand.
GCAGATCTGAAGTCTTACAACTGGCCGAGGGGAGTCAAACAAACGAACAAACACTGCAGATGGTTGGTGGAAGGCATTTCTCTTTCCACTCTGGAGTCCAGAAAAAAAGAGACTGAAGAAAGCGCTATAGTTTGTGGACCTTCGTGTCTCAGCCAGGTGCCAAGACTTCATATTTGCAAAATGCTTGGCAGAGAAAACAAAAATTTCAGGGACAAAGGGAGGAAACTGAAAGGTGGTTTTGAACAATACTGTGCAGTTGGTCTTAAACAGGGAGGCCCTGTTTAAAGTCCCCCCTCTTTGGGGGACTCAAAGACTCCCCAGCAACTCCTCCATTTTCCTTTAAGCACTGCTTCCATAAGATTTTTTCCTTCGCATTCACTGGAGCCTGACAGTTTCTTTATCTTCGAGAAAATCTGTTTTTGAAAGCTTTGATAGTCTTTGCCATCATAGGTGCAATTTCTACAAAACAAGAAAAGAGAGGTTATTGCATATAAGCTGTTACATTAAGATACACAGATACATACAGAATATAAATCTAGATTTGCATTTGAAGGAAAATGTTTCCAATCTTCAGAGTTAGAAATATAATGAAGTAAGCCAATTCTATTTTATAGGTAGGGGAAAAAAAATCTTTGCAAGGCACGTATTTAGTTGCCAGTGATTTCTGTCTCTATGGATCTAAGGCTTTACATACTGGTAGTTCACATTAATTTATGTATCACTCTCATTTTGGCTATAGTGTTGCAATTGTGCTGAACCAGACATTTTGCCCACCAAACCATGCCTCTGAATAAGCCTTTTATAGCAGACAGGGAAGACTGCCTGACAGGTCACAAACAGCACATCTTCAGTTTTTTGCCTTGCTGCTTCCTATTTTAAAAATTATGGAAAATCTGCTGCCCCTGAAAAGAGCTTTTATTTTGATAGTTTGTTGTGTTTATCAGTCTTTACGATATCAAATGTTAAAATGGACACATTCAAAAATGTTTATGCATGGAACCATGTAAAAATAATTTAATCCGAGATTAATGTAAAGTATTTTTCATAAAAACCCTCAATCTTTTTGTAGGATGGAGGCATCAGCTCACTTACTCTTCACCGGGGGCTTCCTTGGGTCATAGATCACTGATGAAGTGCTGCCCAGGGATGAACCTGAGAGGCCGGTGCTAGTACTAGGCCTGTCATAAGCCTGTTCCTCTTCTGTGTGAACACTGCTACTTTTAGTTGTGGTGAAGAATACAGGTTTGATTCTGAGGGAAGAGAAGATGGTGAGTGTAAGGAATGGTCCACTGCATATTCAACAAATGTGCTTGCCGATGCAATTTCTGTAGCAGAGCCTGGACTGTAATAGACACAGAAAAGGGGTCATCCAGGAACAACTGGAGTTGCTGGAGATCAATTACTCCCTCTTCATTCAAGCATCAGGAATTTGGATCTGGAAAAAATAAATTTTACTTTTGTCCCCATTATTTAGGGCCATTTTACACTTTCTAAGTGGCCTGTCATCACCTTTTTTAAAAAAGGTTAACAATTCCTTCTTAAAAAAAAAAAAAGTAATTCAAGTACAATCATAAGAGGGATGACAGCTGCTGTATTAAAACAATGCTGGAAGCACAGGTGATGCCTAAGCTGGGTACATAGGTATTTAAAATTAGCCATAGCATAATCACTCAAGATATTGTGTCTCCTCCCAAAATGGATGCTTACAGGCAGGATAGACACAGCCTCCCATATTTCTTTTCCCCACAACTTGTCCCTGTTCCCCCACCCCTCAAGAAGAAAAAGCGAAAGCCGTCATAGAAAATGTACTTGATCTTCTGTGGGACAGCTGCTCCCCCAGTGCCAAATTTTTCTTGTCTTCTCCTCACTTCCCGGGGTGGCTTGACCGTTGAGTTGACAAATGCCATCTTAGCTACTCTGGCTAAAAGAGGAGCAAAACCAAGAAAGAGAGGTCAGTCCAAAAAGTTTGGAAAGAAAATCCCTCTGATAACTGGTAGGGAAGGATGGCTAACAAGAAATCTGTCTCCTCTTTGGTGATAATCTTCTTTCCCTCCTAAGACATGCTGATTCCTATGATCACTCTTGTTTCCAGCATGCAGGCTTTTTATAGGATAATTTCAGCACAAGAGCATATCATGTCAGATCTGCAATCTCATAAATGGGTATCACCATTCACTGGAGTGCTTTTCCAAAAGAAAAGAGGACTTTCTTGCTTTTTTTCCCCTTAGGGGGAAAAAACTTGTTTTGCTTTTCATCCAAGAAGCTCCTTCAGTTCTAATTTAAGGGGAAAAAAACCAAGGAAGTCCAGTTGTCTTTTGGAAGCACCTTTGGGACAACCATGATCTCAATGACTGAGAATCTCCCTAAACATTCACTAGAACCTTCATCATCCTCTGAGTTAAAGGAATAGAGAACTACCCAGAATGTGCCCAAGTCAATGTGGCAAGCCAGGTGCAGTTGCCAATTATTCAAAAGACTGCACATCTATTCACCATGAGCTGATTTCTAGCAGCCCATCCAAGATCTAGCCCCTTCTAGACTTGTGGGACTTCAATTCCCTTCATTCCAAGTCAGCACAGCCAAAGTAATGATGGGAGTCAACATCCAGTATGCTTAGAGGATGCTAGAATGTGAGGGTGCCATGTACAGAGATGTGCAGGCAATGTTTCAGTTCGTGCCATGGAAAACATTGGCTTTTAACCCTCCAGAACAGGTTTGACCAATTTTCAACTAGCAACCAGTAATGTTAAAGGCCATCTAAAGGGTTGTTCAAATAAACTTTAAGACAATTTTAATTTCCCACACATTATTGCAGACACTTTCCAGAGTCATGGCTTTTTAAGACTTATGTACAGACAAGCCTTCAACTTAGGATCAAAACTGGGACCAGAATTTTTATCGCTAAGTGAATAATTGCTAAGTGACTCTGGCTTCCCCCATTCAACTTGCTTGTTGGAAGATGATTGGAAAGGTCACAACTGGCCATTAAACTATCATTAAATGAATGGTCGTAAGTTTAGGGCTACCTGTAGTAGCATGCAGAAGTAACAATTTTGTGTTATTTATGCTGTCCTTATGCCAGGACAATCAAATTTCAGAGGGAAAACTGTTTCCTTTCCTATGCGAGGACTTACAAAAGAAAAGAACAACCCAATTTGTTTTGGTCACAATCCTTTCAGATTAAAAAATGGTTTCTTAGCCCTTTTTCCCCTGCTCTTATCTCCATGCCAGCTCAATACCTTTGGGTTTATTGGCATGAGCTGAACGGATGTTTTGAGTTAGCATCAGAAGTCGCTGCTCTCGAGCATCATGCAGCCGTAGGTACATTTCCCTCCAGCTCTCAAACTCAACTGGCTTCTCCTTCTTGAAATCACGCTGGCAATGATTGTGCCACAACTGATCTGTGTCTTCAGTTAAAACCTGGAAGCCAAGAGCAAAGGAAAATTGAGCCTATGGTTGGAGTATTTCCAAAAAAATAAATAAGAGAATTATTCTGAAAGTGTGCAAATTCAAAACCTTTATGAAGCAAGATCTAGTTGTCTGAGATGCAAATTAACTATTATTATCAGATTTCAAAAAAAGCCCAAGGAAATATTACAAAACCCCAAGTTGTAAAATTGAATCCAGTCACATAAATGCCTCACAATTTACGACTAAAATTCTGATCCAAACAGCAGTCTTAAGTTGAGAATTATCTGTAAAAATCTTTTCCTTTAGGATTATTCACTGGAGAGAAATGGAATCACTTTTGTCAACAAGGACAATTTTGGAAAATTCTGTCCTCTCTGCTATTTGGACTAGTGATAAAGGAAGCAATGTCAAGGCTTACGTAACAGCCTTCCGGGTGCACAGAACCTCTTTGGCTCTTCCTAAGGGACTTCTTTTATCACCTGCCCCTTAGTCATTTTGTTGCTGTTCATCCTCATGGGGTTTGAGAAAATTAAGGGGTACTGATGCTAACCACCTCTAAAGTCACTCTATCTTACTTGATCTTTATTTGTTCCTTAGAGGAATACTTAAGGAGAACAGCAGCTGGTGACAAAGACGTTGCAACTTCAAGATCCAGTTAAATTCCCTCTGCCAAATATACTTGGAAACCTCACAGGGTAATTAAGAGCAGGTTTTTGAGCTACCTATTACCATACCCTTTATATGAGAGGCTGCGACAGAAGGAAACTTGTCCATTAGCTTCATTAATGAATAGCCAAGTCCCAAGATTCACTGGGAGGGGGGAGGGGGGCTTTACAATGCAATCCCAATATCTTCATCACCTCCCAATGCCAAATTGTCATTTGGTAGTACTGGTATCATGTAAAATATGGCAGCATGTAAAATTTCTGCCAAGGACTTCAAAGACATCCATTCACCTTAAAGAGCAGGTGAAAATTAATTTACCTGTACAGCTGTGTTTCTCAAGTTGGCAGCTTCTACTGTCAGGTTGAGAAATTTACCCACTGTCCTTTCCGGAGGCGCTACAAACTGGAGCAATGTCTAATTTTAAGCCCTGGAGCAAACAGAATCCTTGAAGATTAAATCACACTGTATATCTGAACCATCTATTGGTCTTACAACAAATGGTGAAGAATCATCATCATTGATCAACACACCCTGTTTTCTCTTATCTAGTCACACTCACGTGATTGTACTCCTCGATGCGATACAACTGCTCTGGAGTGCAGCGTTCCAAAACAGGCTCAAGTACAGAATATGGGACGCCTCCCACTTCGTAGATGGCTAGGAGAAAAAAGCAGATAGATCTTTCTTCATTTTCAGGGCACACTTTCCAAGCAGGAAACAGGTATTTGGTTTTATAGGTGTTACAGGGCATGGAAGCATCTTCTGAAATCCAGGAGACTTAAAATCAGCTAAGTATGGATAGAAGGACCAGAATATTTTCTATGTCACACATAGTCTCCCAATAATGCCATGGGTGCAAAATATATAACTAAATATTGCCCAAATTAAGTTTCCCCAACCAACTAGAAAGAAAGGCAAGGAACAACAGAATGGCTGATTGCTTTAGGACTAAACAAAGTTAAATAAGCCATTACTACTATCGGTTTAGCCCATTTGCTTAACTATTCTTTCGTGGATCATTTCATGCCAATCCCAGCTCCCCCCCAAATCAGAAATTAACATGATTGTAAAAGAAAAAGAGCTTTGAAAGAGAACTGGTCAGCTGGATGGAGGGGTAATGAATTAAGCAACCATCTAATGCAAATGTTTGTATGACAGATGTGCAAGTAGTCCTCGACTTATGGCCACAATTGAAATCAAAATTTCATCACGAATCAAGACAGTCTACTCTAGTGAGTTATCCCTGATTTAAAGACCTTTTTGCCAGGGTTGCTAAGTGAATCATGCAGTCCTTAAGTAAATCCAGCTCCCCCCACTGACTTTGCTTCCTGGGAAGGTTGCAAATGGCAATCACATGACCCCCCCAGGATGCTGCAACTGTTATGAATACATGCTGGTTGCCAAGGGCCCAAATTCTGATCACATGGCTGTGGAGATGCTATTGACAGTTATAAGTGTGAGGACCAGCTGTAACTCCCTTTTTTCCAACTTTAAACAGTCTTTAACTGAATGGTTGTAAGTCAAGGACTCCCTGTATTCAATGCAAGGAATCAAAAGCTGCATGTGTATTGCCGTGAACTGGGCAACCATATAAACCTACTTAATAAATAAGTAAATATCCCAATCCAGTTCACTGTCAAACTCTTTCCCCTTCACAGGCCACAGTCCAACAATCTCTCGGACTCACAGTCAATATTATTGCTGAGAACCCGGATGCACTGCTCGTGGAGACTCATCATCTTCGGAAGATAAGCCATCTTGGAGCCCGAGTACACCTGCATCTTGGAATTCAACCGACGTCCTGTGAAACCAGCCTCATCCTCTTCAGTCGGGGAGGAGAGGGCTGCAAGGCCAGGGAATGGTAAAAGAAGACTCATTAGAGGCCAGCATGGATGTCTCAGAAGACCAAAAACATACTCCAATCCCACCGGATGATGCTGGAAAGTTCACAGAGGTTGCACTAAATATGTGGTTTACAGCTACCAAACACGTCTTTTACATAGTAAGTTTACATACATGCACACCTGTAGCTTGTGAAGGCCCTTCCATTATTAATGTATTTATTAAATTTATTTGATGCCTATCTCCCTGTGGGACTATTCTGGGTGGCTTGCATGGAAAACTACTGATTCCAATTCAAGAGAATAAATCCAACTTGGGAACAGTGGACATAGGTTATTTTGTGCTTTGAAAAGAATATATATTTGTGCTTTTTATGCAGATGCAGATGATTCCTCACTGCACAAGGAAAATCTTCATGATCAAACAGCTAAGATGCAATGTGCGTGGAAGCAAAGCCATAATCACATTCTTTTCCTTTTCGGAAAGCATCAGATAAATTATCAACTACCAACTGAGCTATTCAACTATTTCCCTGAATCCAAATTGGCTTCTGAATCCAAATTGGCAATAATTTCCCTGAATCCAAATTGGTATTATATTTCTATAGCGGTCTTCCTCCAGTTTCATAGGAGGAAGAAGGCCTAGGCAAGTAAATAAAAGATAAAGAAAAATTCAGAACTTCAACGTGATTTTTTCCTGTATCACCCAATCTGCCTTCAACCACCACATTCAGAAACAGGAAATGAAAAGATTCCGCTCCAACTTTACCTTTCCTCTTTGGTTGGGTGAATGAGATCATGTCAAGTGAAGGAAGAGGACGATAATTTGCCTGGATTGGAGGCAATGGAATGTCGGGGAGCATAGGCACCACATCAATGAGTATCTGGAAAGGAGAAAGCCCATGTTTGGTTAAGATAGCTTTGCAAAAGTCTGTATTTACTGTGTAGGAGGGAGGGGATCATCCTTGGAACCAAACAGACTCATGACAAAACTGTTCACTGAACATTTTGAGAAGGCTGTACTTCAACAAAGGCAAACTCAAACATGTCGAATATTTTGTCATAAGGAACGATAGGAGTTCAAAGAACAAATCCTCTCGCATCTTCAATCTTTTTCAGTGCAGAGTCCTGTCTACCTACCAACCTATAGAAAATTGGTCTAGGGAGTAATGTCAAAACATTATTTTAAATATTTATATATTCTGTTACAAACAATGGAAAAGATGTAGCTAAATATTTCTTTGGCAGGTAATATTATACTGGCAGAGGGCAAATCCCACTCACTTGCACTTATGTCACCTAATTGGGTAATGAAACATCTACAAACAAACAACCAAGCACAGTGAGCACCAAGGACTCTTTTCATTTCCATTGGAGAGAAAATTGCACCCAAGCTAGCTTACTCAGCGAGAGGTTTTGGAAAGGACGAAGCACCATATTTTATGCCTGTAAGTTAATAGATAAGCCCATTCCACTGCATAACAGATCATTTATGATGTATTATATACCTTCAACTTTACGGAAAAGACTTTGGGAATAGAATATAAACTTAATAAAATAGTAAAAAATTTACCCATAGCACTTAAAAAAAAAAAAAAGCACATGCCTGTGTGCTACTAATGCTTTTATCATTCTGTTCAGAAATATTGGGGGATAGCCCAATATCTTTAATACATGAACATAACCTCCTAATACAGTTACAGATAAATATTGGGTGTATCATTTTCGAGGAGAAACAAATTAAAAGGGCAAAGATGTCTGTAAAAAATGGACAATATAAAAGAGGGGTGTATTTCATAAATAGAGGGGGGAAATTTCAATGTTCAGTCTGGAAAATTCAAATAGGACTCCTATAAACTCAGCCTTTTCCAATCTGGCCTCTTCCAAAAGGATGGTTCTACAAGTGCTAAACCAGCATTGGTATGATGGATATTGGGTTATAGCACATCTGAAAATCCCACAGGCATAGTTATTAATGGGCCCAAACTCTTAGAAGCACAAGCTGCCTTTGAAGCACAAGCTGCCTTTGTCTGGCATTCACTTCCAGGTGCTAAAATATCCTGGGTGCAGGCAGGCCCTGATTTGCTTAACCAATTTGCTGAAGGAACCACCATCTGCTGAGTTTCAACATTGGGCCTCATGATAAGCGATGACTTACAAATTACTGTGGCTAGGTGCACCTGACCATATCCCCAAATAAACCATATGAAGCGACTGCGATTCCCCCCATGAAAGCCCTTACTTTTTTTGCTTTAGATGAAGATGCCTCCACCGGCTTCTTCTCGCTCGCTTGCTTGGGAGCTTTCCGGCTTGTGTCTGAGCTCTTGGCACTTGATTTGGAACCGTTCTGCTTGCTGCTATGCCCTTTCTCTGGGACTGGAGCTGTTGTTGGCTTGGCCAGCTTTCTTTTCTTCTTCTGAGGTTGGTCATAACTCAGATAGGACTCAAAAGACATGGTGGGCTGTTCATACTCGTCCTCCACCTCTCCCTCTCTGGGAGGCGAGAAATTTGCAGGTTTTTTGTTTGATTCAAGGGCTCTGGATTTGCCCTCAGAAGTTTTAAAGCTGCTGGAACTCTTCTTCTCCTTGTTCTTATTAGGCAGATCTCCCTCAGGTTTCGGTTTCTCCTGATCTCCATATACGGTTTCCATACAAATTTTCACCTTTTCTGATCTGGCCCTTTCTGGGGAGTCATGAGTTTTTTGTCTCTTCCTATGTTCGTTCAAGCTATCATTCAAGTCAAAGTGGGCCTTCTGTTTCTTGATGCCACTGCCATCTTTTTTCTTGTCTCGCTTGAGGCTGTCTGGGGGTTTCAGCTTCTCCTTGCTGTTGCCTGATAAGGAAGCTTCATGGATCGAAAAACCCTTCGGCAGTCTCTCTGAGCCAAGTACAGGTGCCTTCTCTTCCCCCTTGGCTTCTGGCCGCTGCCTCTCTTTGTGAGAAGGTTTAGACTCTTTACTCCGACTTGAACTAGCTTTTTCTTGAAAGTCACTGAAATTCCTATGAGTAACTTCTTCTCTGTCCTGAAACTGGTGGCTTTTAAACCCCTTTCGGGAAAAGGATTTTTGCTCCCTCTCTTGTTCCTCGGCATGATGGAGGTCCATATATAGTTCCTGAGGTCTTTCGCTGAGCTCAGATGAGATGGCGTGTCCATAGTCAGAACATTCCTGGTCAGAAGACCCTCTCCTCCATGACCTGTCTTGTGGAATATCATAGCTTACATCATGGTGGGATTTTTCTGGGTCTGAATACCTCTTGACTTTTTTAGTTCCACAATCCGACTCATATGATTGGCTGCAAGAAGGCTGATGTGTCTCTGAGTAGACCTCTTTGTCCTCTTTGGGCAACAGGTCTCGCTGTCGTTTCCTAGAGATGTTTCGATCATAATCCTGTTCCGTAGGTTCAAGAGTATGCCTTAAAAAAAACAACAGGGAAAGAATTGGATTACTGAATCTAATCAAAGATGACTGAAAGCCTAAGCTAAAGCTACAATTGCCTCATCCTGTCTTCTTCTTAACACCAAAACAGAATGCAGCCAACTTCTACTTTCTTAGATTAGAATTTAGAATAAGTTACAGCTGGAAGGGACGTTGGAGGTCTTTTAGTCCAACCACTTGCTCAAGCAGGAGACCCTATACCATTGCAGACAAGTGGCAGTCCAATCTCTTCTTAAAAGCCTCCAGTGGTGAAGCACCCACAACTTTTTTTTGAGAGAGAGAATTTTATTTGGGTTTTCACAAAAAAGAACACATAATACAAATAAAACATCTTTTTTTGAAAGTAGCATGTCCCGGGTTACGCTTCTTCATACAGATATAAACTCAATTTCATACTCATTTTTATGTTCTGTTCCACATCTTATTACTGTTTTACATTTTCTACATAGTTTTTCCCCCTCTTTTAATTTTCTCAGTTGTTTTGATTATCTCATCTCAATTCAAATCAGTATATTTATACTTTTTTCTGTCCTGTTTCAATTTCATATTATCTTTTCTCCTTAAACGAATTTTCTCCTGTAGTTACTAACTGGAGTATGACACCTTTATATCTTTTAGTTTTATCCATTCAACTCTTATTTAAGCTTCAATGTATACCTTAAGGTTACAACATTCAATATAATACATAACTTCCAATCAAATTCTGCTTGGTACATTCCTAAAATACACACTGTATTTTTAAAAAGAAATTATAAATATATGTAATTAAAACACTCATTCCATTCTAATTAAGTTCTATCATTAATATTAATATTCATTAAAATCTTAACTTCTTTAACATTTCTTTTCAATTAAATATCATACTTCCTTGGGAACACTTATAAGCTTTCCATAATTAATTTTTCCCCCTATTCCTCTTCACTTATATTTTATAAAACATTAAATAATTAAAATGTTCCCATCCTTTCCTAATTCAATTCTCTCATTCATTTTATTTCATTTATTTATTAACAAACATTTCACTGGATTACAATAACTATTTTATCCATCATTTTAATCATACCTTGTTTCAAATTTTCTAAAATTATTTCTACTTCTAATATAACAATACTATCTTATGTACCTTTGCAGAATCCCTTTTTCAATTAAATTTTCACCCATTATCTCTAAATAGGCCGTTTCTCTGTATCTTGTTTCTGTCCTCTATAACTTCTTTTCCTTTCCTTCTTCCTTCTCTTCTTCTCCCTCCCCTTTTTATCCCCTTGTCTCTCTACTAATTTTCTCTTCTGTATTCCCCTCTTCTGTTGCTTTCTAATATTCAACTTTTTCCCCCACATAAAATTACTTGTTCATTAAAGATGGCTTCTTCTTTGTCCCAATCTTGTTCTGCAGGCATTTCTTGTTGTTTCTCATAGTTCCAAATCTCCATTTGTAAAAACTGAAATATGAAGCCAAAAGAACCTCTTCCTTTTTATGCATCTTCTTTCTGTTTTTTAAGTTCCATTCTTAATTCTTCTAAAAGTGGTGCCATTTTAAACACTTTTAAACAACAACCCAATTGATTTTAGTCATTCAAATGCAATAACCAAAAATCCAGAGTTCACAATGTAATCAAAATACTCCCAAGCTGTTTCTTTTTGCTTCTTTTTTCCACTTTCTCTTCCTGGGGTTCTACTATTTTGTTGCCAAGTTTCAGTTAAAATGTATCTTTTAGAAGTCTTGTTGAAGTTTTACTGTAAATTCCTTTTAATTCCAGGCAGTCTCCTCCATTTTTTCCAGATCCTGCCCTTTTATTCTTTTTCTTTCCTTTCCTGCTTTTAAAAGCTTTTAAGTATCCAGAAATCTTAATTATCCCTTTGACATTTTATTTTCAGCTTAAATGTCTATTGATGTCAAAGTGGATTTTCTTACTAAAATCTCTTAGCTGTCAGTATAGGAAAAGGGAGAGAAGAAAAAAAACCCAAATCCATTCCCTTTTCTCTCTCCTTGGCTGCTTCAAAGTCTTCTTTGGGAATGTTACTTTTTTTTAATATAGTTTAAATTCCAGGGTAGCTTAGTTGTTGCTTTTGCAGTTTAACCAGTCAACCAAGACTTTTTCTTCTTATCTTCCTCCTGCACTTTCTTTTCTGGTCAAGTTCTTCTTTGTGGTGGCCAATTTTTACCACCGCTGCAACCGCCTTCGGGAAAGGGAGTAATGGCCAGCTGAGGAGGAGAGATGCGGCTCTCCTCGACCCTGCTGGCAGTCTCTCCCTTCTTCACCACCTCTACGGGGTGGCTTAGCCCCGAAACCAGCCGGCTCGGGGCGCTCCAGTGGTGAGCATGGATCGAAGCCACGCACGATCGTGGTTTCGGTCTGTCCATGAAGAGGCTCAAGCCGGAAGTCCTAAGCACCCACAACTTCTGAAACCAAGGCTAGTTAATTGTCCTCCCTGTTAGGAAGTTTCTCCTTAGTTCTAGGTTGCTTCTCTCCTTGATTAGTTTCTATCCATTGTTTCTTGCCTTGCCTAGCCCTCAAATATTGAAATACTGCTATCATGTCACCCCTAGTCCTACTCTAGATTAGCTATACCCAAATCCTGCAACTGTTCTTCACATATTATTGATAAAGCTTGCACTTTTTTTTCTTTCACATTATTTTATCAAACTATCTTGATCTTTCATTGTTTATATTCTCCCCGTCTATTAAAATTTTAAGGGGAGATTTGGCACATTCCACCAGGCAGTGGAGCTGTATCAGGAAACAGAGCTTCAAATTGTTTTTGAGAGCGGATGAACTATACAAGGACATTGTCTGTTAAGAAGAGATATTATAAAAGCCCAACTCACCGCTCTGTTTCCTGTGGAACTGGCACAAGCTTCTTCCATTTTGCCACCAAGTTCTTGGCAAATTCTCCAACCTGTTCAAGTTTTCGTAAACTGTTCACAGTCTTTCCAACTCCAGTCTCCTGCGGAAAGGATGTAGAAAAACAGCTCTGACAAGGACAGCTAGTTAATGGCTGAGTTCATACAACATGCTAAGCCTAAAACAAATAAACAAATTGGGGCTGAATGCAAGCCCAATTGTGACTTATTCAAAGTGCAGTTATGGCTTAGCAGGATATATGTGGAGCAATAAAACATTTTTGTGAATTTTGAAGTGTCTGTCTGAGCATTTCCATTTGTAATTAGGGTAGAGCCATCACAGCAGGACAGATTTAGCCCAACCCTGGCTTAGATGACTCAAAGTATACTATGCCAGACTGAAACCACCAAGTACCAGTGACCCTTTATTGCTCCCCAGTAGACAGTCAAGTCCACATCCTCAGAAGAATTCTTTGCCTTATCAGAAGAATACAAAGTTCATCCAAAGAGATGATTATGGGTGTGTGTGTGTGTGTGGGTGTGTGTATGAGACGCAGGGAGAGAGAGAGGGAGGGAGATCATTATGTTTTGTCATTACTGGATTTTACTGCTGTCGTGAGACACCATGCCATCAACACTTTTAAATAATCAATCAATAAATCTTCAGAGATGTCACCCTTTTTTATCCAGATTTGCAACTTTTCACTCTGCAGAACCTCCATCCTGGGCAGCAATACTTGGAATCTCCAACAGGACTAAGTTTCCAAGTGCAAGAAATGGTACTACAAAATAACTTACCAGAAGAATATCAATTGTGATTGGCAGTTCAGCAAGTCTCTTCAAGCTCTTCATCAGCTGCAGAGGAGAACAGAAAAAGGTTGAGATCTTCACTCTGTAATGAAGAGCTTTTTCTTCCACAGTAGTCAAGAAGTTCAAAAAAACAAACCCACAGAGCTGCTAAGATGCCACAGAAGGAACAGGCAAATGAAACAGAGCTAAAATCTTATGGTTACAGCAATTCCACCAAAACAGGGATTGTAGGTTTGACCCGAGGGATCTAGAGCTGCTAGCATGTTCTATTCAGAGACCTATCCTCGTCTGAATCAAAAGTAAGAGAAAATCCAGTTGGATTAGAGGCAGGAGAATATTTCTGCATACCTCTAGTAGTTTGAAGAATTTGGGAAAAGGCTCCCCATATATCTGCCTCATCCACCTTCTTTCCGTGATAGCTAAATCTTGATGTAACATTCCTGATCAACAGAAATGCTCCATAATAAGGGGGGAGGAGAAAACCACTCTCGTCTTCCATTATAACAGCAACCAAGAACTTAACAAATGGAATACAACATCCATCAAATGGCAGCCTTCCAAATTGTAATACATTTTCTTTTAAAGGCAGCGTCCCCCAACCTGGAACCATGCAGCAGGTTAAGGGGACCATTTCCAGGGGTGGGATTCTACCGGATTGGACTGCTTTCTTATGTTTCTGCGCAGTTCGGGGGATCGGCAAATCGTACCCCTGGCTGGCCCTCCCCTCTCCTCCCAGTCAGTCCTTGTTGCACATGCCCGACATCGCTGACTGCGTTCTGTCCCGCCCAGTCACTCCTTAAGGTATTTTCCCCCTCCCAACAATCAGCTGTTCCGATGATCAGCTGTTCTGGGATCCCCCTTGCTGTCTTACTGCTCCGCCCAGGAGGCTTCCCCAAAGCCCAGGAGACAAAAAGGGACCTGCAGGGCCCCTATGCTCTCTTTTTTTAATTTCCTGGGCCCCAAGGAAGCTTCCTGGGAGTAGAAACGCCCCTGAAAAGACTCACCTGAGGCCCAAGAGGGCCAAAAACGGAGCGTAGGGCCTAAAACCTGCGTGCCTCCCCCATGCTCTGTTTTTTGCTTTCCTGGGTCCTGAGGAAGCTTCCTGGGAGCAAACCCTCTCCCCCCCCCCCCCCCCCCCC
>BLBF01000072.1:10947809-10986854 GCA_015471245.1 Laticauda colubrina
AAACAAAAAAACCCAGGTAGGGTTGCTGCAAATAAAGAAGCCACACCCACCCAGTCACATGGCCATGTCCACCTAGCCACGCCCACAAAAATTTGAATGGTACCCCTGACCATTTTTAGTCCTCAATCAACATGACCAACAGTTGGGAGTCCCAACTGTAAAATTTCTGGACAATAACAGGTGGGTATCAAAAGTGGTTTGTATTTTTGAAAAGGCAACTGGACTGATGTTTTTTAAGTAAAAAGAAGAGGTTTTGCTTCCTACTCTGGAAGCTTCATCAGTTGTATTGGATGGTGTGGGAGATGTAAGGACAGTTAATGACAGTTGAAGAACAGTTGACTATCCTTCCATCTCCCACACCATCCAATACAATTGATCAAACTTCCAGGATAGGCTTACATCCACACAGAAACATTTTTGATCTCTAAAATTCGCATTCCAGTGTTCTGGCACCTTTATTCTTCTAGTCTAGAAATTTAAACATCTAACTCCAAAAAGGGCTGAATATGCTTTCTTCCATTCTAACAGCTTTTTCAAATCTGAAGCATTTTTTATGTGTTCAGTCTGACTTAAAAAAAAAAAAAAGATGCTCAAGAGAAGAAAAATTGTGTTCAGGCATAGCTTGCTTTTTAGGAGTGGGGAAAAAATATATTTTCTCTCCCCCATCACTTTTTACATCTACTTAAAATACGTAAATTTATTTTTCATTTTCTAAAGACAGGTTCAAATCTAATAATAAAAGGAGGACAGACTTCAGAAAGATGGATCAAGAGATTTATTTGCTTGTTTAATGAATATTATATTTGGGGGGCAAAAATATTTCACCAAGATACTTGAGTAATCTAATTTCTTAAATCATACGTTTATAACTGGTGAAATGAATGTCTTAATTTGTCGAATTTTAAGAGCCAAT
Source organism: Laticauda colubrina (assembly GCA_015471245.1). NCBI lineage: Eukaryota > Metazoa > Chordata > Lepidosauria > Squamata > Elapidae > Laticauda > Laticauda colubrina. Next base: position 10,948,723 of record BLBF01000072.1, read on the forward strand.
GTTTCTGAGAATTTGCTTCAAACAATTTCCATCATTTGTCCTAACCTCCGAATCAAGATTTCCTTTACTCTACTCTGATATTTGGGTTGTCAACATAGCAAGCTCCCTGCTGTTGGAGTTGCCTGTTGAACTCAATTCATTCTCAGCCCAGCCCACCTAATAAAGTTGTTGTTGTGGAGAAATTAGGAGGAAGGAAGGAATATTAGCTATGCTGGCTGCCTTGAGTTCTTTATAAAAATAATAAAGGTGGAATAAAATTAAATAAATGTAAAACAAAAGGTGCAAGAACAAAAATCAGACAGGAGAGAGGAATTTTGGAGAGCACAAGACCACCATCAACTGATCATAGACTAGATCCACTAAATTCCATAGATGGTACATCAAGGAAGGGGGATAGAATTAGAGGGGGATCAAATCTTTCTGATTTGCTATGATTACATAGTGTGGCACACACATGCAGCCTGACATGCTTTATCCCTGCAGGTTCTTCCATCGGAAAATTTATGAATCGAGAGGGGTTACAGTTGCAAAATAAATGTTCTCCTTCCTCTTTTCTACAACACACATGAAAGTGGATGGCAGAGACGTGCAATACAAAATCAGGACAGTGAGGGGAAGGAGGGATTATTGAAGGCCACAATAAAATTTGCACACAGAGTTTGGAAATTACTGGAGAAAGTTTAGAAACCAGCCAGGTAAACAACTCTTCACAATTCTTCAGAAATAGAGAAGAACACAGAGAGCCCTTTAACCAACTGGCATAGTTAACCACAGCAACAAGTTTGCCAACCATCTGCCCTTAGCCCAAAAGCCAGGAAAACAAGAAGAGAAAACTGTTTCTTCTCTGTGTTCCACTCCATTACAGATTATCCCCAATATCTCCAAAATCATACTATCTTAATGAAAAATTCTCCCAAAAGGTTCAAACCCCCCCCCCCTGCATTCATCTCAATAATGGGCTAGAAGTTCACTTCAGACTTGAAGCAAAAGCTGAGATTTTCCAGAGTAAATAAGCCTCTCTCCCAAATACACATAAGTGAAAGCATACTTATGGACAGGCACTAAATGAAAAGGCAAAAGTAGCAGACAAGCTGTACTTTTCCTTCCTTTCATAATTGATTTTTGTCCTTCAATAAATAGCGACAAGTATGGTACTAGCAACATTTTGAAAGAAATGTTTGCAAATAATATATTCCTAAGTGACCCCTCAAATTTGCACTTTAAAATGATTCAAAGCACGTCCGAAGTATTTTAAGTACACATCTCAATAGTTCTTAAAACTCCCAGATATCAGGAATGACCCATTTGCATTTGTTTTTTCAAGTAAAGATCTCAGATTGCTCCTGGAAAAAAAAAACACAAAATGTTCAAGCCATCATTTTAGAAGTAACATCTCTTTGCTTGATAATTTAAAATGCAAGAACATAATCCAGAATTAGTTTTGCCCAGTGCTTCGTCTATCATATCCCTCCCTTCTTTTCTATCCTTACACTAGGTCCTCTCAATGAAAAAACAATAAACTATTCAATGGATGCTCATCTGCAAGGTGGAGGAGAAATCCATTGAACCAGAAGAAAAAGAAATTCCAGTCCTTCATCCTTTCAGTTCTTATTCAAAGAGCCTATATCTCAGTATCTGCTTCTTACATCTTTAGGACACAAAGAAAAATCACTTAGCAACAGTTACTCCTTTGCAGAGTTCTAACTTCTGATTTTTTTTTTTTGCAGGTTATTTAGCATAATTAAAGATGTTCAGGATTGCAGGAGAGGTTTCTTTCAGCAGTTGTCTATGTAAAGTTGATACAAACAGCAGAGATCCTGCCCTACATTAGTGATGTCCCAAAAAAAAACCACACACACACACACACACACACACACCACTGGTTCTTCAAATAACGTTGCCAGCATCTTATGTCCCTCCCTGATTTGGAATAAGAGGGGGGCAACGTGCAAAGTTCCCTATTGATGTGGCACTTTTGAGACTCACATTTCTACAAAGCCTTTGGCGACTACTGTACAGCCCACTTGATGATAATGATGACTATAATACTGTTTTTAGATTTAATTTTTATTAAAAACATGCAGAGCAATAAAACGCCCCAAGAGCCTTTGTTTGGCTAAGCCTCACTCCCACCCCACCTTCTAGGGAAGGGCTCTTCCAACTTGACAGCGTTAAGACTTGTGGACTTCAACTCCCAGAATTCCTCCTTCAGTCATGTTAGCTCAGGAATTCTGGGAGTTGAAGTCCACAAGTCTTAAAGTCGTCAAGTTGGAAGACCCTTGCTCTAGGGAAACGACAAGCCGTCTGGAATCCTGGACACCCACAATCCTGCCTCGTCGTCAATCCGGAACAGAACCGACAACCCATAAAACCAGCCCCCCGCCCCCCCCCCCCACACACACACAATGGACATGGAAATGGATCTCTCTCGTGAGTTCAAAGTTCAGCCGTTAAACAGTTGTTCTCTCCGGTTCCGGCTTCTCCCATTGAACGATCCATACACGTAGACCCGTATAAATCTAGGTATCGGAGGATGATATACGTGTGTGTCTGGGATTTGTACGCGTCCCCCAGCCCAAGGATCGCCATCCTTGGACTTAGACTAACTTTACTGTCACTTTGAACGTACACTAGTCGGCATGCATTAAAATGAAATTTCGCTGCCTGCTGTTCTCAAAGGGTCTCCCCCTCCAACATACATCTTCAATGGGGGGGGGGGGTGAAGAGGGGAGGAGGGGGTTCTTTTGGTCGGCATGAAAAACTCGCAGGGCTTCGCTTGCCCAGTAACGGCCGATGGGGGGCGCCCCACTTGCATCTCCGCTCGCCCCACTTTCTTTTGACCCCCCCTGGCCAAAGCAGAGTCCCTCTTTCCTTTCCCCCCACCCCACCCGATGCGCGATTCCCCTTTGCCCCCACCCGCCCCAGCTCGCGTCCCTCTTTCCCTCGGGCACCCCTCATTTCTCCCACCTCTCCCCGTGGCTCTCCTAAAGAGACCCCTGCTGGACCCCCTCGCGGGGTCACTCCAAACGCCATCCGGCTACCCCAGAGCCACTCTCCGCCCAATTTGCCTTTCCGTTCAGGGTCCTGTTTCCCCCCCCCCCCCCCCCCTTTTTTTTTTTTTTTTACCTTCTTCGGTTCCGAAGCGTTAGTGAGCCGAGACTGCAGCTTTCGGACATCTTCCAGCACCGACCCCGCCATTTTTACTCCTGGCGAGGTCTCCGCTCGGCGGAAGTGGCCGTTGCTTCAACGGCTTCCCAGGAGAACGCGGGGCTTTCCTCCTTCCGAACTCTTGGAGGTTCTCGAATCCCGTTTCGTGGCACCATATTTATTCCGGGCAAAAAAAGGAAGGGGAGGGGAAAGTGGGTGGGGCTGAAAAAAAGACCAATCGGCCGTTCCCTTCGCCAGCCGGTGCCGCCATTTCGTAAGCTGGCAAAGGCTTCACAGTAGAAAAGGCAGGAAAGAAGGAAAAACGCCATCGCGGGTCAGGGCAAACGGAAAGAAACAGCTGTTAAACGGACAGATGAGCACGTCCCCATCTTAAATAAGGGCAAAAACCTTCCTGCTGCGGCCATTTTGAATATTGGTAAGAGCGTTGCCTGCCACGGTTGGCTCTTTCCTCTCCAGAAAGCGCTTCTGCTTTTTCACCGATTTTTCCGGTATTATTGCAGAAAGAGTTCAAATAAGGCCTTCATTACCAGCATGAAGCTTTTAGCCTATATGGAGGCTATCATCCATCTGGGCTGGCTCACCATGTTGGATAAATCAGGATAAAGACTTATGCATGCACAGATTAACTGACATTCACACAAAATGCTTTGAATCACATATACTCTTTCCCAGAAGCAGGAATTCCGTTTACAGAGTTTAAAGAAACCATTACCACTACTTCCCAAAGCATATTTACAAATTAGAGAATTTGAAGCAGTATTGCTCAGTCTCAGCAACTTTTATATGGACAACTCCCAAAATTCCCCAGCCAACCATGCTGGCTGGGGGATTTGGGGAATTGAAGTCCATTTATCTTAAAAGTTATGAAGATTGAGATTCTCTTTAAAAGAGTAGCTTACACAGAACTGTATTTCATGCAACATATCAGCCAAGTTTGTTGAATAAAGTACTCCTGGCACAATAGCACATAAAACCATAGTTTTCAACCCCAATAGGAGGTTTTATAGTCTGATAGAGACCAGCAATTATGACTTATGCACTTTTTAAATCTCCCAATCCAAAGGCAATGTACTGCAGGCTCAGACTAAATTCATACTTTGCACCCAGGTCAGCTGTGGGTTATTTTACTATGTTTTAACAAACAAGCTACAATTGGCTGGTTTGAATGGCGTTACATGAGCTAGGCCAGGATGTCACAAGATCCTGTTGCCCAGTATTGTCTCACATAACACACAAAATGGATGCTGAAAATATTATGGAATCTATTTCTGGGGGGAGTGTATATTTATTGGCTTATGTTCATATTTGCTAATTTTTCTATATACGGTAAATCCATTCTGGAGGAGCCTTAAAATCACTCAGGGTTGAGAGGCACACCTGAATAATTGAAAACACTTTGTAGAGGCTCTCCAGTAATTCATGCCATGTGATGGGGAAGAATATCCATTCATAGAATAGCAGCTCTGACTGAGAGAGTACCTTTGTCTCTTCCTATAGAAATAACTAGGGAGGCTAAACAGAAAATTTGGGAATCCAGTGTATTGAGAACAAAGCAAAGATGATGGCTGGCTCTCAAATGCCACGTTTGTACTTACAAAAAACTCCACTCTTTAGATTTTAACTCATTGCTCAGAGAAACATTTGTGCAAAATAGTCTTCCACACAAGCTTGGAATTTAAGAAAAAATAGCACAGATGAGCTATTCTCCTCAGACTGGTGTGATGCAAAGTTAATTTAGGGTGTTCACTGCTGCAATATGTGGTGTGTACCAGAGGTGGTATTCAGCAGGTTCTGACCAGTTCTGGAGAACTGGTAGCAGAAATTTTGAGTAGTTTGGAGAACTGGCAAATACCACCTCTAACTGGAGATTTTACTTTCCCTGCTATGCCCATCATGCCACACCCACAGAACTGGTAGTAAAAAAAATTGAATCCCACCCCTTGATCCAAAACAACAGGAGTCTTTGAGAGTTGGGTGTCAGTTCTGGTCAATAAAAGATCTCCTGGAGATGAATGTTTTCATGGTCTCTTTTCAGGCTGTGTGAAGAGAAAAGATAGTAATCATCCATTAAAAAAGCATTATTTCCAATGTAGGAAATAGAGGTAGTCCTCAATTTACATGAGTTCATTTAGTGACTGTTCAAAGTTACAACCGCACTGAAAAAAGTGACTTGTGATTTTTCCCATGACCATAGTCATCCCCATAGTCATGTTATCAAAATTGAAATGCTTAACAGCTGACTTATATTTATAAGCTGGCTTATATTTATATTTATTGATGGCTGTAATATCCTGGGGTCATGGGATCCCCTTTTGTGACACACTAACAAGCAAAGTCAACTGGGAAGCCAAATTTCTTAAAAACTGTGTTACTAATTTAATATCAGCAGTGATTCATTTAACTGTGGCAAGAGAGGTCGTAAAATGGGGTCAAGTTCATTGAACAACTGTCTTACTTAGCAACAGAAATTTTGGGCTCAGTTGTGGTTGATTACCTGTATGCTGAAGGAACTTGTTAAGAAATTTTGAGAGTTAATAACTCTACCTGGCTCTTTCCACTGAACTTGATGCATCCCCCCCCCCCCCGCATAAGGAATCTAGAAATAAGACTTCATTCAAAAAAATCACTCCCTATACAGCCTAAAAGTAACAGTACAAAACAGCTTTCAGATTCCGCCACTTTGCTTTGTTGCCTCTATAGAACAAAGGCACTAAATCTTTACAACAAGCATACATGCACATCAATTGTGCTACCCTTTTCTAGGTCAACAGCATTCTGCAAAGCACAAAGAAATTAAAGTTGTTTGATACAATACTTAGATGTCCATAGATAACTTCTGTTGCCTACTATGGCTTTGATCCAATGTTTTTACATAAGATGTTTAGTCATACATAAAAGGTGTAAAACTGAGTACCAGCTTTTGCTGTACCTATGCCACATGCAGTCTTCCTTGCTGATGGTAAGGATAGTTCTGGACAATGAGCACCTGTCCAATAGGACACAAAGATAACTTGTGTGTTTTGCCCCATGTGTGCTCAGACACTACAGTATGTGGGGCAAGTTGGGATCTCTGATCGAAAACCTGTTCTGTAAGCCTACTACCCCCTCCCCAGAATAATCTTGGAAATACATATACTATACTGATACACTTAGAATGTCCTACAACAACTCTGTAAAGTAGGTCATTATTAATATTACTCATAGTCCTGCAAATGGAAGTCAAAAATGGAGAAAGTCACAGCTGAATGGAGTTGATGGAATCTCAAAAAAAAAAAAATCAGTTGAAAGAACAAAAACTTTGTGCAGGTGCATAGACATGCATTTATGTAGAATGGTGTTTCAACAACTTGAAAATAGGTGGACTTCAACTCGCAGAATTCCCCAGTCAGCATAGCCGGCTGGGAAATTCTGGGAGTTGAAATTCACCCATTTTAACAGCTTGCATTCAGAAGTTGTGGGAGCTTCATCACTTGAAAGCTTCCAAGAGACTGGACTGCCATCTGTCAGAAATGATGTAGGGTCTCCTGCTTGGGCTGGGGGGGGGCGGTTTGTTGGACTAGATGACCTACAAAATCCCTTCCAACTCTTGTTACTCTATCTTCAAGTCGCTGAGATTGAGAAACTGTTGAGTCTTTTAGCAAATAAAGAGAGTTGGTGTAAGTACTAGAAAATTATCTCGCCTCAGGTTCCTGGAGAGCAGATGCTGGAAATGAGAAAGGAAGCAGTTCCTTCTGCAAAGTTGATCCTCCTTCCCTTCCATCGGTCAGTCCAGTCTAGAGCAGTTCAGAGCCCTCTGAATTCTGGAAGCTGAAGTGGGACGCTTGGCCCCCTCTCTTTCCAGCCCTATCAGGCATCTCCCTGCGTCACAAGCATCCAGCCAAGGGAACAGGCGATATGAGAAGGACGGTCAGCTGGCCAGGCTGAATTGGGAAAAAAGGGAGGAGGGGCAGGAGCATTGCCACATTTCAGGGTCTCTGCTGGAGCCAGCAGGGTAGTAGGGTCATCCAGCGTGTGGAGCAGACAGGCATTGGATCCTTTCCCTCTGCTGGGTCATCCCCCTGTTTCCAGGTAAGTTCAAAGACAGCACCTGGTTCTGAGCCCAGCTGGTGAATGAGCCCAGATGCTCTTTTTCCATGTTCTATTTTTGCTGGATGTCGGGAGGGGGCTTCCAGGTCTTTTGAGCCTTTACTGAACAGATAACAGAAGTCATTCTGTGAAAGAGTTCTCCGTTGCGAAGGTCTAAAAAGAGAAAAGTACCTGTCAAAAGTTTAAATGTCATGGCTGAAACCCCAGACTTTTCTCTGAATGGTGTATTTATATCTATACATCTTTATCTATATATACATGAATATTTATATACATATACATTATAGACTTTTAAATAGACCATAGAAAAGTCTTTTAAAACTTCCTGTATATTTTGCACAATAGACACACAAGTCACCTCTCCAGAGACAAAAAATATTTTGGAGAATCAGGATGATGAGAATGTGGCTTATCCACAAGGGGACAGAGGGCAAGGAAAATCTAGAAATTGATTCATTAGGGGTTAATTTCTGGTCAATCGCACCAGACTTGAAAATGGTCAAGCTGCTTACAACATATCCTGGATTACAGTATGCAGAACTTGGCCCAATCTAACTCCATCCCTTGTGAAGCTAAAGTATCACTTAGCAGTTCTTGGTATCCGTTGACGCAGATCACTATGTAAGGAAGGGGTGGGGGTGGATGGAGATCTTGAGTCTGCACTTGAAAAGTTTGGCTTGTAGATTTGACCAAAAAGATTGTCCCTTCCCAAAAAAAAGGGGGGGCATACAATTGTTTAATTTGAGAAATTAAATTTTGTTAATTTAAAAAAAGGGTGAAGAACAAAAAGAGATAACAAAGTGTGAAGAATTTACCAAGATATTTTCCTACAATGTGATCATAGAAAGCAGCAATTACATGTAATGTAGAATTCTTAAATACTGTTTAATAGTTCTAGAGCATGCGCAGAATAAATGTGAGGATTATTCCCAGTACAGGTAGTCCTAGAGTTACGACCACAAGGAAGCCCAAAATTTATGTTGCTAAGTGAAATATTTGTTAAACGAGCTTGCCCCATTTTGCGACTTTTCTTGCCACAATTGTAAAGTGAATCCCTGCAGTTTTTAAGTTAGTGACATTGTTGTTAAGTGAATCTAGATTCCCCAATGACTTTGCTTGTCAGAAGGTCGCAAAAAGGGATCACACGATCCCAGGAAACTGTAACCGTCGTAAATATGAATCACTTGCCGAGCATTCAGATTTTGATCATGTGACCATGGGGATTCTGCAATGGTCGTAAGTGTGAACAATGGTCATAAGTAACTTTTTTCAGTGTGGTTGTAACTTTGAATGATCACTAAATGAACTGTTGTAAATCAAGGACTACCTGAACTGGTGTACAATTCATTTTGTCCCCAAAGCGTGTTTGTATTACATACCTTGAATCAATTCAATGCAGGAAGAATCTTATTCACAAGTTATGGAGGGTTATTGTCTACCACAACTGAGCCTATGCATAATATTTATACATTATACAATTTGTACTAAATATGCAAATATATACAATGTATGAATGTTTACAATGATCTGTACAATAGTTAATCTTCATTGATTGTTTGCACTACTGGTAGGGATCATGCAACTAGAATAATTGAAAGACAAGGTGCAAACCTAAGAGCATAATCCTACCCTGATTTTCTCCCAAATAAGCCCCATGGAATTTAGAGACCCTTCCTCTTAGCTATATAAAGAATAGTAACCTAAACAGATTCCATATGGAACACCTGGATTCAGTGGTGGATTCAAATTTTTTTTACTACTGGTTTTGTGGGCCTGGCTAGGTGGGAACGGCTTGGTGGAAGTGGCAGGGGAAGGATACTGCAAAATCCCATTCCCTCCCCACCCCACTAACCTGCTTTCCAGCTCCGTTCTCCTGTACAGAGTAACAAAAGAAGACCCAGCCAATCAGCTGGGACTCAGGAGGCGGAGAATAGATGGGGGCGGAGCCAGTCAGAAGTGGGATTTGCTGGTTCTCCGAACTACTGAAAATTTCCACTACTGGTTCTCCAGAACTGCTCAGAACCTGCTGAATACCATCTCTGCCTGGATTTAATGAGACCTAGAATGGCTCATTCTCAAAAAAAAAAAACCAAAACACCTAGGTTGCAATTCAAGACAAACCTTATCTTGTCAAACAAAAGTCAGCTCTCTTTTTCCAAATATGCCATTTTGCTAGCTGAGGAAGAACTAAGAAAGATGAAGGACAGAACCTTGGTTGATGACAACAGCTTTTCCAATTAGATGTCCTCTTTTGGGGGGCTGGAATGATCACTCCCCAAATATGAGAAGGCAATAGGAGTTCCAGCCAGGAAGGCATCATCCTGAGAAGGGTGCTTCATAAGAACATTTATTTTTCTAGGCCAGTACATCTGCACCTTAAAGTGACTTACGACCATAGTTGTCCCCGACATTTTTGTTAAGTGAATTTTGCCCCATTTTATGACCTTTCATGCCTCCATTGTTAAATGAATCACTGAACTTGATAAGTCAGTATGCCGGTTGTTATCTGAATCTGGCTTCCCCAATAATTTTGCTTGTCAGAAGGTCACAAAAGGGGATCACAAGACCTTGGGACACTACAATGGTCATAAGTATGAACCAGTGGCCAAGCATCTGAATTTTGATCTCAGGAATGCTTCAAAAGTTGTAACTTTGAAAAATGGTCATAACTCACACTTTTCAGTGCCATTGTAACTTTGCAGGATCACTAAACAAACTATTGTAAGTCAAGGACCACCTATATATATCCACTTTAAAATGTAGCCTACACATTTGGTGTGGAGTGGGTTATTTGATGCCCACAAATTAGTCCTTTACAGAAATTCATAATTTAAAATTACAGGTGGTCCTCAACTTACAACCACAATTGAGCCCAACATTTCCACTGCTAAGCAAGGCAATTGTTAAGCGAGTCATGGCCCATTTTACCTTATTTGCCAAGGTTAAGCAAATCACTACAGTTGTTAAGTAAAACATATGGCCGTTAAAGTGAATCTGATTTCCCCATTGACTTTGCTTGTCAGAAGCTCCCTTGGCCACGGTAAACATATGCCAGTGGCCAAGCACACAGCCTGTCTTTCTCTCGTGTTTTGTTGGTGGAACACAGAGTTTGTGTGTGTGTTAATTGGGCATGAACTTACACTAAGCATCTTTTTCACCAGGAATTGTTGTGGTGTTCACACACTGTGTTCTTCACACATTATATTCACCTGTGCTTTAATGATGGTCTATTGAAAAAGCTACACTGGCTGGTTTCACCCATAAGTCTAAACCAAAATCAAATGAATTTCAGTTTAGTGAAGTGCCAATGACAGCAAAAAATGTGGGGATACCCACTGCTTGTTTAAGATGGACATGTTCCTCCTTGATCCAGGGGAGAAGGGTCACCACAGAAGACTTCCTAAAGTTATTGCTAAATTGCCATTTTTAAACAAGATGCAATGATAATAAATATTAAGCTTATACAAAACAATTGTTGCAACACATTGAATTACATGAGATTTAGATTTTGCTGTGGTCTTGTAATCATGCTGGAATCTAGCCTGAAGTAGACTTTCAGGAGCCCATGAAGTTATTTAACAGCTATCCCCACTCCAATCCCTTCACAGAGTTTCCAATGCCTACCAAATAATTTTATATTAAAACCAGATCAAAGAAGCAGAAATTTCACATTCTCCTAAGAAAGGCAATTGTGTGTACACAGGCTATTATATTTACCTTGTTCTGAAGACTTAAACATTACAAGGGTTTGTTCAGTCAAACCTACAGTTACAGAATATATTCATTTATCTAGAAATAAATTTTCTATGGTATATATACCTTCATGGGCTCTTGAAAACTAATGTAGGTTAGATTCCAGCATGATTGCAAAACCAAAGCAAAAATTAAATCTAATTCACAGTGCTACAATTATTTTTGTAAGTTTAATATTACCATTGTTTAAAAATTGCAATTTAGCAATTTTACCTTTATCTTTGAGGAAACACTTTTGGCTTAACCAACATTAAAACTAACCAACCTTACCACAGAATACAAATGCAACCCATTCTGGTCCAATACATTATACCATGCTTCTTCTGCATTATGCAAATTGAGCCATCAAGGTTTGTTAACTATGGATTATGATTCTCTTTATATTAGTGTATTTTTCAGGTCATGTTATTAGGCAGAAATGGAAAGAGCTACTGTTGAGTAATTTGTTATATGCACTCAGGGAAAAGTAATAGAGTGTCTCACATCATCCATATTTAAATATTTAAATGTATTATATTTAAACTGCATTTACCCCATTGACTTACCCAGAGTTAAACCATGGTTTAGTCAAAGCCTGTGTTTGTTCACCCTTATTCAAAACTAACTTGGCTTGTTGGTAGTTCAATCTATAACCCTAGAGAGGAAAGAGCGGTTGTCAACTTAAAATCTACCAAATGTTACAAAACTAATCAACCGTTAACTCATTTCAAAAGGAAAAGGCAGCATTATCCAAACCAAAAAAAAAAGCATTTTAAGCAGGAGAGAAACCAGAACAGAATCCCATGTAGAAAATAACAGAAAGACCCACAAAATCCATTTCCAATGGTGGTGAGATACCAAGCAGCTCTTAACAAACCCTCATAGAAACTAACCATCTTCCACCTCTCCCAAATTTCAACTGAGCCCGTTGAACTGCCTGCTAAATATGACTACAGTCACATGGTCTGAACAAATGGCTTCTGGCAATTAGAGTTGAAACCCAGGTGTAGCCTTCCAACAAAGTCTTCAAGGGTAGCTCCAACTAAATCCTACTTCAGTAGCCCAATCTGGGTTCCTTCATCAAAGAAGTGTGTTTTGCCTTAAGCAAATCAAAGCCAAGGCTGGCACCTTCACAATACCTGGGACCATACACCTTCCTGGCCATGGATGCAGTCTATCCTTCTAGCAACAGAGGGAAGCTCCATTCTGCATATCTGGAGGGAGTGATAAATATTAACATCTGCCAATGCCTGTGCCTCACCTTTCCCTTAAAGGCATAGTTACAGGAGACAAGCAGCAAATATTGGCAACCCTAGCCTGGAAAGGCAACAGTGAATTACTTCTTGTCCTTTCATCCACACCGTCCTATTCTAAGAATGATAGATTGCTTAACCTTCCAGAAACTTGATCTTTATATCTAGCTTGGAGGGGGGGATGTGAGACACAGCTACTTGGCTATTTCTGTCCTGCTACAAACAGGTCTGTTACCCAGTAGCTCAGCAATCTCATCCCCTTGCTCAGAAGGGGAGGAGGACAGGAACAGCTGGGGACTCCATTGGGCCAATGTTCCTCTGTAGAGGGCAGGATTCCCTACATGCTTAGTTTGGGACTGAATGCAGCTTGTCCAAGTTCCTGCTATCTGGATGTAGCAGACTGAGATAAACCCATCTGGTATCAGCATTCCCAGGTAGATCAGGCAGGGAACATGACGGGATGAGCTAATTCTATTGGAAAGCTACATTAACAGGATCTTGCAAGTCTGCAAACACAATTCTGCTGCCATCTCCTTTACTGTCAGAGAAACAAGGGAGGGTCTCTTGTCCAACCCACTACCCAGATGCAGGCTATGTTGTTTCTTATCTGATGATTCCCTTAGCAGCATCTCCTCTCCCCTTTTTTATAAGGTCTGGCTAACTATCATCACAGCTGGTTTGTAGCAGTAGTGGCAAACCACTTCAGGTAACTAGTGTATTATATAACACTCCCAGGTTTTTGTGAACATTGGATTAATGTGAACATTGATTTGTGGTTCAGTTAACCACAATAAGGTTATGTGCAATGTGCAAACATTGCTGATTATCAATGGAGGACTGTATTTGAAAGACATGGCTGCTTTAATGACATGGCTGCTTCAATGAGATAGAGAGATGCTGCATTCATACACCTGTATGTTATGTTAAGCAACTCTTCTGAACTGTTTTTTGTTTGCTTGTAAATTTATTAGCTGCCCATCTTGCCACACAGTAACTCTGGGCGGCTTATAAAATTAAAAGTGCATGTATAATAGTATAAATACAATAATATAAAATTAACCTAGCTAAAAAGATGGGGACAGGGAATATGACCAGAGAGGGAGAGGCTGGGATATCTTGCTAACCAACCAACCACTCCCAAGATGAAATCCCTCCCTTGGAGCCCCAAGTCAAACTGGCAGACTCAGATCTTTAAGCTCTTATGGAAGGTTGGGGGTCACCTCCCTTGGGGGTGGGGGGTGGGAGATGTTCCAGACGGCAAGTGCAATGGCAGAGAAGGCACTTCTCCTGGGCCCTCCCTGTCAGAACTCCCTGGCCAATGGGGCCCATAGCATTGGTGGGGTTCAACATTTTTTTCTACCAGTTCTGTAGGTGTGGCCTGGTGAGCATGGCCGAGGAAGGATACTGCAAAATCCCCATTCCCTCCCCACCCCACTAGCCTGTTTTCCAGTTCTGTTCTCCTGTGTAGGGCAACCAAAGAAGACCCAGCTGATCAGCTGGGACTCGGGAGGCAAAGAATAGATGGAAGCGGGGCCAGTCAGAGATGGGATTTGCTGGTTCTCTGAACTACTCAGAATTTCTGCTACTGGTTCTCCAGAACTGGTCAGAGCCTGCTGAGTACCATCTCTGGTATTCAGAGCATGTCTCCTTTGCCAGCACAGCTGGGGCAGGTCATTGGGATGAGAGATGGTTCTTCAAGTAACCTGGACTCATGCTGCAAAGGGCTTTAAAGATAGCTGTCAACACCTAATTTTATGTTCTGCTGAGGTACATTGTTTTGATTTTTACTGCAAAAATAATATTGCAAAATAATGCAAAATAATATTGTCATTAATGAACTACTCTTGCAGGGTGCAGGTTGGAGAAGGCTGGTATAGGCTGGGTAGGATGTGTCTTCCTTGACCAAGCATCTTCTTGATACCATCTTACAGTCCGTCCTTCGCCCCAATGGCCCCCAAGAAGAAAAGCTCCAAAAAGAGCAAACCGGCAAAGAGAGACACTCCTGTTAACCTCACCTTAGACGAAGATCCTTCTCTTGACATTGATCAACATCATCAGCTGGACAATTTGTTTGAAAACGGTTCTGATGGCTTCCTTTGCACTGCCATGGAAGTCACCAATCCAAGCCATGGAGGCAACATGCTGATGGAGATGAGTTCTCTGCAGCAAGAGCACTTCCTTTGCGATCTCACAATTGCTACCAAAACCAAATCGTTCAGAGTTCATAAACTGGTGATGTCCTCCTGCAGTGGATATTTCAAAAACCAGCTGAAAAAGGACCCCAACCTTCAGCAAGTGGTCCTCAATGACATCTCCTCCTTGGGCCTGGCCACCGTCATCTCATACGCGTACACGGGAAAGTTGAGTCTTTCCTTGTACACCATTGGCAGCACCATTTCCACTGCCAGCCACCTGCAAATGTATGCGTTGCTCAACATGTGCTCGGATTTCCTCATCCAGGAGATGAATGTGGAAAACTGGATGTATATTGCCAATATGGCAGACACATACAATCTAGGTCAGATTAAAGATGCTGCCAGGAGGTTCATCCGGGAACATTTCCTAGAGTTCTCAGATACTGAACAGTTTTTGAAACTCACCTTTGAACATTTGAACGAATTGCTGATGGATGACAACCTGGAGTTCTCTAGTGAAGTGGTGGTCTTTCAGATTGCCATGAAATGGCTTGAGTTTGATTCCAAGAGGATCAAGTATGGGGCAGATCTCCTGAAGAATGTGCGGTTCGGCACAATCCCAGCTCATGACTTGATCAACCATGTCCAACCTGTTCCGTGTATGATGCAGAACCCAGAGTGTCACAAACTTCTGGTGGATGCGATGAATTACCATTTGCTTCCTTATCAGCAAAACGAGCTTCAGTCCCGAAGAACCAAAATTCGAGGGAGCCAGAAGGTGCTGCTTATAGTTGGCGGGCGGCCATGCTCTGCAGAGAAGGCCCTCAGCAAAGACGTGAGCTACAGAGATCAAGAAGGGAACTGGAATAAGCTGACGGAGATGCCCACTAAATGTTTCAACCAATGTGTTGCCGTCATGGACAGCTTCCTTTATGTGGCAGGTGGTGAAGATCAAAATGACGCCCGGAACCAAGCAAAACATGCCATTAGCAATTTATGCAGGTAATAAAAATACAAAAATGAGATCTTTTGGGAACAGCAAAGAGGTTTAATATGGGAAACTGATTGAATTCTGGGCTGGATCATTGTTGCGTCTTACATCATTCTGTCTACTTTGTTAGGAAAAGGTCCTTCCAAATCTCCAAGCAAGAATGTGTTTCCCAGATCTGGTACTCCTGCAAGTTAGGAGACTGGATATTTTGATGCTTCCTTTTAAGGCCTACATGAGTTTTGCCCCATTTTACAACCTTTCTTGTCACAGTTGTTAAGTGAATCACTGCAGTTCTTAAGATAGTAGCACAGTTGTTAAATGAATCTGGCTTCCCCAATGACTTATCAGAAAGTCACAAAAGGTGATCCCATGGTCCCAGGACATTGCAGCTGTCCTAAATACATGCCAGTTGCCCAGTGTCCAAATTTTAATGCTGTGATCATAGGGATCCTGCATAAGTCATTTTTTTCAGTGCTGTTATAACTTGAACCATTAAAAGAATAGCTGGAAATTGAGGACTACCTGTAGTTGATTCATGTAACACCCTGATGAAAAACCAAATAAACCACATTATGTTTTACTATATTATATTAAGTGAACCAGGCCAATGAATGTTTTCCCATATGAAATGAAATCATTGCTTAATTATGGTTTGTAATGGAAAATAATGGCTGTATTCATCTATTACACTGAACCAGCAGCACCTGGCAGGGGTAGGGAAGGCGAAAGAAAGATAAGATGGTGACTGACCAGTCTCGAAGGAGTGTTTTCAATCACGCAACTGCCACCTAGCATTTTTTGACCAGTGCTTGTCCCAGTACCACTGCACTAAGCAAAATTCAAAGACACCACATTATGGTTTAAGCAGTATTTGAATATAGTCATTTGAATAGACTTTGCTCTGTCTTTAAATGCCCAGAGAATTTTAAAGATATGTTAAAAAAAATCTTTTAAGGCCTCTAATGAGGCGATTAAAACAAGTAAAATTTCTCCTAGACCTCTTTTTCCTAGTCTTGGCAAGTACCAGGTGTGTGGATTTCAAATCCCAGAATTCCACAGCCAACAGGGCCATGGGTGAGAATTGTGTGAATTGAAGTGCTCACGCTTAGAAGTTGCCAAAGCTGGGAATCACTGTCCTCCTGTTCAGTGTTTCTTAATTTTGCTGATTGAAGATGTGTAGACTTCAGTTCCCAGAATTCCCCAGCCAGCATGGGTGGCTGGGCAATTCTTGGAGTTGAAATCCAAGATCTTCAACCTTGTAAGATTCAGAAACACTGGTCTTGATGCTACAAGGATCTTGGGTTTCTGGTTCCTAATGCATTGGCTGAATTCATTTCTTGTGTCCAGAGGTATCTGGGAAGGATGTCAAGCAAATCAAAATGGCAGCCTTCAACTGAGCAACTGAAGCTAAGCCCTTCTTCACATGCACTACGACACATGTTTAAACGACTGGCTTTGATTACACATTTGTGTGATCTTGACTTTCTTGATCCTGTGTCCCTCCCAGATTAAGGCATCAGTGCTCGTCTCCTTTCTGCCAGGCTCCTGTGCCAAGTCTCATGGTTAGAGTCCCCAACTGATACCATCAAATCCTTTTCTTTCTCTGCAGGTATGATCCACGGTTTGGCACTTGGCTACACTTGGCTAACATGACCCACAAAAGGACTCACTTCAGCCTCAGTGCTTTCAATGGGCATCTCTTTGCCATCGGAGGCCGCGACGCAAAAGGTACCTTGGTCTCTATCGAATGCTACATCCCTTCGGCCAACAGCTGGCAACCCAAAGCCAACATGGAGCTGCCACGCTGCTGCCACGCCAGCGTGGTCATCGATGAGAAAATCTTGCTGACCGGTGGCTATGTGAACAACGCTTATTCCCGGACCGTCTGCAGCTACGACCCTGTCCTGGATTCTTGGCGGGACTGTAGCTGGCTGAGCAGCCCCCGAGGTTGGCACTGTGCTGCCACATTGGCTGGCCGGGCCTATGTCCTTGGGGGCAGCCAGCTGGGCCCTCGTGGAGAGAGGATCGATGTCATTCCAGTGGAGTGCTATAACCCTTCCACCAACCAGTGGAGCTTCATGACCCCCTTGGCCACTGGCCTGAGCATGGCAGGGGTGGCCACTCTCGGCGGGCAAATCCTTCTGGTTGGGGGATGGAATGAAAGTGGGAAAAAATACCAGAAGACGATTCACGCCTTCAACCCGGATCTGAAC
Organism: Laticauda colubrina; assembly: GCA_015471245.1. Taxonomy (NCBI): domain Eukaryota; kingdom Metazoa; phylum Chordata; class Lepidosauria; order Squamata; family Elapidae; genus Laticauda; species Laticauda colubrina. The sequence goes on from BLBF01000072.1 coordinate 10,966,301, forward strand.
GAATGGACCGAGGAAGGAGAACTTTTGGAAGGCACTGTGGGAGTGTCCTGCTGCACCATTGCTCTTCCTCACGCAAAAACCCGGAGCTCCAGAGCTAGTTCAGTGGCCTCTGCCTCTGTGAGCATGTAAAGGGAGCTGGATGAGATGGAAATTTGGGTTCTGGTGGCTTGCTGAATCAGGGGCTTCACAGGAAAGGTGAAGGATACGTGGCATTGGCTGAAGAGAGATCTCATTGCACAGGTTGTTGTGTGAGTTTGTGGTTCATATCCCAATAATAGCACATTTTCTGATGCTCGGATTTATCTGTAGACCTTTCCATAACTCCTTTTAGGAACTGAAAACTGAAACGTGTCCAGACCTGATTCATCAGATATCAATGCGCTTCATTTCTGAAAGCGACCTCTCTTCCTCATTATACAATCTGAAATCTTCACACACACCCTTCGTCCAAAACTGGATCCTACTTTTAAAGCCTTGGGGGGAAGGGGCTGTTTTCAATGAATTTAGCGGCCAGCTTTTTGGACACCTCAGCCCTTAATTAAGGGCCAGCTACATTGTGTTTGGTCTGAAGTAGTCTAGTCATCTAGTACTCTATGATTCTTTATAATGAATCATACAATCATAGGATCCTGGACGTTTTCTAGTCCAACTCCCTGCTTGTCCAATCTCTTCTTGAAAACCTCCAGCAATGGAGTCACCCACAACTCTTGAGACGCAAACTGTTGCATGGATTAATAGTTCTCACTGTCAGGAAATTCCTCCTTGGTTACAGATGAGCTTCTCATCCCTCAGATGAGCTTCCACCCATTGCTTCTTCTCCTGCCCTCAGATGCTATGGAGAATAAATCCTCCTCTTCCCTGTGGCAGCCATTCAAGTATTGGAAGACTCTTATTTTGTCTCCCCTAAGCTTTTTTTTAGTCCAGATATCTAGTTCCCTTAGCCGTTCATCATACGGCTTAGCCTCCAAACCTCTTATCATCCTTGTGGCTGTTCTCTGCAGTCTTTTTTAGGGCCCAGTGTCTTTCCTCTATTGGTCAGCTCACCTGGGAAATGCTGCTATTCCATGAAAAAATTACCAGTTTGCTCCTTCATGGGTATTCACACAACTTCTAAACCCCTCTAAACAGTTAGGAATGCGCACCACCATCTGCCCAGTGACCTGGCTCAAGACATGTTTGTTGCCAAACCTGTTGTCCAAACTAAAAGAGGTGCTATTGTTCTGTAGCAGGAACCAAATTTCAGCCCTAAGATTAGTCATATCTTTATTTACTTAGCCTCCTTAACCAGATCAAGCCATGAGCTCGCAAATACTAAGTATGGCCAGGATTAGATTGGTTAATTTCTTAAAATCAGCTCATTTGGTTATTTTATGGATTGATGTCATTTGCAAGCCCAGAATAGCTGATTATGTTTAGTAAACGGAATTTCTGTCATGTTAACTAGAAATGACTAATATCCTGAATGAGGTGTTGAGTAAACCACAAACCATAAAGAGCAGAAGAAAATAAAATGGATCACTGGTGAGATTCTTTTTTTTTTTTTCACTACCGGTTCTGAGCGTGGCTTGGTAGGCATGGCAGGGGAAAGTTACTGCAAAATCCCCATTCCCTCCCCACCCCACTAACCTGCTTTCCAGCTCCGCTCTCCTGTGCAGGGCAACCAAAGACCCAGCCAATCAGCTGGGACTCAGAAGGCAGAGAATAGATGGGGGCGGGGCCAGTCAGAGGCGGTATTTGCCGGTTTCTCCGAACTACTCAAAATTTCCACTACCAATTCTCCAGAACTGGTCAGAACCTGCTGAATGCCACCTCTGGAGTGGATTCTCATTCACCAAGCAGAGAAGTCTTAAAGTCATGTGAATATTCCCAGCCTCCCTTATTTGCTTCTTTACAGGACTAAACTAGGAAATATCCATTATTTCTGCTTTTTGGTAAACTACAGATCCCAGCAACCCCAACTACTTGGCCACTAATGAGACATGTTGAGTTGCATTTTAACATCTGGAGGGCCATGAGATCCCCACACCTGGTCTAGGAGAAACAATGCTTCAAATACATGTACCAGTTTCTACTTGGAACTGTACAAGACTAGGAAGTATTGTTCATTTTCTTAGCAGTTAGTTGGGACTCTTTTGCTCCACCCCGACTGCCTCTAAAGATTCTGGGGGTAACAATCTGGTTTATAAAACATGCATATGGGCCAGCTTGATGGGAGATGATGGGAGGATTGCATAGGTCTTAAATCACACAGTAAATAGTTCAAAGAAAGGACTCAGCAGGATAGGTGAACTTGTCTTCCAGTCCTTAATTTGGGGTGGGGTGGATAACCGCGGCTAGATTTATATATCACTTTATTTGGATTTTATTGAATAAGCCAGAACGGGCTGGGTTCGCTTAATACTATGAAGCTAGAAGTTGATGACACATGTATCAGTGATGTTTCTATAACCAACAGTTATTTATATCCCATTATTATTTGTAGAAACACCTCAAGGTAGCAATACTCCTTCCTGTTTCCCCACAAAAACCCTGTGAGGAGAGTTGGGCTGAAAATGACCAGTCACTAGCCCAAGGCTGAGTGTCCCAGCTTGTAGCCTAATGCCTTAACCATTGCACCAAACTAGCTCTATCTACCATCCTATATGGGGGAAGTTGTGATGGTATCACTGCAAGAATTTACAAAAAGCAATGCTAAGTATTGGCACAATCAGAAGCAAATATTAAGGAATAAAACTAGGGAGGGGAGGGGGAAACCATATGTGCCATGTGCAATGACAAAAACAGGAGAGTCAAACAGTTATTGTGTGATTAATTAAATGTACCAAAGTTCAAATACAACTTGATTCACACCTGGAGCTGGCTTTAGTCTTGTATGTTGTGAGCTAGTCAGATTCAAAAATTGTTTATATATATTGTATGCAACAGATCAACATTTTCCTTCCATTCACAGCAAGCAAACTGTCATGGTTGTGTTCATCCGGTATGCATATTGAAAGTTGACCATGGCTTAGTCTAATTGTCCCGATTTTCTAGTTTTGTGTTGAATGATTTAAACAGAACCCGCTTAGGACAAGCTTGCAGAATACACTTGATATATTGAGGTGTCCAATTTATGATTGTGTTGTATGAGCTCAGAACGTGCCTCATTCTAACAGCATCAAGTCTTCCCCACTTGTAAGATTGCCCCAGTAATGCTGGCTATGCACAAAAAGGCAGGTTATTTGAGCATCTTTAGACATTTATTAGTTGGAACAGATGTAATTTTCCACCTTTTTTGTTAGGTCATTTAGACACTTCATGACCAAGTTTTTTAAAAAGAAAATTAGCTGCAGAGCCTGTTCCCTAAAATCTAGCTTCTGTCAGAAAATTGACATTCTTCTTTCATTGCTGTCTCTCTTTCACGCCCATTTTCAAATTGGGGTGTTGCCAGATGATCACTCAGGAAGGAGGCAAAGACCAGTAACTGCAGGCTGGGTACAGCAAATGAACTTTGCAAGCATAGGACAAATGTTTTTATACAAATTGAACACAAGGGGATAATATATACAGCTGAGACAGGTCTATTGTTAAGCCCAAGACTGGTCTTGAGAGGTTGGTTGTCAGGGAAATAAGCTTTTCCTGAGTTAAGACATGTCTAGACATGTTTTAATAGGCAGATGAGCCTTGAAAATGACCAATCCAAGGTTTTTATTTATATAGCACAGTCTATCACCTCCAGCAAGGCTCAAACTCCATGCTGGGACAGTCTGTGAATGCACCTCTCTTGAAAAAGGGGATCGTACTGGAGCAACGGCACAACAGGATGTTCTGGATCAGGGAGGAAGTAGGAATTTCTGTGAAGAGAAACCACTCCATCCCAGAGAAATAACTGATATGATGCAACTTATAAACATTACAAATTTCTGTCTCTTTTGATGAATTTTTTTTAGAGTAGAAATGAATTTGGCTTGCGCCAATCCTACTGTTACATTTGAAACAAAATCAAAGGATTATACATTGTTAAGGATTGGCCATCAGATTTCAGCAGTGCTATTTCTGGAATGTTGGTAGGTTATATGCAGCCAGGAATCGTCCATTCCTGGTCTAGGACAGTGTTTCTCAAACTCAGTAACTTTAAGATGTGGGGACGTTAACTCCCAGAATTCCCCAGCCAGCCATGTCACACATCTTAAAATTGCTGCAATCATTGGCCTAGGGAAATTGGCTGAATGAAAACTGGATATTTTCCAAGTTATCATACAAAACATAAAAAAGAAGACCAATGATAGCATCTTGCATACTTATTAACGTTGCTATCAATCCTGACTGGTGGCTTCTGGATGCCAATAAACTGCCAAATCAAATGGATAACAGTCAACCTTTTCAGAAACCCATATGCTCCCACCCAATGCAGCACTGCTGCCCCAAAATAGTTTTAAGTTTCTTTCCAAAGAGTGAAATTCAATGCCCAACTATAGAGTCCATGGAAAGAAGATTACACGACAGCAAATTAAACAACGTAAAATTTTATTCACACTTATTTCCTAGTGGAAATAATTCATTTGCCTGGAAGAATGATGCCATCATACTGCAAAAAGAAGAAAGAAATTGGATCAGATGCAAAGCAAGTATATGCTTTAAACATGTAAGTTCCATCACATTCTATTTTTTTCAGAGTTATAAGCTATGTCAGACCACATAGCAGGCTCAAGCCGATTCAAAGTTCACACATCCCATCCCCCTTTCTCCCCAATTTCCGCACGTGTGAATGTATGCACAACAATCTCACAAAATGGGCTCAAAAAGGTTGAAGCTTGGACAATATTTCACTGACACTTTATTCTGAACTGTGGCCTAAAAGGATGAATAATTCATTTGAAACTGTCTTCAAAGGCTCTATTTACTCATCCCATGCAACTAAGAGCCTATTTAAAATTTTGCTTGTGCAATTAGGTTGCTGAAAAAAAGAGGATCTCATGAATGAGGTGCATTAAAGAACAGTTTTCTCACATGGAAGCACATTTGAAATGCAATGTTCCTGGATATTCTATGACTTACATGATGCATAATAAAAACTGTATAAATTACAATTTGCTGTAATATGTGAAGCACACTCTCCTCTTTTACATTTAAAAGATTTCTCATAGTTAAGGACTGATAGATACTAACAATTCAAGATAACTCTACAAAACTATCCAATCCAGCAAAACCACCAAGAGAAATGTATCGCCCACAGTTCAACTGAAATGTAAAGACAGGTGGCCCTTGGCTTATGATGGCAATTGGGACCAGGATTTCCATTGCTAAGCACATTTGCAAAGTGTGACCGCATCACTGCAGTCCCAGTTGCTGTTATTAACTGAATCCCAGAGTCACAAAGCAAAGCAACTTCCTGTTGGCTTCCCACAACCAAAATCAATGGAGAACCCAACAGGAAGTTGCAAGTCCTACACAGGCAGTGGGTGAGGGGCTGGAGAGGTGTGAGATATCCCAACAATTTGTGACCTTCCCTGCCAGCTTCCTCATTGACTTTCTAGGGAAGCTGGAAGAGAAGGTTACAAGCAGTGATCAAAAGATTACAGGGCATTGCAATTGGTTGTAAATGCGAAGTGTGTCCAGATCAAGATCATGTCACTGTGGGGATGCTGGGATGGCCAGAAAACTGAGAGTTGGGTCACAACCCACCCCTTGTTCAGCACTGTTGTAACTTTGGACAATCTGTGAACAAATGATCATAGGTGGAGAATTCCCTGTATACTTTTGGCATTCCTCACTGGGATGGGGGAGACAATGTGTTACATAAACTGGATTGGAGACGTGCTTCCCAAATAGCTGGAACTACAATCCCCAATGTTCTCAGGCAGCATGGCTCTCCAACATGGTATCTGGGGATTCTCAGAGATGCACTGTGTCCTCCATGAAGGGCATCAGGTGGGGAAGGCTCCTTTAAGAAATGCCTGCCACTGATATGAAAACCAACAGAGCAGACCAACCACAGTACTTTTCAAAAGCTTGTTTGAGGTGGTTAAAAGCCACGTCAGTTTACCTTTTGCTGAAACCAGCGCATGGCTTCCTCTTTGCTGATTCTATGCTTGGCCCCAATGCTGCCAGTTCGCCGCTTCTTGTCAGCAATGCTGAATCCTGGCCTCCCCAGAACCTGAAGTGCAAGTAGTAGCACATAGCACGGTTAACTCCTAAGACCATGCTTCAGGAAAGCCTTTCAGACATACTCCCAATATTTCAAAGGGACTAAATGTGGTAACTAGCAAACAGCTGGACATTGACTTAGCACCAGGCATTTTGGAGACCAGAGGTTAATCAACATGGGGGCTCTTGAGATTCTCAGAGGCTGAGCCTGTGGGACCCAGCTTCTAAAGCAGAGGTGTCAAACTCACATTGTCATGACTTCCCCCCCCCCCCTTCTCAAATATACACAGGGGCGGGCCCCACACGTGACGCTTGGTCCAAAAGCCGCAAGTTTGACAGCTCTCTCTGGAGCAGGGGTCTCCAACCGTGGCAACTTTAAGACTTGTGGGCTTCAACTCCCAGAATTCCTCAGCCAGCTCAAGTTGCCAAAGTTGGAGACCCCTGCTCTAGAGTGAGATAGAACAGCTACAGCTTTAAGGACCTTAACGATGTAGAAGTGAAAGGCCTCCCTGCAAGATACAAGCTAGATACTAATCTACTTAACAGTTATGGCACAGCTTAAAGCTCCGTGGAAAGAAGAAAAATTACGAACACTCCAAAATAAATGAAAGTATCTCTTCACAGGATAATCCTAGCCAGAACAGATCAATTCTTATTCGGTTTTCTAAAACAGTCTACAGGCTTAATCCATTCTCTTTTCAATAGGGTGAAAAATGAGTCACATGACAAAAAGCCCATCAATTGTAAAAACAAAAATCTGGAAATGAAAGTTATGTCATAGCCAGGAAACTAGTATCAAACCTCCTATAAATATCTTGCACCAGGGTGTTTACATCTGCAAAAGTGCTTCATTCGATGTATATGCTGGTTTCATTCTCCAGTGAATCAAAACCATGAACATAATGAAACCAATAAACTTCCAATTATTCTAAAACTGATTCAAGCCCTTTCTTGGGTGCAGTAGTAATAAGGACCGTCTTCTTGGTCATGTTTCTCAGTTTATTATCTGGATATTTGTCAGGCCAGAAAAGACCACTAAATTCCAACCGAGCTGATTTTTTGCTTATGCCTATGCACAGAAATCTACTCAAAGGTTCGAACTATTTTGGCCCTAGGTAAGGGTTAAAGGAGTTGCACTTAGTTGTTCAGGCTTCATAGTGACTCTGATTCCTCTTTTGACTCTGGCCTCAAATTCTGCCACTGCTTCTCCTGCAATATTCCCTGTAATACATGCTCCTGACTCAATTCTCACAGATGTATTAGATTGAGACAGAATTCTTCAAGACCAAATTTGGTAATAAGAAGAGTCAAAACTTTCTCCAGGCAGCAGCAATGGTGCTGTATAAAGGATTAAATCAGTACTTCTCAACTTCAGCAAATTTATGATGGTTGGTTTTCAACTCCCAGAATTCTACAGGCAGCCATGGGGAGGGGGCTGGCTGGGGAATTCTGGGAGTTGAAGTCCATGTATATTAAAAGTTGAGAAACACCAGGTTAAATCATAAAAGTCTTCTCTACAGATGTTACTGGAAAGTGCATAGAGCCAGAAGGTAAGGAGATGAGTGTTTTAATGCTACAGATGGAACCTTATAGTAATAGCACTAGATTTGTATACGACTTCATAGTGTTTTACACAACCCTCTCTAAGCAGTTTAGAGAGTCAGCATATTGCCTCCAAAAATCTGGATCTTCCTTTTACCCATCCCGGAAGGTTGGAAGGCTGAGTCCACCTTGAGCCGGTGAAATTCGAACTGCTGGCAATAGGCAGTCAGCAGAATTAGCCTGCAATCCTGCATTCTAACCACTGCACTATCTCTCAGTTTTGGTTCATGTGTTATTCAAGTATACCAGCTGCAACATTTTATCTGTTTTCCCATTTTTTAGCATACTAATCTCCTTTCACTTTACAAAAACAGGACCAGCATCTCTGCTGTCACTGCAATGTTAGAAAGAGACCAAATTAGAGTTATACAATGTAAAAACTTAAGAATGTAGAAGTTTAAGCTAAATATACAAACCACATAGAAGTCCAAGCCATAGATGCCAATACTGGGATCATATTTAATTCCCAAGTCGATGTGTTCTTGGATCCCAAATCCAAAATTGCCAGTGTCGGAGAAGTTATTCTTTCTCAATTCATATTCTCTCACCTGAAATAATGACATTAGTTTTAAATCTGTTCCCTTCCAAATTCCATGTGTTAGAAAAATGATTTAATAGCTGCTTACCTTCAATCCTTTCTCCAAGATCTCTTCAGCTTTTGCTCCACGTACAGTGCAATGGACAGCAATCTTCTCATTTCTCCTGATCCCAAAAGATCGGACAGTGTATCGAGCTGCAAAACAGTTTCATAAGGTATTTTTGGAGTCAGAAAAACAGGCATAAAACAAACTTCAAGCAAATACAACAAATCTAATGGGGTTTTAGAGGAAATCCCAAATCCAAGTATCCGTTGAGAACTCAGAGTCAGTAGCTCGTATCAGCCTTGAATCTGCAACCTTCCAGATGTATTGGATATTAATACCACCTGCTGGGATATCTATCACCACACTTAGTTCAACACATCTGGAAGGCACCTGGTTGGAGAAGGCCATGGGCATCCCCACGTAATGGTCCATTTCAGGGCAAAAGAAGCATCAATAATTAAGTGTTTTAAAGCTCAGGTGAAGTATTTCCAGCTCAATTGTTACTGGAAAACAGAGCAAAACTACTATATTCCTGCCAGTGCTAACACGATGAGATTGTAGACTCAGATGGCAAAACAACAAAGGCTGGCTTTTTTTGTTTGTTTGCTTTTTCCTCACTGGACAGAATATTGACTTGCCCATTCATTGCATTCTCTCCTTATTCTCAGTGGCTCAAGTCAGCAGAATGAATACAACAGTTCAATGACAAATTTATTTTAAAGAAATTAGAGAGCATGTGGTATATAAAAACCCACTTTTAGGTGCTATCCTCAATACATATATGCTGGCTTGAATTCTGCTTCCATTTTTAAAAGAGTTCAAGAGTTCAAGCCCACATTGTTGAAAAGATGTCTAAAAATGAGACTGACAGTAAAAGTATCCTCTGTTGAACTCAGATCCTCCAATATTCATCTATCAAAATTACTCATGCTGTCTTTTGGAACGACAATTGTCCCAGGGAGCTTACAAACTACATATATAATTATGAAGATGTAAAATACAGTTTATACAATTAACTTAAGAAAATAAAAGCTGGACATTGTGTAAAATAAATGCAACATGTGGATTCTAGTAAATTGATTTGGAAGATACAGAGCAGTAAAGTGCTTTAGCCTGTTTCTTGATTTCTGAAAAGGAAGCTTAAGAATCTGATCTTTGGTCAAAAGCTTTACTTACACCAGATCATGACACTAAACCAGAAGTGTCAAACTTATGGCCCACAGCCCGGATGTATCATGTGCTGGCCACACCCATGCCCATTTTAGCAAAGGGGAAAAAAGACATGATACGTCACATGACAATGCAAGTTTGACACTCCTGCAGTAAACAAAGTCCTCACAGCATGACCACCCCAAGTATTTAGAATCCCATAGAGGAAAGCCTCAAATAATTCTGGAGTCATTTTCAAGAGCAGCAGCAGCAGCCAAAAAAGCTAATGCAATTCCTAAATTGTATTAACAGAGGGATACAATCAAGATCAAGGGAAGTACTAAGACCACTCTATAAAGCCTTATTAAGACCACATCTAGAGTACTGCATCCAGTTTTGGTCACCACATTATAAAAAAAGATGTTGAAACTCGAGAAAAAGTACACAGAAGAGCAACCAGGATGATTAGGGGACTGGAGACTAAAACATACAACAAACGGTTGCAGGAACTGGGCTTGGCTAGTCTAGTAAAGAGGAGGACCAGGGGAGACATGATAGCGGTCTTCCAATATTTGAGGGGCTGCCACAGGGAGGAAGGGATCAAACTATTTTCTAAAGTGCCTGTAGGCCAGACAAGGAACAATGTATGGAAACTGAACAAGGAGAGATTTAACCTGAAAATAAGGAGAAACTTTCTGACAGTGAGAACAATCAATGAATGGAACATGCAGAAGTTGTGGGAGCTCCATCACTTGAGACTTTCAAGAAGAGATTGGACTGCCATTTGTCAGAAATGGTGTAGGGTCTCCCGCTTGGGTGTTGGGACTAGATGACCTACAAGGGGCCTTCCAACTCTGATTATCTGTTAAATCTGTCAAGACTTTGTTCTTCAATAACCTTCCCCAGCCAAGTACTAAATCGAAGTTCCTACTACCAGCTTGGCGAAGGCTGCTGGTTCTTGTAGTTTAGTCAATGCCTTTGAGCAAGTTTACCTTTTGAGAAGACGGGAGTCTGTCCTGTGAGCTGCTCCAACACTTTGGCTGCTCGGGTGAGCCTGTCCCCACTCTCTCCAACACAGATGTTCAAGCAGAGTTTGCGAATGCGCAGCTCCCTCATGGGGTTTTCCTTCTCACCCTGTTCTTGCTGCTACAAAATGGCAGGGGGAGAAAAAAGGTTGTGTTTATGGCAAAAACAAGTCTTATTCTCATCATGTGTAGTCTAAAACAATAAGTAACACTTGGAGCTAAGATTAGATTTCTTGACACTGGCAAGACTATTTTTGGTTTTATGCTACAAATCCAGCATAACATCTTAAATACCTCCAACTGGTTACCCCTCTCTTCCCCATCATAGTTTTCAGCTATCGATTCTGATTGTAAACCCTTGTCTGTTTTTGATCTCTCCAGCTTCATTTGAACTGTCAATCTACCTTGTAGTAGACTAAGAGAGGAGGGAGCCACCATAGTACCAAGTAAGAGTTATTAGTATAATCGATTCAAAATCTCATAGCAATCCCCATATTTCTTTGCCTGCACAAATCACAGTCTTGCCATCTCATTGTCAGAATGTCTGTCAATAGCATGAAAAACAGACTTAAGAGAACTACACAGAACAAAGCACAGATTAAATAGTTCCTAAACCTTGATGCTCCAGTTCCAAAAACTGACTTTCTATTTAATTTGCTGGTAGCTAATTAAAACAGGATTTTCATGCACCATTAATTTTTACCTCTACTTGAAAGTCAGAGGGTTACGGCACTTTGGCCCCACAGAGTATACCTTGAATAACAAAAGTAATTCAGAGTGTTGTGTGGAAATTCACAAAGTCCCCACAAAAGATGCATGAGCAAAAATAACTTTCATCACTAGTAATATTATTTGGGCCTCTGGTGGCACAATGGTTAGAGTGCTATACTGTAGGCCATTTCTGCTGACTATCAGCTGCCTTCAATTTGGCAGATGGAATCTCACCAGGCTCAAGGCTGACTCAGACTTCCATCCTTCTGAAGTGGGTAAAATGAGGACCCAAATTGTTGGGGACAATATGCTGACTCTGTAAACTGCTTAGAGGGCTGTAAAGCACTGTAAAGTGGTATATAAATCTATGTGCTATTGCTGTTAGCGCTATTATATTCTTCTAAAATAAAAACTCACAAGCTCACATTTGAATGGACTGATAGGGTATAATTATAACTCAGTTGCAGAAGGCATGTTTTGGATACCCAAGGTTCGGGGTTCAATTATTGACATCATCAGCTTTAAAAGGTACAGGTAGCCCTCGATTTGTAACTGTTTCATGATTGTTTAGTGACCGCTCAAAGTTACAACCACGTGGAATAAAGTGACTTATGACTGTTTTTCATACTTATAAATACTGCAGTATTCCCATGGTCACGTGATCAAAATTCAGATGCTTGGCAACTGACTTGTATTTATGATGGTTGTAGTGTCCCAGGGTCATGTGGTCACTTTTGTGACCTTCTGATAAACAAAATCAATGGGAGATCCAGATTCAGTTAACAACCTTGTTACTAACTTAACATAACAACTGCAGTGATTCACTGAACAACTGTGACAAGACAGGCCGTAAAATGGGCCAAAACTCATAACATCTGTCTCACTCAAGAATTTTGGGCTCAATTGTGATCATAGGTTGAGGACTACCTGTAGCATCTGTCACTCCTTCTGCTTGGGAGAACTGCAAAGCAGAGTTTGCACTAAACAGATTCAATGCTCTCCATCCAAATCTGCTTCACATTAAAAATGTGGCAACATGCAATTACAAACAGCACAGAAACAAAACATTTGGACTAAATACAGCAGTATCCTACAAACTATATGCTCTTTTGTTCAGGGTGTCCCTATATATTACTTGTCCTCCTTATGCACCTTTTTGTTAATTATATTATTATTATTAATTATATTTAAAAACCAGAACTGTCGTGTCTTATGTTATTATTAGGTCAACACATATGCTTCCCCACAAAACTATGTGGTCTGGCTTAAGTTTTTGTTAAGTTTTAAGTTCTACCTCTGCCGACCAACATCCATCGGTATTCATCTGGTTAGTGTCCTGTCAGTGTGAGAGTTGAGGGCTGTTTGGAAACTGAAACAGTATTTGCTGTGTGAGCAAGGAGACAGCAAGGAGCCTGGGTGCGGCTTAGTTCAACTGTTCTGTGCTGAAGCTGCTTGGTGCTGTGAAACTGAAACCAAAACTCCTCTTCTCTGCTTGTGTTTCGCCTTTGAACAATTTCTTTTCAGGTGGGGAGGGGGAATTGAACTCCTTAGCATCAGAGCATGTTAATAATAATATAGGAAATACTCATGCTGCCATGGTCATTTTGAAAAATCTTTTCTTAATGAGCACCTGGAAGCCAAGAGGAACATACGTGCCAAATATAAAGTTTGTAGGCTTTCCAGTTCTTGAGATTTTGTGATGATGCATGAGTGGTATTTCGCTTTCCTATATATAGATGATGGTTGGCCTTGCTCTTAACCTTAGCAGACATTTTTAAATTACATTTCTACACTGCTGTAAAATGTAAGTTTTGGTGGAATAGAGATTTAATATTATTCCTCTTATTAACATCGGACTGGGGTTCTAGCGACCAGGGCAGTGGGCAATTCGTGCTGTGGCTACAACCATCACGGGTGGCCATTTGAGATTTAATTGAACGAACGAGACTTTTCCCAAGGCAGGAAATCAGAATGCATTTCGGATTATCATCAACAAGGAGCCGAAGAGGAGCAACGTGGGAATTAGCCACCAGCCGAACATAGAAAGGAAAACTCTTGTTCACACGACCACCTTTACTGAATATACACGCTTTCTGGACTTGTACGCACAATCCCCTCCATCACCTAAACAAAGTCCTGAGAATTCACCTCACCTGCACTGCTACCGAGACACACACACACACACACACACCCCGATTAAAATGAACTTAAATTCAGTATGTCGTGGGAACCCAGCCATAGTAGTCCTTTCGCTGGAAAAAGCACAGGCAGGCCCAGCAGTTTTGCGCTCTTTTGGCGGAGGATGAGCTCCACAGGGAGGCCGAGATGGGGGATTAATTACAAGAGGGCCGGTCATTTTTCGACACCGTTTCGTCCGCGCAGGAATCCCCGCTGACCGGTTCCCAATAATCGCCTCAAAAAAGGCCCAGGCCCTTCCCCAGGCCTGCTGCCCCAATCCCTTGGCCGAAGGGCCTCAGATCCATGAGGATGGAGATGGATTTATGGCGACCCACGGAGCCATTGGGGCAGAATGACTACTCACCGCCATTTTGGAGGCGTGGAAAAGAGCGCGAGGCCTCCGGAAGGGGATCTTGATGCGGCTGGTCGCGCGGAACTGCCATAGAGCCCGAGTCGAGGCCGTGTTACATCGCACAGAGCGGCTCCGTGGAAAGGCGGAATTGAGGGCGCCGCACTGCCCTCTGAAGGCAGGAAGAAAGCACTGCCGTCCTACTCATCATTTAAAGCCGGGGTAACAAGAAGCTCAACCGTGGAGAATTTAGACTGTGTGGACTTCAACTCCCAGAATCCCCCCGCCCCCCCCCAGCCAGCATGAGGCATTACAATTGGGGGCCATTATTGGCTAGGGAATTCTGGGAGTCGAGCTCCACCCAACTTAAAGTTGCCAAAGGTGAGAAACATTGTTCTAGAGATTGGTGAGCTGCAATGCTAAGCATCTTTGCTGTTGCCTGTTTTTTGACTGGAGCTGCCAAGAAATTCACTGGCTGATCTTGAGCTGATCACCACCTTCCAGTCTAAACAATTTCTTGCTTTCCAGAGATGGCCAACATTCCAGCAATGTATGTGGGTAGTGTTTGAAGGAAAGAAGGTACCGTTTTGTTTCTCACTTCTTAACCGCTATCAAATTGGGTAGGGGAAAAAAAAACAATCCCCCTGCACACTTTTGCACAACCCCAGGTTGTGCCTCTCATTTCTCCAGGAGGCTGGAAGACCAATTTGATAGGAGGAGAAGAGAAGAAAAAGAAAATGATGAGCAATTTATATCTGTTTGAACATTTTAATGGAAAGCTTGCAAAGGACAAAAACACAACTGCCAGTTTAGCTTTTTGGGAGAAAAAAGTATATTTTCAGACAAAGGAGGGAAGAATGGTACAAATTTCTTCAGAATACAAAAACTATTGCAGCAATTCACATCAAAAACCACAACAAGAACATGAAAAGCAAACTGTGTGCCTCTCATTAACTTGGCGATTCCACCAAACCAGGAAAAGAAGCAAACAAACGAAAGAAACAATGATCTGAACCAGGGCTCTCCAAACTGGGTAACTTTAAGACTTGTGGACCTCAACTCCAGAATTCCCTAGCCAGCCATTCACACATTTGCAAATCTTGCTGTTGGTATTAATGGTGGTGATGACGATGGGGTAAAGCCACTTGAATTTACAGTGTGTTCCTGCCCTTGGAAAAAAAGTCACTCAGTTTAAAATTCAAGGTTCAAAAGAAATACAAACTCTAGACTGGCACCCCCTAATAAGCTAGTGGAGAATTCTGTGAGTGGGAGTCCTGGAACACCAAGAATGTCAATTGACATTCCTTTGCAGCAACTTCTAGTTCAAAGGGAGAACAAAATTAGTTCCCAGTTGGTAGTCAGGCTAACAATAATGAATCAGTGCATTGTTCTGGAATCGGTTTTCTCCTTAGGCTCAAAGTATGTTTTATCTTTGCCTATTTTTATAAATCAAACTAACGGCAAAATCTGCCACAGTCCTTTCTACTTTTGAGTTCAACTCTCAACAGCCACTTGCAGAATGTGCAGCCATCATGAATGATGGGAACTGCAATTCAAAATATCAAAAGAGATTGCCTGCCATCATCACTTGAGATATAATATTTGGCCTTTTATGGGATGAACGTTAGTCTCCCCACAGACTGTGTGACTGGAAATGAATGGAAAAGATTGATGGATTTTACAAGAAGGAATGAGAATGCCTTCTGGAAATCTATAAAGAATCCTTCTTAGTACCTGCTGCAGTTGCAAAACTGTGAATCACCTGGATTGACTTAAACGACTTGGTCATTAACAAAGAAGGTGCCCAGCTTTTCTTCTGCTCAGTGGAGCTGCAGGTATCTTTGAGTTAACCCAGAGGTCCCCAAACTTGGCAACTTTTAAGACTTGTGGACTTCAGCTCCCAGAATTCTCCAGCCAGCTATGCTATAGAGCCCGAGTGGAGGCAGTGTTTTCATAAAGAGCAGCTTATGGAGAGGCGGAGCTATGCTGGCTGGAGAATTCTGGGAGTTGAAGTCCACAAGTCTTAAAAGTTGCCAAGTTTGGGGACACCTGGGTTAAACTGTCACACTAGGGAGAACAACTGAAAACAGCCCAGTGTGGCCGTGTCATGTCAGAACGCACAGCCAGAGCGGGATAACTCTTCTGGTGGGATGTCCTGGCAGTGGCTTCTTTCTCTCTAAGATGAGAGCACAAGAACTTCAGTTTAGTGGGCTGGAAGAACTTTGCTGCAAACAGATTGCATGTAGGGAGAAAGAAATGGCTCAGGTGAGCAGAGGCCACCTCCTGAATGAAATTGCCCAGGACTCTCTCGAAGCAGTGGGCGACGTCTGAAGGTTTCCAGTCGGTGTCAGCCTTCCACTTCCAGAGAGTGTGCAGAAAGGATGTCTGGATGTGATAAGAACTCAGAGGGGCCAACATCAGTGGGTGTTCCATCTTAAGAGAATCCACCAGATCTTGTAGCATCTTCAGACAATCGTTCCTGAAACATTTTAAAAAAAGGAAAACATCACAATTCAAGCCTAATTCTCGTCCAGGCCTTCCTCATCTATCAGGGTGATTTGGGAGTGGGGATGTCAATGGTTCATTGTTAGAAGGGCTGCAACATGGTCTTTTAGCTTCTTCTAATCTAATGCTCCTCTAGAATGAGAGAGTTGGAGGGACCCTGGAGGTCTTCAACCCTCTCTTCAGGCAGGAAACCCGATATCATTTCAGACAAATAGTTGTCCAATCTCTTAAAAAAACTCCAGTGTTGGAGCACCCACAATTTCAAGAGGCAAATTGTTCTACTGGTTAATTGTTCACACATTAGGAAATTTCTCCTTAGTTCTGGATTGCTTCTCTCATTGATTAGTTTCCATCCATTGTGTCTTGTCTTTAGATGTTTTGGAGAATAGGTTGACTCTTTATGGCAACCCCTTAGATATTGGAAGACTGCTACCATGTCACCCTTAGTCCTTCTTTTCATTAAACTAGACCTACCCAATTCCTGCAAACATTCTACATATGTTTCAGCTTTCAGTCCCCCGATCATCTTGGTTGCTCTTCTCTGCACTCTTTCTAGAGCAGGGGTGTCAAACTCGCGTAGTCATGTTGTCATCACATTATGTATCTGGACTTTCCGCTCCTTTGCTAGACCAGGTGTGGGCGTGGTGCATCCAGCCTACGGGCCGTGAGTTTGACAACCCTGTTCTAGAGTCTCAACCTCTCTTTTATACTGCAGTGACCAAAACTCTAGAGATTCTGAGAAATGCCATGGCGCCCCTGAAAGATGCCAGGTTCTTGATCATCATCCCATCAGGGTGATGCAATCAAAATATTTTCTGATCTGACTCCAAGGTACCTTCAGCAAATTCATGCTGACCTAGACTATGTCAGGTAATCTTGACACACATACCTGCAGCATTTTGACCCGTGGTGTCTGTAACATGCTGGAGGACTGCTGTGGTGGTATAAAATCTCTTTTTCCATGTGAAAGAAGGAAATTCTCCATGTTTCTGAAATACATATATTGAATATAAGGGGAGAGAAATGGACAGGTGTTGAAATCTGTACAATCCACCATTAAGCAAAGCCATTGTTCACTATGGGGCGGATTTGTCAGAAGTAGAAGCTAGTTTCTGGAACAACTGTCATAAATTGTGGTTATGGGACTGTGGGGTGCTTCAAACAGCCAAAATGCAGGCCAGTTTCCGAGTGCTCAAAATGCACTCACAGTGACCATTTGGAACTTTGAAATGGAGTCATAAGTAGCTTTTCAGGGGTCCATCATAACTTTGAACAGTTACTAAGCAACTGTTCAAAAGTCAAGGACTACCTGTATCTACAAGAATGAGATCGATACCATAGATTTGGGATAAAACATTAATGGAGTTACTAAAAGAGAAATGAGTTTCTCAGTACAGATAGCCTTCGACTTACAATAATTCATTTAGTGACTGTTCAAAGTTTAAATGGCACTGAATAAAGTAACTTATGACCATTTTTCACATATCCGTTGCAGCTACATGATCAAAATTCAGATGCTTGGCAACTGACCCCTATTTGTGACAGTTGCAGTGTCCCTGGGTCATGCGATCCCCTTTTGCGACCTTCAGTGGGGAAGCCAGATTCATTTTATAACTGTGCCACTAACTTAACAACTGTGGCAAGAAAAGTCATAAAATGGGGCAAGACTTTCTTAACAATGGAAATGTTGGGTTCAATTGTGATCATACGTCTTGGACTATCTGCACTTCTTTTTCAACTCATTCTGTTTTTATTTTGGCAAGATAGCAACATTTGCCTAGCATATTTAGAAAACTATTTTATTGGATGAAAACAAAAATCTTTGCTGAACACCAACTTGGGTCCCAGGGATTTGTTACCTTTAGTATGTCTCCCCAGACGCTGTTCGGCAACAAAATAAAACCTCTCCATCATCAGATGTGCCATGAGGTTGTCCTCCATCGGTTGTCTGGCCTCTTTTGCACCTGGCCACTGGCCGGCAAACTCCAGAAGAAGGATGAGGTTCACGGTCATAAACGTGGTGCCACCGCCATCCAGCATGACCAGGTTAACTGTGGGACAGTTGGGCTTCTTTTTCTCCAGCTTCACCTGCCAACCTGGGAAAGGCACTGAGACAGCAGGTGGAGAGTTCATCAGGTGAATATGACAGCATCCCCCAAGAGATTGCAAGCAAAACAGAAGAGTTTCCACCCCAGGTAAATGTGTGAATGCGATGCAAGATGGAATATAGAAGGAAAGTTATTGCTGCATCTTCCTTCTCTTCTTTTGTGTATTTCCCCAAGGCAGGTAAGTCCTCAACTTATGACCAGTAGCTTAACAATTGAAGTTACAATAGACCTCCATGGAGGCACTTATGACCTTAGCAACAGAAATTTGGGGCTTGGTTGTGGTCGTAAGTCAAGGACTACCTGTATTCCCCTTGCTGTCCCATCTGGAAATCTCACCTGAATAAACCATGTTGGTAAACGCATTGACTTGCTTCCAGAATTCCTCCATGATGTTCCTTGGGGATATGGTTTTTTCATCTTCCAGGAGAAAAGTTGGTGGGAAGCCATGGGACTTCTCCAAGAGGCACAAGGTGTAGAAAAGTCCTCTGTAGCCTTCTAGTTCCATGTATTGGGTGCAATCCGGAAGGGGGATGGTCAGGAGGACCTCAAGCTCACCTGGACATAAGAACTAAAGGCAAACCAACAATTCAGAGAAGATCTTGTATTTAGATTAGGTAGAATTAACATGATTCCTTCTTGGGCATTTAATCGTTTTTTAAATCAAAAAGTTGGCTACACACCTGTGCAATTGAAAGTGCCACTTCTTTTTTTACCTGTGTTCTCCATGCATCTAACAAGAAGTATGGCTTTGGTCACCTAGGCATGGCTGCCATCTTGCTTCATTTGATCTCCTGTGTGGATGCCCCCCTGCTCTATTCCAATGTTTCCCAAGATGAATAACTTCTAGATTGGTGGATTTCAACTTCTAGGATTCTCCAGCCACAATGGCCATAGTAAAGAATTCTGGGAAAAGAAGCTCACACATCTGGAAAATGGGAAACGCTGTGATAAATTAGCACAAATGTTTATAATAATTTACCGATCGTTGCTGTCCATACCTGTTCGTATGCATAATTATCTCCCGGGATCAGTTCTCTGGTATCCCTGAAGTAAGGTCTTTCTGGACACTCATGCAGGTAAGTGAGAAAGTGGGCTATGAAGTTCTCGACAACATCCACTGCTCTGACTTTATCTGGATGCACTGGGTGTAAAGTCTTGGCCTTCTTGACCTTCACAATGTCTTCAGCCTGTTGCACTTTGTCGCCTCCACTTCCTACTGCTATGGCTGTCAAGGCTGCTAGTCTTTCTGACTGTTTTGTGGAGGTGGTGAGACCTGCTGAAATAAAAATGCTAAGAATTATGGCCTAGATGGGTTTCCCATCCCACCCTTCCCACGGTGATGGAGAGATCCAAGAGCAGCTACCACTGAATCAGTGTCCTTGCAATGAAAGCATCCTTAGAGAAAAGTACTGCATTTTAGGTTTGGATTTGGCTGTTTGGGTGATGGAGAGATTGTGCAGACAGACTTGGTTGGCCTTCCAAGTAGAATTAATCCAGCCTTCGACATCTCTTTTCATAAGCATCTTACAATCCATTGCTCATCAGGAGGTAAAATTCAATGAAATCTGAGAATCTCACTTCTCGGGAGATATGCAACTGAGTGTACTGCCTCACTTTTGTACATTTTCCACATTATATTCTGGGGAGTGAGGAGAGATGTAGCCATGGACCATTAAGGGTTGATTGTGATGGAATGTAGTCAGATGGATTCCTGAGAAGGAGGGGATGAAGAGAAAGAGACAACTCAATTCAGATGTTTTATGTGAGAAAAAGCGGATGAAGAAAGCCCTTCCCAGAGTATGTTGTTGATGCAGATAGTTTGTTTCAATTTGGCAAGATTCTGTCTATAGGTGTGAAAACAATAAAGAATTCAGCTTGGAAGAATCACCAGGTGTCTTTCTTGGTTCTTTGGGCCTGACGTTGATCAAACTCATTAAGATGGAAGACAAATGGACATGCAAAGAAAGAAAAAAAACCAGAAATATCAAGTTCCAGAAAAGCTGAAATCTTATCTGTGTGGGTGGGAGGGAGGGGAGAGATGGAGAGAGAGATGGATGGATGGAAGGAATGAATGGAGGAATGAAGAAAAGGGAAAGAAAGAAAGAAAGAAAGGAAGGAAGGAAGGAAGGAAGGAAGGAAGAAAGAAAAAGAAAGAAAGAGAAAGAAAAGAAAAGAAAGAAAGAAAGAAAGAAAGAAAGAAAGAAAGAAAGAAAGAAA
>BLBF01000072.1:10998740-11030560 GCA_015471245.1 Laticauda colubrina
CTTCTCTTCTCTTCTCTTCTCTTCTCTTCTCTTCTCTTCTCTTCTCTCCTCTCCTCTCCTCTCCTCTTCTCCTCATTTGTCTAAATTCATAAATTGTGGCCCAATCATAATATACTTCGGGACACTACATTGAAGGGAACCAATCATTCTGGCTTAGTTTAACCCTTGTTAAGCCACACTCATGTCATCCTCCTCGGCTGAATGAACAGCCAACCTGCCACAGTAACCTCACCCCCTTCCTAAATGAAAGTGATGCGACGAATTCTGAAATGGACGAAACCAACCAACCAACCTTTCCCAAGGCAAACCCTCGAAACTACAACTCCCAGAGTGCCTCGGGGGAAAGCGAGGCTCTGTTTCCCCCCCTCCCTCCCCCCCCCGCCGTCAGGTGACGCCCGAACGGTCGGCGGGTCACGTGATCCTTCGAGGATGGCGCCGGTCGGGAGGGCGCCGCCGCCGCTGCTGGTTGCGTTGCTCCTGCTCCTGGGCGGGCTTGACCGTCGGAGCTCGGGGACCGCCGCCGGTCCGGTGCCGCTGGTCATCTGGCACGGCATGGGTGAGCGAGGTTTTGCCCTGGGGGCGCGGGGGGGGGGAGGATTCAGAGGGTCTCGGGGATTTGCCCCTTCCAGTTCCAGCTGCAGCCGGTTTGAAGCCAGAGAGCGGCTCGGTGTCTCTTCTGCTTCGCCACCAAGGCTGGGGATGATGGGGCTTGTGCGCCAACGCTTCCCTGTATTTATTTATTTTATTTATTTGTTTGATTTGTCGGTCGCTTACAAGGTAATAGGCATTAGTATATGCATAGTTATGAATACATGAAATGGGTACATATAAGAAAAAAAAATAAAGAGAAACAAGAGGACAGGGACGGCAGGCACGTTGGTGCGCTTATGCATGCCCCCTACAGACCTCTTAGGAAAGGGGTGCAGTCAATAGTAGACAGTCTAAGGTTAAAGTTTTTGGGGTTTGGGGAAGAAACCAGGTAGAGTATTCCAGATATTGACCACTCTGTTGCTGAAGTCGTATTTCCTGCAATCAAGTTTGGTGCAGTTAACCTTGAGTTTGTATCTATTGTTTGCTCTTGTACTGTTATGGTTGAAGCTGAAGTATTCATTGACTGGTAGGACTTTGCAATGTATGATTTTATATCCTATACTTAGATCGGACCAAAGGCGGCGTAATTCAAGGTTTCCTAGGTCCAGAATTTCAAGTCTGGTGGCATAAGGTCTTCTGCAACAAGTCGAGGAGTGGAGAACTCTTCTTGTGAAATATTTCTGGACTTTCTCAACTGTGTTAATATCAGATACGTAATGTGGGTTCCAGACGATGAGCTGTATTCGAGGATTGGTCTAGCAAATGTTTTGTATGCTCTCGTTAGTAGTGTGATATCGGGGAAACCTTATTTGGTTAGCCGTAATTTTATGCATGAAATCTTAGGTCCGCCGCCTCCAGGCGGTTGACTGGAAACGGATGGCTCTCAGTTAAAACAACTTTAAAATCGAAAACCATCCAGTAGAAACCAGGACATCTTGTTAATCAGACCGTTTGTGGGGTCAGGCAAATCTGAACTGGACAAAACATCTCCAGGATAGAGGCACACCTGATCTGGAGGGGGGGGTGTCTCTTTTGCAATGGAGGATGACACCCCCCCCCCCAGAGAGAGTGGGTTTTCCATCTTTGCTGATCTCTTTCAGGGATGCCCTGGCTTCTTCTACTACAGGTAATCCCCGACTTAACAGCAGTTTATTTAACTGCTTAACAGCAGTTTATTCAAAGTTGCAATGGCAGTGAAAAATGTGGCTTATGGCCATTTTTCAAAGTTACGACCTTTGCAGTGCCCTCACAATCATGTGATCAGAATTCAGGAGCTTGGCAACTGGTTCAAGTTTATGATGGTTTTGCGACCTTCTGACAAGCAAAGTCAATAACAATCAGATGACTAACTTATCAACTGCAGTGATTCACTTAACCACTGTGGCAAGGAAGGTCATAAAATGAGGCAAAACTCACTTAACACTTGTCTCATTTAGCAACTGAAATTTTGGCTCAATTGTGGTCGTAACTCCAGGTGTACCTGTAGATTATGGGGCAAGCAGATCCTACATGGCTGGCTGGCGACTTCTGGGAGTTGAAGTCCACCCAGTTGTCAAAATTGGACATCCTGATCAGAGTAGAGCACCCTACCCTGTCCTACACGTAGTCCCAGGTATGTGTAATAAAATCTTTGGGCATAGTATACTGGAAAGACACCCAGACAAGTATTTCCTTGGGAGTGGCATTCAAGAATGGTTTCAGGTTAGTCAGTTGCACTCATCCAACTTCCCTCCTGAGGTTTTGTTTGGGGCGATAAAATTGGAGGTGACTTTTAGGTTATACTCCCTTAACCTTTTTTAAAAAAAGAGTTTTGCACAGTTGGTAAAATTACATTTTACGATTGTACTCATTTTCTATATTGTGATAATGTAAAGGGCACACACATGGTGACACGTTTAATCATGGTCTGATTCTTATTTTTTTTCTTTTCCATATGCTTAGTGGAAGAATGGTGGTGCCCCTGGCAAGCTTTTATTTGTGATCAGTTAATTGCTCACTGGTAGAAAATTATGTCAACATCCTATACATATTTATTTGGAATTAACATAACTGCCTTTGAGTTCACGGGAGTTTCTGAATTGATATGAATAGTCAGTTTCATGTGGCAAACACTAACTTAAAATAATAATATTGGTGGTATGCCCTTAATAGATTCAAATACACCAAGGTTGGAATCAAATACTAGCTCTGTTGTGAAAATGATTTACTTACAAGAGTCTCACAGAATTTAGAGGCTGAAATATGAAAGCAGCTGATGTTTCTTGCTGTATAATTGATGTAGAAATTGTCTGGCTGGTATAAAAATGAAAGCTGTGATGACTAAGTCAAATTCCTGTTTTTAAAATAGTTCATTTTTCCCCCCTGCAGCAGAAGAGTTGATTCCTTCATCTTTGGGGGGTGGGTAAATATGCATTGAGAGTGGTTATAATTCGTAAAATGGAAGATTAGCCTTTTCTTTTAGCATACAAGTTGACTTGACTTGTAACTGTAATTGAGCCAGGAATAATAGTCATGCACATTGAAGAATAATAGTTGTGCATATTCACAAATGGCCCTGAACATTAAGAAAACACAGCAGTTCTTAAGCAAACCCATTTATGCTATGGATGTTCCTTGCAGGAATGCTGGTTTCTGGTAAAACATGTCATAAATTATGCTCATGTGACTATAGGGCATTGCAAAGGGCACAAGAATACATGCCAGTTGCTGAACACCCAGAATGTGATTATTGTGTGTGCATGTCAGAACTTCTAATCTGGGTTGTTTGTAGCTTTTGTTGTGGCCCAACAGCTGCCAGCAGAGCTGGCAGCAGACTCAGACAATGAGGAGGTTGGGAAGGAACTTGGGCCCGTGCTGGAGTCTGGGGAAGGCTCTGATGGATGCTCTGCGTCGGAAGCAGAGTTCGGGCCAGGGCCGTTCGACATTTCCCAGCTGCCTCGGGAGTCCGAGACAAACGGGGAAGAAGTACAGCTGAAGCCTGTTCCAGTGTATATGCAGAACTGTCAGAAGAGAAGAACTACGGAAGAGCAGGGGCTGACTCAGGAAGAAAGGCACATGGGAACGCTGAATGGCCCTTCCCTGGGGAATAAATAGAAGCAAAAGGGGAGAGGTGGTTGCAGGAGACAATAGTTTGTATTTCTTTTGGAAGATTTGCTTATCGTGATTCCTGCCTCAGAGACTACTTGGATTTGGAAGAGATTGGTATCATGAAGACTAGATCAAATTCATTGATATGTAATCTTTAAAGAAACAGTACTTCAGAAGCTCATCCTCTGTTTTCATAGACTCTTGTTTTAAGGTGAAATTTAGTGCACATAAATACTTATAATGTATTTATAATACAAGTAGCAAGAAACCAGCTATGTTTATTCAGAACTAGCCAGGTGACAGTCTATGCTTACATTTGAACCAGTTGATTGAATTTTTAAACACATTTTAAAACACATTTTAAACACATTTTAAACATCTGCTTATGATTTGACAAAATGCCATTAATGATATTAATAATTAAGGAACCTAGACAAACAGCCACTCTGATTTTCTAAACTTCTCTCTTTTCTTTTTTACATTATAGGAGATAGCTGTTGCAATCCCATAAGCATGGGATATATTAAAAAAATTGTGGAAGAGAAAATCCCAGGAATTTATGTGCTGTCTTTGAAGATAGGCAGCAGTTTAATTGATGTGAGTGGATTCATACAATATGTGCTTTCAGCATACAGACATATGAATTAGATGTTTTTAGACTCTTCTAAAAGGTAAAGTCAAAATCTTGGATGCAGCTGGTCCACCTAGGGTGCTGTAGGGTGCTGGAACAGCCTATTTTGTAGTTGAGGTGGGGTGTTTTGAAGTCAAAATAGTTTGTGCACTTCTGGTTGATTGGGTGGACCAGCTGGAGCAAGAGGGAGAAGTATCCATAAACAAAGAACCTTGAAGTTTGGAAACCTGAGAGCAGGCCCACCTCTTTAAGCCAAGACACACTTAGTTTCTGTCATAAGATGTCAGGTACAAAGAATCAGGACTATCAGTTCGGTTGCCGTATAGAAGGTTTCTTGAAGCTTATACACAAGAATTTGATCAACTAAAGTTCAACACTTACAGGAAATTCGCACCAGAGATAGGTTAACTGAATTCAGGAAGTGTTGGCCTTGGAGTGCTTGTGGTAATACAAGGACTCTAAACTGATGACATGTTTAACTCCACCCCCCCCCCCCAGCTCTGCCTGCTCTTCTACATAAAGTAGCACACCAGATGTATTTAGGAAGCTGAGCAATATAAGACAAAGGCAGTCCTCCTGTTGTTGTTCCCATGCACCAGGTGTTAGAGGTGTATTTGGAGACTGTACCTTGTCATCAAGGTTGGTAGCTCTTGATAGACCTGTTCTCTAGGACTTTGGAAATCAGATCATGCCTTCTGAACAGGTTTCCTACCTTATCCGTAAGGCCAAACTATTGAAGTTCTCACAGCTGGCTAGCCACTCTTCATCAACCTCTCATTTTTCCTTAGGACATGGAGAACAGCTTCTTCATGAATGTCAATGATCAAGTCAAGAAAGTGTGTGACCAGCTTTCTAAAGATCCAAATCTTCAAGGTGGCTACAATGCCATGGGCTTTTCACAGGGCGGGCAGTTCTTGTAAGTATTTCAAATAGGAGATAATGGAAGACCCTGGGGAATGGTGTTAATAAATGGAATGTCCTCATGTTCGTGGTAGAATTCCCAGTTGCATACCTGAGAATCTGAATTCAGTCCTTGATTTCTCCCATTAAAGAGAGGCAGATGATGAGCCAATCTCTTGGAAAGCCATCACAGCTCAGAGTAGATCTGTCTGGAATACAGTGAAGGTGCCTATCTGTTTTAAATTGACCAGTCCACTCATGAAACAAGGCCACAATGCCACCTTCATTGGTTTTGGCTTAGTGTCCTATGTAATACCAGCCATGATAGTTTCTAAAGCATGATTTATAGTTTTTAGTTTTCTGCTCATGCTGCCAATTCTGCCTTATTTTTACAAATAGGATTCACTGAACTCAGCAACAATTTATACCACCCAACCTGGGGCGATCCAGATATTCTGGAACTTCAGTTCCCATCCCTGTCCCAACTCACGCAACACTAATGATTAATGCTGTATCACAAAACTTGAAATTTTAATAAGGTGAATTCTTGGTTTTGTTTCGTGGTAGAAGATGTCTTTCTGGTAGTGATCTGTTTT
The DNA here is from genome assembly GCA_015471245.1 of Laticauda colubrina. Taxonomy (NCBI): domain Eukaryota; kingdom Metazoa; phylum Chordata; class Lepidosauria; order Squamata; family Elapidae; genus Laticauda; species Laticauda colubrina. The sequence goes on from BLBF01000072.1 coordinate 11,004,546, forward strand.
TTTCCCCTCCTTAGGAGAGCTGTGGTGCAAAGATGTCCATCTCCACCTATGTTCAACCTGATTTCCATCGGAGGTCAACAACAAGGTAACCCTGTTTTTCAAAGATGAGCATAGTTTTAGGATATCATAAAATCTGTCCTTCTTTTGAAGAATTTGACCCTTTCAAGATCTGCTGAATGTGTCTGCTGGTTATGAAGGATCCAAGATCCAAGTTGGGAAAACCCTACAAGAACACTGAGACACTGAAAGTAGCTTTTTTTTTTGGGTAGAAAATTAGAACTAGGAAACCTATGAGCTGCCGGCGACTCTGATCAAATGCTGAAATTCAATGACAAAAGCTCATTTTCAGCAGCACAGTTTTCATTAGATTTGGAGCTATGGGGGTTGTCTATAGGTAGAGCAAGAAGGACAGCACAAGACTATAAGCTGCACAACTCTCTTTCCCATTCTTTAGTTTTTAGTTTACTTTATTATTGCACCTTGTACAACAAAATTAAATGCTATCTTCAGTGTACTTAAACCCTCATCTTCCCCAAACCTCAACATCAATCCACAATTGTGTTTTAACACAATCTTCCTGGTATTTTTTGTTTCTGGAAGTGCTCTGTCTGACTTTTTTTCCCTTTAATGGCACATAAAATTTTTATCTTCTACAAAGGAAGAAACTTCTCTTGAGTCAAGGGCTGCAACAATATCAAAGAAGGGGAAGAGCCAAAAATCTTTTAAGACAGTTATGGCTTGATGTTGAAGTTTGGAGAGGATGTGGGTTTAAGAATGAGAAAGGGAGTTGTGCAGCTTACAGTCTTGTGCTGCCATTTTTGCTCTACTTATATACAACCCCCAGACCTTGAAATCTACTGATAATTGTGCTGTTGAAAATGGCTACTTGTTACAGTGTCAGCACTTGATCAAAGGATCTTTGACGGTTGTGTGCTGCTCATAGGTTTCCTACTCTTGATATACTACCAGAAAATACCTACTTCCAGCATCCCAGTCTTACTGCAGGGTTTTCCCAACTTTTGAAGGCTGTGGAACTTGTTAGTTTAAAGAAAACAAAATCCCAGTCCAGAACTTGCGATCAAGAGGCAAAGCTCTGGTGATAGAAAACTGGCTGTGTTTGTGTTATCTCTGCCCCTCCCTCTTAGTCTCTCATGAACCCCGATCAAACTCCCATGGGATTTAGTTGGAGAAACTCCAGTGGGTGTTAAACCTGAACTACAGGTTTACTAAGATGGGTCCTGAGGTCTTTGTCTAAACTTGCTGTTTCTGATTTAAAATTCAATTTACTGGGTTGTAATTTCTCAACATTACCTTCTGTTTCTTGACTAATACAATCTGATTTTGTTATTTTAAGTATGTTTTTTTTTAATTGAAAGATCCCAAACACTTGTTGTCTAATCACAGAACAGAATAGAACAACGTAGTTGGAAAGGACCTTATAAGTCATCTAGTCCAACCCTCAACCAGTAATTCTGATAAAGAATTATGGACAGAGAATACTTGGAATTAATTCTTTCACAGCATGAATTAAATTTCTCCCGTCTATGTAATTTCATTTCCAGGTTCCTGTGTGTTTAGACCAGAGTTAGGCAACACATGACTCTGAATTAATTTTTTTTATTAACCCCTACCTCCTGAAATTATGTTGCTGATGTTTGGTGGCAAACCAATGATGAACTCTGAGAGCACAATTTTCTGCACAATTTCAATAGGAAAGAATAGAAAAATGTGTTGGGCAAAGCATTGGCTAGACTACGTATACCTAGAAAAATGGGGATTCCATCAACCCATTCTTTGCTAACTTTGCCTAACTTTGTTTTGCTGCTGGGGTGATGTTAACATATAACAGATTGCTTAACAGATAATCAGAGTTGGAAGGGACCTTGTAGATCATCTAGTCCAACCCCCTGCCCAAGCAAGAGATCGTACACCATTTCTGACAAATGGGAGTCCAATCTCTTCTTGAAAGCCACCAGTGATGGTGCTCCCACAACTTCTGAAGGCAAATTCTGTTCCGTTGGTTGATTGTTCTCACTGTCAGAAAGTTTCTCCTTATTTCTAGGTTGAATCTCTCCTTGTTCAGTTTCCATCCATTATTCCTTCTCTGGCCTTCAGGTGCTTTAGAAAATAGCTTGACCCCTTCCTCCCTGTGGCAGCCCCTCAAATATTGGAAGACCACTATCATGTCTCCCCTGGTCCTTCTCTTCACTAGACTAGCCAGGTCCAATTCCTGTATCCATTCTTCATATGTTTTAGTCACTAGTCCCCTAATCATCCTGGTTGCTCTTCTCTGTACAAAATGTACCACCCTGATCCCAGAGAAGTGTCCACACAGTATTGAATCATATGCACCCAATTTTGAAGACTTTAGATATCCTATAACTAATAAAGATTTCTGTTTAAAGTAGGTGACTTGCTAGATAAGTAACTGTTTCCTCACCTCCCGTGCTCAACTTTTCAGCCATTGACGTGCCAAAAAATACAAGTAGTCCTCGAGTTATGACCACAATTGAGCCCAAAATTTCCATTGCTAAGCAAGACAGTTGTAAGTGACTTTTTCCCCATTTTGCAACCTTTCTTGCCACAATTGTTAAGTGACTCACTGAAGTTGTTAAGTCAGTAGCACAATTGTTAAATAAATCTGGCTTCTCTGCTTGTCAAAAGGTTTCAGAAGACTCTGCGACCGTCATAACTACAAGCCAATTGCCAAGCATCCGAATTTTGATCACATGACTAAGAGAATGCTGCAATAATCGTAAATGTGAAAAATGATTATAAGTCACTTTTTCCAGTGCCATTGTAACTTTGAAACAAAAGGTTGTCTATGGAGATTTTCAATCATCCAAGTCATGGTTTTCCCAAAAGCAACTTGGACAGACTTGTGTTTTTTTTTCCCTTTGAAAACATTTAGCTTCTCATCCAAGAAGCTTCTTCAGTTTCCATATTCAGGTTCCAGAACCCTTTAGGATAAACGAATGGTTGTAAGTCAAAGACTACCTGTATGCATTAGTGTCAGGGGAGCAAGGGGGCGGGGTGCGGGCAGAATTTTTCTGGGCTTGTTTGACAAACTAGGACCATGTGCAGTTTCTAAATGACACCCTTCCTGCTGCAGGTGTTTTCGGTTTCCCACACTGCCCTGGGGAGAGCTCGCATATCTGTGACTGGTTGAGAAAAGTGCTGGATATTGCTTACACAGATGCAATTCAGCGGCGGTGAGTTTGGCTTTTTTAGGAGACAGACAGACAGAGACAGACAGATAGACATACGTACATGTCATATATGGATGGATGGATAGATGCAGTGATGGGATCCAATTTTTTTTTACTACTGGTTCTGTGGGTGTGGCCAGGTGAGTGTGGCCATGTGATTGGGTGGGCATGGCTACCCCTTTTTTTTTTTTTGCAGCCACCCCCCCACACCTGTTTTTTGATCCTTCTGGGCCTCAAGCAAGCCTGGGGGGGGGGGTGTTTTTGCTCCCAGAAGGCTCCCCTGGGGCTCAGGAAGGCAAAAAATGGAGGGAGGGCTGCACCCATTCCTCCATTTTTTGCCTTTCTGGGCCTCAGCAAGGGGAATCCCAGCACAGCTGATCGTATGAACAGCTGATTGTCGAGAGGGGGAAAATACTTTAAGGAGTGAGCGAGCATCAGGCAGGCGGGACAAGCAAGCCAGTGGCTACCGGGTTGGGGCGTGGTCAGCCAGAACTTACTAACGGTTCGGCAACCCATGCCAAATCCTTGCTACCGGTTTGCCCAAACCGGTGTGAACCGGCTAATACCATCACTGGATGGATAGATGGATGGATGGATGGATGGATGGATGGATAGACGGATAGACAGACAGACAGACAGACAGACAGTCAGTTGGTATATTGGGGGTGCCCCAATATATATTGGGGGAGAAATGCCTGGGTAGAATGGGAAAAATTCAAAAGCTCTTTTCTGATTTGCGGTTTGACCTGTTCTCTCTCTCTGCCACAGCCTAGTCCAGGCACAATACTGGCATGATCCGGTGAATGAGAAGCAATACCGCAGAAGCAGTCTCTTCTTGGCGGACATCAATCAGGAGCGGGTAGGCCAAACCAAACTCTCTAATCAATGCAAAACCAGACGAGGCTACTCTGATTTGCATATTACATTATGTTGAAGTGCTTCTTTGCTGGAAAACGAGCCGCAGGGTTTGCAATTTGTAATTTGCTGCCTCGACTCACCTTTGACGAGCAGGGTGGCATATAAGTTGAATAATTAAAATAAATGAATGACTGGGAATGAATCAACAAACCACAGCTTAGTAGAGGTGCAAACTCAGGGACCCTAAGCCAGTATATCTGAACATTCGCAACTTCAAGATATGTGGACTTCAGCGCCCAGAATTTCCACAAAACAGGCAGTCCTCAATTTACAACTACAACTGAGCCCAAAATTTATGTTGCTAAGTGAGAAATTTGCTAAGTGAGTTTTGTCCTATTTTACGACTTTTCTTGCTACATTTGTTCAGTGAATCACTGCAGTTGTTAAATTAGTAAAATGTTTTTTAAGTGAACCTGGCTTTCCTATTGACTTCGCTTGTCAGGTTTCAAAAGTTGATTACGTAGCCCCTGGGAATGCAGCAACCGTCGTTAGTATGAGTTAATTGTCAAACACCCGAATGTCAATTGCATGGCCATGAGGATGGTGCAACGGTCATAAGTGTGAAAAACTGCCATAAGTCACTTTTTTAGTGCTGTTGTAATTTCAAATGGTCACTAAGTGAACTATTGTAAGTGGAGAACTACCTGTCTCTTAAAATTTGTCCAGGTTGAGAAACACTGCTCTAAACTATGGGACATGTGCCTGAAAAAGAGTGAGTTTTGAAGCATTTGAAAGAAAATTCAGTTAGCAAAACCAGAATTGGTTCTAAACTTTAATCCGAGGACATTGTTGTAGACAAAATAGACAGCAGCTTTAGAGAAACCAAGCAGGTCTGGGTGTGTTCAGTGCCTTAGAAATCCCCTTTATACCACATTGTTCTGACAACTTTCTATTGTGTTACATTTTTTACTAAAAGTCTTTTTGGAATCTTTGAGGAAGAAATATAAAATATGCCAATCTATCCTTCCCCATTTATATATATCCGGTATAAAACAGTAACAGTAGCAGCAAGATACTATTGTAAAGTAGAATCTGATGTTTTCTGCCATTAACACTGTTCTGCAATTTATCTTTCCCTACCTGTTTTTCCAGGTCATCAATGAGACTTACAAGAAAAACCTGATGACTCTGAAAAAGTTTGTGATGGTGCGGTTCCTCAATGACACAATGGTAGATCCCCCAGCCTCTGAGGTGATTAGCTCAGAAGAGTGCAGTGCTACAAAAGATGTGCCCATCTGAAAATCAAAGTGAGATTTAGCTTTTGTGTGCTGCCCAAAGGAAGTTCTTAATCCACAAAAAAACCTCTCCAAGTAGTCCTCAAATTATGACCACAATTTGGACCAGAATTTCCAGTTAAGCAAGGTGATTGTTAAACTGAGTTGCAACTGATTTTATTTATTTATTTATTGAATTTATATTGCCGCCTATTCACCCATGGTGACTCAAGGCAGCTTACAGAATATAAAGCCTCATTTAAAACAATAAAACTAATTAAAAAATCAAATAAATTAATATAATAAAATCACCCCCCCCCGCCCCAACGATACCAGATCACACGAACCATCTGATGGGCTCCATCCTATTCTGGGTTCCCTAGGCCCACTGGCAGAAACAGGTCTTCAGTGCCTTCTAGAAGAGTATTGGAGAGGGGGCCATTCTAATATCTGGGGGGGATGATGTTCCAGAGAAGCCACCACAGAGAAGGCCCTTCTTCTGGGTCCCATCAGGTGTATCTCCCTCAGGGATGGGACCCACAGCATTCCCTGCCTCCCCACTCTAATGGGTGGGGTAGATGTGACCGGCAGGATATGATCCCTCAGATAACTCGGTCACAAGCCATGAAGGGCTTTAAAGGTGACAACCAGCAGTTTATGAACTTTTGTGCCATGATTGTTAAGCGAATCATTCCAGCTGCTAAGTAAATTACGTGGATCCAGCTTCCCCCTTGACTTCACTTGTTTGACTTCGCTTGCTGGAAGCCGGTTGGGAAGGTGGCAAATGGTGATCAGTGATCCTGGGAAGCTGCAACCATCATAAATACATGCCGGTTGTCAAGTGTCCAGATTTTGATATTGGTGACTATGGGGATGCTGTGATGGTTATTAAAGGTAAACACCAGTCATGTGTCACTTTTCTCAGTGGCGTAACTTTGAATGAATGAATGGTTAGAAGTCAAGGACCACCTGTCCCAATGTGATGACCCGGGGTGTGGCACAAAGACAACACAGTCCCATCAGTAAGAAGAGTCCCTTTAATATCTCCAACTCTGCCCCCAATGTCCAGTTACCTTCGGCTGGAGAAAAAACTCTCCAAAGAACAGTCTTTAAGTGGAGGAAATTCAGTCCAAAAACAAAGTACATACAAACTAAATAAATCTACACAAACCACACTGCAGCAATTAACTGGACAGGGCAAGATAAGGAATTGCAGACACCAAAGGCCAACAAGCAGTTGGGTAACTCACAATTTGCTTCCCACAAGTTGCAATGGGCAAACTCCCTTTTTAAACACTCTGTTCCCAGCTGCAGCTAATGAAAGGAATCAAGGCCCTTTCCTCCCCCGCAAACCACTCAACTCATGTTGTTCCCTTCTCTATTCCTCCCTGCGTGCCCTAGGATGAAGAGGGGGTGGGCCTGGGTCTTCCTCTGAATTCCCTCTGCCTTGCTCTACCTCTCCCTTGCTCTGCTCAGCCAGACTGTGCCCTTCCCCAGTGCCTTCCACAGCCAATGTTCAGCTGCTCGGCCTCTCCCACGGAATCAGATTCTGACAGGGGCATGACACCCACTTTTGAGTACAGCATCCTCAAACGTGGTATTCTTGGCAGGTCTCCCCTTTTGTGGTGTAGGGGATTGATAGTTTTTCTCCCTGTCCCACTTTTGAGAATCCAGCTCCAATCTCTAGAAGTCCTCATTAAGATAAGAAGCATGAGAAGTTGGCTCTTAGTTTCTTTCTAGGGATTGATCACCACAATAAAGAAGCTTTTTGGATGAGAAGCAAAACATCTTCAAAGAAAAACCAGAAAGTCCAGTTGCCTCTTGAAAAACACATCTTTGGGATCACAGTAAATTTTAATGCCGCCTTGTTCCCTTTCCTTCCAAGTGGTTTGGTTACTACCGGAGCGGCCAGACTAAGGAGACCATTCCTCTTCAAGAGACGACACTCTACACAGAGGTAATTACCTTGAGTGCTGCTGTTTTTCTTTTGAATTACTGAAAACTCAACTTAGTTTGAAACAAACTTCCCATCTGACATTGCAGCCAGCATGATGGTAATAGGCATATTACTCTGTTCAGGCAACTACATCAGAGGGAGGTCTATACAAATATTACCTCAAAAATTGCTTCCAGGATTGGAAACCGTCAGGCAGCAGAAGCACCTCTAGAGCAGAGGTCCCCAACCCTCAATCTGTGGGATGACACTGGGCACACAGCATGCCCAAAACTGGGTCACGCAAACAAGCGAAGTCCCATCCGTGGGATTCAGGCAGCATGCGAAACCACATATCCTTGGGTCCACGGAAAAACCCCTCTCCACAGAACTGATCCCTGGTGCCCAAAAGGTTGGGGGCCACTGCTCTAGAACTGTGGCTACCTAACAAACTAGGTCAATGAAGGACTGTGGCTATATCCGTGTGCTATAAAAATGGTTATTTCCAACTCTGGTTTGGATTGGTTCCCCGAGGTTTGCTTATTGCCTTAAGTTTTTGTCTACTTCCCAGTCTCATTTGTAGCTCTGAGATTCCCCCATCCCTTTACTTTAAGTAGTAAAGAAGGCTAACACAGCTCAGCTATTTAACATTGGCTAGATGATGCCACCTGCCAAACCTTCCAGCTGTACAGAGCAAAAACCTAGAAAGCGTGAACCTAAGAATTACTCAATTAAGCCAGATGTCTTCGTTACATCCGAAATGTTATGGTGGAATGTGGCTGGCTGGGTTACGGTGTGCGTGTTGCCGTTGTCTCTTCGTTTCTGACTAGATGTTTAACTGGCCTGTTGCCTTTTTGCAGGATCGTTTGGGCCTGAAGGAAATGGACCAAGCAGGGAGGCTGGTGTTTCTTCAGGCAGAAGGAGACCATCTCCGCTTTTCCAAAGAGTGGTTCTTCAAGAACATAGTGCCATTTCTACAGTGATGCCGATGAGTCAGGCTGTTCTAGTGTAGGGTTTGGTGGCTGGAGGTATTTTCATGGCAAGGTGGGATACGTTTCACAGAGGGCTATCTTGAAAGACAAGCTGTTTCTACTAACCTGCTAGGCTACTATTCCGTTTCAGGATTAACAGTTTAGTCACGTTCAACTGCAAGTATTTAAACTTTTTCAAATCCCAACCTGGCCTCGTCTCCAGGATTTGCCTGCTGCAGATGAGCCTGTCACTATTGTTTGGGGAGGGTGTAATTGATACCATTCTCACTGTGTAAAATTTCCCCATCGGATGCGTGCGATACAAGTCACATTTGACAGAGGGACCACTTCTGTTTTTTTTTTAAAAAAGTGTCAGTCTAAAGAAATTCAAAAGCACTGTAAATGCCATTGTGTAGTCGCTCTGAATGGAGACATTGAATAGGCTTAATAGGGCTGCATTCTGAATGAGGCATGGAGGGGTGAGGTGTTTCCGCAGCTGAGATTTTTGTCTGAAAACTGAGCTTTCATGGGTAGAAGGTATCACTGTCAATGCTGGAAGGAATTCTGATAGAAAAGCCATTGATTAGATTTCCCAAAACAGAGGGCACAAAATTTAAAATATGTTGAAATCATGTTAATTCATACTTTCTTTGGATTACAAGAGGAGTATTTTGGAACTTGACACAATCTAATAAAACCAGTTTTAATTTAAATCGCATTGGTGGTTAACTTCAGGGCTAAAGTGACTTAGCAACATCATCTGTAGATAATTATACATGACTGGACAATTGTACTTTCTGTAATTCCATAGAGCATTACATCATAAGTTAAGCAGGCTTAATGTGTTGGGAGCCTAACCCAATGCTTCTCAACCTTGAAGATATGGGGACTTCAACTCCCAGAATTCCTCAGCCAGTATTGGGCTGAGCCAACCCTAAGTAAGCTACAGATTCATCCAGGCAGTATATTTTAAAATCACTCCAAGGCAGAGATTATTTAAGCAGGAGATAACAAGCATTCTGGTGAGAATTATAGAAAACCAACAATGGAACATGAACGATCAACTCTAAAGACACTTGCGTTGGGCTTTGTAAGGATCACACTTTATGAGCAACTTGGCATTAACTTTATTCTATTTTCAGTATAATTTTAAGTACATAAGAAAGATTTTTTTTATATTTCACAAGCCTCAGGAGAGAAGTAAGAGTCACAGGACAGTTTCAAAATAAGAGTTGTATATCTTCTGTTAAATTTTCAAATGGAAAATTCAAAAATGTGGCAAAAGAAGTGTGTGTGGGGAGGGGGAAGAGGCAATTTGCATTACTACAGTTAGACAGGCAGTTCCCTGTGGTGGGTCATTTCAGTACCATGCCTTCAACCTGATCACGATCACTAGAGTGCTGTGTGACACGAAACTTTCTGCAGAGAAGCAGCAGGGAGAGCTAGCTAAAGAGAGGGGGGTTGCCCAAATGCTATGGGGCTGATAAATGCCAGTGAGCAATGGAACCAAAACACCATAGAATTGTGTTTACAAACAATTAAACACTTCTCTTGGAATGGAGATTTATTCTGCCCTGGGCGGAGGGAAAACAACCTGATACAGATTCTGGGAAAAACTGTCCTGGAAGACTGAACAGTGTTCAGTTGTTCAAAAGAGGCCTCTTGGGTACAATTTTCCCTTTGTAGGAGGGCTTGAATGGAAGGAGTCGAGGGGCAGCTTTCGAACTGCTGGACAGGTGCCCAGGAAGGAGAATTTATTCCAGTCTTGTGACACCTGAACCCAGGGCAGTTTTCCCCTCCCCCCACATCATGGCACAACACAGAATTTACACGGACAACACAGGAAGGGGGCAAACAGGGGAGAAGGAATGTTACACATCCCATTTTCAGCCTTTGGTCCAGCAAAGCTATTCTCAGCATCTCTTGGTGAGATTAGTTGAACAGAAATAATTCCCTTGGATTTCCCCAATGTATGTCTGTCAAGCATACTTCAAACATCTATAAAGGGTGGTGGGTGGGTACCATATCCTGAAAGAAACTTTACCCTCTCCCTCAACGTTCCTCATTTAAGTGACACTCCTTGGTGCCTGCCTGCTTGACACCTACATCGATTCGACAAGGATGGGGTGTTGCCTGACCAAGGGGGGGGGGGGGAGAGTGAATGCCACACCTTCCTGCCAGTCAAGGGAGAGAATGGAATGAACCTGCCACCCTACCCCCGAATCCCAGCCTGAGGTATTTTCAGTGAGGGGAGGGAGGCAGGACTTTCAGAAGACAGAAGCAGACTGAGAGTTGGAAAAAAAGAAAAGGGACAAGGAATCTAAAAGCCGGTCCCCAGAAAGCATTTTTTTTTTTGTCCCGCAGTGATGGTAGAGGAAGGGGAGGTCGTGAAGCACCAGGCCATCTTATCCGGCGATTTCCGTCACCGTAGTGACCAACTTCTGCCCGTTCCACTGTGTCTTGAATTGTTCGGGGACAGGAAACTCGTTCTAGGGAAACAAAACATATAAGCCATTGATTGGAGTATAGAAGATAAGACAACCTTGGTGCTGAGGACACCTCCACCTCTGGGCATAGGTCCCATTGGGTGGCACCTTTCCTAATTTTACAGATAATTTTGTAATTCATCCAATTTATATGCCGTTTCCCATAGGTGATGAGCAGCTGGGCAACGTGATATTTGAAGGAAGCCTCAAACACTAATGTTCTTCCTTCAACAGCAGTATTTGATGACACAGTGTGACAGAAAGCAATGTTTTCTCCAGCTACCAATTGTATTAATTGGAGATCAGTGAGGATGAAAAAGAAATAGGAATAAAGAAAGAAATTCTTCTGCAAAGAAACCTATTGGCACAGTATCTTCTACATCCCAAAGTATAGGCAGTCCCCAGATAAGTGAGTTCTGTTCCTAGGTTCTGCCTTTAATTTGAATTTGTATAAGGTCAGAAGTCACAGACTATAACATCCAGCCACTTGAAGGTAAAGTGAGTGCAAACCCTACGAGAACTGATGAAGTTATGTAGTTTGGTAATGAAACTACTGCAAGAAAACTAGGCTCAGAAAGAATCAAGGACCTCTCATTTTAACCGTGAGCTACAAACATTCTCCTCTATTGGAACTCATACTTAAAAACGGATTGCCTATTACCAGAAATGGTGGATGGCATTCTCTTTCCTTGAGTTGACACACTGCTAAAGCCACACAATGTTTTCATAAACTACTGAAAAAAGGCAACTTGGTTCATCAGTCTGAGGAAGGACAATGTCACCTGCCATTTTTGGTAATAAAAGCCTATCATAGTTACAGGCTGTCTGTTAAATCAGATGTTCTTAACTCAGGGACTTCCTATCTCTTTCAAGAACTGGATTTGAATATGCCTCATGCTAGCTTTCTTCAATCAGACACATTCTGGTTGTGCCATTTCTGGTTGGAAATTCTTGAACTTTATAGCCCCGCTCATTCTGAGGATGGTTACCCCCAAGTTTAAAGTTTTGGCTTCTTTAATTTCCATCTCCTTGGCTAGGTTCATGCAGTAGGTCAGTTATTAACTTAGCAGAAGTGTTTGCATGACATGCTCACTTCACATTATTTTTGGCAGCTGCTGCATGAGCCTAAATCCATAAGCTAACTTTAGCTAGTTTTATGTTTCACTGTTTGCAGATTCAGAAACTGGATTAACTAACCAGGTGTAGTATGCTGTGTGACTAGCTAGCTTTCATTTGCCAGTGAAAAACCTACTTCTTCTGTTAAAGAACCAAGAACATCTGCTCAGGAATGCAATTCTCTGAAACCATTATCTGCTTCAGCGAGAGGAATGTTTCTATTATGAATACAGATAGTCCTCAATATACAATTGTTCGCTTAGTGACCATTCAAATTTACAGCCTACTTCAAAAGGGGAAGTTCTGAAGTTCCAACAGCCACTACTCCACCCCCCCCAGCCACATGATCAAATTTCAAAATGGCTGCCTTTATTGCCATCTGCAGCATCATGCAGTCACCTGATCACATTTTACGCTGGTTAAACCTAACAACAGGTTACTTCGAGCAAACGATGTGTTTGCTTTACAACTGCCACAAAGAAGGTTGCAAAATCAGGTCACAACATACAACCCTAATTGGTAGGCTCCATTACAGCCGTATGTCGAGGACTATCTTTATTCCCCCCCCCCCCCCTTTCAGCCTTAATGAACACCCCCTTCAGAGCAATATGGAAAATAACTCACAAAGTCACCACTGTCTGTCGGAACAAGAATGTTCATCTCCGAGGACTTGGCACTAACAATCTCACAGTCTAGAGAGCCCTTGCTCAGGTAGACTTGACAACCGTCTGTCTTGTTGATAGAAATGGTTGGCACTTTACCCATTACCTAGTAAAAAAAGAAAAGACCATGGTGAGAGACAGCCAAGGGCTCCATCTCTTACAGTTAAGACTGGACAACATTCTTTTTTTTTCTTCTTCTATGGAAATCACATTTCCCTCATGGTGCATTTAGAAGCTGAAAGGTGGACAGGAATCGAGCAACCAGGAGGAACAAGTTCAAAGCCAGAAATTGAAATCCATTAGTCTCTTCTTCTGAACTTTTTTTTTACACTTTCCCAAGAAGGGACATATGGATTCCTAAAACTAAGAAGAGACATATGCATCCGTGGTGATGCAGTGGTCAGAATGCAGTACTGCAGGCTACTTCTGATCACTGTTTGGCAGCTCGGGTCTCACCAGGCTCTAGATTGATTCAGTCTTCCATCCTTCCAAGGTGGGTAAAATGAGGACCCAGACTGTTGGGGGCAAGAGGCTGACTCTGTAAAACGCTTAGAGAGGGCTGTGAGGCTCTGTGAAGCAGTATGTAAATCTAAGTGCTTATTGCTATTCCTCAAAAAGAAGCGATATATGGACTCCTAAAACCAAGAATGGACATGGATTCCTAAAGGACTGCAGAAATTTGGCTAAGGGTCACAGCTTGACTACCCCTTCCCTAAATGTAAGATAGAAATGAAGGGCAGGAAGGTGAGCTACTGCAATTTTTGTCTCCAACACTGGCAACTGTTTTGAGATGTCGAGTGGGAGGAAGTTACTGTCAAGATGAGACTAACCAAGGACATTACCTGAATTTGAATATCACGGCTGTTGATTATCTCAACAATGCCCACTACATCATCAAATACCAGCGCAAGCTTCTTACAGTTATCTGCAAGAGACAGAGAAAGAAAAATGAGACTAGCATGGAGTGTTTCCTTTAAGAAGATAAACCTCAACATAGCTATGATCTATCATTCGTTCACTGGTCCTGGGCCCCCCACCCCCCATTATCAAATGCAAGAGAAAGAAAACCAAAAATACCACCATCACCACATTGCTGAGCACACATGCATTTGAGGTTTGAGTAAGGAAGTCTCCCTAGAATCAAACTCAACTATTGACTTCATGAACAGCAACTTGTAGTTTTCCAGTCAGCAGCATGGAGTTCCTTTCTTTCAGAGTACTTCTGCCTTCTCAGTCTAGCCTAAAATGTCAGGGTTTCCTGCAGGTCTGAAATCATCTAAATCAGGGGTGTCCAACCTTGGTGGCTAGAAAATTCTGGGAGTTGAAGTCCACAGGTTTTTAAGTTCCTAAGGCTGGACATCCTTGATCTAAATGCTGCCATCTCAATGTCTCTTATAAAATCAGTACATTTTATAGACACACACACACACAAGATCTTTCTACAGGAGTTAATTTTATCACAGAAGCATACACATGAATTGACAGGTATGAACCACTCTCCAAAGCAAGCTCTACTTGGAGCCAAAATGGTTTCAGAGTTTAATGATGATTTTGTTTTCTATCCTGTTTCCAAATAGTTCAGACTTCCAAGTCATTTGTCCTAGAAATCCAACGTATTTTAGATTTTAATTCCATCACTTAATCCTCAATTCAACAACTCAAATAGTGTCATCAACACAAACTTAGGTAAGCTCCAGGAAGCAGTGGATGTCATGCCCATCAGAGTCTGAATCTGAGGAGGAAGAGGAACAGCTGACAGGGAGTGGGAGTGTGGCTCTGTTGGCTGTGGAAGAAACTGGGGAAGGGCAAAGTCTGGTTGGGCAGAGCAGGGAAGAAGTACAACAAGGGAGAGGGAGTTCAGAGGAAGATCCAGGCCCACCCCCTCTTCATCCTAGGGAACACAGGGAGGAAGGAAGAAGAGAGCAATGTGGGTTGCGTGGCTTACGGGGGGGAGGAAAGGGCCCTGACTCTCTTCATTAGGAATGAATAAACTCTCATTCATCTGGGAATGAGAGTTTAAAAGGGATACAAGTTGAGTGCGGTGTCTGCTGGAAGCAAACATGAGTTTATCTTGTATTGACTTTGCTTATGTGTGTTCCTGGCAACTTTCCAACCATGTTGAGTTTGCCGTGCCTGGAATTCTTGCTCCTGCCCTAATTACCTCATTTTGATTGGACTTATAATTACAGGTTTTGTTGCCCACATTTTGGACTTGTTCCTGGGAGAGTTTTTCTCCAGCCAGAAGGTAACCAGGACATTGGGGGCAAAGTTGGAGCTAATAAAGGGATTCTTATTAACTGACTGTGTTGCCTTTGTGCCATGCCCCAGGTCATCATAGAGGAGGATGGGGGAAGAAGGGTCTGGAAAGAGTAGGACACAACTTTGTGACTGAACAACAAAATCCCAAAGAAGAGGTGTGAACTCACCCAGTGTGATGGAGTTGATCTTGCCTTGGATATGGAGTGTACTGTTCACACATTTGTAAACATAGGCCACCTGCTTCAACTCCGTGTCACGAATCACCAAGTTGGTGGCGTTCTCTTGGTTCTCCTAAAGGGGAACGAGCAGTTGCTATTATTTAAGATTCCTTCCCTTCTCCATAATGGGAATGTGCCCTTTTTTGCGGCAGTTCTTAAGTGAACACCATGATCATTAAATGAGTATGTTTCCTCTAATACAGGGATGTCCAACTTTGGCAAAGCTGGGTGAGGAACTCTGGGAGTTGAAGTCCACAGGTTTTAAAGTTGCCAAGGTTGAATACCCCTGCTCCAATTGGTGCTTTTCACCAGAGGTCAATTGTAACTTTAAACGATTGCTAAGTGAAGGATGCCTGGATTTACATTTCCAGGTAATTGAGGTTTTGTCTTGGCTCTACCTCCTTCTATTAGAAAGGGGGCCACCTCGCCCAATGTACCTCTTGAAGCCCAAGGGCTTGAAAACCAAGGATGCATCACCTCAACTCATGCCTTTATGTATCTATACACTCTATACACTCTATACACTCTCATGCAAGCAAAGCGATTTCCCAGATTCTTGCCTGATGGACTCTTTGAAACCCAGGAGGTTCTCTTGCAAAGAACCAGCCTCCCAAGGTGGAAAATATGTTGTGGACTCACCACTCTCCACTTCTTGCCTTCCAACTCCAGCATGGGAGGCTCCTTCTTTGCAGGCAATTTGGAGGAAATGTTGACTGTGCAGGCAGGCTTGGCAACGGTGAAAGGTTTGGGTCCCGTTCGTACAGGGCCCCCTTGGCTTTTCAGCGATGGGTTTTTGTGGGTCTTCATCTCATCGGACACGTGTTTCAAGCCTAGGAGGGGAGGAAAGCATCATTGGCAGCGTTCAGACCTTTCATTAACCCATTCTGCGTTGTGAGGCCTTGGGAACTTGAAATACTTGACCAAATGGCTTGCCTTATACAGGCAGTTTATTTAATTTGTCAAAAGCTTACAATATAACAGAAACAAGAATAAGCATAAGTTTAAATACACGAAATAGGAACTAATAATTGGGGACTATAGGACAGGGACGGTAGACACGATTGTGTGCTCATGCACGCCCCTTACAGAGCTCTTAGGAATGGGGTGAGGTTAACAGAGGTTAGTTTGAGGGTAAAGGAGTGGGGGTTTGAGCAAGTGACAACAGAATCAGGTAGTGAGTTCCAGACATTGACCACTCTGTGGCTGAAATCATACTTCCTGCAATCAAGTTTGGAGTGGTTTACATTTAGTTTATATCTGTTGTGTGCTCTTGTGTTGTTGCTGTTAAAGCTGGAATATTCATTAATATTTCCTGGTAAGAGGAAATACTTACCTGGTAATTAATATAACCTGGTAAGAGGTTGTGATATATGATTTTATCATATGTACAATCTTATGGACTTAAGCATAGTACATATGCTTAAGTCCAATCTTAGCTGGCATTAGTTACCAATGTATGACCACAATTGATCCTAAAATCGCCGTTGTTAAGCAAGACAGTTGCCAAGTGAGTTTTGCCCCATTTTACAATCTCCGTCACATTTAGTTAAGTTGAATCACTGCAGTTGTCAAATTAGTAACACGGCTGTTAAGTGGATCTGGTTTTGTCATTGACCTTGCTTGTCTGAGGGTCGCAAAAAGTGGTCACGTGACCCCAGGAAACCATCATAAATACATGCCAGTTGCCAAGTGCCTGAATTTTGATCATGTGACCATGGAGATGCTGCAACAGACTTGTGAAAAATGGTCATAAGTCACTTTTTTTCACTGTTCTTCCAACTTTAAATAAAAAAATGGTTGTAAGTTGAGGATTACCTATATCGAAATCACTCTGTGTTTACTCACTGAGTTCTGGCAAGGATAAAGTGAGGCAATGGCACATCCCATTGCAATGAGGAAGTCCGGTACAAGGTTAATGCAACCGATCTGTAGTTGTGAGCCATCCAGATCTATTTTAGATGGACAGCCATGCAACTCTCTTGAATAAATAAAGTCCAGTTTTGAGGTGTTGTGTCAGAAAACCAAGCAAAGGTTACATGAAAAAAAATTTAAAAAAATGTTTTCCCAACTTCACTTTTTCTTTGTTTCTGAAAGTTATATGCTGCCCATCTTACCAATAAGATGACTCATTAGTCAAATTAAGGACAATTCACCCTTTGAACAATATTTGTTGTGATTCGCCGGCAGCAGGTGCGGACAGCAAAGGTCTCTGAGGGGGCTGTGTGTGATGCAGGGATAGGGCCAGAACTATCGGAGAGTGGGATGCTGCCTTTGGGGCTTGTGGAGTCTGGTAGCACTAACGCAGAGGACTCTGGGGAACCTGTGCCCAGTGCTGCTAGAAGGCGAGAGAAGCTGAAGCACTAAGGGCGACTCGGGAGAAAGGCTGGAAGGTGATGGCTCCTCCCTTAAGGGATAAAAACCAGCCCTCAGGGATGTGCTCTTTGCAGGAAGCAAAGAAGTTCTTTAGACTCAGAGTCCTTGTTGAAGCCCTGCTTACTCCGGTTTGTTTTTGAAACTTCTGTCAATGGATAGAAATAGACAGAAAGTCTGTCAGTAAATAGACTTCTGTTCTTGGCAGCCTTTTGCAACGTTGAAAGGGCTTGCTTTTGATATCGGACAATTAGGTTTAAATGTCTCTTGGCTGGGAATGCAGAGAATTCCCAGTGCCGCATTAAAAAAAGGTTTGCTTTCATACAGTTTGTGTTTATTTAATTAGAACAAGGCTTGGGTCAGAACAATATTCTTAACATGGGATCCTTCACTCAACCGATGGGAAAATGAAGCACTTATAATCAAGGGATATATTAATGGGTATATGACTCAAGGGAATCTCTCCCGTCTCCAAATTGATTTGCTTAAAAAAAAAAAGTATCGAGCAATTTTGAAATTGGACAGGAAGTGTTCCAATTGTATCCAGGTAGCACAAAAGCTGTAATTTCAAGCCAGAGAGACACCTCGACAACCTTCTGTGTTTTGCAGGGCAATGAATGCGCTTGTGGGGTTACCCTATTCACAGGCACATCACAGGACACAGGGTTTAATTAGCTCTGTTTAATGCAAGAAAAAGGAATGGGAAAAAAAAAAACCCAAGTTCTGGGGTGCAGAATTTCAAAGACGCAAGCAATGATTCAAACTGTTTCTATTGGTCATGTTACTATGGCTGCAGATTTGGGAAATGTAACTCCCTAGTTTCATTATTTCCTCAAAAGGCTCTGCAAGTACAGACTAGTTAAATTTCAACTTAATCTGCTCCCAGAATCTCTTTCTAAATCCTTGGTTTATTGCAATTCTGAGACCAAGTTACTGTTCAAAAGACATTAACTTGCTTTCAGTTATAAACGTCCAAGTTGCTGCTATCTTTAGCCCCACCAACCATCTGTCCATGTAAGAGAATTAACATTTGTGACATTTGGCAACCTGTTAAAACAAGCAAAACTGGGTTATGGAATGCAGTTCAAACTGCACCCTGCAGAAACTCTCATCCCCTGGACTAATCCTCTGCATCAAAAACTGAAGAACAATTCCATCCAGGACTCTTTTTCTGATTTTTTTAAAAAACACACCAAGAATTTAGTTACCTTCCAGAATCGTGGCTAGCTCACTTGTGGCTGAATTAAGTAATCCACCTACCAGAAGTGATGGCTTCTCCCTGGTTGATCTGAGCAAAAAGTGCTGAGCGGGAGGTAGAGGAATCTGAACCAGAATTTGGGGAGGCAGGTGCTGGAGGGGGAGGCGGGCCAGGGGGAGGTGGTGGTGGTGGGCCCCCACAAGCAGGAGCCCGAGATCCATTTGCCACATCCATCGGCTGAGGTCCCTGGAAGGATGGAGAGGGGAGGGAGGGGGGAAGAACATCAAATTAGGCTATTTGACAAACAGACAATTGAAAATATCCCAAGGAAGCACCTGAAATACGGATGTGCAGGTTACACTCACCGTTTTGCTCCAGGTGAGGCCAGTGGTATGATACTGCTTGATGTACGCCTGCAGCTCAGTCCAGATACTGAGATAAGCCTTCACCCAGTCCACGTGCTTCTTATCACTGGAGAAAGAAGACCCAGAAAACCTAAGTGGGTTGGGCCTGCTTATTACAGGGGTCCTAGTTTACCACCTCCATTTTACAGATAGAACTGCTTGGAAAAAGTGACTCCTCAAAGCTTTTTGGCAGGAAAAGCAAGCTCACTTTCCCAAAGGTGCTTTTGTAAGAGGCAACTGGACTTTCTGATTTTTCGTTGAAGAAGTTTTGCTTCTCATCCAAGAAGCTTCTTCAAAAAAAGAAACCCCCAGAAAGTCCAGTTGCCTCTTGAAAAAGAACCTTTGGGACAACCATGACCTGGAGGACTGAGCATCTCTAGATATCAACCTAACTTTCGATACTGAATATCTAAGGGAATCTCCTTCTAATATCTCTCAGCCCTCACACTGCCTCCCCACATGCTTTCATAAATGGAGTTTTAATTTTTGCCATGAAATTTTCCTAAAACTATTTTTGGGGGGCTTTCTTCATTCCAACTACTGTCTTAGTTTTCTGGATTTTAAAATGCCCAGTTTATGAAACCTAGTAAGATATGAACACTCCTACTGCAAAATATGATATTCCATCCAAAGTCTTGCCTTTGCTCTTTTTAGCTGTACATTTGTTTCTTGCAATTGGGTTACAGGTAGTCCTCAACTTATGACCAGTTACTAAGCAACCATTCAAAGTTATGACAGATCCCACCCAAAAGCTACTTATGACCCAGTTCCACAGTTCCAATAGCCACACCCCATGGACATGTTACTGTATTTCGGTTGCTTGGCAACTGTCCCACATTTACAGCAGTATGCAGCATCCTGCAGTCATACGATGAGATTTATATTTTTGCTAAACACTGGCATTTACTTCTGGGTTTTGGCAAAAATGCTCCATACCGAACAATGGTTTGCTTAATGACCACCACAAAAAAGGTCATTACAATGGATTTGGTCACATAGTGACACACTTTATGACCATTACAACTTAAAACTGTAATAAGTAAGCTCTGTTATGGTTGCAAGTTGAGGACTAGCTGTATTATTCCTACTCACCCAGAGATCAACTAGTAAAACTTTGTAATTAATTTTTATTTTTTTAAAAAAAATATGGGGGGAAATGCTTTTTATGTGACACTGTATCCAGTTACTTTCTCTAAGAAACGGAGGCTACATGCAGCTTTCTGAAAGAAAACGTACACATCTTTATATTCTTTGAGGACTCGATTGCTATAAAACATGGCAGCATCTGTCATTTCCTTCACATAAGGGCCTGGCTTGGGAGCCTACAAGAAAAGAAAACAACACAGAAAATAAGCCTTTCATCTCAGCAGGAAACCTATTTTAATTTAATTTATTTACAGCCAAAGACCAGAAAAATAGTACACAAGAAGCAATTTACAGGAGAATATTGATAACATTCCAACAGGTCTATATATAAAAAAATAGAGTAATACAGAGCAAAAACAATAATAGGTGTGCAGGTTCAGCATCCTTAACCAGGACAAAATTAGGGCCTTTCTAAAAGCAATAAGAATCAAGTAAAATTTTGCTACCTTCCTGGAAATTTTAGTTGGAAATTCACAACATGAACCAGAAAACTTGTTTTGGACCAGCCTGCATGGTGAGTAGGAAGAGGAGTTATGAGCTTTGTACACCAAAGATGATAAAGGAAATAGTGAAATCACTCTATTGGTCTGACTGCAGTGTCTGAACAGATAAGAAATATTCTGCTTAAGAAAGGTGTGTTCTCTCTCTTCCCTGTCAGCATTCAAGACTGGCCAAGCTAATATCATCCTTGAGAAGCTGGAAGCAACTTTCCACGGAGAAGTTTTAGCCCCCAATTCCTTACCATGGCGACCCAGCCTAGTGCAGGGATGCTTTCGCTAACTGTCGAGAGGTGGTTGAAGAATTTGCTGCCACGGTTCTTCTCCCTGAAGTTCTGGACCACCTGGATCTGATCCGATATTGGCTTCAACACAGCGGAGAAGTTACTCTGCAATTGCAAAATTAGGGAAACCAAGAAGTTATTTATTTATGCACCCAAATCCTCTTGCTACTAAGGATTCTCCTTGATCATAATTTAAGACTGCCCATTCCCACTGATGCTACTGTTTTTATGTCCCAGGATTAAGCATGTAGATAGAAAATACCCATTATCATATTTTTAATATTGCCTTTTGGAATGGCGTAATGTTCTCCTCCCATCTATCTTCCACCTTCTAACTAAACCAGGGCCAGCTCATGTGTAATACTGAACTGTGATCTATTGACCCACAATGTCTAGATTTACCATCATGCTAACCCTTGGTTTGTTTTAACAGCAGTCCTTTGAAAAAAGAACTGCTTAGGTTTGTGGATTGTACTAAGACATCAATCAAGCTGCAATGATTTTAATTTTAAAATTAAAATCATTTTAAATAAATTAAAATCATTTTAATTAATGTACAGACAGTCCTTGATTTATGACCACAATTGAGCCCAAAATTTCTATTGTTAGGCAAGGCAGTTTGTTAGGCAAGTTTTGCTCCATTTGATGGTCTTTTTTTGCTGCAGTTGTTGAGTGAATCATGCCATGCTGACACAGTGGTTAGAATGCAGTATTGCAGGCTAACTTACTGCTCATTCCAGGAGTTCGAACCTGGCCAGCTCAAGGTTGATTCAGCCTTCCATCCTTCTGAGGTCAGTAAAATGAGGAGCCAGATTGTTGGGGGCAATAGGCTGACACTATAAACCACTTGGAGAGAGCTGTAAATCTCAGTGAAATAGTATATAAGTCTAAGTGCTATTGCTATGGAGCAAATCTGGTTTCGCCCATTGACTTTGCTTGTTGGAAGCCAGCTGGGAAGGTTACAAGTGATGATCATGTGACCCTGGGACAGTGCAACTGTCATAAACACACCCCATTTGCCAAGTGTCCGAATTTTGATCATGTGACAAGGATGCTGCAACAATCCTAAGAGTGAAAAATTGTTATTAGTCATATTTTCCAATGCCACTGTAACTTCAAATGATTGCTAAGCGAATGGTTGTAAGTCAAGGACTACTTGTACTACAACCCTCCATCACCAGGTAGAACCTGCAGTTATAGGAGTACAAAGTAGTGGCTTCCTATTGCTTCCTGCATGCTTGTATGGCAGTGTTTCCCAACTTCACCAAATCCTACAATTTCAGCATGCCGAAAGTGGAAATCCACACATCTTAAAGTTGCTGAGATTGGGAAATACTGCTGTATAGTATAGGTGTTTCTTCCCCATGAGCTTCTGTTTGGGGGTAACCTTTCCTGGGTGCACTAGAAGAATTTAAAATGCTCAAAGGCAACACAATCTTTTAAAAATGCAACTCATTACAATTCCTCAAGAGCTCTGTGCTAACCTCCCTCTAATCAGAAAGAATGCCAAGAAATGTAAAAACTCATTTTAAAAGATTGGGGAGAGATTGTTCTGAGGGAAAGAAGTCTTAGTTCAAGATTTTAATGAAGTATAGCCTGGAAACTTTTAGGGCAGTTTGAAAAAGTCAACATAACTATCCTGATAGTATATAATGAACCCAAATGAGAGAAATTGGGGAAATAGTTATGTGATTATAAATTCTTAAGCTAGACCTTGAGGTCAGCAAGCTGTTCAGAGCAGAGAAAAGTTTCAAAGTGAACTTTGTCAACCTACTGATATATACATCATACCTAATACCACCATTTGGTGAGGTATGATTTACTTTTTCTGAACTCTGGCTTTTGGGGAAAAGGTATTTATTTCAAAGATGGCTCTGCTCAGAAGATTCCATGTTTACATGCAAATATCCTTGAGAAAAAAGAATCCAATTCTTTAACTATTTATTCAGTTTATTCATTTGACTTATATCCCATTTTTATTATTTTTACAAACAACTCAAGGTGGTATATAGATCTAATTCTCTTCTCTTCTCCTATTTTCCTCACAAGAATCCTGTGAGTTGGACTGGGATAAGAGAGGGGGGTTGGCCCAAAGTCACTTAATCAGCATTCATGCCTAAGGTGGAACTAGAACTCACAGTTTCCTAGTCATTAGCCCAAAGTCACCCAGCTGGCTTTCATGTCTAGGGTGGGACTAGAATTCACTGTCTCCTGGGGATTGGCCCAAAATCACCCAGCCAGCTTTCATGTCTAAGATGGGACTAGAACTCACCGTCTCCTGGTCACTAGCCCAAAGTCACCCAGTTGGCTTTCATGTCTAAAATGGGATTATTTCCTGCTTTCTAGCCTGCTGCCTTAACAACTAGAGCAGGGGTCTCCAACTTTGGCAACTTTAAGACTTGTGGACTTCAACTCCCACAAGTCTTAAAGTTGTCAAGGTTGGAGACCCCTGTATAAGAGCAACAAACAACACTATAATTCTAAAAGTTTTTCTCCACTTACTGCTATGGGCTGCTGGCACTGTGAGGCTGTTACTAGGAAAGTCCTCTTGGTCATCAATCCAGCATGGACCATCTCAGCCTTAAAGAGAAAGAGAAACAGACAACTCTATGAATTAGCTGCAATGATTGTTTGGCAAAATAGAATTCCAAGAATGACTGACGGTAAGACAGGTTAATATATACATTGCTTCTTACATTTGCATGCTGCTTTTCATTCAAGAACCAAAGATAAATTAAACAATGAAATAAACAAACAAAAATATCATTAAAACAATAGCCTCCATACACTATCAGGACCTTACAGAAATTTGCAGGGATGGCTAATATAAGTCAAAGCCAAAGGCCTTGAAATACTGG
Organism: Laticauda colubrina; assembly: GCA_015471245.1. Lineage (NCBI taxonomy): Eukaryota > Metazoa > Chordata > Lepidosauria > Squamata > Elapidae > Laticauda > Laticauda colubrina. The sequence goes on from BLBF01000072.1 coordinate 11,028,289, forward strand.
TTAAGCAGTGCCCATCCATAATGGAGCAAACCATCACATAACTAAGATTTGATATGTGTATTAATAAAGCCTAGAAGACTTCCCGGAGAAGGGAGAGGAAAGATGGGTTTTGCAGGAGAAAAAGTGGAAGAGAGAAGATTTAAAAACTAATATATTGTGAGGGTGTATCTAATTTCATAGGGGATGGGAAATATTAATTGGCCTGTATTTGTTGTAAGAAGATTGTGAGTTAATGATTCTATTTTTCCCCAGCTCTTTTCTGTTTCTATTCTTTTCATGTCTTTTCTCTGATTTTAGTTTGCATTATTTCTTAGTATTGTAAAACTGTCTAACAATGGGTATTTTTATTGTGGACTTCTTTGAGCTTGTTTGCTTGCAGATATTTCATTACCTAACATCACAGCAACATCACAAGTGTTGCTGAGGAACAATTCAATCCTGAGCTAGATCTTTCTCTTCTACTGAAAATTAATATTTTCTGCAATGCTTCCTAAAGACTGGACAGAGATATTTTAGAAATAGATCAGTGCTGGTGTAATATGTTGGGGTAATTGTAGAAAAGGAAGGAAATTTAGTTTCAATCTCACTTCAGGAAGGAAAAAAACACAATCCTTTGAGTAGTCTCAATGTTCCTTAACCCACTTTGTAGCTTATTTTAAAAGGCTACCCTAAGAATTTATGTAGAAATATCCCATTCTCGTGTCAGTGCAGGTATCTAGAAAACAGAACAGCCAGTAGTTCAAGAGAAGGATGTAGTGTCCTTTTGCACAAAAACAATACCCAAGTTCCTATTTTTAATTCAAGTTCCTATTTTTAATTCAAACTCATTCCTCAGAAAATTGAATTTTCTATTCTGGAGAGATTTGAAGATGGCATGCCCAAATTACTGCAGTCTTCAGAATCTAAACATTTATTCTTTTGCAGTCTCTGGTCACCAAAGTTTTAGGACTCCCAAAGTATTGCCAACCCCCTTAACAAAGTGTATGAATAGGGTCTACATGGTCTCCCTTCACCATTTATTGTGTGAGCTTGATCGTGCCACCTCAGTTTCTGGGCAAAAAGCCCATTAGCCTCAACTGATTGCTTGCCAAAGATATTAGGGGTGGTGTTTTATGTCCGCTCAAAATAGGAAACAGGAAGGAAGCATGAGTCATACATGTTTTTGGACTTCGCTGCCAATTTCTCTGCTGATCTTCATGTATGCAGCCACTGGACCTGCCAAGAGCTCATCAAAAGCTTGCACAAACTCAGCGATTCCTGAAAAAGGAAAAGAAGCAGATGAGAACTGAGGCTGTTACATATCAAATATGCAGTAAGATTTTGAGTTGCATTAGTGCCAGAGATACAATCTCCAAAAGGGACTTCAATATGTAAACACAGCAAAACCCTTTAAAGCAGCTGTCTCTTTCCCAGGTTCATGCGTGTCATCCCAGGAAAACTGCAGCTGGTTTTAAGGGGCTACAAACGGACACTAGAGTTGTATGTTTTGAGAGCAGAAGGAGTTAGGAAGGTGAATGAATTTGCTTACTAGGGCTGGGCAGCTGCTTTGGACCTAATCTCCCAAAGATAATTTGGAGTGCAAATTATCTTTGGGAGATTAACTCCAAAGTGTGGTCCAACCTTAGTAAGTAAATTCACTCTCCTTTCCAATTACTTTGACTCCCAAAATATATTTTCTTTCCAAAACTTTGTGCCTTCCAAGCACGATAAGACTACAGTTCACTCCATCAGAAGTTCTAACCATGTGGTTTGTAGAACACACACTTTCACAGGATGCCCTATTTATAGGCAGTGCTTTTTAGTGGGTGAACACATTTGGATTACTGAGAGCATATTGTGGGTGCTCTCACAAAACACCTGCCATGTGGGCATGGCCAATGCCAAGGAACTAACTTACTCTTCCTCCTCTGGCTGCCTCACAGGCCTCCTACAAATTCCACGAATCATAATCTGAAACTGAATGCAGATGCTACATGCTGACATTTTGCAGCATGCTGGCTTTTCTTTAATTAGGAAAAAGAAAAGCAAGGAACAAACATTCTGATATTGGCAGCGTGCAGTACCACTCTGTGACTAAAAAGGAGGTAAGTGCACCCCAACAGGGCTGTTGTGGGGGAAGTAGGAAGATTATATATATTTGCTGCCTTGAGTATAAAAGCAGCAAAGGTGAGATGAAAAACGAACAGGAAGGAAGGAAGGAAGGAAGGAAGGAAGGAAGGAAGGAAGGAAGGAAGGAAGGAAGGAAGGAAGGAAGGAAGGAAGGAAGGAAGGA
>BLBF01000072.1:11030570-11055899 GCA_015471245.1 Laticauda colubrina
GGAAGGAAGGAAGGAAGGAAGGAAGGAAGGAAGGAAGGAAGGAAGGATGGATGGATCATATCTGACCGAGTGCTATTATATATTTTTGATTTAGAGCTGGTGGGACTTGTTGTACAGGGAAGGAAAAGTGAGCTGCTAACCTGGTCCACACAGAAAGGGCCAGAGGCACATGCTGCCCAAATATGCTCAGGGGACAAGAGTAGAGTCAGTCTCTTGGAATATCATCTGGCACAGGGAGCTTACCTTTTGGGGGGCTGTCCCCATGGCTACCATGCACGCCAGGACCACAAGACACCATCTCCAGTCGCCCCACAGCTTTCTCCAATCGTTCAACTAGACCTTGCAGCTCTGTCATCTTTCAGCACCTGCTAAATTTGATCATGGCATTAGGAGGAAGCTAAAATGCAGGGCCTTTTTATAATCACTGACAGCCAAACACTGAAAGGAAGCTTATTTACAGAATATTGACCAAAAAACAAACAAACCCATCTCTACTGAAACTGAGCCCAGAGCAGAAATACAATATTCACCACTCAGCAATTTATACAGAAATAAACAGGTGGGTGAACAATGTTCTTTCTACATGTGAGGTAGTGCAGCCTGTCTCATGGATATACAATAAGAATTAAACAGGTGGAAGTCATTGGAACATTTTAATCTCTAATCCCCTTGTCCTTGTACAGGTATCCTTCAATCTCTTCTGTATTCATGCTAATGAATTAGCTTGGCTGGGGATTGTCGGTTGCTGAGTTTGTATTTAGACACCGAAAGTTGTGGGTGTCATTTGCCTTTCTTATCCCACACAAGGACTTGCCTCCACAATCACACAAACGCTGATCCTAAATGGCTTTCAAACAGACTTTTCATCCAGGGGGAGCATTTGAACTTTGAGCAGATCTGGAGATTCAATTGTGTGGGGGTGGAAGGCTGTATATGGTCTCCAAGTAGCGAGTTGGGGAGGCAGCTCCACATTGGGTCATACCAGGACAAATCATTAAATGCCATTTTAAGCGGAATGTGATTAACATACTTTCTGGCAGGCTGCAATTTGGAAGGACGACTTTGGGGGCCTGAGCTAGTTCAGCTTCTTATAGGTGTGCATATGATTTTATTAACAGCCTGGAGTACAATAGAATCCAATACAAGTCAAAGAATAAAAAGTAAAAAGCTCAAGAAAAACGATGAAGAAACACGCAAGAAGTGACTTTCAACCTTCCCCATAAATATAAACAAATGCAGTGACTCTTCACGCTCTCTTAAGGTTGCAAACATTTATCGCTTCATCTCCCATCCAATCTCTTATGGAGAAACAAATCCATAAAACATAATCTTTTCAGTCCTAATGTCAGCAGAAACTGCCAGAAAAACATGCTCTGCTTTAACCTTCACCAGACAATCTAACTTTATATTCCTTCAACTTTTAAGATTCTGAACTGCTGCAAGATTTGACTTCTCTTAATGAAGGGATTCCTTAAAGGAACAGCCTTGTTCTTTTAGCTCACAGCAAAGCCAAGAGATGGTCATGGTTGGGCTCCTTTTAACAGGGCGCAGAGAAATGTTGCATGAACACGAGATCCAAAGCCCAACTTCCAAATTGGGGCAATGGTTTTAGCTAAATTAGTCTGCCAGGCTTAGGGTGGGCATGTGCCAAGATGCTCAGGTGTCCAAGATAACAAACAGAAACCTTGTTTGCTTTCCTACCCAACCTTATTTTCCAAGGAATACTAAATAATGGATGGTGGCGCCTCAGTTTTGAAAGCTATCTTCCTCAGGGGAGGACAAAACCTATTCTTATCTTTATAAATGGGAGGTCCTTGACAGTCCTCATTCCTTCCATCTCTTCATTTTATGGAAATGCCAAGAGGGACCAGGGGCCAGCTACTTTTTAACCGGTTATGCCATTTGATCAATGAATCATTCCTCTTGCTTGGAACATGGATCACAGCTCTAGTCAAAATAAAATCTTCCATTGGTTAGATCTGAAAATGTTTGATCCACTGTCACCTTCTGCAACTCTAGTGCTCTGAAAACCACCTGAGTGTCCTTAGAAAGACTTCAGACATTTTCATAATTTAAATTCCAAGAGATACCACGCAATGTAAATTTCATGGGCCATGAAACAAAGACCTCTCGGGAGAGTGAAGCAGGGCTCGAGGCAGCTACTAATGAGATACAAAGGATAACAGCTCAGAACCCCCCCCAGCCTTAATCTTAGTGCCATCTCAGGCTCTACAGGAAAGGATGTTACACCAGGGTAACACAAGTGTGTTGGTGGGTGGAGACCCTTGGCAGGCATGTAAGGACTGCACTTGAATAAACAATGGTACAGGTAGTCCTCAACGTGGAACTGTTTGTTCAGTGACTGTTCAAAGGACTGAAAAAAGTGATTTATGACCAGTTCTCATATCACTGTTCCAGGATCTCCAGTCACCTCATCAAAATTTGGATGCTTGGCAACTGGCATGTATTTATGACAAGTTACCTTGTCCCAGAGTCATGGGATTACCACCTGCCACTTTCCCAGTCAGCTTCGGACAAACAACTCAATGGGGGAAACCAGATTGCAGTGATTCAATTAATAGCCATGGGAAAAGGTCATAGAATGCAACACAACTCAACAATTGCCTTGCTTTCAAGGCATTCAAAAAGAAATGTTTTGCTTAGCAGCCGAAAAGTTGGGCTAAATTGTGGTCATAAGTTGAAGATTGCCTGGGTAGCTCACTGCGAGGTTGGCTTAATCCAGCGTATCAAGACAACGCCTGGCTACAGTACTGAACCGCGAGTTACTCAAACCCGTTTCAGGCTAGTTTAGTGTGTTGTATGCTTATCCACCCAATAAGGAAGCAAAAGTTGCCTGAAGCAACACTTTGCCTGCAAGTCACCACACAGGCCTCAAAGAGGAAGGCGGCTTCCTCATTCCTGTAACAGAAAACTCTTCAACTTCTTCCTCTTTGCAGAAAAAGCATTGATCCTAGGGTGGCTCATGAATTCAGAAAAAGTTCCTTTTCACTAAGCTTTAAGGTGCCACTTATTCCCAAGCTTTTCCATTGAACTTTGCCGGTACTGGAGACAGCATGTGGGGACATGGAATATTTACAGAATTGGTGGACATCTGCTGTTCGGAAAGGTGCTATGCCCTTGTTAGAGTTGGACTCTGAGGAAGAGGGGGGACAGCTGACAGGGATTAGAGGTGTGGCGGAGGTTGGGGAGGCTGGCTGGCAATCAGAGAAAGAACCAGGCCCAGCCTGTCTTCATCCTAGGACACGCAGAGAGGAACCGAGAAGGCAACAACTTGGCTTATGAGAGAGGAAGCGGCCATGATCCCCTTCATTGGTTGCAGCTGGGGAGAATAGTATATAAGAGAGACTATTACAACACAGCCTTGCCAGAAGCAAAGCGTGTTTTATTTTGGGCTGAAGTTATTTTGGTTGGCGTCCTTCCAACAGACTGTGCCTTGTTATCTCCTTGAAGTTGGTAATTATTTATCCTGGTTCAAGTTGTGGAATTTCCTTTATTATAGTTTGTTTTGGGTTTTTTATTTCACCTCTATCTGCTCATTAAGTTCAGACTGTATTGCTTTCTTTTGAAGACTATTTTTGAATAAGTTTTATCTCCAACTGAGAATTATTGAACAGGGGGGCCAAACTGGAGGCATTAAAGGACATTTATTTATGTTTTGGATTTTGTTATGTTTGTGTGACATTCTGGGTCATCGCAAAAGGGGATTTTTCCTCCAAGTAAGTGGATTACACAACTTCAGAGTTTCTATGCTCATGCAAGAAACCGGAATGGAAAACTAGGATACATTTTCCAGAACCAAAGCAATTTGCTCGTAATCTCTGGTAAACAGAAGATAAGGTATGTCATAATCAAAGGGAGGGATCAGGGAGAGTTAAATCAGCTTCTCCATGATTCACAGCAAACTTTGGTGGTGCAATGGGATATTTTTTAAAGAGAAATTCGACTATGCAAAATGTACCAACCAAATGGAGGGGAAGTTTACATACAGGTAATCCTCAACTTACAACAGTTTGCTTAGTGGCTATTCGAAGCTACAACAGCACTGGAAAAAAGTGACTTTATGACCATTTTTCACACTTATGACCACTGCAGCATACCCATGATCATGTGATTTGCATTTGGACCACTTGGCAACTGGTTCATATTTGTAACGGTTGTAGTATCCTGGGATCATGTGATCTCTTTTTTTTTGCAAACTTCTGACAATGAGGAAACCAGATTCACTTAACCACTGTGTTACTAATTTAACAAAAGCTGTGATTCGCTTAACAACTGTGGCAAAAAAAGTCATAAAATGGAGCAACACTCAATAAATTTCTCACTTAGCAACATAAATTGTCAGCTCAATTGTGGTCATAAGTCAAGGACTACCTGTATTATCTTACACTGGGATGGGAATGACGGTCCTTTTATGACCTATGGACTTCAAAACCCTCCCCCCCAAATTCCTGAGCCAGCCATGCTGGGAGTTGAAATCTACAGGTCATAAAGGGGCCATAGTTCCCCACACATGTCTTGTCTGGCTTGACTGTGTGCATTCTGACTACACAGACATTTTGATTTGTAAACTACCATTTCTGGCTTAGCTGCAAGGCTTAAGGCACCCAAAATAATTTCAAAAAGACCACAGTTTTTCGTCTTGCTCATTTGACTGCAAAATGCCAAAGAAAAAAAAGCTGTTGGATGCACTCATTTGAATTCTTTGCCTTGAAGCAATTTGTGAATCCAGACAATTAAAGGTTGTTCAACAGAGCATGCTTTAGAATGCAACACTGTGCGATGCCATACTTGATTATGATATACCATCTTCATTTTATGCAACCCACAACAGCTGAATTCAAGTGTACTGAACCAAAAATAATCAAATCATATTTTGGCTGAGTGTAACGTACATATTCAATCATGGGTAGCTTTCTTTTTTTTTAAACATGGCAGTGACTAAATTTCAGCTTAATTGCCTCAAACAAAATTGGATTGTTAAAAAAAACCCCCACACAATTGGTTGTGTTCATGCATCATAGTAAGCCAAAACCAGATCATGGATTCGCACAACATATAAACCCTGTCCATTGCAACAATTACCTACCCAATATTAGAAAATTAATAATTTCTGATAACTATTAGCTAAAACGCTATCACGTTATTAGACTTGAATAGTGCAGCATCACTCCAGCAAAGCATACAGAGGGATAAAGAGAGTAGATTCCAATAAATAAGTTCTATTCTTGATGTTCATAAATCTGAAGGACACGTTTTAATGGATACAAATACTTTTGTAACATGTTTAAATAACTTGGAAAGTGTCTACCTACATTTCATTAAAACAAATTAATATTTGTTAACAGAATAGACTAAAGTCTATTACTACATTCCATAATGGTCTGTTTGAACAACAAACCCATTTTCTCCACCAAGCTGAGCTTCAAACCTGCAAGCAATTGCTGAGGAATCTTTCAAACTGTTGCAGGCCTGAAGCTAGAAGCCTATTTGCAAGTGGACACCAGAAATATTTTCAAAAAATACCAAGAAAGTCTGCACTGGGCTTCAGAATGTGAAACTTCCCGAAGTTTTTCCTATACTAAGGCGGGAGCATTTTACCAATGCATATACTTTTCAACCACATTCAAACTTTGCCTTCCTACTGGGAAGCAATGGCCCTAGCAGAGTTTAATTAATAGCACCAAGTCTACGAAGGAGCAATACAAAACACTGTAAAATTTAAATGCATAAATCCACCTATATCTATGGCACCCAGTTTGGCATAGTGTTACAACAATGAACCAGAAATCAAGAGATTGCGAGCTCTAGTTCTGATTTGGCCATACTAGGTGATCTTGGACCTCTCCCTCTCCCAGCCCTAGGAAGGAGAGGGCAAGGGCAAACCACTTCAGAAATGGGTGCCAAGAAAACTGCCTGGACAAACTGTCAGAAGCCAAGATTGATTTGAAGACATGCACATCTAAAATTCTATCTATAATGAGAACTCAGGTTTTCAGAAACTATCAACTGATCAAATAAGCCCAAGGTTCAAAGGGACGAAATGTTTCTGAATTAAGCAGCTTTACTTTTAATACCATCTTAAAAAGATTCCACAGGAAAATTGCAAACAGGAAATTTTACATAGTGCACTAGTTACATATTTCTCAGTGCAAATGTAACATTAAACTAGCCACAGCTTACATAGAAAGTTCAGCATCTACTTTTACTTCACAAGTATAGTTAGCAGTAAAAGCATCATCCCTACAAGGATCAAATAGTTCAGTGTATCACTGACCTTTGTTTTTGGACAAGCATTTTTTTTTTGGGGGGGGGGGAGCTTTTGTGCTCTACAGTTAGCAAATGCAAAGTGATTTCTACTCAAGTCATTCTCAAACACTGGTACCATCAATGAATCCTTGAAGGATAAATATCTGTAAACAAGCAGAATTTTTAGAATGGGTTCTAATCTTGGGGGAGGGGGATCCAGTCAGTCACATTATATTGTTCAAAGCTTAGTTGTCAAAAGAGGCACTTTAGAGAAACTCACCAACTGAACCTGTAAGTGCAACTGCTCTGGGCTAGTGGACTTTGAACAAGAAAGGGATACTTAACCACATTTTGCTGACAAACCTACAGTAAGCAGGCAGGGCGAAAACAGCAGCAGAAACTAAGAGAACATGCTGTTAAAAACACAGGGCTAAGCAATTTGAAAGCATCACTATGTAATTTACTGTACCTGAACTCTCCTTTTCAATAACAAAGCTAATTCCTTAGAGAGTTTACAACAGGAGCCAAAGTTTAGTGGCAAATTCATGCATAACATTACCCCAACAAAGTGGCTTGCCTTGTATTGGGTTAATAAGCATATCCAATCAACATTATTGCTTAGCATGTGTGAACTCAGCCAATTGTGCTTTAATGTCTGAATGTAGCCAAAAGAAATGTCCTCCCTAACATTTAAAAATACATTTTTGACAATATCCCTATTGGGGATTATTGCCCATTAATTCAAGTAGTTATCTAAAATGGTATGAGTTTGTTTCTGTTTTCAATGGAGTTTATGCTGCCAAGACTATAAAGACTCATAGCAGCTGTACAACAAAATTAAAACAGCCACTGCATAATGATAAAAAGAATAGAACAACACAACATTAAAACCTAGAATAAGAACAGGGACCACAAACATTAAAAAGTCTACAGTATAACCAACCGAACCCATAAATATCACACAAATCCAATCATCACTGTACAGATCTCACAATAACAATGTGAGATTATTATCTTTCCCACACCACTCACTATATATATTTTGTTTGAGAAGAGATTTTTCTTTTGGATTAACATAGAAACTACTTGGCTTGATTTGAGAACACAGCTGCATATTCCTCTTCTCTGTGGTTTTACTTATTACTTCCTGTGTTAAACTTAATATTGACCCTAGTTACATGCCTATGATTCTGTCCGTCAAGTGGACTACTACAACAGCTTCATCTTCCGCTAACTATACAGCTTCCAAAGATCTTAATTCCTCTGTGCAACTCACTGGGAATTTACAGCTCTTGATCTGCAAGTTACAACATAGGAATTTTTTCCTGTGTGTTGAGAGACAAATCAGGTAAGACAAATCAAAAGATTTTTGCAGCCTAGTGCAAACCAAGCTAAGAGTTATTTTGTAAATAATCTGGTCTAAAGTATCAGTAAACATTTCTTAAATAAGCCACAATTGGTTTCCAGATCATGGCAAAGCAAAATCAAGACATACTGTAGCAGAGTGTGATTTATAAACTCAGTAACTGTCCCTAAGGTATAACGCACACCCATTTTCAAAGCAACCGATGGCTTAAAGTCAGCACATCTTAACAACTTTAATTTAACCTTCAAATTTCTCCTGAACCAGTAATAAACTGTGGCTCTATTCCAATCACATTAGTTGAATACACCCCAGGGGACCAACCACAAATGGCATGAAACTGAATTTTTCTATTCTGACTCTCTTGCTGCTTTCATGCTCACATATTTCCCATTACACCGCAGAGCATTCAAAGACATGTTCCAAAATGAATTCCGACCAGCTACCATTCTCCTTCCCCTAAAGACAACACCTGCTTTCTGCAAGCAAGCAGGTCTTCCTTGCTCGCTCTCTTCAAACTGCGCAATTGTTCTTGAAGCCCTAATTCTGCTTCGGTCTACTGGCAAAATATGTAGTGCTGCTGCGTCAGTCTCTTCTCCTTGCCCACAATGACTAAGAATATTGGAATTGGCAGGCCATCTTCCATCTTTTACGGTCACAGTCTGGGAACTGGACTATTTTCGCCAAATTATCTGCCCCAAACTGCTTGACATTTAGGCCCTAAAAGTCTAAATGGAAGAGTTATGCAGCACACTTCTGCAGTGTTTTCAGTAAAAGCCATGGCACAAAGCTTTTCACATTTGGACCAAAGGTTAAACCGGGCATTAAGTTCGGAGAATGGATCTTCATAGATTCCCCCCCCCCCTCCAAAGGACAACTGGATCCCGAGCTGGCCCAACCCAGCCTCGCCGTTCTCCTCGCCTGGCACTGCAGTCCCCGAAGGGAGCCCCTCCCACGCACCGCCGAGAGCAAGGAAAAGGCCTTCCCAGGAGCTCCGGGTTGCAGCCAGGAGATCCCGGAGCCAAGCCCTCTTTGCAAGGAGACGCGAGTCTACCAGTCAGGTTCACACCCTTTGCACGCCCCATGTGCAAGCCCAAGCCGGGTCCACGTCGGCGAGGTCAACGCGGCTTTGACCTCAGCTTGGTTTGGGGAGGCTCGGAAGCGTCACGAACCCCGGTGACGAACAGCTTCCCTCCCCCGCTTGGGCGAATCCGGGAAACGGCACTGCAGAAGCAGGTTGAGACGGGTCGTGGGGACCCAAACACGCCTCTCCCCTCCCCACCGCCTCCAGATGTGCAAACACAGCTGCCATTCAAACCACCTCTCCCCCCACCCGCCTCAGCCCTCCCGAGACGCCGAGCCCCACTCCGGAGCGTCAACGGCCGCCTCACCTCGCGCAGTGGCTCAGGGCGCGGCTCCTTCTCCCGCTCGCCTCCTCGCCGCTTGCCGCCGCCGCCGCCGCCGCCTTCCCCGACAGCTCCACTTCCGCCTGGAGACGCCCAAGAAGCCCTCCCCGCTCTACTTCCGGCGTTACCGGAAATACGCTAAGAGAGCGAGAGAAGGCAGGTAAAGAAGGCGCGCCAGACGGGCGTGGCTTAAAAGGGAAATTGCCGTAACCACGCCTCTCTCGCCCGGTTTCAGCTGGTGAAAGAGAAGGAAAGGTGGGATTTGGGGCGGAAGGCTCTTGAAGCCGAAGGCTCGAAGGAAGGGCGGGGAGGAGGCGTGGCTTCCCTGACGGGGCGGGCTTTGGGCAAGATGGACAGCTGAGGCTCCTCGGGGAAGCAGAAAGGCGGGAAAGTTGAGGAATGGGGGCGGGGGGAAGTTTCCGGTGCAGGCAGGAGTAGAAATGGTGCATAAACTTCCCAGCCTGGTTGAATTTCTGCCTGTCGTGATTATAAGAGTTCGACGCTTTGCGGATGCAGCGTGGTTGAAATACATGCACACGAGCACCACATACTTCATGCACCGGTTGAAATTCTGCCTGTCGGAGTTACAGGAATTTTACACCGTGTGGCTGAAATGCATGCACACACATAGAAGCAACACACTTCATCTACCGGGTGAATGCCTGCCTGTCATTATAACAGCGGGGTTCAAATACAGGCAGTCCTCGACTTCCGATCACAATTGAGCCCAATATTTCTGTTGCTAAGTGAGGCATTTGATGAGGGAGTTTTGTCCCATTTAATGATCTCTCTTGCCAGAGTTGTTAAGTGAATCACTGTAGTTCTTAAGATAGTAACAAGGTTGTTAAGTGAATCCGGCTTCCCCATTGACGTTGCTTGTCAGAGGGTCACAAAGGGGAAAATCATATGATCCAGAGATATTACAACTCTCCTAAATATGAGTCAGTTGCCAAGGTGATTGTGGAGTTGCAGCAACGGTTAAGTGTGAAAAACGACCCTAAATCACTTTTTTCAGTGCTGTTGTAACTTTGAACGCCCACTAAATGAACTGATGTAAACTGAGGACGACTTGTATATAGACACATGCACATCCTGAAACGTTAACATCCTTGCTCAGAACCAAAAAGCAGCTCAGATGGCTTTTTGCAGAACCTTCTCATGCTTCCCTTGCTTAGTTTCTGGGGTGCTGGATTGCAGAGCCCATAATCCTGTACTTTAATCCCCCAATGGGTGTGTAGAGATTCTCATTCACCCAGGTCATGGTTGCCCCAAAGGTGCTTTTCTGGAGGCAACTGGACTCCTTGTTTTTTCTTTGGAGACATTTCACTATACAATTTGGGATGAACACCCTTGGAATGGAATGGGAGTAGGAATGGATTTCCAGAGGACAAAAAATTGCAGACTACAGGAACCAGGAGCACCACTCAGGTGACCGTGAGGACACAAGTAAAACCTCCAGGTGGCTTCAATGACTCTATAAAAGAATGCAAATGACCAGCTCTGTCTGAAGGAACATGAATTCTTCCATTCCCCCACTATCCTGTCAGAGCCGAAGAAGCTTCTTGGATGCGAAGCGAAATGTCTTCAAAGAAAAAACAAGTAACTGAGAATCTCTACAGACTTTTAGCTATGCAATCAGGGATGAATAGAATAGCTATTATTAAGTGTTGTGTATGATTCTGGACCCTTGACGATTAGATCTTTTCTTTTTATGTACACTGAGAGCATTTGCACGAAGACAAATTCCTTGGGTGTCCAATCACACTTGGCCAATAAAAAGAATTCTATTCTATTCTATTCTATTTGGAATGAACACCCTTTGAATGGCATGAGAGTAGGAATGGATTTCCAGAGGGGAAAAAATGCAGATTACAGGAATCATTAGCACCACTCAGGTGACATCGAAGACACAGATGAACCTCCAAGTGCTTCAACAACCCTCTAAAAGAATGCAAACGACCAGCTCTGTCTGCAAGGAACACGAATCCTTCCATTCCCCTCTGTTCAATCAGAACTGAAGAAGCTTCTTAGATGAGAAGCGAAACCTCTTCAAAGGGAAAAAAAAAACAATGGAAAGTCCAGTTGCCTCCTCAAAAAGCACCCTTACTCCCCAATCCAGTTTCCAAAAAAGCCCAGATGGAGCCTTATTCAACCCACGCCATCCCCAGACTGGGTCTCACTCCCCACCCCCACCCCCACCCCAATCTGGGCTGGTTGCTCTCTCCCCCCCCCCCCCCCTTCCCCATTCACCCCAGCAGCTTTTTTTTTTTTAAAAAAGGGGGGGAAAAAAGGGAAAAAAAACCAGAAAAGAGCCGAAAAGCAGCTCCCAGGCTTTGCAAAGGAGGCTTGAGAGGCTGGGGGATATTTGTGGGACTCGCAGCCCGCCTAGAGGAAGGAGGCGGCGGGCTGCTTTTTTGTTTTTTGTTTTTTAACCCGGCTTCCTGCTCTCCTCCGTGTTTTTGACCATAGATGGTAAAATCGACAGTCATTGGCATGTGGAAAGTGGAAACGAGCGGGCGTAGCTGGCCCGCAGCTCTGACATTTGTCGGCGGAGACGTCTGCTCCGTTCAAAGTCTTCAGAAATAAGGGGAGGGGAGGGGATGGTTGCTAGCTGGAGGAGAAGGGGGCAACTTGGTGCAGGAGGTGGGAGGCTCGCACACGCGAGAAATGGGTCCATCCGTGGAAAGGGTGGCAAAAGGCAGGACTGGATGGAAAGGACTTTTAGAAGTGCATAAAAGCAGTTCCCTCCTCCCCCCCCCATTGCCCCCCAACCCCAAAATTAAAGCTGCCAAGAAACGGAGAAGCAGATTGATTTATTTTATCCTGCACTTATTTGTTTGTTTGTTTAGAATAACAAGAGTTGGAATCTAGGATATGAAATCATACGATGCAATGTCCTACCTGTCAATGAAGACTTCAGCTTCAACCATAACAACACAAGAGCTCACAATAGATCCAAACTCGCACCAACCTTGGTTGCAGGAAATACGACTTCAGCAACAGAGTGGTCAGTGTCTGGAATACTTTACCTGACTCTGTGATTTCTATCCCAAACCCCAAAAACTTTCACCTTAGACTGTCTACAGTTGACCTCGCCCCTTTCCTAAGAGGTCTGCAAGCGCACCAATGTGCCTACTGTCCCTGTCCTATTGTTTCTTTTTTATTTGTATCCATTTCATGTATTCATAACTATATTTAGACTTATGCCTATTATCTTGTAAGCAATTGACAAAAATAAATAAATAAAATAAATAAAAAGGGACCTTGTGGGTCATCTAGTCCAACCTCCTATTCAAGCAAGAAGACCCTACACCATTTTTGACAGATGGCAGTCCAGTCTCTTGAAAGCTTCCAGTGATGAAGCCCCTACGACTTCCAGAGGCAACCTATTGCATTGGTTGATTGTTCTCCCTGTCAGAAAACATCTCCTTATTTCCAGGTTGAATCAGTTTCCATCCATTATTGGCCTTCAGGTGCCTTAGAAAATAGCTTGACCCCTTCCTCCTCTCTCTGGCAGCCCCTCAAATATTGGAAGGCTGCTCTCCTGCCTCCCCTGGTCCTTCTCTTCCCTAGACTAGCCAGGCCCAGTTCCTGCAATCGTTCATCTTATGTTTTAGCCTCCAGTCCCCAAATTATCTTGATTGATCTTCTCTGCACTCTTTCTAGAGTCTCAACATCTTTTTTACAGTGTGGTGACCAAAACTGGATGCAGCACTCTAGGTGTGGCCTTACACCTTTATTTGTTAAATTGTTTATTTATTTATTGGTAGTCCTTTGGACCATAATTAAGCCCTAAATTTCTGTTGTTACATGAGGCATTTGTTAAGTGAATTTTGGCCCATTTAACAACCTTTCATGCCACGGTTGTTAAGTGAATCACTGAAGTTGTTAAGTTAGTAACACGGTTATGGAGTGATCCTGGCTTCCTCATTGACTTTGGTTTGACAAATGGTGATCATGTGACCTTGGGACACAGCAGTGGTCATAAATATGAACCAGTTGCCAAGCATCTGAATTTTGATCACATGATTATGGGGGTGCTGAAAATTGTTGTAACTGAAAAACGGTCATGTCACTTTTTTCAGTGCTGTTGTAACTTTAAATGGTTACTAAGCAAACTGTTGTAAATCAAGGACTACTTGTACATAAGTAATACAATGGATATTTTAATATTAAGTAATTGGCTAACATTGAAACTATTGTCAAACAATTAATACTTTAATGTGAGTTGCAGTGTTATTTTTCCCTTTGCTTAATACTTTGAATGAAAGCTAAATAATTTTATACTTAAAATATTGACATCCTAAATAATAATGTTGACAGATTAAGGAATCCTGTGTGTATTTAAATATACAGATACATTCTTACCAAGCGAACTGAATGAAATTCATGGTAGGTTTTAATTTTTTTTTAAATAATTGTTACTAAAGTTTATTGTAGGATAAAATGCAAATAAAAACAAAAATTAAGAAAGTTCAAGAGAAAAGTGCAGAAAGAAATGAAAAAGGACTACAAAAGTAATGTTTTCAACATTTTGAAGGCAGCTAGTATTTAAAGAGATAAAAAGTCTCAACTTTTTGCTTTGCACTTCTAAATGTTACAAGCCATTTCTGCAACAGTCATTCTAATCGTCAAAACCTAAAATTAGTTCCATTTTTTTTAGCTTCAAGCACAAAATCCAGAAGTGGTTTCCAAATGGAAACAAAACTAGATGGATTCTTCCCCTTATTTAGAACAGTCAATTTTGCCATCTCCGCCAACACCATGCTTTACCATGCTTCCACTGGAGGAATTATAATTCACAGGAATTTTCAGCGACTTCGAATTAAATTAAAAAAAGTTTTCTGCTGCCACTTACAGCTTTAGCTGGAGGTGGGAGAGAAAAGGCATCATTTTGAGCAGGACTCAAATAACATTGGATATTTGAATCTGGTTACCCTTCTAATCCCCTCTGATGCCTTGAATGGATGTGCTGTAGGCAACGTTGGGAAAAACAATCATTGTCCTATTTATAGCAGCGGACTATATAATTTGGAGAATGTGCTCTCCTTATGAGAACAAATGTGGGAGAATCTGAGAACTGAATAAGTCCAATGCATCTTTATTGCACTGAATAAGAACTGAGTAAGTCCAACGCATCTTTCATGTACTTAACATTATCCTGGAAATGGGTAGATGAATAGAGACAAATTCCTCATATCCATATCAAGCACCATATTGCTCAAAAGAATGCAAACTATTTCCTTTTCTCGGTTTAGCTGACCAGCCCACCTCTTTGCTTTTCTTCCTTGAAGAACTATTGCCCTCAAAAGTAATCATGTGCTTAAAAACAGAGTCAGTTCAAGAACAGCTACATCGTATTAGAGATAAGTGATGAGTAGGATGCTCTGGATTTGCACATCTGTAGAGGTCATGTTGGTGCAGCAACCAAACAGGACAGCTATATATACTCCAACAAATAGTTAAGACTGAAGGGAGAAAAATTGCAACCTGCCTGCCTTCCATAGAAGACCGGTATGTTGCATGGGTCAGAAGGTGGGCTGAGAAAATATTTGCACACCCCTCACATCCCGGACACAATCTGTTTCAGCTGCTTCCCTCAGGATGGTGCTATAGAGCAGGGGTTTCAAACTGGATTTCATTGAGGGCTGCATCAGGGTTGTGTTTGACCTGGGAGGAGAGGGGCTGGTGGGGTGGGGCCATCTTGATATCACTCATGTTGGGGGTGCCTGTGGGACCAAATACTCTACCAGCAAAAACGGGCTCCCGAGCTCCATTTTTAGCTGCGACAGCCTCCTGCAACCCTCTGCCAGCAAAAACAGAGCTCGAGAAGGCAGAGGGTTGCTGGAGGCCGTTGCAGCCAAAAACGGAGCTCGGGAGCCCTTTCTCAATGACAGAAGCACCGCGGGCCGATTCCGTCCCCCAGGCCTTAGAGTATTGTATGCCAAGACAACTAGACTCAAGGACAGATTTTTTTCCCCCTCCTGCCATCACTCGGATGAACACCTAACTCTTTGAAGCTGATAAAATACGAAGACTACAGATGGTTCTCAACTTACAACAGTTCATTTGGTGACTATTCAAAGTTACAACGGCACTGGAAAAAACGACTTATGACCGCTTTTCACAATTCTAACAACCTTTCTAGCATACCCATGATCATGTGATCAAAATTCAGATGCTTGGCAACTGGTTCATACCCGTGTTTCTCACAAAATAAGGCCGGGCCTTATTTTTTTTTTTGACCCCCGAAAAAACGGCTAGGCCGTCTTTTTGGGGGTGACTTAATTTCCTCCCCCACCAAGAGCGGCCTACCAAGAGACTTCAGGGCAGTCTCTTTCCGGCGATTGGAACTCCCCAAGTGCGGTCAACAGTCACTTTGATCGGCCGGTAGAAGCGGCCTGGGGCAAGCGCACACACGCACTCCCCTCACCGCGAGGCCGCTTCTACCGGCCTATCGAAGTGACTATTGACCGCACTTGGGGAGCTCCAATCGCTGGAAAGAGACTGCCCTAAAGGTGAGGGGACAGGGAGCCACACATCGCCCTGAAGCAGCTGGGGACTGTGTCCTCAAGGGAGCTAGCTTTTGATCGGCGGATAGAAGCAGCCTCGTGGCAAGGGGAGTGTGTGTGTGCGCTCGTTCCGAGGCCGCTTCTACGGGCCGATCGAAGTGGCTGGTGACTCTGCCTTCAAGAGAGCTTCTATCGACTATCAGGGTATTCTGGCCTAGGCTACCTGCAGGGCCCTCCTAAAGGCAAGTTTTCTCCCACACCCGCCCTTCCCCCCCATTTCTCTTCACCTCATGAAGTTCTAACGAACGATGTGAGAAATGGCGGGGAAACGCATGGTTTTAATAGGCCTAAATTTTGGGGGCGGGGCTTAATTTCACCTCATGCCTAGAAATCATGCTGGGCCTTCCTATTGGTGGAGGCCACATTGTTGGAGAAACACGGTATTTATGACCATTGCTGTGTTCCAGGGTCACGTGATTCCCCTTTTGTGACCTTCTGATAAGCAAAGTCAATGGGGAAGCCAGATTCACTTCACAACCATCTTATCAACTGCAGTGATTCACTTAACAATGGAGGCATGAAAGGTCTTAAAATGGTGCAAAATTCACTTAAATGTCTCACTTAACAACAGAAATTTTGGGATCAATTATGGTCATAAGTCAAGGACTATCTGTTTTAAGTTTTTTGTCTAATGTGTATGTATATTAACCAATAGGTGTGGCTGCAGGATTATTGTTTATCCTTTTTATTATTTTTACCTCCCTTTTATTGGCTGTACAGTTTAGTACTATTATTATAGGAATTATATTCTGTTTTTTTGCAAGTATACTGAGTACTTCTGTATCAGAGACAAATTCCTTGTGTGTCTAACCACACTTGGCCAAATAAATAAAGTATAAAATATTTATAATGCTACAGCGCTGAAACAATGATTCTTACAGTTGATATAATTGTTTTTATGCTCAGAAGGGATGCAAGATTCCTTCCCTTCTATAAATGCATTAATAAAATTAACATATAATATTTTGAAACTTTTTGCAATGCTTACCCAATACTTTAATGGGTTGGTCAATTCCCTGAGTTAAAAGATGAATAGAGTTAATTAACATCCTCCTTTTTTAAAAAAGAAATATTCTTATTGTTGATATAGTGCAATACAAAAGAAAGAAAATAAGATTTAAAAATGTTATTGACTATGAAACATTTTCTAATAACACATCATCCCCTTCCCTTCCATGTGTGCTCCCAACCACTGGGCTACACTTTAGAATTGATATTATAAAATGTCAAAAATTGTTGATGGTTTCTATTTAAGCTCCCCAAACATCTGCCAGTATCTATAAATTTCTTTTGCACTGTGTAATGTGTTGTGTATAAAGGAACCATGCCTGCTGGAATATGGTTAATCTTCTATTATGTATATATTCCATCAATTTTGCCACTGCTGCATACTCTCCAATTTTAGCCTTCCAATCTATTTTACTGAGTTCTGCCAAGTTTGTCCTTGCTTCTGTCAACATATTGTATATCTTAGAAAATTGTGATAATTTTAATTTATGTATTCTAAATTCTATCTGATAAAAAATATCTGAAGTTTCCTTTCTAATCTTATTTTTAGGATTTCTTCCCCAGTATTTGGATGCATTTCTTTCTAATACTGTTCTTTTCTGCCCCACTGTTATGTCTGAGCTGTGGATGGGGAGAGGGTCTGTAATCTTCAGCCTTGAGCCACAGTGGTGCAGTGGTTAGAGTGAAGTACTGCAGGCTCCTTCTGCTGACTGCCGGCTGACTGCATTTGGGCAGTTCAAACCTCACCAGGTTGACTCAGCCTTCCGTCCTTCTGACATAGGTAAAATGAGGACCCAGATGGTTGGGGGCAATAGGCTGATTCTGTAAACCACGAAGAGAGGGCTGTAAAGCAATGTGAAGTGGTATATAAGTCTAAGTGTTTATATACCGCTAATATTGCTATTTCAGGCAAACTCTGACCACTGCCAGGAGTTTGAGCCTGACCCGCTCAAAGCGGGCTCAGCCTTCCATCCTTCTGAGGTGGGTAAAATGAGGAGCCAGATTGTTGGGGGCAAGAAGCTGACTCTGTAAACCGTTTAGTGAGGGCTGGGAAGCGGTATATAAGTCTAAGTGCTCTTGCTCTTGCTTCTATAATGCAGAAGAGGATGCTCTTCCTTCATGGAGCTTGTGGCAGCCTACATGAGGTTCATTCTATATACAGAATGACAATATACAGAATGACAATTACAATACAGGTAGCCCTCATAGTTCATTTAGTGACCTTTTGAAGTTACAATGGCACCGAAAAAAGCGACTTCACACCACCGTTGCAGCATCCCCAGGGTCACCTGATCACCTGGTTCATATTTATGATGGTTGTAGTGTCCTTGGGTTCATGGGGTCACCTTTTGCGACCTTCTGACAAGCAAAGTCAATGGAGAAGCCCGATTCATTTAACAAGCATGTTACCAACTCAACAACTGCAATAATTCACTGTGGCAAGAAAGGGGGAAAATTCACCTAACAACTGTCTTGCTTAGCAAGAGAAATTTTGGGCTCAGTTGTGGCCATAAGTTGAGTAGTACCTGAAACAAAAACAGTATAATGCCAGTTTGACAGTGCTTAGGTGCTGGAGTATTAACTGGGAGACAAAAGCCAGTCAGGTGACTTTAGGCCAGCCCGTCTCCCTCAGCCCAATCTACTTTTGTGGATCAAGCCAGTGATTTTGATTATGTGGAAGCTGTTAGCTGTCAGTACTTTAGTCAGGGTGCATAGTTCAGTCTTTATGTGTGTCTTGTCTGCCAGGCGTTTGGTTCTGGCGATTAGTGTTTTGGCCACAGAGTTTAGCTGTGCTGGGTGGTGGTGGGATTGGGCGTTGAGGTAGCGGTTGGTGTGTGTTTTCTTCTGGTATATGGTGTGTCCTAGAGTGCCATCTGGTTTGTTTTTTTTTTGTTTTTTTTTAGATGGGGCTCCTTCAATTAGAAACACCAAACAAACAGAACACAGTAAACTCCAAGACCAATAAATACAGACCAAGACTCCCAACCAATCAGGATGAAGAAAAAACCATTCTGGCACAGCAGTAGGCTAGCACCAAATTTAAAACAGAAATGGCTGTGAAAGTCTGACTCACAGACAAACTCAATACAGAAACCTGATGATGGCAGATGAAATTCTGCTAAAACATTGCTACAATTTTAAAAGCACAACTATAATGATGTGGGAAAATACCCAAACAAAGCTGAATAACATACATGTAAGTACCTGCAAAAACTTAAGAAAACATATCTATCTATCTACCAACCTACCTACCTATGAAATATCCCCCCATGCATCATCACAAAATCTCCAGAACTGCAAAGCCTACAAACTTGAAATTTGGCACTTATCTTCCTTTTGACTTCTAGGTGCTCACTAAGAAAGGATTTTTCAAAATGACCATCACAGCATTAGTATTTCCTATATTATTATTATTAATACGATCTGATCGGGGGTGGGATTCAAATTTATGAACAACTGGTCCTGTGGGCATGGCCAGGTAGGCATGGCTAAGTGGGTGTGGCTAAGTGGGCATGGCCATGTGACTGGGTGGGCATGGCTTCTTTTTTTTCTGCACCCTCTCCCCCTGTTTTTTGGCCTCCTGGGCCTTAGGGAAGCCTCCTGGGGGGAGTGTTTTACTCCCCAGAAGGCTTCCCTGGGGCCCAGAAAGGCAAAAAACGGAGTGCAGGGGGGTCACGCAGCATCCCCCCCGGTGGTCTGTTTTTTGACCTCCTGGGCCTCAGGGAAGCCTTCTGGGCAAAGCAGTAAGATTGGGAGGAGGATCCCAACACAGCTGATCATTGGAACAGCTGATCATTGGGAGGAAAAAAAAAGAAATAACTTAAGAAGTGACTCGGTAGGGGAGAATGCAGTCAGCGATGTTAGGCATGTGTGCGATGTCACACATGCATGGTAAGAACTGACTTAGAAAGGAGAAGGGCAGGTAGAGAGGGGTGGGGCCAGCCAGGTGCACAATTTGTTGGTTCTCCAAACTGCACAGAATCATAACAACCGGTTCTATAGAGCCAGTCCAAACTGGTAGAATCCCATCCCTGGCTCTCATACTAAGCAGTTCTACTCCCCCTTCCCACCTGAAAAGAAATCTGTTCCAAATGCAAAACACAAGTAGAGGAGAGGAGTTTCAGTTTCAGAGCACCAAGCAGCTTTAGTACAGTACAGTACAGTAGTTTAGTGCAGTAGTTGAGCCAAGCCACGCCCAGGCTCCTTGCTGTCTCCTTCTTGCTCACACAGCAAATACTGTTTCAGTTTTCAAACAGCCCCCAACTCTCTCATACACTGACAGGACACTAGCCAGATGAATCTTGGCGGATGCTGGTAGGCAGAAGCAAAATTCCCCCCTCCTTATTCTCCTCCCCCAAAATTAAGCCTGATCACATAGTTTTGTACCAAAGCACAGGTATCGAGCTAGTTATTCCATAATATGTGGTTATATCAAAATTAGGGTTTTTAATACAAATGGCTTTAAAGTGGCTGACAACTGAGTTTAAAAGCATGTCATTTTCCACATAGACCAGGAGGTGGTGTGCTTATTCCAGTCCTCAAAATAATCCTACTGCAGGCCATGTACAGATGGACTGGTTACTATTATGCCTAAAGAAGTCAAACCAGAATATTGCACTTCTCTTCTCCAGTGGGATGTATTAGCATATGGGCAAGAGATCCAGGATGTGAACTCTTCCCTCTAAAAATAATTTTCAGATGCTGTTTCACATGCTCTTCGGGTAATTCAAAGACCTCAGAATAATGGGAAGTCTTTCTGATTCTGCAAAAATATGCACAGGGATAGAGCAGGGAGGTGAGGCTGGAACCAGGAGTCTTCAGGTGGAATTGCTCACAGGGCCTGTTTGTCAGTAGAGGTAGTCCTTAATTTAAGAGCACAACTGAGTCCCAAAAATTAATGACATGGTTGTAAAGTGAATCTGGCTTCCCCACTGACCTTGCTTGTCAGAGAGTCACAAAGGAGGTTCACATGACCCTGGAACACTGCAACCGTCATCATAAATACATTTGCCAGTTGCCAAGCATCCGAATTTTGATCACATGACCAGGGGTGGGATTCAAATTTCTTAACAAACGGTTCTGTAGGTGTGGCCTAATTTGTGTGGGGGGGGTAGCTTGGTGGTCACATGACTGGCCGGGTGTGGCTTGTATGTAAATATTGTAAATATTTATGTAAATATTGAATTTTTTATTTAAAAAAAGAATAACTTTTACCCAAAGTCAAGCAAAGCAGGCAGGCAGATTTGCTTGCAGAATCGCAGATCTACCTTTCTGCAATCTGCTGCCTGAGTCTGTCACATAAAATTTGCTTGCACAACGCAGGCAAGTTGAATGGCACACATGCGAGATAAGGAGTGACTGGAGTGACTGGGTGCAGTAGGGAGGGGGTGGGCGGAGAGGGGTGGGGCTAGCCAGTGGCGCGATTTGCCAGTTCTCCAAACTGCACAGAATGGTAACAACCAGTTCTATAGAACTGGTCCGAACTGGTCGAAACTCACCCCTGCACATGACCCTGGGAATGCAGCAATGGTCTAAAGTGAGGAAAATGATTCATAAGTCACTTTTTTCAGTGCCATTGTAACTTTAAGGTTGACTCAGTCTTCCTGTGATGACCCGGGAAGTAGCACACATGTAATAAATTCCCAAACATAAATAAATGTCCTTTAATGCTTCCAACTTGGCCTCACTGTTCAATTGTTCACAGTGGTAGATTAAACTCTTTCCAAAATAGTCTCCAAAAGAAAGAAATACAGTCCATATTCAAAGAACAGATAATGGAGAAATAAAAACAAACAGCACTGAAGGAATTTCCACAACAGACCAGGATAATTAATTACAAACTTCAAGAAGATAACAAGGCACAGTCCTGTTAGAAGAATGCCAACCAAGATAAACCTCAGCCAGAAATAAAACATGCTTTGCTTCTAGCAATGCTGTGCTTTAAAGGCCCCTCCTTTATACTATTCCCCCCAGCTACAGCCAGTGAGGAGGATCATGGCCACTTCCTCTCCCATAGGTCAGGTTAGTCCCTTCTCTGTTCCTCCTTGTGTGCCCTAGGATGAAGAGGGGATGGGCTTGGATCTTCCTCTGACTGCCCAGCTGGCCTCTGCCCTTCCCCAGCCTCCTCTACAACCTCCAGAGCCACAACTCCACTCCCTCCTCTACAACCTCCAGAGCCACAACTCCACTCCCTGTCGATTGTTCCTCCTCTCCCTCAGAGTCAGTCTCCACCAGGGGCAGGACACTTCCATGAAAACTAGAATTAGAATTCTTTTATTGGCCAAGTGTGATTGGACACAAAAGGAATTTATCTTGGTGCAAATGCTCTCAGTATACCTAAAAGAAAAGATACATTCATCAAGAGTCAAGAATCATCAAGTACAACACTTAATAACCCCTCATACTGGGGTATCCCCTCATACTGGGGTAACCCCAAATCATACTGGGAAACAGTCAATAAAAATCATAAGGATAAAGCGACAAAGTTACGGCTTTCGGGGAAATATGTCCTTGTGTCTAGTTGTTGTGGTGTGCAGTGTTCTATAGCATCATTTTGAGGGAAGGAGATGCAACAGTTCATGTCCAGGATGTGAGAGGTCTAAATATTTTCACAGCTCTCTTTTTGACTTGTGCGGTATACAGGTCCTCGGTTGAAGGCAGGTTGGTAGCAACTGTTTTTTCTGCAGTCCTAATTATCCTCCGGAGTCTGTGTCTGTCTTGTTGGGTTGTAGAACCAAACCAGACAGTTACAGAGGTGCAGATGACAGATTCAATAATTCCTCTGAAGAACTGGATCAGAAGCTCCTTGGGCCGGCCTTCCGAGGTGGGTAAAATGAGGAACCAGATTGCTGGAGGCAATAGGCTGACTTTGTAAACCACTTAGAAAAGGGCTGTAAAGCACTGTAAAGTGGTGTATTAGTCTAAGTGCGATTGCTATTGTTATTAAACGATCACCAAATGAACTGTTGCAAATCAAGGACTACAATGACTATTGTCACTGTCACTCTGTAGAGAGAATGAACCTCATGTAGGCTTTAACTTTGCCTCAAACCCAGATAGTAAACCCAAATCTTATTCTCCGCTGGTTTTGAGCATCTCAGAGGATAAATGCTGATTCATTACTATATTAGAGCTTGTCTTCTATTGATTCTTTTAATCAAACTACAGGCAGCCTTTGACTTATGAACATAGCGGAGCCCAAAATTTCTTTTCCTAAGTGAGACATTTGTTAAATGAGTTTTACCCCATTTTACGACCTTTCTTGCCACAGTTGTTAAGTGAATCGCTGACTTGTTAGGTCAGTAATACGGTTGTTAAGTGAATCTGGCTTCCTTGTTGACTTTGCTTATAAGAAGCTTGCAAAAGATGATCATATGACCCTGGGACACTGCAATTGTCATAAATATGAGTGAATTGCCAAGCGTCAGAATTTTGATCACACGACCATGTGGATGCTATAATAGTCATAAGCATGAAAAACAGTCAGAAGTAACTTTTTTCAGTGCCATTGCAACTTTGAACGGTCGCTAAGCGAACTGTTGTAAGTCAAGGATTACCAGCATAGCTCCTGTGATCCCATATCAGCACGATATATGGTCGCGTTTGTCAATTTCGGCAACTTTGAGATGCATGGATTTGAAATCTCAGAATTCCCCAGCCTACGTGGCAAACTGGAGAATTCTGGGAGTTGTTGTGTTTAGCCGGCAGCAGGTGCGGACAGCTGAGGAGAGCGGGGACTCAGATGAGGGGCCAGGACCATGAGGGAGTGGGCTGCTGCCTTCAGAGATTGTGGGGGCTGGCAGCAGCGCTGAGGAGGTTCCCGAGGAGCCTGTGCCGAGTGCGTGTGCGCACAGGGTTGCTCGCAGGAAAGAGCAGCTGCAACAGCACAGGCGACTCAGGAGTAAGGCTGCAAGGTAATGGCCCCTTCTTCAAGAAGATAAAAGGAACGTTCTTTGCAGGAAGCAAAGATGTTTTGAAACTCAGCCTCGTGGACATTGCAGTTAGTATTTGAAGACTCTTGTGTTCTAAAATATTTCTTATCTGTGATTCTTGGCAGTCTTGCACAGTTTGGGCGAGGCTTGTGCTTATCAAACTTGATTTGTTTGTAGCAGCCTTTTAACTGGGGATTCGTAAGACTCATTAAAAGGTTTCTGTTCCCTTTAGTTATTGTTTGTCTTATTGGAAAAAGGTTTGGGTCAGAACAGGAGCTGAAGTTCACCTATCTTAAAGTTCCCTAGTTTGAGAATGGTATATGAGGAACTTGGGGCTTTTCAGATATTTCTGTATGCTCCGCAGTCATAGCCAAGAGGATCAAGGATGAGAAATCTGTTGTTGGCTATAGTAGCATTTAAGGATGACAGATTCCTGACTCTTGGCTTGTGGCAATGGCTGTCCAGCTTTGCATGCACGTTATTTCTCTTCTTCCTCTTTCTCCAGTGGTGGGTTTCAAAATTTTTTACTTCCGGTTCTGTGGCCATGGCATGGCTTGGTGCGCGTGGCAAGGCAAGGATACTGCAAAATCCCATTCCCTCCCCACCCCACTAACCTGCTTTGCAGCTCCGTTCTCCTGTGCAGGACAACAAAAGAAGACCCAGCTGATCACCTGGGACTCATTGGGAGGCAGAGAATAGATGGGGGCAGGGCCAGTCAGGGATGGTGTTTGCCGGTTCTCCGAACTACTCAAAATTTCCGCTACCAGTTCTCCAGAACTGACCAGAACCTGCTGAATTCTACCTCTGTCTTTCTCCCCCTTTTCCTTCTCCTATAAAAAGAAGCATTCCTAACTTTATCATCTATTGAAAATCCAAATGTTTTTCATTTCATGATCTATAGCATATGTTAAAAGTTCTTGAACAAAAATAATTCCATTCTCCAGAATATTACATTTATTTGAATTCCTTTGGCATTTTGGATTCTCTTTCCATGTTTCAACAGCTAATATATGGATCAATATACAAAAATGGGGAAAAAAATCTATGCAAATTGTTTTTATCCTTAAAGAAAAACTATGTTTTAAAAAAGTATGTAAGCCCAAAGAATAGAAGGGCATATAAAAATAAAATGCTTATTAAAATTAAAGTAAATTAACCTGGGATCTGAAATGAGATGGAAATTACAACTTTTCAATATTTCCTAATCATAAAGTTATAGAATATATATATATATATAGATAGATAGATATAGATATATTCTATAACTTTATGATATATCTATATCTATATATCTGTGCTGTTCAGCTTCCTTCGGGTATTATCCCACATCATTGTAGTGCTTTTAAAGTTGCAGCAACATTTTGGCAGAATCTCATCTGCCATCATCAGGCTTCTGTATTGAGTTCGTCTGTTCGTCTCCCAACCCATCAGGATGAAGAAAAAAAGCATTCTGGCACAGCAGTAGGCTAGCCCCAAATTTAAAACAGAAACGGCTGTGATAGCCTGACTCACAGACGAACTCAATACAGGAGCCTGATGATGGCAGATGAGATTCTGCTGAAACGTTGCTACAACTTTAAAAGCACAACTACAATGACATGGGATAATACCCAAAGGAAGCTGAACAGCACACATGTAAGTACCCGCGAAAACTTAAAAAAACATATATCTATCTATATCTATCTATCTGTCTGTCTGTCTGTCTGTCTGTCTGTCTGTCTGTCTGTCTGTCTGTCTATCTATCTATCTATCTATCTATCTATCTATCTATCTATCTATCT
>BLBF01000072.1:11055909-11104615 GCA_015471245.1 Laticauda colubrina
TCTATCTATCTATCTATCTATCTATCTATCTATCTATCTATCTATCTATCTGGTTTTTAAGTTTTCGCGGGTACTTACATGTATGCTGTTCAGCTTCCTTTGGTTATTATCCCACATCATTGTACTTGTGCTTTTAAAGTTGTAGCAACGTTTCAGCAGAATCTCATCTGCCATCATCAGGCTTCTGTATTGTGTTCGTCTGTGAATGAACTCAAGTATACGAACTCAATACAGAAGCCTGATGATGGCAGATGAGATTCTGCTGAAACGTTGCTACAACTTTAAAAGCACTACAATGATGTGGGATAATACCCGAAGGAAGCTGAACAGCACACACACACACACACATCACTTTTTAAGGAAAGAACTACAATTCATAAACTTTAAAAATACCTGGTTAGCACAGTGACGTATTAATAACTAGTATAATAAACTATAATTAAAATCAATACTGAAGATCAAATATTTCATAAAACTGAAATATGGAAATATGGAAAAACTGTAGTTTGAGGTTTGGTACCAACCCCTACATTAGGTTAAAGTGCAAAAATATTTCCTATTAGAATTTAATTTAATTTAATTTTTGTGTTGTTTTTATTGTTCAGTATGGAGAAGATGGGAGGGGAAGATAAGTGTGTGTGTGTGCATGTGCGAGTGTGTCTGTACATAAACACACACACAAACATACATACATACACAGGGAGAGGGACAAAAGCATACATGCAATTTTAAACACTGCCTCTTTGTTGTGATTATATTTAGCAGCTCAAAGATCCACAGATGAAATAAAGGTAGGAAATGTCAGCGGAAGTCAAGAAATAGATATGTGACTCAGACTATTTTTTAAATTTACTAAATTTTATGTTTTCCAAAAATTCTCATAGGAAAAAAAGCACATGCTACTTTCCTAAGAATATACATGGCTATTTTAAAAACCTATTTTTATGAACCATAGTTGCAATTGGGTTCATTTTATATCCTTGTCATCCAATTGTATTCTCCTGGTTTTTATAGAAAAAAAAGAAAAGAAATGATGAAGTTTGTCAACAAATGGAGTATATTATGATCATTCTCATTCACATTGAGGTGATCACAGTTCCAAACTGAAAAAGTTCATAGCCCGCAGCTAAACAAATTTACATTTACTACTGAGCTGGAAATATTTTGCCTAAACATTGAACTACACTGCGTTCCCTTCCTAGCATCCTTGTGGTGTGATGGACCTCAACCCCCAGGATCTCAAAGTGAGCATCCCATCAATGCCTGAGAATTTTGGGAGCTGAAGTCCCATGCGTGAAGAGAGGAGTCACAATATGGGAAAGGCTGAGATAAGTTTTAAAAGAAGCCAAGTGTGTGGACTGTCTGTAGCTACCTCTGCTTCCAAGCATGGAGGGAACCATCCACATGGCCAGCTGTGGATCCAACATCACTGCTGTGCATTCACTTCCACTTCCTGACCTCATTCCCCATTTCTTCTCCAGAGGATATAATTTACTTGTGCTTGAATGGACCGGTTGTTTCTTTCCTTCCATGGGGATGGGGGAGAATCATGCGCACCCCCTCCCCTTTTCACACACAGGCATTAATTTGGAAACTGCCTGCCTTCCTTGGTCTATTCAAGAAGGCATTATCTGGGCTGCCTTTGTCTCCTTGTTTCCGCCCAACCATTCATCCAAATGGCAAGATAGCCCCATCGATTCTTTTCCCACGCCAGAAACCCCTTTTCTTCAGCAGCTCCCTCATTTCTGCTGGAGTTTTTTCCCCCTCCTTTTTTATGAGGAAGGATCTTTTATTGAGCCAAAGGATCAGGCCATATGCATCTGGGATGTCAGTCAGCTTTTCACCCAATGGATGACGAGACCCATAATTCGTGTATTTTTTACAAAATGAAGACCACTGAATGACCCTGGATGGCTCTATTTGTCAGGATGCTATTGCATGATCTGATGTTGTCTGAGCTGAAGGAAATTTACTTCACTTCTTTTTAAAGGAAGTGGTTAAAGTTATAGTAAAGATCAAATCCAAATTGAAACAAAACTAGAAAGTTAAAGGAGGAAAAAGAGCAGTAGAAAAAAAGGAAAAAGAAAAACATGTTGTCACTTTTGACCTTTTTTCAGTGCCATAACAGTACAAAAAAAGTTAAAACCTCAACTTTTTGTGTGACATATCTAAGAGTTACAAGCCATTTCTATAACAACAAAGTCATTCTAGTTATCAAAACCTAAAATTCAAGTTTCATTTTTATTTTGGTTTAAGTACAAAGTTCAGAAATGGTTTCCACATGGAAACAAGTGGAACTAGATAAATTCTTCTCTTCGATTAAAACAACCAATTTTGCCATCTTGGCCGGGTCCCTCACCTTTACAATCCAGGTATACTTAACTTCTTGATTCACATGAGCCAGTCCTTTAACTTGCTTGCCTTTGTCTCCAGATCCCCAACTGCTT
Source organism: Laticauda colubrina (assembly GCA_015471245.1). Classification (NCBI taxonomy): domain Eukaryota; kingdom Metazoa; phylum Chordata; class Lepidosauria; order Squamata; family Elapidae; genus Laticauda; species Laticauda colubrina. Next base: position 11,058,357 of record BLBF01000072.1, read on the forward strand.
TTCAGACTGTTTTGTTGGGAGGATAGAAAAAAGTATTTCTATCGGAGGGGTAATCCCTTTTGTTATTTTTAACCCACCACCTCCTCCTGGCTCTTTGGCTCTCTTCCGTTGACATGCCGTGCATGAGTCATTCTTCGTACAATCTTCCCATCCACTTCTGAGAACGATGCTCTGTTAAGGCTTGCAAAGTGCATTGAATGGGTGCCAGAATGACGCTAAAGTTGCAAAGAAAGGGAAAACCCTTGACTTCAGAGTCCCTTTTCACCATCTGGAAAGCAAGATAGTCACTTCAAGCCAAAATGAGGGGTCTTATGAATGATCAAAAAAACAAACTCTGAACACTTTGGCTAGCCCCATGACAGCATCGCTTAAAACAGCACCTAAGGAATCCCAATATTAATTTTTTTAAAAAATTGAAATGAACTGAATCTTCTATTGTCATGTCCGCTCATGTGAACTCACAGATAAATTAATTTTAGATGCTATTATGTAAGATTTAGATTTGAGTATTTAAAAAAAAAAAAAAAAGAAATATGGTGCATGTGCTCCAAATCACACATTGCTTGAAAAGGCTGCTGAATTCAGTGACATTTAGAGTAATGCATGCTGGCTAGAGAATTTTGGGAGTTCACAAGTCTTAAAGTTGCCAAGATTGGACACCCTGGTGCACACCTTAATCACATTCTCCCTCAGCTGATTTTTTGAAAACAAAACTAACCTAAAATGACGCAGGTATTTTCTGTTCTCCAAAGATGGAAAGCATTCAAGGCCTCTGGTCATTGTGGCTGTGTTTTTTGCACTTTCCCCAGCTCTATTATATCTTTTCCAACGTGGCAACCAGAATTGTACCCTAGAGTCAACATTGCAATATTATTTTTGGTCCATTAACAAATGACTCCAATATGGAATTTGCCCTTTTCATCGCTGTATGTTGAGTCAATTTCTTCCTGGAATTACCTCTTACGATCCCATAACATTTTCCTGATTAGTTTCAGATAACTGTGACTTTATCAGAATATATGCAAAATTGGGAGAAGAAAGAGCTGTCTATCTTAAATTGTTTTGCTGTTTGTTTGATTTCTGACACAATTTTTAAGAAATCTTTCTGGAGCTGCTAAAATCACTTATTTATTTAGTGTATGCATTTATACCCACCATTCTTCTTTTTATAAATAACTCAAGGCAGTGAACGTACAACCTAATGCCCATAATATTTAATATTACTTCTTCCTCCTGCTTTCCCCACAACAACAACCCTGTTAGGTGAACTGGACCGAGAGAGAATTATTAGTCTAAAAAGTCACCAATCGGCTGTTGTACCTAAGACTATCTATCTCCTGGTGATTGGCCCATAGACACCCAGCCGGCTTTTATTCCTAAAACGGGAATAGGAGCCATATTTTCCTGGGTTCTGGCTTAAATCACTAGATCAAACTGACTTTTGCTTTTCGATATCCAGAAAAAAAATCCATTACAAGGCTGGACCCCTTCCAGACAACTCAGAACATTTTGTTTGGAGGCTGAAACATTCCCTGACAGATTGTTTTGCACACCTGGCACAAAAATCCTCCATAGCTTCCTTGTCACCAGTACACAACTGATATATTGTCACTGCTGCCAGCTACCTTACACAGTAGAAACACCCAACCACTGGAAAACTTTCTCTCTTTCCTAATAGTATGCAGAATAGAGCAACAAATAAGATTAGGGGACTGGAGGCTAAAACATATGAGGGACAGCTGCAGGAATTGGGTATCCTTAGTTTAATGAAAAGAAGGACTAGGGGTGACATGATAGCAGTCTTCCAAAATCTCAGGAGCTGCCACATAGAAGAGGGAGCCAAGCTATTCTCCAAAGCACCTGAACCAAAAGCAATGGATTGAAACTAATCAAAGACAGAGCTATCCTAGAACTAAGGAGAGACTTTCTGACAGTGAGAACAATTAACCAGTGGAACAGCATGCCTCCAGAAGTTGCAGATGCTCCATCACTGGAAGTTTTAAAGAAGAGTTTGGACAGCCATTTGTCTGGAAGGTTGTGCATTCAGAAAGTATTCAGACCCCCTTCAGTTTTGTCAGTTTTGTTATGCTTCAGCCTGATTCTCCAGTTGTTATAATTCATTTTTTTCTCATTAATTTACACTCGGTGCCCTATAATGACAAAGTGAAAACAATTTTAGAAATGTCTGTAAATTTATTAAAAATAAAAAAAAACCTGAAATATCCACTCAATGCTTTGTTGAAGCACCTTTGGCAGCAATTATAGCCAGCCCTGAGACTTTTGGGGTATGACATACAGGATTTCCTGCTTGAGCAGGGGTTAGACTAGAAGACCTCCAAGGTCCCATCCAACTCTGTTATATTAATATAACTCTGTTATGTTAAAAAGTATCATTGGCTGAAAGGCTTTGCCTCTGTGATTTTAGAGAAATGGAAACTATAGAACAGATTCTTTGTTGGTCCTTTTACAGAGACATCTAAATGGATTCATACTACCTCTGATAGTAGATATTCCAGCTGCCCAGATTTAGGTTATGCCCAGATGCTGCTCATAGAGGAAGTATCCCTTGTAATAGTGCATATAGTAGCATGGAATATCTGTTGAACCTCAAAGAACCAATATAACTGCAATGCAATCTTTGTAAGTGTAGTTCATTTAAATTTTAGATACTATTAATTTGTTGATTCTTTGTCATGCGCATTGAATCATTGATAAGTTTGCAGCACAGATTTATTCAAGCCTACAAACAAGAGTTCAACACTAAAATGGTGCCAGAGAAGCGTCAGCGGAATTCAGAAGAGATTGGACTTGGATCCCTTGTGGCATCGCAAGGACTCTAAACTGATGATGCCTTTAACTCCACTCTCTAGCTCTGCCTGCTTTTCTCCAACATACTTATAGTTTAAATATCTAAAAAGTAAATACTAATATTACTCGTAATACTATTAAAGGAAAAGGTAAAGGTTCCCCTGCACATGCATGCTAGTCTTTCCAGCTCTACGGGGCGGTGCTCATCTCAGTTTCGAAGCCAAAGAGCCAGCACTGTCCAAAGACATCTCCGTGGCCATGTGGCCGGCATGACTAAATACCAAAGGCGCACGGAGCACTGTTACCTTCCCACCAAGTGGTCCCTATTTTTCTACTTGCATTTTTTATGTGTTTTCAAACTGCTAGGTTGGCAGAAGCTGGGACAAGTAATGGGAGTTCACTCCATTACATGGCACTAGCAATTTAAACCACTGAGCTGCTGACCTTCCTGATCAACAAGTCTTAGCCACTGAGCCACCATGTCCCCTAGTAATATTATTACTTTGCTATAATTTTAGATTATATCATATTCAATATAATTTAGTGTTTACATTATAATTTTAATATAGGCTGTATCCTGGATCTCATTTATAGATCTTAGGCTGTTTCATAAATGGTACTGGTCTATGACCACAGTAAACTGAACTGAAAGTCTTCCATTCATATTATTTTCTGCCTTTTTTTTTTCAATGAAAGAACTGAAATCACGGCGCTTAATGACAAATGTAATACTCAAATAAAAAGATGGAACAAAATATTTCCCTGTGTTGCAGATTTAATCAGTTTGAGGATCCAATTAATTTTATAATCATATCACATGTATCTTTTTTATTATTTTTCCTAAGCTCTTTTGCTTCTCCCTTTCAGTTTATCTTAACCAGGGTAATGTGCATAGTTTCCTATTATTGATGCATTATCTTATATTTCAGAGAAATGTTAAAGAAAAACAGCCATGCTATTTTTCCATTTTAATGTACATTATTAACAAATTCAGTTTTCTTTCTATACACAATATACAAATAGGAAAACATGACATTTTTATTTGTACAGCATTAAGTTACTTTAATTAGGTGCTTGATATGTACAATACACACACACACACACACATATATATATATGTGTGTGTGTGTGTGTGTATATATATATGTATATATATATATATTTATACTTACATATAAACAGGAACATCACAGGATGATTCATTAGTTGCATCTTATTTACAGAAAAAACAGTACACTGATATTTCGACAAGATCAAGTCACCGGTGTAATATACACCAAAAAAGCACCATCTGGGTCCATGATAATATAATATATAATGCAATATTGAATAGGAAAAAAACATACAAAAATGCACTTAACAGTACTTTAGAGATTTGCACCATTCAGTGGATGGATTAGTGATAAATAACACATGTTTAAAAGATATCATAACAAAACAGAGTTTTTCAAACCAATTCTGGTAAAAGACACAGATGAGATGATGCTTGTTCTTTTAAGAGGTATCTTATTGGAGTACCAAAAGCTAAAGCATGTTTGACAATTGGTGATCCATGGATCCCACTTAAGGCACAACGTTGATCAATATTTGATTTCCAGAGCAGTCTTTAAGGCTTCACAAGTGCTCTCCCATGGAAGCAAGTCTTTCACAGTAGATGTCATGGTGGCCCTGTGTTTGGAGGATCCCAGGGGGTAAACCAAGACAAGGTAAGGTCAAACAATACTGGCTAATTCTGTAGAATCTGTCTCGGTGCTACTGTTGCTCTCTTCATCTCTGAAAGAGTCAAAATGTAGAAAAGTATTAAGCACATCATCTTAGTAAGAAAAAAATATCACGTTAGGAGAGAGTCAGGGACTGAGTTCACATGTTATCCTACCTAGGCAGGCCATGGGTGTGGTCCCCTTGATCTTGACCCAGCCAAAATTAACTCTACAACAGATGATTAAATGAACTATGGCTTAGTCTATGATGCAACACCTGATCGAGGTCAGACTGGAAGTGAGAGAAGGAAGATCAAGACCAAGCCAACAAGACCAAGCCAAAGCTGGGGATTGCTTTTGTGCCAGGCATAGTATAAAGAATGGCTACCTAAGGAAGGGTTAACTTAGCTATAGGTTCGGGTAGGTGGCCCCAAATCATTCTCTCTGCACAAGATGGAACAATATATGAACTCTTCCTATTCTCCTGAAAAGCCAAGGGCTTGCAATCTTAGAACAGGACAAATTTGAAATGTTAGAAGTCTAGCATGTTGTTGTTAGTTGTAAAGTTGTGTCCGGCCCATCGTGACCCCATGGACAACGTTCCTCCAAGCCTTCCTGTCCTCTACCATCTCCCGGAGTCCATTTAAGCTCATGACTACTGCTATAGTGACTCCATCCAGCCACCTGGATGTCCCCTTCTTCTTTTGCTCTCAATCATTCCCAGCATTAGGCTCTTCTCCAATGAGTCCTTCCTTCTCATTAGGTGGCCAAAGTCTTTGAGTTTCCTCTTCAGGATCTGGCCTTCTGAAGAGCAGTCAGGGTTGATCTCCTCTAGGACTGACCAGTTTGATCACCTTGCAGTCCAAGGGACTCGCAGGAGTCTTCTCCAGCACCAAAGTTCAAAGGCCTCCATTCTTTGGCGCTCAGACTTCCTTATGGTCCAACTTTCACAGCCCTACATTGCAACTGGGAAAACCATATTTACAGTCTAGTATAAAGAAGACTAAAAGGCCATCAGTGTGTTGGAATGTGCACCTGCAGGAAAAGTGGGTGGAGACCGGGCAACACAGAGCTTTCCCAGAGAGAGGCCCACATCAAGAGACTGCACAGCCCTGAGCTGAAGCAGGGAAGAGAATCACGGTAGCCACACCTGAGAATCTCTCAAGATGTATCTAATAGTTTAAAAAACTCATAGCTTTAGTTTGGCAAGATCCTGTCTATTAGGTGCAAGTAAATGAAGGACTGGACTCGATTGGAGTTCACTGGGTCATCTCTGAGTTTGAGTCTACAATCAGGAAGCCGTGCAAGACTTCTGTTTGCAAAAATAAGGTACATGAACACTCAGCATTTTATATTTAGTGTCCTTTATGCTTTACTGTATGCTCACCCTTCTGGTGCGAAAGTGCTACATCAGAGAAATGAGATAGCCACTTGTCTCAGAGCCAGAAGCATCAGTTCTATTTTAAGGTTTAGCAATTAAGTTACAAGGATGCTCTCGAGCAGAGCTCCTGGGGTTCAGGATTTCAAATGCTATCCATAAGAGGGAGTTCTTTCAAATATATATTAAATGTGACAATTTTTGTTTCCTTATTTAGGGTAAAGAAGGGATTGGTGTTACCTATTTCCCACAGCTGCAGAATTCTTGATACCTACCTACCTACCTGTCTCTCTATATCTATCTGTCTGTCTGTCTGTCTGTCTATCTATCTTCTATCATCTTTCCATCATCTTTCTCTCTCTCTCTCTCTCTCTCTCTCCCACTCCCTCCCCCCTCATCTGTCAACTATCTATCTCAATCAATCAGTGGAACAGCTTGCCTTCGGACGTTGTGGGTCCTCTTGTCGCTGTAGGCTTTTAAGAACAGATTGAACAGTGATTTGTACAGAATGGTATAGGATCTCCAGCTTGAGCCTGGGGTTGGACTAGAAGACCTCCAAGGACCCTCCCAATTCTCTTATTCTCTATTCCCTTGGAATTCTGCAGCTGTGGGGTAGAGGTAACCCTATCTCCCTACTTTCTGCCTAAATAATAAAAGTTGTCACATGATCACAACATGACATATGGTCTTAGGCAGGATGTAATTCCCATGAGTTTCAGCCCCTGGGAATGAAGAATGCAGAAAAGAGTTCCTGCCTCCAACCCAACCAGAACAAAACACACTACGTTCATGCTATGCTTCACTGAAGCTTCAGAGATAGGCTTGGTTCACACATTACACTAAGACAAGGGTCTGCAAACTTGGCAACTTTAGACATATAGACTTCAACTCCCAAAATTCACCAGCCAGCAGGGGAATTCTGGGAGGTGGTCCACAAGTCTTAAAGTTGTCAAGGTTGGGGACCCCGGCGCTAAGGGAGAAACAGCAAGCTTTACAAGGAAAGGCACTGCCAATTGTTGTGGTCACCCAAGTTTTTAGAATATTTTTTATTTAACGAAATCTTAGGACATCACATGGGGAACAGAGAAATATGGCCAAACGTCCTTAGTGCTTCTCCAAGAACCTCAATAAAGTTTGCCAATTGTCTTTATTCAGTTTACCACGATTCAGAAAATTCATGGCTTTGGATAACATGTGAACTGATCCAGAAGGCAACTTCAAAGAATTCTATTTTTACCATCATGGTACAAAAACGATGAGAGAGAGAGGGGGGACCTTGTGGCAATGCATCCTGAATGAAGGGCATTTCTGCTGGCTATGCCAGCCACGGGTGGTTATGTAGAAGCTCTAAAGGCCATCGCTTGTGGTATGACATCACATAGCAGCAACAACACTTAGACTTACATACTGCCCCACAATGTTTACAGCCCTCTCTGGACTGTTTACAGTGCAAGCATATTGCCCTGAACAATGTGGGTCCTCCTTTTGCTGAACTCAGATGGATGGAAAGCTGAGTCAATCCTGAGCCCCATCAGGATCGAACTGCAGGCTGTGGGTAGAGTTTGCCTGCAATAGTGTTGTTCAATCACTGGACCACCAGGGCTCCTAATCATCACACAAGGTTTCTTCAAGTTTGCATGATAACGCAATGGCACGAGTGATGTCCTTTGTTTCCCCATGGGTGTTGTGATTCACCGGCAGCAATCAGGAGGACGTTCCCAAGAAGCCTGTGCTGGGTGTGAGTGACAACAGGAGGATTCATGGAAAAGCAGCACAGGCGACTTGGGAGTAAGAATGCTAATTAATGACCCCTCCCTCTAGGGAATATAAGCCTGGTTTCAAGCGGCTTTTGCCTTTGCAAAAGGCAAAAGTTTGAAGGAGTTAGTGTAATGATTACAGACTGATTTATTGGACTAATTGGCTGCAAGCCACCTGTTGTCTACAAAGAAGGTTATTTGTGGAATAAAGCCATGAATCTTTCAGTTTTGGAGTTTATCTGTGTTTGCTTTTAGAAACTTCGGCTGGGTCAGAACAATGGGACATGGGGAACTGCCAGCCCACGAAAGGCAAATCCCAGCCCACCTTCCCTCTTTGCCAGGTGCCCATCCGAGGAGATCCCTCCTTCCCTTCTTCTGCAGTTGCCTGTAGCAGGTAAGACCTCTCACCTTAAATCCTGCAGAGCTTTTTTGTTCTTTTTCCGCCTATCCTCATCGATGGGGTAGAGCTTAAAAAGGAGCAGGCCAAAGACAATCAATGCCACCGGGGCAGCAGAGACAAGTATTTTCAAAGTCAGGTTCACCTCTTCCGGTTGAGAGCAGCCTCGAGTCTTGTATCCCGCAAAGCTGCAACAAATTAAACAGGGGGAGGTTGAATAAAGGGGACCAGAGAAAAACCCTTGAACCGCTTCATGGTGGTAACAGAATCAGAATAAACGATGCAAGAGGACGATCAGTTGGAACAAAGCTGTGTATAGAGTTTGAATGTGGAGCTTTGTCGTGGGGTAATATTTTCTCTGTTGGACAAACGATTAATCATTAGCCAAATTATGCTGGAACAGGAAGTATACAGGTAGTCCTCCACTTACAATAGTTCACTTAGTGACTGTTCAAAGTTACAACAGTGTTGGAAAAAGTGACTTATGACCATTTCGCACATTTATGACCAGCATCCCCCATGTTCATGTGATTTACTTTTGGATACTTGGCAACTGGTTCATACTTACAACAGTTGCAGTGTACTGGGGTCATATGATCCCCTTTTGTGACCTTCTGAGAAGCAAAATCCATGGGGGAAACAAGATTCACTTAACAACCAGGTTACTAATTTAATAACTGCAGTGATTCACTTAACAAATGGGGTAAAAAAAGTCGTAAAATGGGGCAAAACTCACTTAACAAAATTCTCACTTAGCAACATAAATTTTGGGCTCGATTGTGGTTGTAACTTGAGGACTACCTTTGGTGTCATCTGGAAATTGCTGATAACTAGGCATATCAGTAGAGAGATTTCTTTTTCAAAATATTTCCAAAGGATTGCAATTCCTGGATCCTGAAAGAGCTGGGAATCTGAATTCTATTAGCCAAAGGGGGGGTCCTGAAAGCTTACTCTAAACTGAGCGTGGAGATCCCCAAAGACACTCCGGAAGCAAATTTGGTGAAGAAGACGTAGAAAGAGAAGAAAATAGCCTCATGGCCTCTGCAATCCGGGTGCTGGAGATTGAAGTCATCCACAACATCTGGCAGCATAGACCTAATGGAAGGAGACAAGACAAAAGCCAACTAATCAGTTTAGCCATGAGGAGGTTCCCTATGGAACAAGATACGAACCAGATCTTTCCTAAAAGCGGCCACCAAATTAATGTTTTCAATGCAAGTAAAAAGGAAATCACATAGTGAAAGATGAGCTGAACTGTTTTTAGTTGCTTCAAAATTCTATTCCTTTCCGTTCCATGAGAAGTTTTATATCAAAATATATTTTATCCTTTATACTGTTTCCATCTTCCCTTAAAACATTAACAGAATCTACAATGGACTGAGAATCAGCGTTTCCACTAGATAATTGACAGTCAAAGATGAAACTGAGTTAATAAAGTGAGAATACCAAACTTCCTCAACCCCGCCCCCCAAATAAGTTACCCAGACCTAATCCACACACCAAAGGATAAGGTCTGTAAGCACAGAGTTAATTAAATAAGGTCTCCCAGTGGAACTGCATGTTCACAAGAATAAACACTACAGAAAGACAAACATACATACACCCCTCAAGTCTCACTCTCGAACAGGGCTCTCCAAACTTGGCAACTTTAAGACTCATGGACTTCAACTCCCAGAATTCTGCAGTAAACTAAGTTTGGGGACCCCTGCTCTAGAAGCAGCATATAGATACTTCCACACCAAGACAAGTTCCCCTATAAAAGTCTGTTGCTGTAACCCCATTTCTCTGCAGTTACCCCTAAAGGCAAACTGTTTGCTTTTAAGAACAAAATATTTCTTCTTTTGTCAGAGCTGTCTGGATCTCATTTTTATTTACTCTTGTGTAATCCTGGCTCAAGTTGGAATCCCAAATTATTCTTCTGACAGTTCCAACATAACTGAACAGCTTATACTTCAATATATAATATATATCAAGGGGGGAACCTTGATATCATCTATCCCAAAGGCCCTTTGAAAGAGGCAAGTCTTAATGGCCTTTCAAAACCCCTATAGGTTTGGGGCTACTCTTTAGGAGTGATATCTGATTTCCTTTGGATACTTTTCAAAGAAGTGGGACAGAATAGAACTATACAAGTACTCCTCGACTTACAATCACAATTGAGCCCAAATTTCTGTTGCTAAGGAAGATAGTTGTTAGATGAGTTTTGCCCCATTTTACAACACAATTGTTTAGTGAATCACTGTAGGTGTTAAGTTAGTAACACAGCTGTTACTCTGGCATCCCCATCAGAGGTGATATTCAGCAGGTTCTGACCAGTTCTGGAGAATTGGTAGCGGAAATTTTGAGTAGTTCGGAGAACCGGCAAATGCCACCTCTGACAAGTCCCACCAATCCCATCTCTTCTCTGCCTCCCATTGAGTTCCAGCTGATCGGCTGGGTCTCCTTTGGTTGCCCTGCACAGGAGAACGGACCTAGAAAGCAGGTTAGTGGCGTGGGGAGGAAATGGGGATTTTGCAGTAACCTTCCCCTGCCACGCCCACCAACTCATGCCCACAGAACTGGTAGCAATAAAGTTTGAATCCCATCACTGATCCCCTGGAACAATGCACCTGTCATAAATACATGTCAGTTGCCAAGCATCTGAATTCTGATCATGCTGCAATGGTCATGTGGAAAACAGTCATAAGTCACTTACTGCAAAAGGCAGTAGGTCAGACCAAGTATCCTGTTGATAACTGATATAACATCTCAGATATTGTTCCAATACTGAGTTAGTTTTCTCACAGGCTCCATTGGTTTGTGGTGGTAGGCGGAGGTTAAGCCCTGGGCGGAGCCCAATAACTTCAAGAATTTCTTCCAGAAATTTGAAGTAAATTGGACCCCCCCCCCACCTGAAATTATCCATTCAGGAACATAATGTAGTCTATACACATGTAAGATAAACAGTTTAGCCAAAGCTTTTGCAGATGGAATTTTTGCACAGGGTATGAAATGTACCTGCTTGGAAAACAAGTCAGTAACCATCCAAATGACTGTAGTTCTTCCACTCTCAGGCAATTCCACTATAAAGCCCATGGAAATTTCCTTGAACAGTCACTAAATGAATGGTTGTAAGTCAAGGTCTACCTGTACTGTACACTGGGTTCTGAAAACAGGCAAAGATATCCGGCAATTCACTCACCAGGGCAGGAGGAAAGCAGCAGCTACACTCATTCCAGCTGCAACGGCTACCACGTAAGTCATCACCAGGTTGCTTTCCAAAATCACAACTGAGATGAGGAAAGGAGTGGCAGACTGAAGGATGAGAAGAGAAGACATGCTCAGGAAGATCACTTGGATTAAAACCTGAATGAACTTATGCAATTTTGCACCTTAAGACAATAGAATAGAAAAGGGATTTTGGCTACAAAAGGGTCTCAAGAAAATTGGGCTACCTTGAGAGTTAAGAATGACTCGATCTTTAAGGGAAACTTGTCGACTTCTCTTTTTTTGGGTGGGTGCTTCTTTCCTTACTTGACCATGGTTGATCATGAGAATCTATCAACAATTCAAAGCGGTTTCCTTATTCTTGCTCGGATACAACCATGGGTGGAGATGAAACCTCTCCAAATGTCTATCAGTCCATAGATATTTAGACTAGAAACTTATCAGTTACTTTACATTTGACTGCGATAGAAGTCTTTGAACTGGTTCATGCATCATGCTGAATCATATTTCGACTCATCAAGGTTTATTGAATAAGCCACCATTGGCTGGTTTCATACCTTACTCTAAATCAGGGGCCTCCAAACATGGCCACTTTAAGACTTGAGGACGTCAACTCCCAGAATTCCCCATGGAATTCTGGGAGTTGATGTCCACAGGTCTTAATGTTGCCAAGTTTGGAGACACCTGCTCTAAATCACAACTATATATAGCACAGCTGGGTATGCACATGCTACCAAGACCTAGCAAAATGCAACCAACCAAATTATCTCTTAGCCTGTTTTGCATGCAATACCATTGTATCTGTGAAGATTCTCATGGTTGTCCCAAAAGTTGCTTTTTCAAGAGGCAACTGGACTCACTATATATATTTTTTTGAAGACATTTTGATTCTCATCCAAGAAGCTTCAAAGAAAAACAGAAAGTCCAGTTGCCTCTTGAAAAAGAACCTTTGGGACAAGGCCACTGTACCTACCAATGAGAATAGTCTGGGCACCAGTGATATTCAGCAGGTTGTGACCAGTTTTGGAGGACCGGTAGCGGAAATTCTGAGTAGTTCCGAGAATCAGCAAATCCCACCTCTGACTGGCCCCGCCCCATCTATTGCTCCACCTCCCAAGTCCCAGCTGATTGGCTGAGTCTTCTTTTGTTGTCCTGCACAGGAGAACGGAGCTGGAAAGCAGGTTAGTGGGGTGGGGAGGGAATGGGGATTTTGCAGGATCCTTCCCCTGCCCACGCCCACCAAGCCATGCCCACTGAACAGGTAGTAAAAAAATTTGAATCCCACCACTGCTGGGCACCACAGTTCAAACCCGTCCTGTCTGAGATTGTCCCAATCAGGTCCTCAGGGTTTGTTCTCTGAAAATATAAATGGGACACGCCTGGAGCAGGATAGTCCTGCTAACAGGTCTTAGCCCTGTCCAAAAACCGATGTTTCCAAAATAAACATTCAGTTTCTGCTGCAGCATTAATAGGCCCCAGAGTAGGCCTTGCATGAAGCTTAACTCTCAAAGCTGCATGTCTTTGAATCATTACTTGAATGATTTTCATGGTGGCCTCGTTCAGAAGTTACCTAAGCAGGGAATAGGACTACATTATTTCCCCACTACGGCCATAATTGAGTCACACGTTGTGCCAGTCATTAAGCAGATCAACCTGTGACCATGCCTGATTTTACGATCTTTTTTTTACAGTGGTGTTTAAGTGAACACTGGTTGCTAAGCGAACACCATGGTCGCAAAGTGAACACAGCAGTTATTAAGCATACCCATTTTAGCTCATGTGCATTTTTTGTTGGAAACCCTGGTTTCTGGCAAAAAAAAAGTGGTAAATCACAAACAATTTGATTGGAAACATTGCAAACTCTTATAAATGCAGGCCAGTTACCAAATGCCTGAAATGCAATCACGTAATTATGGGAGGAGGAGCAGTTATTGTAACATTGAAATTAAGTCGTAAGTACCTTTTGGGGGAATCTGTAACTTTGAATGGTCACTAAGCGACCGGTCATAAGATGAGGACTATCGGTATTCACTCACCGAGATGCCAATGTAAACAGCAGTTTTCTTCCCAAAACGTATAAGGAACCACTGCCAGAAAGGGATGGTCAGTGTGGCTGAGAGCTGCAAGAGAACAACAAAAGGGAAAAAAAAGAACGTTTATTATAGATGGGATTCGACCTACAGCCACAATTGGGGTCAGAATTTCTGTTGTTAAGCAAGGCATTGTTTAGTGAATCACATTTTATGACACTTTTGCCATGGTCGTTAAGAGAACACTGCATTTGTTGAGTGAATCCCATCGTCACTAAGCAAATTTGGTTTCCCTCATTGTCTTTGCTTGTTAGAACCTGGATGCAAATGCTGATCATGTGACTTCCGGACACTGCAACCGTCATAAGTACATGCCAATTGCCAAGCATTTGTAAATACATGCCAGTTGCCAAAATTTTGGTCATGCAATCATGGAGCTGCTGCGATGTTCATAAGGGCAAACATCGGTTGTAAGTCACTTTTTTCAGCACCGTCGTAATTTCAAATGGTCACTAAACAAGGATCGTTGCAAGTCGAGGACTACCTGTATTTACATCAACCAGAAGAAGACTTTGCGTGGATTTTGTGGCAGCTTAAAATGCCACGTGGGAAGAATCTGCTGCTCTGATTACCTTGGAGCAATGACCACTATTTCTATCATATTTTTGTATCCATGGATTGCAATCAAGCTTCATCAGTTAAAATGTGCAGAAAGTGAAAACTCTTTCCAAAGCCATGTTTAGAAATCCATTGGAGCATAAGGAAGGGAGAGATCCAGGTTAGTACAGTGGTTAAGAATTCAGGCTAGAAACCAGGAGACGAGTTCTAGTCAGAAAAGAAATTGGGCACAAAGCCAAACGGATGATCTTGAGCCAGTCCCTGTCACTTAAGCCCGAGGAAGGAAACAATGGCAAACCACTTCTGCAAATCTTATTGAGAAAACTGCAGGGACTTGTCCAGGAAGTCTTCAGGGGTCAAAAACTGACTCAAAGGCACCCAAAACAAACAGATAATGAAATAAAAGGGAAGTTATCTATTTTTTCAAGCATTTCCCACCCTTTCCTTTCCTTTTTTCTCAGTATCATTCTTTTTTAGCTTTTAATATTAATAAACAACAATAAATAATATTACAGTGGAGACCTCAGTATTATTCACCAAACTCAAGGTACAAATCATAATTATGTTATAAAATAACTGTATGCCTTTTGCAACAGGCTATCAATGCCACTTATTTTTAACTTCACAGTTCAAGTAACCTTAAATTCATTAACATTTCAGAATTATAGTTAACATCAATATAGACTCCCCCCTTATCCTTAAAGCTTTAAGTTATCTAATTTAGCACACTGTTAACAATCTTTAATTTATGTTTTCCATTTTTTCTCTATTGAGCTATCTACTATCTGCATTCTTTTAAGATATAATTTGCATCTTATAATGCAACAAAACAATTACAGTAACTACATACACAAGCACGGAACCAAGTTTTCCCCATTGAACAGGCTAATATAAACATTACCACACCATTTGAGACTCCCTACTCTTTGGCCTAGCCTGCTTAGAAATTTCCATACAGCAATAAAGTAACCTGACTCACTTCCCACTCAGCAGAAAGGCTGAACCCACTGATTACAGACCCGACTTACGGCCACCAATGAGCGCAAAATTTTTTGTTGCTAAGAGAGTTTTGTCCCATTTTGCAATCTTGCTTGCCACCGTTGTTAAGAATCACTGCAGTAGTTAAATTTGTCACATGTTTGTTAAGTGAATCTGGCTTCCCTAGTGCAAAACAGTTGATGGTACATTTTATCACATGTGGTGGATGTATTCTGAGGCTAGGACATACTGGATTCAAATTAAAAATTGGTTGAAAGAGATCACTGGCTGTCAGATTGATGTCAGACCGTAATCCTTTTTTTCAGGAATCCTCAAAGAAAGATTACTAAAATAAGTAAAATACTTAGTGTTACATATTACAACAGCTGCCAAAATAGCCTTTGCAGAGGTATGGAAAACACCAAATACCCCCAATGAAGAACTAATAACACACAAAGTAACAGAAAGTGCTGAGATGAATACTGAAAGAAAAAGACGACTCTGAATTCCTTACAATTTGGAACAATTGGTATAAATGGCTAACAAACAGAACCAAGAAGCGAGACAAAAATGTTAACTGAAACAACCCTTAAGAAGGTAAAATAAAATTTTGTAAACTATACAAAGATATAAGAATAGTAATTATAGCTAAATATATCATTAATAGTAGACAAATGCAATATAATGTATTATGATACCAAAATCCTGTATAGATGCCAAGAACGTTGTTGATACCAAGATGTTTTACGATGTAAAAAAAAAAAAAAATAGAAAATTAATAAGAATATATTTTTTTAAAAAAAGAATATGCTTTCCCCATTAACTTTGCTTGTCTGAAAGTCGCAAAAGGGGACCAGTTCCTGCCATTGAGACTGGTTTCACCCAGTCTATATGTGTACTTTTGGTTTTTCTTGCCTAAGTGGAGGACTTTACTTTTCTCTACAATGAATTTCATTTTATTAGATACGGTCCAGTGTTCTAGTCTGTCAAGATCTATCTTGACTATCTTCTTGGGTGTTAGCTATTCCTGCCATCTTAGTAATCTGCAAATTTGGCAAGTTCTCCTTCTATTCCCTCATCTAAGTCGTTAATGAAGATATACCACATGACCCCAGGACACTGCAGCCGTCATAAATACGAGTCAGTTTGCCAAGTGTCTGAATTTTGATTACCTAACCATGGGGATTCTGCAATGGTCATAAATGTGAAAAACGGTCATAGGTAGCTTTTTTCAGTGTCATTGTAACTTCAAATGGACATTAAATGAATGTTTAAAAATTGAGGACTATCTGTCGACCAGAAGTGGGTTTAGATTCCACAAAGAAAGAATTTAAGTTTGATGACCTGAGGGAGGCTAAAGATTCACAATTAGTTTTGTCAGTTTTTCTCGCTTATGTTTAGTTTTATTTTTAGTTGATGTTCAGTGTATTGTGGCAACTTGGGAAACAGGCTAATTCAGGCTCCAGGTGCAGCATGTTATAAGAATGTGCTTTATGCCAAAGTCACAAGAGCCATAGGCTGAAATAAGGAAGCAACGTGGCTTTTCTAAGCATCCATATATATTATTTTATGCCTATATCTTGGCTCCACCTGCTGTTTGTGAAAAGTTTCTTTTACATCAGGGGGGAGAAAAAACTTTTCACAAACAGTGGGTGGAGCACAGAGATATGGACATGTTTCAATTCAAAGCAAACACCCCCCCCCCCCAAATGAAGACTAGCATCATTTTTATATTCAGTCACACTCTTGGATCAGCAAAAGCATTCTTAGGAAATATAAATAGCAGCTGTTAGCAAACCAAAGCTTTGTTTGGAATCATATCCAGGGGAAAAACTAAAAGCAAAAAGCGTGAGAAGAGATTGGCCATCTATTCTTTGAATAATGCAAGACTGGCTTCTGATGGCCGACACACACACACCTCCCACCCCGTCTCCCGCTGCTGTGGCCCAGACAAATGAGTGACGGGTTGGCGGCTGGGGATTGCAATGGCTCTTTGGCTGAAAGGGTTCAAACATCCCTCAGCAGCGTCTCTTCCATTCATGACCAGGCTGCCTCAAATATAAAGCTGAGCTGCCAACAACGACGACGTCCATCGGAATGAGCTAAAAATGGCTGCTTTGAAGTTGCTATTCCCATTCAGCTCGGCTCTTCCCCAAAAGGCTGCTCTCCATATTAATAGCATCTTGGAATTCTGGATGGCAAAAAGCCTCAGTGGCAGCAGCTTTGCATAACAGAAAACTTGCATATCAGCTCCTCCCTTTGGCGACGACATTCTAGTCCACAGCAGATTTTCTTTCAATATGGGAAGTTGAGCTCCCTCTTCCTGCTTTGAGTCCTAACAGTCCCATCGCATTTGAAATAAAAAGCAGAGGAGAAAACTAGCAGTTTGAGCAGAGGTGGCATTCAGCAGGTTCTGAGGAGTTCTGGAGAACCGGTATTGGAAATTTTGAGTAGTTCGGAGAACCGGCCAATCCCACCACTGGCTGGCCCTACTCTCATCTCTTCTCTGCCTCCTGAGTCCCAACTGATAGGTTGGGTCTTCTTTGGTTGCCCTGCACAGGAGAATGGAGCTGGAAAGCAGGTTAGTGGGGTGGGGCTGGGAAGGAATGGGATTTTGCAGTATCCTTCCCAAGCCACGGCCAAAGAACTGGTAGGAAAAAAATTTGAATCCCACCACTGAGTTTGAGGAGAAACTAGCCGTACGGGGCATTTTCATTCTCATTTTTGATGCACCTCATTTTGATCCTGACCTACTTCTAAAGATTCTATCACCACTGGAATAAGGAGAATCCAATTTACAACCATTCTTGTAGTGACCATTCAAAGTTACAACAACGACTTCCAACTGCTCCTCTCACTTAAGGCCAACGTAGCAGGTAATCTCCACTTGCGACTTTCCTGACTGGTTTTTGGGAAGGTAAGGCAATAGGGGGAGCCAGATTCACTACATAACCTCATTATTCACTGCAGTGATTCGCTGAACAACTATTGCAAAAAACTGAGCACAACTCGCTTAGCAACCATCTTGCTTAGCAATGGAAATTCTGCCCCCAGTTGTGCTTGCAAAGTCAAGGACTACATGCATGACAGACACTAATAGCAGTTGGAGCACATCAGTGCCCATAAATTTCCCCTTGTTTCCCTTTATTGACACCCTTCACTGCTTGTGCATAAGGACCCTTTGGCCACGTTCCAATAACCCACTGACCTGGGTCTTGAGTTAAACCTAATTTTGGGGTCATGCAGAATGCACCGGACCATAAATTAATCAGAGAGGCTGAGTAAATGCAATATTCTAAAAGCATCAAAAGGGGCACAGGGGCTCAGTGGCTAAGATGTTGAGCTTGTCGATCAGAAAGGTCAGCAGTTCGGCGGTTCGAATCCTTAGTGCCGCGTAATGGAGTGTCCCAGCTTCTACCAACCTAGCAGTTGAAAAGCGTGTAAAAATGCAAGATGAAAAATAGGGACCACTTTGGTGGGAAGGCAACAGTGTTCTGTGCACCTTTGGCATTTCGTCATGCCGGCCACATGACCATGGAGACGTCTTCGGACAGCGCTGGCTCTTCAGCTTTGAAACAGAGATGAGCACCACCCCCTAGAGGCAGGGATGATGAGCACATATGTGTGAGGGGAACATTTACCTTTATCTTTAAAGCAGTGGCGGGATTCAAATTTTTTTACTATTGGGTCTGTGGGCATAGCTTGGTGGGCATGGCAGGGGAAGGAGGATATTGTAAAATCTCCAAACTTTGCTGTTTGCTGTTCTCCAAACTACTCAAAATTTCCGCTACTGGTTTCTCCAGAACTGGTCAGAACCTGCTGAAGACCACCTCTGCTTTAAAGGCATCGAAAACACAAGGCAAGCTCAAAGCAAAACAAACTTCTCAAGTTTGGCAAGTAGGTTTGCAACTGACTTGGTTAAGCTTGGAATAGGTGTGATTCTCTGGTGTGTGTGTGTGTGTGTGTGTGCGTGTGAACGACCATGTTAACATTTTCCTCTTTTTGAGAATGTGGGAAAGCAAATTAGCAAATTACGGGTGGGAGTTTACAGCCCTAAATCTGAGGTCTGCTGTCAGCTACAGTTCAGAGTCATCCTTCAGATGACTTGCAAAGTTGTGGAGTTTTTTTTTTTTTTTTTTAAAGCATTTCTACATTTTGATGGGTTTGGCAATTGGATTCCCTCAGACGGTTAGATTAGTTTAGGCTCCAATGCATTGGATAGATCCCCCCAAATGGGCTACTTTCCTCCGTACTCCTTGGAAAGACAGGGTGGGGGGGTTGGTTTCTACTCCTTTCTGGCTTGGCAGAAAGCCTGGTCTTTTCTTCTTCCCCCTCTCCTCCTGCTCAGGCCTTCTCAGACAACTTGGCTCCAAGACTTCCATTCAGAGCCTGATCAAGACAGCTTTTTCTTTCGTGATTAAGGGCCAGCAGGAGGGGAGAAAAATGGCAGGCTTTGGACAAAAGACCAGCCGGGGTTTTGTTTCGCGTATCTTTTCAGACCAGCTTCTAAAAGCACACAAAGAATGCGTTGTTTGTGATCAATGACTCCATCTTTCCAGAAAGAGGGTTAATTGCCTGGGCTCGGCTCCTTGAAGGATGGCTTTCCCCATTGAATGTCCTCCAGTTCTCTTGCAGAATCTGACAGCTGAAAGACTTCTCCCACAAGGACGCTCTTCACTTTACTACGGGCGGTCCTCGACTTACGACCACAGTTGAGCCCAAAATTTTCAACGAGATGCTTGTTAAGTGAGTTTGGCCCCATTTTACCACCTTTCTTGCCGCAGTTGTTAAGTGAATCACTGCAAGCTGTTAAGTCAGTAACCTGGTTGTTAAGTGAACCTGGCTTCCCCATTGACTTTGCTTGTCAGAAGGGGAACATGTGACCCTGGGACATGGCAACCATCATAAGTACATGCCAGTTGCCAAGCTTCTGAATTTTGATCATTGACCATGGGGATACTGCAGCTGTCGTAAGCGTGAAAGACGGTCATAAGTTAGTTTTTTCATGCCGTTGTAACTTCAAATGATCACTAAAATGAATGGTTGTAAGTCAAGGACTACTTGTGCTGAGCAGCCCGACCCTGGGATCTATTGGGTGAAGCCTTGCCGGGAAAGACCTGATCTCTGGTCTAGACATCTCTGCCGACGATCTCAGATTCACAGGGCAAGAATAAAGGCCCACTTGTTATCTGTGAGTTATCAGCAAGATTCATTAGCTCTGTGTGCCTTCCCTAAATAGGACAGGTTGTTTAACAGAGTATATCTTTATTAGCTCGATACCCGTGCTTCACGATGAAGCTATGCGGTTGGGCTTAGTTTTTTGGGAAGAGGAAATAAGGGGAAAAAAATTGTGCCTCTGCCTACCAGCATCCATTGATATTAATCTGGCTAGCATGAGAGAGTTGAAGGCTGTTTGGAAACCAAAATATGGAAACTGAAAACGTATTTGCTGTGTGAGCAACAAGGAGACAGCAAGAAGCCTGGGCATGGTTTTACTCAACTGTTCTGTAGTAAAGCTGCTTGCTGCTGTGAAAGTAAAACTCCTCTCCTCTGCTTGTGTTTTGCATTGGGAACAGATTTCTTTTCAGGTGGGGAGGAGGAGGAGAACTCTTTAGCATCAGAACGTGTTAATTATAATATAGGAAATGCTAATGCTGTGATGGTCATTTTGAAAATTCTTTTTTAGTGAGCACCTAGAAGCCAAGAGGAACATACGTGCCAAATTTCAAGTTTGTGGGCTTTATGGTTCTGGAGATTTTGTGATGATGCCTGAGTGGTATTTTGCTTATATATATATATATAGATAGATAGATTTGTGCATAAGTAAAGAGAGGAACCCCATGGATGAAAGGGAGGGGACCTCCCCAAAAATAGGGAAATGGTTTATAGACAGTTCAAATACATTGGGTTTGGAATATGGAGAACAGTCTGTGTTACTTCAAAGAACTAGAAACATTAATCAAAAACTTTCCTAGTTATTGAAAATATTACTCAAAGAGGTACTCAAACCCCTCTCTTGTTCCCATCACACTCTTTGGAATATCCTCCCCTTGGAAATATGGATGGTCTGAAACTTGCTGACTTTGACATGTAACTTTAAACACTTCTGTTTGAATTTGCTTTGAGTCATAGGTTTTCTGTAGGAGCCTCATTATGGGATCTTCATTACATTCTTGTGTTCTTGAGCTAAGTTTTATGATGTGGTGGCCCACTCAAGGTCTCCAAGAATAAATATTGGCAATAAATAAATAACCCAATTTTAGGGTTGAGGAGGTATATTGAACTATAAAGAAATTAAGTCTACCCAACATATTAAATCACACAAAAACTAACCAAGCAAGCTTCGTAGGTTACATAACATCAGCAGTGAATCTTGACCCAGCTAAAGCTGTCATGCCAGGGACAGTTGAGCTCATGTAGAAAAAGGGGAAAGAAGAAAAGAAAGAAAGAGAAAGGAGGGAGGGAAGGAGGAAGGAAGGTAGGTCATTGCATGTCTTGCAGAACACATACCATGATGGCGAGCAGAATGTTCTGGAACTCGTTGCGGAACCCCAAGGTGTAAGTGCAGAACAAGGCAAAGTTTCCTTCCAACAGCTGGGAAGAAACAAGACATGTCAGTGGAAAAAAGCAGGAGTATTCTGGCAAGGAAAAAAAGGAAGATGGCGATTGAAAAAGAAAACAAAAAACTTACCAGAATAGAGTTCTCCACAATGTTTCTCCACTTTGGCAATTTTAAGACTTATGGACTTCAATTCCCAGAAATCCCCAGCCCAAGAAGTCTGCTGAGTTGAAGTCCACACACATCTTAACATTGCCAAGGTGGAGAAATGCTGTTCTGTAAAATTCCAGAAGCGAAGTCCTGAAAGAATGCAGATATTTGTTTTGACTACTTAAGGGAAGGAAAGCAGAGAAGAAAAGGCCATTGGAGAAATGCCAAAGAGAAGGAGAAAGGTAGAGGCAACAAATATTCATTATATTCCCAGAGAGCTGAAGGGTGGGAAGTGGAATTCATTGTCCATTATTGAATTGGAAGCAAACAACAGAGCAAAAGGATTCAGCTGAGCAGTGACCTCAGCATCACTCCTGATATTTGGGCAGTACATTCTCCAAAATGTTGAGGTCGTGGGCATTCTCAGGGAGCATGTAGATTCAGAACATGTAGGGCCCTTCAACTTGGTCCATACAATCAAAACAGACTTTCCAACAAAAGCTTAGACATTTCCCAGGTTAAACTCTGAGAAGAAAGATCTGGGATCCCTTTAGGATGTACTCAAGAGGCAGGTAATCCTTGACTTACAACCACAATTGGGGCAAGAATTTCCATTGCTAAACAAGGCAGTTGTTAAGTGAGTCATGGCCAATTTTATTACCCTTTTTGCCATGGGTGTTAATTGAATCATGCAGTTGTTAAGCGAATTGGCTTCCCTCACTGACTTTGTCAGAAGCGCCAGATGAGGAGGTCACAAATGGTGATCCCTTGACTCTGGGACACTGCAAACATAGTAAATACATGTTGGTTACCAAGGGCCTGAATTCTGATCACATGACTGTGAGGATGCTGCAACACTTGTAAGTATGAGGACCAATTGCAAGCCACCTTTTTCAGCATTGCTGTAACGCTAAACTAAATGAATGGTTGTAAGTCAAGGTCTACCTGTGCTCTAGTACAGGGGTGTCAAACTCAATTTCATTGAGGCCTGCATCAGGGCTGTCAGGGTTGACCTGGGGGGGGGGGGAGAAGTAGGTGTGGCTGACTGGGTGGGTGTGGCCAACTGGGTGGGCGTGGCCAGCTTGACACTATTCACTAGATGGAAGTGTGATGAAGAAGCCTAGGAGTTGTGATGGGAAAGGCTGGAAGTTCTCTCACCATGAAAGCAAGGGAGGTGAACAGGAAAGCCGCAATCAGCTTGATGTAGGGTCTGTGTTTCATAACCAGCTTCAGACCCTGGAAGAAGGAAACTGGCTCAGCCAGTTGAAGTTCGGAAGACTCTGTGGAGCAAAGCACAAGGAGCAGGTGAGCATCTTCTCTTCCATGGACGTTCTGGATTGTAAGTATTTTGCTACCATATTTCTAGAACACATCATTTGTTATTTTTCATGTTCTTGTGTAATTTCATAATTGTTCTTGTTTGCATAATTTATCCTAATTTTGCAAGCCAGAGGAGGATGAGGAAGATGTCCAAGAATGTTTAAAAGGACAACTGTCTTGAGTGAGCTCCTCCTCTGTTGTAGGAAAGAGATCAAATCAGCAGTTTCGTGGGAGAGCCTTCTTTCCATAAATCCAGAGTGAAATATAGAAACCTTCACTCTTTCCCTTCATCAGAAACTTAAGCTTAGGTATGATGCAAACACCACTTAGGCAACAGGGCTGTTCAAGGGTTTTCCCTTAACTGCATTTGTTCAGTGTGAATTTCCTTCAGCCCATCCCGTTGTCTGCCTCAGAGAGAAACAAAGGCTGGATATTAGGGTGCTTTCCAACCTTTTTATTGGTGCAAAAGGCAGCATCAAGCTGATAAATCAATGCAAACAAAATTTGGACAAGGTAGATAAAAGGTAGTCCCAAAGGTGCTTTTCTAGAAGGTGACTGGACTTCCTTGGCTTTTGTCTTTGAAAACATTTCCCTTCTCATCCGAGAAGCTTCTTCAGTTCATTCTTCAATTCATTTCCTGGATGAGGAGCAAAGGAAAAAAAAAACCCAAGAAAGTCCAGTTGTCTTTTGGAAAAGCACCTTTGGGACAACCATGACCGGGATGATTGACAATCTCCATAGACATTCAGAAACAAATAGTACTCGACTTATGACAATGGGATTGTGGTTGTTAAGTGGATCACGCCCAGTTTTATTGCCCTTTTTTGCCGTGCTTGTTAAGTAAATCCAGCTTCCCACATTGGCTTCCTTGTTGGAAAGTTGCAAAGTGCGACTTTGCGATCCCAGGACCCTGCAATCTTTGTAAATACATGCTGGTTGCCATGCGCCTCCATTTTGATCCCGTGACCATGGGGAGGTTGCAACCCCTCATAAATGCAATGACTGGTCATAAGTGGCTTTTCTCAGTGTCGTCAAACAGTTGCTAAACAAAAGATTGTGAGTTGAGAATGACCTATACTGGAGTAAATGTGAACTATCTTTAGCTAATGTGAGCCATTAGCAAAAGATGATCCAGCCCTATCCTTTGATAGGGGATATCCATCAGTCCTATCTTTGGAAGTTTGCCCATCAAACTTCCTCTCTCGGCTAATCTTAATATTGTGCATGAGGTGATAAGGCTTTTCTCTTGAAGGAACACTCAGGAGGATTTCTCAGACGTGAAGTGTGTGGACAAGGTTGAGGTATCAGGTAATATTTGCTGAAGAGGTGCGGCTCTTTTGATAAGCATCCTCCAGACAAGGCCTCCATGCCACTGTGGGCTTGAGAAGGTGCTTTCCTTCAAGAGGTTGAAAAGGATGTCACGTCCTCCAGAAGACTAAGCAGAGAACATATCCAGGGAGTGAGCCAACTTCTGCTTCCCAGCAGCTGGTTAGAACCAGAATGTGGGGTTGCCTCATGAGAGAGAAGCTGAGGCTAGGCACGGCAGCTTTATGCAATCCCCAACTCTTGCACAAGACTGTCATTTTCTCCCTCAGAGTTTGCTCAGGTATTAAACAGGAGTGGCACTGGAGAGAAAGTTACAATCAGTTTGTCCCAAGGGGCAAGCAAGCGATTTTTTTAACCCTCTGATGAGTCTGTTGACATAATTAGTAGGAGTAGTGATACCGAACACGCCTCCGGTATCCAGCAAGAGAAAAAAAACAAAACCCATCCTTCATTAGAAGGGTGTCATCAGAGTGCATTTTGGGGGGCAGAGAACACTTCTGAAAGGATGGTGTAGATCTCTTTAGAAAGGATCTGTCCTGATTGAGATTGCATGCCTTTCAAAAAGGTTGGATCTCCCCATTTGACAAATTCAGCTTCCCCTTCAACCGTTGGATCTCCTGAATGACTCGAAGGCAGCCTTTCTCCCACTCAAGTCCAATCTACTTTCCAGGATTAGAGTTGTGGAAATATACTTAGGGGCAAGTCCTGTGTAACACTCTTTGCACACTCCGAGGAAAGGCAGAACCGAAATAAATAATTGCTGGCATGATTAAATTCCTATTCATCTCATTCTTTTAAAGTAAAAGCATATTTAACAAAACATTGAAGTCAAATGGTCAGGGTTTTATAGGCTTCTACAGAGGTTCCATGCATATCACAATATCCCCCTTTGAGGCAATATATTGTTTTAGCAGATGATCATTCAACTCAAATTATGGATTCACATCTGTTTGATCTCAGTGACTCAACCAACTGGGCTGTGCTTTCAAGATTTCTTTCAAGATTCCTGCCCTTTTAGAGAGAGATATCAAAGCCGGTTTATCCCAATCATTGCAATTTGTATGCATGTCTACTCTACTTCCAGAATTCTAAGCAAGGACAATGCCAGCTGAAGAATTTTGGTGAAGGAGAAGAAAAAGGCTGAAATAGGAGGTGGAGTTAAATGTGTTATAAGTTTGAAATCCTTGCATTGCCACAAAAGATCCCAGTCCAGCCCTTCCCCCTTGAATTCCATTATCCCTTATCTGGTGCCAATTTAACTTTGACCAATTGTTGACTGGATTCTTGTGTACAAGTAGCAATAGTAATAGTAAACTCCTCTATGCTTTGAACTCAATGAATGCATCTAGTTATTTGTGCCTGTTATTAGGGAATTGAAGTCCACACACACAGAAGTCGCCATGGTTGAGAATACGTAATATTACATGATGTGAGTTGATTCACTTGGCTTACCTTGTCTTTCCCGCACGCCTAGAGACAGAATGGTAGCACAAAGAATATAAATCCCACCAATGACCCCGGCTGCAATCATATAGGCATTTCTCTGTAAAAGGATAGAAAGAACAGTGATAAAGAGGAACATTTCAAATGAAATCAATATTTCAAGCAGAATATTTTGTAGAAAAGCATCATTGGATGCTTAAAAGTAATTCCTCGACTTACAATGGAGACTGGAATTTTGATCACTACGTGACGCTTAGGTCAGTTTCATGACCATTTTATGGTGGCTGTTAAGTGAATCATGTAGTCACGAAGTGAATCATACAATCATTAAATATTTCTGGCTTCCCAGCTTGTTGGAAGTCAACTGATGCTGCAACTGTTGTAAATGTGAGTCAGTTGCCAACACACCCAAATTGCAATCACGTGACACATCACATCATAGCAGCGAGCTGGGTCATAAGTAATTTTTTAAAGCACTATTGTAAGTTTGGACTGTGGTTAAACTAATCATCGTAAATCAAGGACTACCTGTCCTTGGCCATGAAGTATTTAAGAAATTTTAGCATCTATTGAAAAGGAGAACAGCCTTCAATTGCCATTATTGCTGTTTTAACAATAACAATATTGTTAATTTATTTTATTAACAGTAACAGTATAATATTCCTTCCCAAAGCAATTTCAATTTTCATTTTCATTTATTATGGCCTGCAGCCAGCAACCATCCCACAACCTCAAAGACATTCTGTTAAAAGCAGTATCTTATATATAAGGCAACCTGAGAACTTGACCGGGGTTTATTTTAAACATGATTGGTTCCATAGTCACCTGGTTTGGGTTAGTAAGCATTTTAGCTAAATGATGGTCCCCAGAACCATTAGAAGGAGGGTTTTTTCATCTTGTAAATAGTTTTATCAATTAATCAGCATCAATAATCCCAGAATCCCAACAATTCATCCAGATAAAATCAAACTCTGATTAGAAGCGACATCCTGGTATTGATGTTACAAGATCTGCAGATTAGTAGCTAAACTAGATACATTGAAACTATGTGCCCATAATACAGGCAGTCCTCGAATTACATCAGTTCATTTAATGACTGTTCAAAATTACAACGGCACTGAAAAAAGTAACTTATGACCATTTTTCATACTTATGTCCATTGCAGCATTCCCATGCTCATGTGATTTACATTTGGATGCTTGACAACTGGTTCATACTTGTGACGTTTGCAGTGTCCTGGGACATGTGATCTCCTTTTGCGACCTTCTGACAATCAAAGTCAATGGGGAAGCCAGATTCACTTAACAAATGTGGCAAGGGAAGTCGTAAAATGGGGCAAAACTCACTTAACAAATTTCTCACTTAGCAACATAAATTCTGGGCTCAACTGTAACTCGAGGACTGTGTTGTTTCTCTAGTGTCAATAAGATTTTACACCTTGCACACATATATTTTAATATATGGGCATAAATTTAGATGCTTTCTTTTCCTTTTGACAGAAATTCCATTTGTTTCAAAGACTGACCAACACTTCTAAACTGACCAAAACAACTTTTAATCAGGTCAGCAATACACCCAGTGACCGCATAAGCCTTTAAGTAGGATCCATTTTGACGTGGGTTATTTTAGCCTGTTGTGCACCTCTAACCCATTTAATTAGCTCTGGGTTCAACGTATGTGGAAACCCAAAATAAAAGGTTCACTTAATAACCAGTTGAAGCATCTTATATGGATGCAGCTTATCAGAACAGCTTTGGCAACCAAGAACCAAAGAAGATTTGATCTTCTCTCTTGGTTTGTTCTGTTCCCAACTACCTCTTCGAATGAACAAGAAGTTGGGCTACAGCTCTGTCCCATTTTTGTTCCCTAGGAGAAGATATTCTATGGCAGGGATGGCTAACCTTTTTGGGCTCCTGTGCCAAAAATTGTGCATGTGCTTGCATGCTCGCACTTGCATGCCAACACCCAGAAGGCAATGTATGTGCCCCCATGCCCCCTACGCATGTGTACCAAATCCCCACCTACCCACCCACTTCTGCTGACCCCTTACCTGCACTGTGCCTCACAGCTGATTTTTGGCCAATTTGAGGCCTTTTTCAGCCTCCCAGAGGCTTGAGGAAGGCTTCTGCAGGCTTTGCAGGCTGAAAACTACCTCCATTTCATCACTTCCAGTATTTTCATAAAAACAGGAAGTGACAAAACGGGGCTAGTTTTTGGCCTGCAGAAGCCTTCCTCAAGCCTCTGGGAGGCTGAAAAAGGCCTCAAACCAGCTGAAAATCAGCTGTGAGGCATGCACATGTGCAGTGAAGTAAGTCTACCTGCAGATCGTGTGCTGGCACAAATAACACTGTATGCCACCTGTGGCACGTGTGCCATAGGTTCGTCATCATGGCTATATGGCATTCTACCTCTAAAGGTGGAACATCAATCTTTTCACTTTGGTTAGCCCAATAAAGCAGCCACAAAAATGAAGATTATCTTTTTCTCAACTCATCCTTCAGCCAAACCCTTTATCACAGTGTTTGTCAACCTCAGCAAGTTTAAGACGGGTGGACTTCAACTCCCAGAAATCCACTCATCTTAAACCTGCTGAGGTTGACAAACGCTGCTTTACCGCATTGTAGTGAGAACACGGAATTGTCTGAAAGGGTCCATACCGTATCAGAAAGCGAACCCGTATCACGGGTGATGTTGACTTCTTCTAGGACCACCGAAGAGTGGTTCATGTTGAAGAAAGGTGGGTCAGGAATACAAGGAATATCGACTCTCCCCACAATCTGTCCTTGGATGGCTGTTCCTAGGACAGTGCCAAGCACTTCTACTGTCATGCCTGTAGAAACAAGGAACAGATAAGATTAGAATGCATAAAACATAGGCCGAGTCCCCTTTCAAAAGTAATGGTAGATGCTGGTTTTAACTCATGGAGCACCTGAATATCAGCGTTCACATTTTAAACTCAACCATGCTTTAAGTAACCATGCTTTAACTGGATTGGTTTATCCAATCCAGTTCATTTATAATACCGCCTCATGAAGCATAATTTATACATGTCAAGGCTCGATTCGTAAACACCCCAATGATTCGCCAACATGCTCAACTGAACCAAAATGAAGATTCTGATTCATCAACTAGTGAACACAAACTTCAACCAAGCCATCCTACTAAGCTACAATATACTTCATTGAGGTGGAGCCAAAAAATTTATGTGAAGGTAGACCCTAGACTTTGTGGCTTAGAATGATAGGTGAATCTAGTCAAGGTGTTCCAAGAAATATGCATCCATATGAAAGCATCTTGATAGCCATGTAAGTAAGCACCTCTTCAAGATGGGATTTCTCAAACATCAAAGAAAATAATTCACTTTATCTCTTATCTCCAAGCTATAAAGTTATATTCGTTCCCAATAAGGGAGAAAATGAGATCTGTGCTATGAATTATGAAACAGGGAAAGAGATAGGATTCCTAAAGGTAAAGGTTCCCCTCGCAAATACGTGCTAGTCGTTTCTGGCTCTAGGGGACAGTGCTCATCTCCATTACAGAGCCGAAGAGCCAGTGCTGTCCGAAGACATCTCTGTGGTCATGTGGCCGGTATGACTAAATGCCAAAGGCGCACAGAACGCTGTTACCTTCCCACCAAAGGGGTCCCTATTTTTCTACTTGCATTTTTTACATGCTTTCGCACTGCTAGGTTGGCAGAAGCTGGGATAAGTAACAGGAGCTCACTCCATTATACAGTGCTAGGGATTCGAACCACCAAACTGCCAACCTTCCTGATCGACAAATTCAGTGTCTTAGCCCCTAGTAATTAATTCCTAGTTAGCCTCAAATCTTTTACTTCTGGTTATGTCACTATTGACGGAGATCATGTTTTGACTTGTGGTCAGAAAGTTCCTATGATACAATGAGCTGCTCTTAACACATCAGATAAGTGGAATGGATTATCAGGATGAAGGGTTCAAGACAGCACATTAAATGCTACTTTAAATGTGCTAATAATGTATTACAGCCTGGATTTTGCAAGGAGTCAAAAGCCACCCCACTGGAAAACTGGAAATAAATATTGGAGAATACTACAAGCGGAGTTCTTCCTGTCACTTCCATTTAATCTAACCTACATAAGAAAGCTAAACACTGATTGAAGCAAAAATGACTGCAGTCCAACAAGATCAAACTGCCTTTGCCCTTTAGATTTCTTTAGATCACTGGGACAAATATTAAAAACAACCACTGGAAAACAAAGAATGGATAGACTGGAAAATCTTATAATTTTCTAGCATCTTCCTTGTGTTTAATCATGCAATTTCATGTATGTTTCTGCAAACACAGACAGACAATCATCAGTGGGCTAATAGATCTCCCTTAAAGCTATCTAGGGTGCAAATGTGCAAGCTTACATATGTATTGAGAATAGACGAGAATAGACTAGAATGATGATAGATAGATAGACAGACAGACAGACAGACAGAGATTTAGACACACACACACAAATTGCGGTGTTTTGCAGTTCAGTGTATCAGAAGGGGAAGAGTCGGCTTCCATAGTTAGAAGGGTGGAAGCCTTTGAACATTAGTTTTGCATGAACAGAAATGGGGGTTTCTTACGGTAGGCTGTGGCAGAATCCCTTTCACTCTGCTCTCTGCTGATGAACATGGTGAGGGCCGAATAAGGAACATGGAAGCACTGCCAAGGAGAAAAGAAGGAAAGATGCTAAGCTTGTACATAAAATTCCGTTTGTAAATGCAAAATATAGAAGGAAAATATGCTGGGCTATAGCTGCAATCAAGATTTGATTTGATGTAACACATGCAAAGACATACTATTTTTGGAAGAAATGATTTGGGGATGGGCAGGGAGAAACCAGCTTTGGGACCTTATGAGGACAGAGACCAACAGGCCGAATTTAATTCTAAAAATATGCTGGAAGACTTCAGAGCATATTCAGGACATAAAATCTGATTCAGATTTTATCAGGTTATGTTGATGAATTGATTGGGATACCTGTATGGCAAAAACGGTGCCCCCCACAATTACAAGAAGTAGAAAATATTCTTACAATTGTAAACATTAAGCTAAGAGATTCCAAGCAGTGAGCTAAGAGTGGATGTATCTTTAATAGAACAAGGGGGACTATAATCTTAGAAACAGGTTATCAGAGATGTACATTGTATAATCATGGGTCTCCAACCTTGGCAACTTTAAGACTTGTGGACTTCAACTCCCAGAGTTCCTTAGCCAACTTTTCCCACAACTCTTAAAGTTGCCAAGGTTGGAGATCCTTGTTCTATATAGCAATATATACACAGCAGAGTCAATTCAAGTTTGCTTCTCCTTGCTGAAATGTTCCTTTCTTGCTTATTTGAGCTCCCCTCCCATCTTGACAACCCTAAATCCAGCATTTTACCTATATGCTGGTTTTACGATAGCCAATAAAGGTGCTGTATGGAGCAGAAGATCAAAGCAAGCAAGGGCAGGGCAAAAGAAAGGAACATGGAGAAGAGGAAGGCCCAAAAATCTGCACTGCAAAAGGACAGACTCACCGTCACAAGGGTCTGAAAAATGCAGTAGAAGAAAAGGTACCACATGACTTGCCCCTGAGAGATGTCGGGCACCAACCATATCATGAAGTAGGAGATCACACCAAAGGGAGTGGAAAAGACAATCCTGTTGGGAGATCAAGTCAAATGAAAGAGTAAATATACTGGGGTGCTTGGAGAAAAGACAAAGAAAGGCAGGGTTGAGCTGTCACGCCATTCTGACATGTGTTAAGTTGGCTTAAGGCGGTCTGATCAGTGAGATCTCAGCAAAATCCCAACCAATTTGGGGAAGAGACCTCACTGTTCTGTTTGGATCCCACTGGCTGCACCCTGAACATGTTAACCCCAGCTGAGCAACCAAACTTAACCATAGTTATGGAATGTTTCAATGAGAACGTACAAAGGCAGCACGAGATTTAAGAAAAACCACCAACACAATACACATTCTCGGGTTTCTACCCAATGCCAATTTTCTCACAATCCCCAAGCTGGGTTAACAGAATATAACTGCTTCCCAGAGCCAAGCCCCCAAAAAGCACACCATATATGGTGGCTTATCCTGATGGCTTAATTGGTCCATCATGCTAAACAACTGAGAACCCCAAACTGCTGAGCACACAGTAGCCAACTCTACTTGGCTTAATCCTGTGAAGTATGTGGACCCAGCCTCTTTCTTTCTTCTCCCTCCCTCCCTCTCTCTCTCTCTCACACACACACACCCTCAGCCTTCACTGATGTCTCTAAACCATTAAGTGGTTTGCTTCTTTTTGGCTTAATGTAGGAATAAACAAACAAGACGGTGGTCTATGAACATCCTTTTCATGCCCTTAGAATGTTAGGCCTTTTTTTTCATTGCAAAATAAATCCCTTAAGACTTCTCAGTGCTTCAAGCACCTAATGTACTCCTTAAAGCTTCTTGTCCACTCAAGACCAGCCCCACCCTCACTTTTGAGTGCAGCTTTCAACATGGCTCGCAAGTCCTAGGATGACATCAAACTTGGCATGGGGTTCGTGGCTTTGTGCTTTGCAGGATTTAAGCCATTGTTCTAACTCACAAACCAAGCCATTGTAGCCTTTTCAACTAAACCCCACACAATGTTTCTTTCGAGTTAGACTTCTTCCCAAGCCATACAGTATCTGTCATTTTGCAGATGTTGTGGCTTTCAGCTTCTCCTGGTTCCAACTCTCATGGCTACCAGAAAAGGACTGTAAGAGAGACCTACCCAAAAATCTGGAAGATGTCAAGATGCCTACTGTTAATTTAAACAGTATATTTACATCTAACTATAGTTAGGAAGCCATGATTAGGAAGCCTCTCATATGAAATAAAACCGGCAAGATTAAACTTTTATCTCTAACTGAAACTATATTTCTAAGATCCAAGGAATTCAGTTAAGCACAATTCTCTCTAGTCCAATGTTTCTCAACCTTGGCAGTTTGAAGATGTGTGGACTTCAACTCCCAGAGTCCCTCAGTCTACGCTTCTTCAAGTCAATAGGCCTTACAAATTTCTAAGAGTTTTAAGTTCTCAAAATGACCCTATACGTTCACATCTCCTAGGACCTCCTAGGTAGGGGAGGCTAGTTGCTAGGTTGGTGGAGCAAATTTCCATAATGCATCAAAAGCAGAGCAAAGTTTTTGCAAAAAATGTTGTTCTAAGGAAAAAATGTCCAGAAAAGCAGCAGGAAGAGGGCTAGAGGAATCTAAACAACTACTTGCAAGTGGCAGCAACATGCCAAGAAGGTCTTCTTTAGAAGAAAGGGAGAAAGGTTCGCGAAATCAAGCCTGCGTGCCTGATGTGTAAAACGAGACCAGGGAAAAGAGAAACTCAGCCAATCCATTCAAGCCAGGTGGAAGGACTGAACACATTTAGCTGGCTTCATGTTCTGACCCAGGCTTCCTCAAACTTAATAAAACATACACTGAATTTAAAAGTAATTTGGAGACTAAAGGAGACTAAAGAGGATATGATTTCTCCTGCAGCACAGGCTGGCCCTCACTTTTTACCATTCAAATGAGAAATGTTCTCTTCTTTCAGATGATGGGTTATTTCCAGGGGTTTCCCTTGCAGTCAGGCAAGTTATTGGAGAAAACTTATTTTGGGTTGAGCAGGGAGCACGGAGATGACAAAGAGAGGAAGAGAAATAAAGAACACTCATTTATAATGTCTTTTTTTTAGTCAGGTGGGAGAAGGGAGAAAATTTACCTATCATCTAGAGACATGCATAGTTCAACTTCCCTAAATGTTGTGACCATTTTACATAGCTTTTGTGAGTGCCAGAACAATGATCTGTTGGAAAGGAGAAGAGAGAAGGGAAGGGAGGGGAAGGGAGGAGAGGAAAGGAAAGGAAAGGAAAGGAGAAGAGAGGAGAGGAAAGGAGAAGGGAGGGGAGGTGAAAGAAAAGAAGGAAGAACATTTCTAACAGGTTTCTGACTTTAGAATGCTTTCTGTTTCTGCACCAAGTTCTGTCCGTCTGTCTTATTGATTTGTTTGTTTTTAGAGATGCACATGAAGTTTATTGGCTGATCATCTTATCTCAAGCCAACTCTGGGCAGCTTACAACCATAAAAGATAAAAACCGTATGAAGTAAAAACGTAAATAAGTGAATACAAAAAGCAAAAACACAGCAGCCCAATTAAAAGAAGACGGGATGGTGGGGGAGATGGGATCTTCTCCCCCTGTGATGTTCCCCCCCATTGAAGCCCGCAAGCTAAGCGGCAGAGCCAGGTCTTTGGGCTCTTAGGGAAGGTCAGGAGGGTTGAAGCCGACCTCATGGGCCTTGGAGATAATTTTATACAGGTAGTCCTTGACTTATGACCACAATTGAGCCCAACATTTCTACTGCTAAGCAAAATTAAATGATTTTCACCCCATTTTACAACCTTTCTTGCCACAGTTGTTAAGTGAATCACTGGTTTGTTAGGTTAGTAATACGGTTGTTTAGTGAACGTGGCTTCCTTGTTGACTTTGCTTGCCAGAAGGTTGCCAAAAGCGACATGACCATGGGACACAGCAACCGTCATAAATACAGGGCAGTTGCCAAGCGCCTGAGTTTTGATCCCATGAACACAGGGATGCTGTAATGGTCATAAATGTGAAAAAGGGTCATAAGTTCCTTTTTTCAGAGCCATTGTAACTATGAACAGTTGCTAAGTAAGCTATTGTATGTCGAGGGCTACCTGTATCCCACAAAGCCAGAGTTTTCTCTCTCTCTCATTTCTTTTGCATCCCGCACAAAAGAGGAAAGCTGAAAGCAGGAAGTGAAAAAGGAAAGTCCTGGACATGCAGGTTTTCCTCCCGGCTAGTTCTTTCCAGTGAAGTGGAACATAAAAATGACGTGTCCCTCAAAAATGAACCCAGAGCTTTCTCTCCTCCTCCTCCGTGTGCTTCTGATACACGCAGGGGTTGCTAGTTACTCAGCCTTTCCATGATCTCCTCGGCTCACTTATCTTTACAAACTGCCCCTAGATCTGAAAAGAAAGGGAACTGATGTGGCCAATGCCGAAAATGTGGTTTGCTCAGGGGAAGGGAGGGGGGAAATGGCCTTTCAGGAAGGAATCCCTCCCGCCAGAGACTCTGTCCATGAGAGCAGGAGCCGAGCTCTTCAAGAACAAACTGCAGCCAGCCAAGAATATACCCAGTTTTATTTCTGTCTGGAAACCACTTCTGAACTGTTGTGGTCAGGACAGAAAAAAACAAAAGTAAAATTTTGACTTTTGGTTTTGTTGATTAAAGTAATAGTGCTTATATACCACCCCGTAGTGCTTTACAGGAGCGGTTTACAGCGGCATGAAAACTGCAGGCGCCCCTTGCAGCCCGAAAGGCATCATCTGAAACTGGTAACTACTAAGAGGGCAGTTGAACGTGGTCTTCCGTTTGCAAAGCTGGCTGAGGAATTCTGGGACTTGAAGTCCACAAGTCTTAAAGTAGCCGAGGTTGGAGATCCCTGCTTTACAGCACTCTCTGGGCAGTTTACAAAATCAGCCTATTGCCCCCAAAATCTGGATTCTCATTTTATCAACCTTGGAAGGATAAAAGGCTGGGTCAACCTTGAGCCCCATCAGGATCGAATTCCAGGCTGTGGGCAGAGGCCAGAATAGGGCTGGAAGAGACCTTCTTGGAGATCTCCTAGTCCAATCCTCTACTCAAGCAGGAGAACCTACATCAGTGGTCCTCAATCCTGGTTCTTGGACCAGCACTAGGCCACGGCATGGTAGGAACCAGGCCACACAAGCAAGCGAAGCTCCATCCGAGGGATGGAGGCAGCATGGGAAACCACATCGCCTCTGGTCCATGGAAAAACCTCTCTCCATGGAACTGGTCCCTGGTGCCCAAAAAGTTGGGTGTCGTTGCCCTATACCATTCCAGACAAGTGGCTGTCCAGCCTCTTCTCAAAAACTTCCAGTGATAAAGCCCCTACAACTTCTGAAGGCAAGTAGTTCCACTGGTTAATTATCCTCACTGGAAGGAAGTTTCTCCTTCATTCCAGGCTGCTTCCTCTTTCAATTAGTTTGCCTGCTATACTGTACTCTAACCATAGAAATGCTTAAGATTATTAAACCAATCTGGTCAAAAGCTGAAGCGGTAATTCTATTTTGCAATTTACGATGCTGAAAAGAAGTTGGAATCCAATGCTTTTTTCTTTCTTTTTTTTCTTTTCCATTTTCTCACCTGCCCATTCCTTTTATTTTCATTTTTATTTTATAGTTTTAATTTAAAAAAAAAAATGGGAGAAAAGAAAAGCAAGCTCCAGCCCAGCCCAGCCTAGCCGGTCTCACATCCCAATCACCCCACAAGGGTGACTGAGCCATTTGACTCGCAGTAACCTCCAGCCCAAAGCGTGGCCGTGGGAGGAAGGAAGCCAGATGGAATGCAAGCACACACGCCCTGACTCCCCATTGGCCGATTTGGGATGGTGTGTTTTACACACATCTCCTCTTCTGCCGCCACACTTCTCTCTCAGCACACACCCCTTGCAGAACTTGGATGGCTTTAACTGTTTCCCTTCCAAAGGAGATATTTGTCAAGAGGGACTCAAAGTGGCCCTTGATCGGAATGCAGTGCCAATCAAAAGGGCTGAAAAGTGCTGGCGTGTGAATCTGCTTCTTAATGCCCCGATGGGCCTTCATTGCAACCTGCCAAGCACATGGCGGAAAAAGTCCACCAAAAAAGTCACTGGTGGAGAAGGTGGGAGAGAAAGAGAAGGCAAAGAGATGGCAAATCTCATTTTTCCAATGGGACAACCACAATGAGGCAAAAATAACAAAACGTGCATCAGGATTTCACAATGCAAATCTCAGGTTTTGTACGTGTGTCCTGAGATGGGATGCAAAGAAGTCATAAGAAGTCACGGGATTTGCAGTGAGAAATCATGGTGCGGGTTGGATCAATTTTTCCCTAGAGATGCCTGTCTTTCCTTCCCCTTTCTCTCCATGCCCAATAACTGGCCTTTTCTCCTACATTTGATGAACTGAACTATAATGCACAAAGCCTCAGGGAATCATAAAAGGACAGAAAATGCCAAAGGCCTCATGGCTAGCATAACAACAGCTTGAAAACTTTTCATACTAAAGTCTCCCATGTAGAAACGGATGGGAGAAAACCAGCAACTAATGGCTAGATTTACTTCCGGTCTTTCCTTCAAGAGCTCGAGGCAATGTTCTTAACATTGCACCTTCTAGTTTCAATTCCCACAACAAAGGCTGGTTCAGTAACCAGATTCATGCAACATGCTGAGTGGATATTCCCAATTAGTCCATTTTCTGGGTTTGCATCACACATAATATCTTGCGTCCTAAACCATTCAATGGTGTGAATGGCCAACTGGGTACATATCTACCAAATAAAACCATAACCAGGTTTAGCAGGTTGTGCAAATGTCACCGCTGAGTTTCAGGCTGGATGTCTGCTCTCTTTGATCCTCTACACAAGGAGTGAGCAGGTATCTCAGAAAGAACATGCATACAGGTAGTTCTCGACTTTCAACTGGATGCTCAGAAACTGTTCAAAGTTCCACAGAATGCAACATAGCTACTTACGACCCAGATTTGAAGTTCTGACAGCTGCTCACCCCAGTCATGTGATAATGGGGCTGTTTCACATGACCACGGCGGGCAGCTGTCATGTTTGGAATGCTTGGAAACTGACCAGCATTAATGGCTGTTTGCAGCATCCCACAGTCACACGACTGTAATCGATGACATTTTTGCTGGAGACTGGCAGTTACTTCTGGTGTCCAGCAAAAATAAACGTCCCATAGAGAACAATGAGTTTGCTTTATGTCATAAACTCGGATCAACCTCTGAACCATCTTCACGACTTGTGGGCTCAATTACAGTGTAATTCCAGGATGACCTGTGATGTAAAGGGCAAATTAACTTTCAGGAGTGTCCATCTGAAACCGCTGCAAAACCTTGCATGGTTTCATTGCAGGAAGAGAAGGAGAAAAAGTGAGCTGGAGGCCATTTTCAAAGGATTGAGCTGCAACGTGCATCAGGCTGTCCTGCAGAACTAAGGACAGCCACCTGAGGACATGACCTCCTAAATCCCAGACTCCTTTTGTGTCAGGCAACACTAAACTTAGCTGCTGATATAAGGAGGCTGTTTCAGGCCTTCCAGAGGAAGCAACTCTGCCAACAACTACTCTGGGCAAATGCCAAGAGCAAAAACTATAGGTGCAGGAAGGCACTTCAACACACCACAATACATATACACACCTGCATTCCTCAAGCACACAGTTTCCCTGCACCCTTCAATTCATGCCCCATCAATACCAGCCAGCATGTCCAGTACAGTAATTTTCTTGGGATGGGTGAAAGTAGCTGCCAACTAAGATACCTGAAAGGCCTTAGGCAGAGCAGGACTTTGAGATTCTTTGTTTGGATCCATACAATATTCGGGCTAAACTAAGGTTAATGTATTTGTGATACAGCATGTGGCAACCCAGCCATTATTTGATAGATTATATGAAGTGCAGATAGTACTCAACTTATGACCATAGTTGGACCATATTTCCTTGCTAAGCAAGGCAGTTGAGAAGTGAGTCGCACCTGGTTTTATGACCTTTTTGTCATTGTTGTTATGTGAATCACTACACTTGTTCAATGAATCCGGCTTCCCCCAGTGCCAGAAGCCAACTGGCTTGGCTGCAAATGGGGATCACATGACTGCAGGACAACCGCAAACATTGTAAATACATGCAGGTTGCCTAGTGCAATCCTCACTTGACCATGGGGATGCTAGGATGGTCGTGCAAGTGTGTGATTCAGTCATAAGTCATTTTTGCTAAAGAAATGGTTGTTAAGTCGAGGTCTACCTATAAGACCAGTATTTCATCAACCTTAGCAACTTTAAAACACATGGACTTTGTTCTAGGCTTCCGAGATCGTAATTACCCACACACTTATTTTAAAAACAAGTTTTATTTTATTGCAATTCTGGGAATTATTTTCATTCCCAGATGGTAATGAATTCTCAAACAGTCCCTCGAGATAAGCACCCACCTTTCTTTCCTGTGCCAATAACAGAAGTGTCAAATAAACTAGAACAAAAACCAACCGGAGTTCAAAGAGCTTCAGGAATGAATCAGAACTGAACAAACAACTTTGCTTCCTGCAAAGGTTTCGTCATCTTTGCTTGTCCTTTATTCCTTATGGGAGAAGCAATCACCTCCAAGCCTGACTCCTGAATCACCCCTTTGTTTCAGCTGCTCTCGCCTTCTAGCAGCTCTGGGCACACGCGCGCTGGGAACAGGCTCCCCTGGGTCCTCTGCCTTGCTGCTGCCAGACTCCGAAAGCTCCGGTGTCAGCACCCCGCTCCCAGATGGTCCTGGCCCCATCTCTGCATCGGACGCAGGACCCTCATCCGAGTCCTCTCCAGACTCCCAGACTGATCCCCATTGTTCCCCACCGTCCGATTCCGCCGCCATCTGCACAGGCTGCCGGTGAACCACAACAGACTTCAACTTCCAGAATTCCCCAGTCAGCATAATAAAACATAATTCATTTCTGTTAGGTGAGGGTTACATATTATGGGACTCCGGTGTTTTATTCACATGGGCTTATTGTGATTATTTGAACCCAGAGTCAGGAAAAGCTTTTACAAAAACTTCTTTCAAAAAGAGTCCCTAAAGCTTGGCTGAATGAACTCATTTATTCATACATTCTTTGGTCTTATAATTTTTTTCCCTTTAAAGGCCAATCTACGCAAAGAGAACACACATTATTCTAGCCAGAAGACTGAATTATTCCAGCCAATTATTAAAAGTTCCTGGTTCGTTGGCTTAACAATGGAAACCTCATGCTTCTGAGATCAAACCCATGCTCAGCCCTGAAAAAATCTGACCACTTTATAGATTGTAACATGATGCTTTTAACTTATGAACCCAACAAATTATGACCATAATTTCAGGCTCAATTATGATTATAACTTATAAGTCAAGGACCATTTGTTACCAACAGTTAGTCTTCATGTTGAATGGGAAAGTCTTCTAACTGTCAATTGTTCTTAACTACAAGTTTTAATTATGTAAAAGTGAATTAAATCAACTCAAAGTTTGACTGTCTTGGCATCAAGCAACAATTTTTGGACTATAGCCCTCGGTATATCTAAAAATCCAAATGTAACCTAGAAAACATTGTACATTCCCATTTTATAATATCCTGTCGAGGTTTTCACGCTTGTATTCTCATTATTTGAGTCATAATCTTTATACCTCCAGGTGGACATCAGAATAACCTGTTCTGATGTCCTGTATATGCTGTCAATCAGGGGAAGGTTGTCTCATTAAACTGAGAATTCTCTTTTCTTTGCGGGTTCAAATAAGAGTGGATATTCAACTCTCAGATGTGAAATGAGAAGGTGATTCGGGTAGATCAATGTATTGTTGAGGGCAACTATAAGATGTAGGTGGACTTCAACTCCCAGCATGCTTCCTGGGAGATTCTGGGAGTTGAAGTCTACACATCTTAAAGTTGATAAGGTTGAACAACTCTGTTACAGGCAACTTGGTGCCATGCAGTTGCTATTTTCCAATCAGCATTAATAAGGTCAACAAGATGGGCATCAAGAACTGGAACAATACTGAAAAGTCTTCTGCCCATGCTTGCTATAAAATAAGAAAACAGGTGTTCCCCAAGCCATTTGGAGCATGCTATCTCTAAAATGCTCACCAACAGCTGAAACGAGAGGCGGGGGGGGGGGGGAAGCAAACATCAGAGGGAGGATGGAATATCTAGGAAGAAGATGTAGTTTGAACAAATGTGTTGCCTATTGTGGGTTTTTTTTTTTAATATCTACACATACAAAACCTTTCATGGACCAGCCCAGTCCCAAGTGCTACTTGACTGCTTCCTTATGACCCACCAAAACACAACCTTTGCTTCACAACCAGGAATGATGAGCACTACTCAGGTGACCCTGAGGACACAGATAAACCTCCAAGTGTTTCAATGATCCTCTAAGGATGCAAATGACCAGCTCTGTCTGCAAGGAATGTAAATCTTTCCATTCCTCACTATCCTCTCAGAGCTGAAAAAGCTTCTTGGATAAGAAGCAAAATGTCTTCAAAAGAGAAAACAAGAAGATCCAATTGCTTCCTGAAAAAAAAGCACCTTTGGGACAACCATGACCTGGATGACTGAGAATTTCTACAGACTTTTTGTGTCACAAGCTCAGACCATGCAAGGCATCTCAATTTCACCAAGTCACCTTCTTCCTATGGCTCTACAAGAACCCAAAAATATCTCCCAGGTTGCGGTAGAAGCAGAATTGATCCACAGTGCTGCAGTCACAAAGCTAGGGGACAAAATGAGTTGCCAGTAGCACCCTTGAATGTTTCACATTCGACTATGATACACTGTTAGTTGCTTCTTCTACAGCCCCAATGGAGAAAGGGACCCACAGCTAATCCAGCTCTCCAGTTCATCCAACTCAAGTCAGAGGGGATCAAAACTCATCTGGTGCTTTTGACATTCTCCAATCAAGAACTGCAAACAACAGGGTTACGATTCTGTCTATCGATTCAACCCCCAGCACTTTAGGGTAAGTCAAGACTGATTTTAAGTGAGCTTAACTTCTAATAACTACAGGAGCATCTCTGTCTAGCTTTCCAAGGTGAAGACTAGTTCTGGGTGTTGAAAAAAAAATCTCACAAAGTAATGGCAAATCTCTTTTGTTACCAAGAATAGCACACAAATGTGCTCTTGTGATCGGCAGCATTTGAAACTTCCTTAAGTTTCATCACAGGAGGTGGCAGAACATAGCCAACCTTGGGTTGATCTTCAGAAACCTAAGCAAGGTTGGAGCTGGCTATGAGATGAGAAGACACCAAGAGACACCAGGCTATTGAATAAAATAGCATCTGAGAAGAAAAAAAGTGTTGGAAAACTACTCCTTTACAAGAAAATTGGAACTAGAAAACTCTACAAACCAAAATTGGAACTAGAAAACTCACCATCCATCATGAAATTGTGTTTGAAAGAGCCACCCACAAGATTGCATCCAGGCATGCTTACCAGGGCATCAGGCGTCCAAAGCAAGTCCAGGAGCTTTTACTGATGAAGAAACCCACCAGTGGGTCAGTGATGGCATCCCACACACGTCCCACAAAAAGGATGATGGATGCATAGAATGGGTCCATCTGTTAAACAGAAGAAGGGAAGAACCTCCATTCAACTCGAGCATGAGAGCTCATTCTCTCACTGTAAGCCATAAGGGAAAGAAAAGCAAATTGGTCTCTTGCAGAAAAAAAGGACGAGTAGAAACAAGCCAACCCACCGGGAAGAGAGCAAGGTAGGGCAAAGTGGAAAATTCAGTATTTGAACCAAATCCGTACATATAAACTGAAGCCAGTTTCTTCAGCAGCTGCAGCTGCTGAAATTCTCTTGCTAACAGCTTTCTATCTCTTTCAATAAATACAGGTAATAGCAATAAGCATCAGACTTGTATACCGCTTCCCAGACTTCTCTAAGCGGTTTACAGAGTCAGCACATTGTCCCCAGCAATCTGACTCCTCATTTTACCCACCTCAGAAGGAAGGATGGAAGGGAAGGAAGGACGGAAGGCTTAGTCTACCTTGAGCTGGTCAGGATTGAACTCTTGAAGTGAGCAGTGAGTTAGCCTGCAGTGCTGCATTCTAACCACTGTGCCACCACGGTTCTTAATCCTTGACTTATGACCGTAATTGAGTCCAGAATTATGTTGGTTAAGTCACGCTGATTATAAAGTGGGTCATCAATACACCTTTTTTGTATCAGTCGTAAACGAGCACTGCAGTCATTAAGTGAACCTATTCTCCACAATGGATGAGTTTTTCTGCTGGCAATCAGAAGTAAATGCCTGTTTCCAGCAAAAACCATTATGAATCATGGTCAGGTAAGTGTGGGATGTTACAAATGGGCATAAATGCTGGCCAGTTGCCAAGCACCCCAAATGTGATCATGTGATGGGGAGGGGCAGCTATTGGAACTTTGAATCCAGGTCTTTAGTTTTTAGGCCTACCATAACTTCAAACAGTTCCTAAGTGACAAGTCTTAAGTTGAGGACTACTTGTGTGAGTCACTGTAGTTTTAATATTTTCTCCTGAGCTTCTCTAAATGGATCAAATTCTGTTTCTAGCTGAAACCTGGCATTGAGAATCTGGAGATGCTTTATCAGATGGTGAAGTTATATTAATTGTCCCAAAGGTACTTTTTTCATAAAACAACAACTGGATTTCTTTTGGGATTTTTTTTCCCTTTAAAAATGTTTCGCTTCTCATCCAAGAAGCTTCTTCAGTTCTGGATGAGCTTCTTGGATGAGAAATGAAATGTTTTCAAAGAAAAACACCCAAGAAAGTCCAAGCTTCCTTTTGGAAAAAGCATATTGGGACAACCATGACCTGGATGATTTGAGTATCTCCATGGTCACATTAATTGTATGTTTAGGTCTGCCACCCTCAAGTTTTGAAATGTTGAATTGCTGAATTCTTCACCCAAAGCTATGAACTTCTACATGCAATGCAGGCTTCCAGGGACGACGGGGCCAAAATACAGATGGAACCACATGTCAACAGTTGTACATAACATTAATTGTTTGGTTGGCCTTTGGGGGATTGTTGAACCAAGCCGGTGTGGCTTGTTTAACAAATTACAGTTCAAGCAAGCTGGGGCTTTGTGGGATGTGTGAACTCAAGTCAGTGAGTTACCAAGCAATAGGAAACGTGTTTCTCTTCTCAGCAGGAGTTATTTACTGAAAGAGAAATGCCACTGAGAACATATAATCGAGGCAAGCAATGCACCACAAGAAAACAAGATGTTCTTCATTTGAGAACACTTGCCAGGAGCATGTAAAATGGACTGAACAATGCATTCAACAATTTGGTCATATATCAGACTAGCAGTGGGGTGAGGCACTTGAATCAGTTCACATTAGGCCAGAGATTCTAGAGGCATTCTGTGCCCCAGGGAAACAAGACACTAAAGGGGAGCATGATGTTCCAGCTAAGAGAAAAGCAAGTTTTGATTTGACCACCCTCCTCCCCCCAGCCCCAAAGAGAGGACTGAAGCCAGTTAAGACTTACCTGCACCACGTCCAGCAAGTAAATCTGGAGAAAGAATCCCAAAGCACAACCAGTGATCTGATAGGGTGCTCCACCAATGGCATAACATACTTTGCTGCATATTGATAACTTTGCTTTGCTTTCTCTCTGGAAAAAAGAATTTGGAAACAATGGTCAAAAGCTCTAGAAGAGAAAAAACAAATGGGACTCACTCTATATCAGTGTTTCTCAACCTTGGCAACTTTAAGACACATGGACTTTAATTCCCAGAAAGTTGGATGGGGAATTCTGGGAATTAAAGTCCACATATGTTAAAGTTACCAAAACTGAGAAATACTGCTCTATGATCAATAAATTCAATCCAACTTGAAATGCACTCAACTCAGTTTAACGAAATTAACTTATTTTCTGGATTCACACAATACACTGAACAGGAAATTGACCCAGTAGTTTGATTTGTACTTCGTTTTAGAAAGGGACAATTTTGTACCTTCTAGAGTCTCTTTAGCAATATCTGCACGTATCTTCCTGAGGTATTTATCACTCCTACTTTCTAGCAACAACTTTCTTTGTTCACCCTTTGCAAATATCCCAGCTGAAATAGGCAATAAATCTCACCAAGGACAGATAATAGAAGCTAGTCCAGAAAAAGTGGTATTCACGCTTTCAACCCAACTGGGATGAAAAAACAATGAAACACTTTCTCCCAGTGCCAGCAGGGTCTATGTCTGTAACAGCCTCCCCATTCACTTAAACAACTCTGGAAATGCGATCAATAATTCTTATGACTGAAAAAGTTAAGATGTTGCATTAAAGTATTCAGCTTTGAAGTCCTCTCCCCCGTTGGACCCAACCAAGAAGTTAAAGCTGAGTTTTGAACACCACTGGATTTTTATCAGAGTTGATTATGTATGTTGGGGTGAACCCAGCAAATGTGCATCATCTCCAAGAAGTTGCGGTAATCACACACCCAAACCAAC
Organism: Laticauda colubrina; assembly: GCA_015471245.1. Classification (NCBI taxonomy): domain Eukaryota; kingdom Metazoa; phylum Chordata; class Lepidosauria; order Squamata; family Elapidae; genus Laticauda; species Laticauda colubrina. Next base: position 11,103,082 of record BLBF01000072.1, read on the forward strand.
CAATTGGTAAATGCAAGTGGTGTGAACTCAGGAGGATCATCATAAACATGTTGGCTGAAATCACAGGAGTGTTTTTCAGAGAAAATCTTATTTACAACACTCAATCCATGCTACTGTGTGCATTGTTTTGAAAGAGTTTGCCATTCCTGATTTAACTAGGCTTCTTTTCTGAAATTCAGCTCAGTTTTTACTAGTGAAAAGTCATGTCACAAGTGAAAGAATAGTGAGATCCTTCCAGTTAAGACATCCAGACACAAAGACTATCTTCACATCATCTTTAATCAGAGGTGGACAACTTGATGTTTTCCAGGTACTTTAGATACAGTCCTGCATTCTCTTGCCACTGGATATGCCGGCTAAAGCTGAATGAATATTTAAATTCAAAACACTGGGTGGATGTCGTCATGCCGAGCCAAGTGCTATGCCCTGAATTCTGGCTTACATTCAATGGTTACCTCAAGATCAAGCCACATACGGTGGCCATGTTTGCAAAGCTGGACTACAATGCAGTTGGGTCTTCAGTCATTAAGTAAATCCAGCTATTGTTTAGCCTTTTGTGTGGTTCACTTAGCCCATAATGTAGTCACCCTAAAGCCATCTGACAGAGCCCAACCAATTCTTCATCAAAACCCAACCATCCTTTTTCAGTGCTCAGGTTACAGATTAGAAACACCAGGTCTTAAGAGAGAATTGTCCTTTTCTACTAAGGACAATTAAACTGGCCATCCTGGTCAGTTAAACTGGCCATCTTGGTGAGAAGTGGAAACTGGGGTAAGAGAGCGCGAGGACGATTTTCAGCACTGAATTCCTCCATTCTTTCAAGACCTCTGCGTCCCAAGGTCACCTTCTCACGCATCGCATCGATAAGTCCCCACCTGATGCTAGAAATCGGGGCATTCCAGTCACCCATGGTGACGTGAGAAGTCAAACCCTGAAAAGCGGTCCTCGCATTTCAAAACAGGGATCCCCAAACCTGGCAACTTTAAGACTTGTGGACTTCAACTCCCAGCTATGCTGGCTGGAGAATTCTGGGAATTGAAGTCCACATGTCTTAAAGTTGCCAAGTTTGGAGACCTCTGATATAGAAGAAGCCTTTCCAATAAAATTAAAACTCAAGGACATTCCAAGGCTGTTTGGATTTGCCACAGTTCTGAAATAGTGGTAGACCAGTCAAGAAAACTATGCTGGGTGGGGAATTCTGGGAGTTGAAGTCCACAATCTTAAAGTTGCCAAGTTTGAAGACCTCTGCAGTAAAACCTCACCTCACCCCTTTCTCAAACAGCTGCGGCTTCTCTATAGTACTCCACACTGAGGCAAAAACACACACACAGAGCCATGAGGCATGAGAGAGAGACTTCAAGGGGAAAGGCTGCCTCCTTCCCCATGAATTAAATATATTTAATTAAATATATACATATACATACATATATATGTATGTATGTATGTATTTGTTTTCTTAAGTTTTCACAGGTACTTACACGTATGCTGTTCAGCTTTGTTCGGGTATTTTCCCACGTCATTGTAGTTGTGCTTT
>BLBF01000072.1:11105367-11183360 GCA_015471245.1 Laticauda colubrina
GAAGGAAGCTGAACAGCACGTATGTATATATATGTGTGTGTGTGTGTATGTATATTTAAAGGAAACCAGCCGAGTGGCTCTCACTGGCGGTGAGGTGTGTGTGTGTGAGAGAGAGCGAGCGAGCGAGCCAGGGCTCTTTTCCCGCCTATTGATGCGTACATTTTCCCAACGAGGAAGTCGCAGCAAGGTGGTCCGACCTTCTCCTCACGCCGTTTCTGAATGAACTTCAACTGCGCGAGGCCTCGTAAAACTCTTAAGGCTGACTCACCGAAAAAGCCCGCTGGCTGGTTTGAAAAGAGTTGCGAAGCGGCTTTCCGGCGGCGTCGAGCCAGCCCCTCTCCGGTCTCTCCTCCTCAGCCCGCTTCGCTACTGCACCCCCACCCCCCCGCTGCCCCGCTGCCCCGTTCAACCGTCCTACCGGGGGGGGGGGAAAGACTAACCTTGACCCGACGCCAGGGGCCAGCCAGCGCCTGCAGCAGAGCCATGGTGGGTCGCCCGAGCCCGCTCGAATTTGAAGGCTCCGAGCCTTATAAGGGAGGCTCGCCCGCCCACCTCCGCCCCGACCCGGAGAGGGAGGGAGTGAAGGGGGGGGGGGCGCGCGGGGGAGGAGGGAATCCGGACGGGGTCGCCGAACTTCGCCTCCAGGACCCGTTTGGCTTTGGGGGTGGGTCGTTTCATTGCCCTCCCGGTTCCGCTCGGGAGGAAGAAGAGGAGGAGGAGGAGGAGGAGGAAGCGAGCGAGCGAGCGAGGGCGCACCCCTCAGACGCATCCCCGGGCTTTCGGGATCTCCTCCCTCCCTCTTCTCCGGTCGACCGGCTGCACGTGGATCGCCCAAGCTGTTTCTCGCCGTTGCTTCCTCGGGAGTAAAATCTCCCCGGCTTCTCAGCAGGACCAGCTGCGCGCGCGGGTTTCCAGCCCCCCCGCGCCCCCTCGCGAACTCTTTTCTCTCCCTCCCGCTCCCCCCCCCCCCCCGGCCCCTTTTTCGCCTGCTCCGCCGTTGCTTTTCGCCCTTACTTTGGATCGGATCAGCTCCTCCGGTTTTAAGATGCTCGGTTGCAAGAGACCAGCCGAAGAGAGGCTCTCAGCTCCTTCTCCTTTGGCCATTGGCAAGCCCAGGGAATCGGCTGCGAACAATCCACTGGCTCTCCGTGCTTCAAAGTTTCCCTTTCCTTTCCTTCCTTCCTTTATCTGTTCCTTTCCTTCCCTGCTTCTTTTCCTTTTTCTTCCCTTCCCTCTGTCTTTTCTTTGCCTTCCTCTTCTCTTTCCCTTTCAGCTCTGGCTTTTCTTTGCCTTCCCCTTTTCCCTCTTTCCTTTGCCTTCTTCTTCTTTCTCGCTCTCTCCACAATTCGCTTTCAGACCTTTCCGTCCCGGCGCGGGAAACCTGCTCTCCGGGAGCAGCGGCGGGACGGCTCAGACGATCGGGAGGCTCCCGTGCGCGCCTCGGACCAGCTCAGCCCGAGCGCTGGAGAATGAATGAATGCGCCCCTTTCTCCGGCCGACGGGATTTTTTCTCGCGTGCCGCCAGCCGGGGCTCCACCCCAGGCTCGTACGGGGGGAGGGCGCTCGTTGCCCAGCCCACCCGCCTCTGCCGGAATTAGAAACACCCCCCTCCACCCCCCCCCCCAAAAAAAATCTAGACGTTTTCAGGGAGCCAATCCGGAGCCGAGCCTCTGAAAACACCCTCGCCTTTCCCACTCTGGGGCAGCCGGCAGCGGGACTTGCCTCCTTCCAAAGACGCGGGCTGCCCCCCCCCCCCCAAAAAAAAAGAACCCGACTTCTCCTTTCTGTCTGCTTGGTTAAAAAATAAATAAATAATAATAAAATCCAAAGAGTGCAGCCTTTTCTGAGATGCAGGGAGTCCTCGACGCAGCACAGGTCATTTCGTGACCGTTCCAAAGTTGCAGCAGCGCTGCGAAAAAGAAAAAGAAAAAAAAAAAGGAACTCGGGCTTACAACATTGCATCGTTTTGCAAATTTTCTCAGGCTGACAAACAACATGGCAGCATCCCTCGAGACGCGGGAGTCCCCCCAACTTGGCCGCTTGAAAGACTTGTGGACTACAACTCCCAGAATTCTCCAGCCAGCGCTGCTTTATGGACCGGTCTAAGGGCCACCACTTCGGAACTGTGGCAAATCCAAACAGCCTTGGAATGTACCTCGACAGGTCCATGAAAGCAGAGCTGGCTGGAGAATTCTGGGAGTTGTAGTCCACAAGTCTTTCAAGCGGCCAACTTTGGAGACCTCTCTGCCATTCAGATGCTTGACACAGTTGCCTCACATTTATGACCATTGCAATATCCCAGGGATCCCCTTCTGGGACCTTCTGCTAAGCAAATCCAATGAGAAAGGCCGATTCACTGAACAACCGTGGGACTGACTTAACAGCTGCGGTGATTCACTTAACGACCATGGACAGAAAAGTCTTAAAACAGGGCAAAGCTAAGAAATGTTTCACTTAACCACAAAAATGTTGGGCTCAATTGTGGACATAAGTCGGGGACTACCTGTACTGTATTTGCACCGGCGTGTATTTATGATGGTTGCAGTGTCCCTGGGGACTTGTCCCCTTTTGAGACCTTCTGACAAGCAAAATCCATGGGGAAGCCAGACTCACTTAACAACCATTTTTCTAATTTAACGACTTGAGTGATTCACTTAACAACTGTGGCATGAAAGGCTGTGGAATATGCAAAAATGAATAGATTGACATTGGCAATTAGAGAGCAAGAAGAAAAAGAATATTATAAAATATGGGATTTATTTTATCAATGGCTAGATAAGAAAACAGAGAAATAAAATACACGATAATATACCGTACATATAAAATAATAGTAAAGATGATACATTGAAATGATATGTTCTATTTTATTATTGTTAAATGAATGATATTATGAACTAGACGTTGTAAAAGTTGAGATTTGCTCAAAAAGAATGATATGAACTTATAATCAAAATCTAATAATGGTTTCATAGCAATATAATATGATATGAATAGTGATTTACATAATATGAACTTGAAGGTTAGGAGAGAAAGACCGTTAATATTGTGCACAAGAGATATGTACCAACCGACACACTGTACAATGGAAAGATGGTTTTATTTGATGTTTTGTGTTTGTATTTTGTGTATGTTTGTTATCAAAATAAAATAAAAAATTATTTAAAAAAAACAACTGTGGCATGAAAGTTCGTAAAAAGGGCAAAACTCAACAATTGCCTTGCTTGGCAATGGAAATTTTGGGCTCAGTTGTGGTTGTAAGTCGAGGATTTCAATAATTTATTCATCACATTTTAACACACCGACTTTCCTCACAAGTAATGCAGTGTAATGCAATGAATATCATATTCTGCATTTTTACTTGAGGCAAGTACAGTATAACTAACCATAGAATAGAGGCTGAGTTTGACCCTCACTTTAATCTGGAAGCCTGTTTAGCCATCATGCTAAATCTGGTGGTTGAATCAAGCAGAAATCAAACCAAGACTAAAATTAACCAAAGTTGCAAGTTATGGCCGCTAAATTTTCCATTCATCTGATGAAGTATGTTGGGTAAATAAGCACAAACTAATTTATGGATATTTTAATCAAGCCTGTCACATGAACATCCAACTAGTTTGGTCCATTTGAGGGTCAGTGGATTGGGCAACTTCTCAATTAATTGGATTAATTGAGAAAGCCTAAAGCCCCTGTCACACTGCAGCAACGGATGGAAAGAGGATGTAAAACGGAGAAAAACACTTACCATCCGTTGGTTAACGTGATGCTTCCGTTCTGTACTCACTGCCTCCATTTTGCTTCCTCTCTATCCATCCAGCATCCGTCTATTGACGTTTCATCCGCTCAAAAGGTTTTGAGCTGCTCAAAACTTTTGAGCGGAAAATGTATCAAACGCATCCATTCTGCATCCGCTAGGCATACGGGGGACATCCGTTCTGCATCCGTTGTCATCCGTTACGCATCCGCTATATCCGCTAGGTATCCGCTGCGCATCTGCGCAACTCGAATCCGCACCAGCGGTAAACGGACGCAGGGAGGAAGCGGAACGGACGCGGAACGGACGCACAGCGTTAGTAGCATGGATGGAGAAAGGATGAAAGTGGATGCAGCACGCAAAGAAAGCATTTAAAACGGGAAAAACGTTCGCAGAGGGGACCTATCTCGGATATTAAGGATGTCTAGAGGATGCCTAGAGGATGCAAAAGGATGCTTCCGTTCTGCATCCACTTTCCATCCGCTCTGCGTCCTCCCCCCGTCCGTTCCTTTCCGTGTTATCCGCTCTGTTTATGCAAATTTTTACCCCTTTTGAGAGCGGATAACAACGGATGGAACATTTTTCTCGTCTGCTGTGTCCTTTTTACAAATGTTTTGCATCCGTTGGGCAGTGTGATAGGGCCTTTAGCTTTGTTCCTTGTGTTATGAAAACTTCCAAGGAACATCTTGCTCAGTGAGATAATTAAGCTTCTGAGACACCCACAAAGAGTATGGAGTTTAAGAACCATAACTGGGTTAAGGATCTCGATTTTTAAACCAGAGATTTCTGAGAAGAGAAAAAAATTCAATTTCATTTCAGATTTTGGAAATTTTTAATTTTTAAAAAAATTATTCACTTCAAAATACTGTGGAAAGTCAGCAAATGCCATTATGCCTGTGGTCATTTAATTGTTGGCCTTCAGGCTAAATCCTGAATTTCATTGATTTCTGGCTTTGCATGAAATGTTCCTGCAGGTTCGTTAAACAAATGATGGTTGTTTTAAAAAAATCTGTCTTAGCATTGTTTGCAAACCAGCCTTTCCATAACTGACCAACTGACTTTCAGCCATAAATTGGTCATATCCATTTTAAAAAGCCTTTCAAGTTAGTGGTTGTTATGGTAATAAATTCCACAGTGTAACTATTCACCTGCTCTTCCTTTTCCCTGAACAAAGACAGTGTGCTGGTAACCTCGTGAAAAATGAAAGGAAATAGACAATTGGGGGTTAACAAATACGGAACAAGATTGTGGCTTAAGACTAACAGATATACCTATTCCGACAAAGCAAGACACTGTGTAAATTGTCAAACTTTGCACTAGTAGTTCCTCAAATCAGTGCCTTTTCCCGAAGATCTTTCAAAAAAGAGTGTGCTCAAAACAAATGTTAGAGACCAGAAACGTCATATGAGCAGGCAGGTTTTACACCTACTTGTCTTTCTTTGGGTAGAATAACCAGGATGGAATGAAGTGGACATAGTGTATCTTGATTTCTGCAAATCAGTAATAGCAATAGTAATCACACTTAGACACATAAACCACTTCATAGTGCTTTACTTTACATTGCGGTCATATATCAAAGACTATCTGTAGTGAAAAGAGCAGATTTCCACGGAGGCTTTACCCGTGGTGGCGCAGTGGTTAGAATGTGGTATTGCAGGCTAACTTTGCATTCCCACTGCCAGGAGTTCAATCCTGACCAGCTTAAGGCTGACTCAGCCTTCTGTCCTTCTGAGGTCAGTAAAATGAGGATCCAGATTGTCGGGGGCAAGACGCTGACTCAGTAAACTGCTTAGAGAGGGCTGGAAAGCACTATGGACTGGCATATAGTCAAAGTGCTATTGCTAATCTCTTCCCACATCTACCCTACTAAGGTTTAAGTTTCCTTTGCTTCAGTAGGAAGGAGCTTGGAAGAGGCAGAAGGTTAGAAGAGTTCTATTGCTGTACCATAAATACACCCATATATTTTTCCAAGCTGGTGTAAATCTTGGGTGGGGTTCTAAGAATTGCAGAAGGCATCTTTCACACTCACCCAATTCTTTGCAAAGGAAAAGCGGTTTCCTGGCTATTCTTTCCAAAGCTCTCACCACGGCTTCGCTGCTGCCAGACTCCAAAGGCAGTGAATTGTGCCAATTTTAATCACCTTTTTTGGCACAGTTGTTAAGTGAATCATGTGGTCATTAAGCAGTCTGGCTTTCTCACTGACTTTGCTTGCCTGAAACCAGCTGAGAAGGTCATGAACAGAAACCACATGACCCCGGGATGCTGCAACAATTATCAATACATGCTGGTTGCCAAGTGCGCAGATTTTACTCATGTGACTGTGGGAATGCTGCTATGGTCATAATGTGAGGACTGGTTATCTGTCATTTTTTTCAGTGCCATTGCAATTTCAAACTATCACTAAAAAATAGAAGTTGAGGAGTGCCACCATGCATAAATGACTTGGATGTGGAATTAGAAAATATGATTATAAAATTGGCAGGGAATGGAAAAACAAGGAGAGTAAACACGTTGGAGGACACTATTAAGATTCAGAAGAATCCTGACAAGCTGGAATATTGGACAGACAGTTGGCATGTAAAATTCAACAACGGAAAGGCAAATACCAACATTCAAGTAGGGAGCATCAAATACATCTGTATAGAGGTGGTTGGACCAAATTGGATGCCAATCTTTGAAGAAAGGATCTAGGTGTCTTTCATGGATTATCAGATAAACCTAAAGGCAATAGGATGGTTAGCTGATAAAAAGAGTAAATGTGATCCTACAGAAGCATAATCTCAAGAGTGTCACTTTTCCCGAAGTGTCCAGCCACATCCAGAATTTTGCATTCAGTTCTAGGCACCCCATTTTTGAAAGAACATTAACAGAGTGAAGCACATTCAGAGAAGAGCAAGCCAGACTGTAAAGAGTGTAGAATGAGGCACCTTATGAGGAACAGCTGGAGACATGAATTATATTTAGAAGAGAAGAATACAGGGAGGCATGATTGATCACAGTCTTCAAGGATCTGAAGGGTGTCGTGTAGAAGAGTCGCATTGTTCAGAATCATTCCACAATCCAGGTCAAGAAATGAGGGTTTTAAATTACAAGGTATGATTAGACTTCAAGAAAAAATAGTTAATAGCAAGAGTTGTGTAACAATGGAACATTTTTGAAGCGGTGAAGTTGGAACAGAGGCTGATCACTGTGGTCCTGGATTCTGACCCTAGGTAAGGAGTTTGATGACATGACCAAGAAGGTCACCTTCAATTAATTACTTTCCAAGCCTTCAATGGAGAAATCAAGATGACGGCTAAATTAAATAAAATAGATAATTGAAAGAGCAAGAGAATAGATTTCCTTTCCTTCATTGGCCACACTAAGGCCTTTGATTATGTACAGGTAACCGTTGATGCACAACTACAGTTTTGAGCAGAAGTTTTATTTCTAAGCAAAGCAATTGCTGAATGAATCACATGCAATTTTATGACCTTTTTGCTGCAGTTGTTAAGGAAATAACTGCAATTGTTAAGTGAATCATGCAGTCGTTAAACAAATCTGACTTCCCCCATTGATTTTGCTTGTGGAAAGTTGGCTAATAGGGTTGCAAATCTTCAACCATCACAAATATGAATTTTGATTACACAACCTTTGATTACACAACCACGAGAATGCCGCAACTGTTGTAAGTATGAGGACTGGTCATAAGCCACTTTTTTCAGTGCCAGTGCAACTCTGAAAGGTCACGAAATGAATGGTTGCAAGTCGAGGGTTATTTGTCAGAATTTGACATGTAGGACAATATAAAGGACAGAATTGGGAGAAAAAAGAGCAATTTAAAATAGGGAGATAGTAGATAAGAAAGACATGTCTTCTTCGGCAAATATAACAATTACAAGAGAGAAAGAGATGACAACTTTGTCAGAATTGGAGGCCAGAATCCTAAAAATTTGAGATAAAGCAAATGATTACCTCTTTTTTTGGTTGGAAAGCTACAAAAGTCATTAGGAGGGTAAAAATGGAAAGCAAAAAAACCTGGGGTTAGTTAAATTATAAAAACAATAAAGGTAAAACTAACCTTTTAATGAATTTAAATTGATAGTAAAGAAGCAAAGATAGTAGATAGTTTTGTTTTCTTGGGCTGAAGAATAGATAAGGTGCAGAGAGGGAAAGGGTGCTGGAAGATAAAAAAAGAGACAAGGACAAATTAGACAAGATCAGAAAGGAAATAGATTTATAATAGATTCCATGGCAATCAGAATTGTTAAAGCAACAATTTTTCCACTGGTAATGTAGAAATATCAAAGATATATAGATTGGGAGGAAGAAAGAAAAATACCTTTGAATTATGAATCTGGAGATATTAAGATCCCCAGAATTCAACCCATAAAGGCTAGCTTTTCCTTGAGGCTGTGATCAGCAAGGATGCATATGAGGGGCATGTGATGTGGATGGATGTTAGACTCAAAGGAACAATTCTGCTTCTCAAAACTGAGAGACAGAGAAAAAAGAGGGCAGGCATTTGGAGCCAATGGAGTTGCTGAAGGTCAGTCCTGATGCAGTGGCCTATCATTAAATTCTATATCAACGTGAGATCAACCCTGGCTGCTCTTTAGAAGGCAGATCCTAAAGATGAAACTCAAATACTTTGGCCACCTAATGAGAAGGACGGACTCACTGGAGCAAAAGAAGAAGGGCCGACAGAGAATGGGATGGCTGGGTGGAGTCACTGAAGCAGTCGGCGTGTGCTTAAATGCACTCTAGAAGATGGTAGAGGACAGGAAGGCCTGGAGGAACGTTGTCCATGGGGTTGCGATGAGTCAGACATGACTTTGCAACTAACAACAACAACAACAATCCATGTGAGACTGCCATGCTTGGTGTGGAAGATGGCAGAATATGGCAGTCTGGTACCTGGCCATGTACAAGTTGCATCACGCCAACTAAGTCAACTTCAACATTTGCTTGTGATGCACAAGATCCTAAACCAGTGTTTCTCAATCTTGGGAACTTTTAAGATGTATGGACTTCAACTCCCAGGACTCCCCAGCCAGGAAACTTTGGCAACTTTAAGTTGTATTGACTCCCAACTCCCAGAATTCCCCAGCCAGCATGTCTGGCTAGGGAATTCTGAGAGTTGAAGTTCCCACATCTTAAAATTGCCAAGGTTTTAAACAATGTGACATTCTGGAGAAATGGCCTTTTGTGGTTGATCACTATAGGCCCGTGATGGTGAACTTATGGCACGTGTGCCACAGGTGGCGCACAGAGCCATTTGTGCGGGCACTTGAACCCCTGACAAACTTACCTCTCTGTGCATGTGCGTGCCTCACAGCTGATTTTTCAGCCAGTTTGAGGCTTTTTTCAGCTTCCCAGGGGCTTGAGGGAAGCCTCTGCAGCCTGTGGAGGCCGAAAAACAGGCCTGTTTCATCACTTCCTGTATTTCCGGAAATTTTTGGCACAGGAGCCCAAAAAGGTTAGCCACCACTGCTATAGGCCATCCTTCTTCCTTGGGATACTTAGACCCTGGAACACTCTCTTCAACCAAATCTTTCCTAGATGAATGTTGGATGAGTGGGTTGTGTCAGACACTTTATGCCCAACTTTAAAGTTGTTTCTTGCCTGAGCCATAGATCTCACTGAGTTTCTGTGGCAAGAGCTGTTAAGGCAGTGCATCTCTGCAAATTTAAACCTGGGAAACTCTGGAAGTTGCAATTCACACAATGTAAAATTGCTAAATTCAAGAAACAATGATATAAGATGAGATGTGGACAAATCCCTGGCAAAGAGAAATGGAAAATGTCCAGGAATTGTGATTTCTCATGGCAGTGCCTCTGGAACAATGTCCCTCTGGAAATCTAGATGGTTTGATCCTGTTAAAGTTTTCATGAGACATTGAAGACCATTGCAGTTCCCCCCAGGTGTTCATGATAAGAGGTTAGGCTAGCTCTGCTGGTTAGTGTTGTTTTTTTATCAGTTGAGATTATTATTCTGACCTCAGGCATTGTGGCTGAGATAGTTAAATTGTTGCTTTAATTTTGTTTGCTGTCAGAGTCATTGCTGTGAGAAGGGCAGTTGTATACATTCTATAAATGAATCTCCTCCTCATCGTTGTGGACAAGGCTGGACAATTATTGTCCAAAATATTATCTTTCTATGAGGAAGATTGTGAAGAAGATAATAGTTACCAAGGTTCTTTCAGGAAACAGATCAAATGGACTTGTTTCTGTCAGGTTTTAGACCAGGGTACTGTACGGAGTCAGCATTTGGGGTGTTTGTTGATGATCTTTGGGGGAACTGACATGTGATGGGGCAGCCATTCTTGTGCATTTTGATCTCTTAGTGGCCTTTGATACCATTGACCATGATAGCCAGGACTGGAAGTAGGTGGCACTATGTTACATAGTGCACCTACTTTTCTAGCAGTCAGTCTCATTCAATGTTGGCAGCAGTAGAGAAATCACACCCATGGCTCATCATTTCTGGGGTGCTTCATGGCTTAACACTTTCCTCACTCCTTTTATCATCTACATGAAATTGCTAAATGGGATCCCCCATTGGTTTGAGGTTAGGTATCATCTGTATGCTGATGGTACCCAGTTTTACATGCTGACCTTGGCCTGTGCAGGTGAAGCTGTCAATCTATTGACCCCAAGTCTGGAGGTTGTTTGCATCTGGAGGGTGCAAATCAGACTTTGGCTCAAGTCTTGACAAGACTGTTTTAGAGATGTTTCCATCCATGGAAAGAGGCAGCGCTTCCACATTCAAGTGTTGAGGGCAACCTAGGTGTCTTTCTAGATTCACAGCTCCTTCCCAAAGTGCAGGTGGTAGCTCTGGCCAGGAGGGCCGTTGTACAGATTCTCCAGGTGCATCAATTGTGCTCTTTCCTCAATCGGGAGGCTTTTCAGATACTCGTGCCCTAGTTACCCCATTACTGGTTTATTGCAATGCGTTCTACATGAGGCTGCCCTTAAAGCTACAATTAGTTCAAGCTGTAGCAACACGAGCAATAACATGTGCTTTTTGGTATGCTCATGTGTCACCACTGCAAAGTGAGCTGCATTTGTTGTCAGTCAGCTTCTAGGTGAAATGCCAAGTGATGGTTGCTACCTTTATAGCCCTTGAGGGTATTTAGACTGAGTTATCTGAGGGGCCCATTTACTGTTCTGACCCAGGCTTCATCAAACTTAATAAAACACAAACTAATTTTAAAAATAAAACTATTTTAATGCAACGCTAGGAATTACTTGAATTCCCAGCCAAAACTCATTATACGCAGTTCCTCCAGATAAGAGCACGCTTTTCAGTGCTGCAGAATGCTGCCAAGAAACAGAAGTTCAATTAAGACTAACATGAACCAAACCAAAAACCCAGAAAAAACCGACCAGAGTACCGAGCTTCAAGAAGGACTTGGAAATTACTGAACTGCTTTGCTTCCTGCAAAGCTTTTCGTCATTGAGGTCTGACTTTTATCCCTGATGGGAGGGGCAATCACCTCCCAGCCTTACTCCCGAGTCGCCCCTTTTGTTTCAGCTGCTCTCTCCTTCTAGCAGCTGTGCGCACACGTGCACTGGGAACAGGCTGCTCGGGATCCTCTGCTTCGCTGCTGCCAGACTCCAAAGGCTTCAAAGGCAGCACCCACTCCCAGATGGTCTTGGCTCCATCCCTGCATTGGATGCAGGACCCTCGTCCAAGTCCTCTCCAGACTCCCTGACTGGTCCCCTTTCTTCCCCACTGTCTGATTCCACTGCCGTCTGCACTGCTGCCGGCAAACCACAACACTTCTCTCCATTTGCTTCTGCCCCGAAGTGTATTCTAGCAGTGTGCCTCTGTACTGAATGGCTAAGGAAGTGTGCCTATTCTATCAGGGCCTCTGGAACAGTACCTTCCCAGGATACGGAGGCATCTTCTCTCTCAGGGGTGGCACAATCCCTTAAGATCTGGTGTCTCAGGCCTGGGGTCGATGCATTTGTGGGGGACCCATCCTGGGTTCAATCCAGGTTGTCTCTCTTGTTTTATGTTTTATTAAACAGCTTTTACTGTGTCTGGATTTTGTAAGCAGCCCTGAGTTTGCGTCCAGTTTGCTATAACAAATGTAAAGAAATAATGTCACTCAATATTATAAACGGAATATTCCCTTGAAATGTGGAGCGTATTGCGTGATATTTTTTTCTCCTTGTCCCTTTGTCTGCTGTAACTAATTCAAATGTGGACAGACAACATATTTGTCCATTGCTGCAGATCAGTATCAATTTCTCTTTCATTTCTGAATCTGTCCATTCTTGAAAAATCACTGTTTTACTGTATCTGGTTTGCATATGTTTACACTTATTGTTTCTATTGTGAATTTTGGAGTTTCTAAACTGCTTCAGATGGATATTTCCCAATGCTGGTTGAGCAGTGGACAACCATATGTAATTTGCTTAAAGATCATGGCAAAAAAACAAAACATGCTTGTAAAATTTGGTATGGCCATGCGGTGCATCATTTAAATCTGCACTGTTTAACAATGAATTTTCCAGTCCCTCTTGTGGTTATAAATTGAGGACTACCTGTACAAATTTTGAGGCTGTGTCTTTCTATCAGCCAGTGCTGTTGTAACTTTGACAACTAAATGAATGGTGAAAGTTGAGGACTAGCTGTACCACAGTGGAAGTTGCATGCATCATAAGGTTATGACACAAATTACATGATTGTATCATTTGTAGATGATATCGCAGTGTGCAAGGCAACCAAGGGCACCCAGCCTGCCTTTCAATAACCCCTCTCTCTACATGGATGGGTAGATATAACCATCCACCTGATGTCCTAAACTTCTGAACTGGGGTTTTGCTGTTGAAATTTCAACTAAGCATCCTTCTAAAAGATCCAGTCAAGTTTCTTAAGATTGCTTCTTTGTTATTCATTTGATCAAAATCTGATCAAACAAAAAGAAAAGACTTGGAACAAGTGTTGTGACGTATGGCACCTCAAGGAATTTGTCAGAAGAAAACTACTGAAAAGTTAGAGAAAGTTTTCTTCTCAGAGTTAGAGGGGTACTGAGGGTTGAATTAGTCGGACTTCATTCTACAATGAGTATACCTCCTGCCTGCTTACTTCAAACCAGTGTTTCTTAACCTTGGCAACTTTAAGATGTGTGAACTTCAACTCCCAGCGTTCCTCAGGCAATTTCAATTGCACATTTCTCCAAGTTGCCAAGGTTGAAAAACACTGTTCTCAACAGTTTTTGATGCTTTCTGTGATAGCATCAATATATATAGATATAGCTAGATAGAATTCTTTATTGGCCAAGTGTGATTGGACTCATAAGGAATTTTTCTTGCTCTCAGTGTACATAAAGGAAAAGATGCATTCATCAAGAATCATAAGATACAACTTAATAATAGTCATAGTGTACAATAAGCAATCAAATCATACCAGGAAACAGACAAAAAATCATCATAAGTGGGAGGAACGCTCTATAGTGTCGTTTTGAGGGAAGGAGTTGAAACAGTTTATGTCTGGGATGTGAGGGGTCTGTAAATATTTTCACAGCCCTCTTTTTGACTCGTGCAGTATACAGGTCCTCGATTGAAGGCAGGTGGGTCGTAATTGTTTTTTCTGCAGTCCTAATTATCCTCTGGAGTCTGTGTCTGTTCTGTGTCTGGTTCATTCTTTATTAACTGACATTAAGCAAACCATGGTTTGACCTGATGAGTAATCAGTTTTTATTCATATGCAAGAAAACAACATTTGGCCCCACTTTCTGGTCCATTCAGCGGTGGACACCATGAAGTTTGGAAACTGATTTTAATCTCCTGACACTTTTTTGACAGTATTTCAAGAAACCACTTGCCATGACTCAACTTCCTGACTTTCAAGAATGCCTCAGGAGAGAACTTTGTAGGCTAATCCCCTCCCAAAGTTATCAACAGAAAGCTTTGTGTCTATTATTTATTTATTCATGTGAATTCAAAGTCACTCAGTGGACCCTGGGCAGTGTACAAACCTAGAAAATAAATAAACACAGATTAAAAACATCAAACCAAATGGACGGCCCAGACTTACACAGGACAAAATCAAACAGGACCGGGCCTTAGACAAACAATAATACCTCAGTCTTTCATGTTGATAGAATGACAAACAACAATCTATCCCGCAGAGTCCCTTTGTGTCGAGAGGCTACTTATCTGGAACATTTTTTAAAGTGGAAGGTACCTTTCATGTAATGTATGTATGTATGTATTTATCAAATTAATACAGTTGCCCATCTTGATCGGGGTGACTCTGAGGTGGCTCACAACAATAGATAAAAAGCAAAGATATAAAAATAGTAAATATGAATAAAAACCCATAATAATAAAGATCATAAAAAACCCAAAGTACAAATCACAACTGAAGGAAGGATAAAAAATGGCCTGCTCAACAATGGGGCCTTTCATTTTTAAAAACGTCTTCATTTACCAATGTGCTTTCTGACATCAGGCAGGCAGTCTTGTTGCAACTGATGGGGAAGCTTTGAATTCAGATCTTTCAGACATTCAATTTTCAATTTTATTTATTTTATTTGTCAATCGCTTACAAGATAATAGGTATAAGAATAAACATAGTTATGAATACATGAAATGGATACATATAAGAAAATTAAACAGAAACAATAGGACAGAGACGGTAGGCACGTTGGTGCACTTATGCACGCCCCCTATGGACCTCTTAAGAAAGGGGTGAGGTCAATAGTAGGTTAAGGTCAAAGATTAAAGTTTTTGGGGTTTGGGGAAGAAATCACAGAGTCAGGTAAAGTATTCCAGACATTGACTACTCTGTTGCTGAAGTTGTATTTCCTGCAACCAAGTTTGGTGCGTTAACCTTGAGTTTGTATCTATTGTTTGCTCTTGCATTGTTATGGTTGAAGCTGAAGTATTCATTGACAGGTAGGACATTGCAATGTATGATTTTATATCCTATACTTAAATCAGACCGAAGGCAACGTAGTTCTAGATTTTCTAGATCTAGAATTTTAAATCTGGTGGCATAAGGTCTTCTGCAACGAGTAGAGGAGTGGAGAACTCTTCTTGTGAAATATTTCAGGACTTTCTCAACTGTGTTAATATCAGATACGTAAAGTGGGTTCCAGACTGATGAGCTGTATTCAAGTATCGGTCTTGCAAATGTTTTGTGTGCTCTAGTTAGTCGTGTGATATTACTGGAGAAAAAGCTATGCATCATCAGCAAAGAGAACACGGTTGCTCTTGATATGATCACAGAGGTCATTTATGTAGAGTATGAAAAGAGTTGGTCCAAGAACACTGCCTTGGGGGACACCACTGTTGACAGGTACAGAATTTGATAGGACACTCCCAATTTTGACCATTTGTTGTCTGTTTGATAGGAATGTTTCCATCCAGTTATGCAGGTGTCCAGAGATACCATAAGATTTCAGTTTTAGGAGTAGTTTGTCGTGTACCGCTGAATCAAAGGCTTTATAAAAGTCTATCTGGATTGCGTCTATTGCTTTGCCGAGATCGAGTTGTGTAGTCCATACGTTTTTGCAGTGTAAGAGTTGCAGATCGCAGGATCGTTTTTCCCTGAAACCAAATTGTTTATGAGAGAGTAGGTTGTTTGTTTCTAAGTGGAGGATGATGGATTGGTAAAAATTGATTCCATGACTTTACAGGTGACGCAGCATAAGGAGATTGGTCTGTAATTTTCAACTAGGCTGGGCTCTCTCTTTTTGAAGATGAGGATGACTGTGGCTTGTGACCATAGGTTTAGCAAAGAGCTTGGTCCTGAAAGATGTTTCAAAGATTATGCTTAAAAGTTCAGCTATGGCAGTGGGAAGCTTTTTTAAGAAGTAGGACATACTCCGTGCGGTCCAATAGATAGAGATGGTTTTAGATTGCATAGTGCTTTTCCAACATTGTCTTCTGTAAAATCAATATGTATTAGATCATTGTAGTTGTCTGTGGTTCGACTAGGAAATACTGGGCATGATTATTAAATGATGATTATCATTTGTCCTGACACAAAATATAACAATCTGTCCTGATACTAGTATCCTTTGGAAACTGCAGCTTTCATTGGTTACTTAAACAACAAAACCACTCATTTTTTTTCTACAGTTGAGTCAAAAAGTATCCTTAATTCATGTCTATGGAGATTCTCTGTCATCCAGATTCTCAGTCATCCATGGTTGTCCCAAAGGTACTTTTCAAGCAGCAATTGGACTTATTTGTTTTTCTTTGAAGACATTTCACTTCTCATCCAAGAAGCTTTTTCAGCTCTGACTGGATGGTGACTAAATTCTTCCACTCCACAGTCAGAGCTGAAGAAGCTTCTTGGATGAGAAGTGAAAGTTCTTCAAAGAAAAACAAGAAAGTCCAGTTGCCACTTGAAAAAGTACCTTTGGGATCTCCTTAATGCAGGTCCTTCTGGAGAAAGAAATATGAAACCCCCCAATTGTATCCCATGACCGTTAAAAGACATTAAAAATGCCTTTTTTCACAGAAATGCCTTTTTTCAAGCACTTTTAATATAAATTCAGAATGAATTCAAGCACCAATCAGAAAGTAGAATGCACATCTCTTTTTGTCCTTTAAAAAAAATATGTATAAACTAACACAAAACAATGAAGAATAAAAGCAGTAAAGAAAGAAGAAAGAAAAAAGCAAAAGGACAGAAAGAAATTTTTTTGGAAAGAAATAGAAAGAAGCAGCTTTCAATTTCCTTTGCAGCAAATATCCAAAATATCTCTTACTTTATGATTACAAAAGAAAGCTCACTCTTTTCTATTATCCATTTTTTCCTAATCATCAAAAGCACAAATCATAAGTGAACTTTTCCTGTTTTACACAAAAAGTCCATATAAGGGGTTTCCAGTCAGCCATAACCGTAAATATTATTTTTTCTCTGTCTAAAAGAAATTGATTTAGCCGACTGAAAGTCAAAGACACATCTCTAAAGCTGGATGGGTTTGTACACAATATTCATCCAACCACATCTCCATCTCCTGCATCTGAATGCAGTATCTAATTGCACATGGATATGTCCATCCTTTTAGTGGGGATTCACTTTATTTTTGCAATTCCAGCCACAGTTCATTTGTTCTGCCCTGGTCCTTAACATTTTCATTTAACATACTCTGAATTGAAAGAAACCCAGGTCCTCCTTTTTCAAGGCACTAAGCATCAAAATCCTATCCAGAAAATGTTGAGTGTTGACAGCTGGGTCAAAGTGAAGAGTTTGACTTGGGTGATCTTTGGGCTATAGATCTCTGGAACTTGGTGGTCCTATCTATTCTCCTTCCACCTGTTGGGCTTAGAGAGTGGATGCCTTTTCTCATATGGATATACCACCTCTCTTTTAGAATCTGAATTTCCATTTGACCCTGTGGTCACCCAGCTGCATACTTCTTTTTCCCAGCAGTTGTTCCTTCAGGTGATCCTTCAGATTTTGTCTGGTTGTCAGATCTGGAGAGAAGAGAAGGCACAATTTCTGCCTGGAAAAAAATGCCATTTTATCCAAGTGAGTGTTTGATGCAGAAATCAGAATATATTGCTCGGTAGAAACATCAAACAAATGAGAGGAAAGGAAGGGACAAGGGCAGGAAGATCAAAACCAGAACGTTCTTCCTCTCTGTGATGGAATATTTTAAGCATTTCCTGCTGAATGGGTATTGAGCAAAGACGTCACCCAAAGGAAGAAGTTTTAGATTTAAATAACATGGGTCCAATTGTCGTAATGCAGGAAATAAGAATATCATTACTACCTATCTCGCACGTTCCCAACACTGAAAGTAAAGATGCAGAAATCTCTTTTCCAGGCAGAAGTCTAGATGAAAAGAACACTATTTATTTCTGTCTTTATGTACTAATCCAGAGGAAGAGAAGAATGTTTGTCATCTGGATGATTGCCAATGAATCAACACTGCAGGGAAATTGTATAATGTTTCTATTGGGTGATCTGATCTGACCCTTCACAGGGGTGGAACATACTGGTTGGGGCGTTCTGGGAGTTGACATGCACACCAGTGGTGGGATTCAAATTTTTTTACTACCAGTTCTGTGGGCATGGCCTGATGAGCACGGCAGGGGAAGAATACTGTAAAATCCCCATTCCCTCCCACCACACTAACCTGCTTTCCAGCTCCGTTCTCCTGTGCAGGGCAACCAAAGAAGACACAGCCAATCAGCTGGGACTCGGGAGGCGGAGAATAGATGGGGGTGGGGCCAGTCAGAGGTGGGATTTGCCAGTTCTCCGAACTACTCAAAATTTCCTCTACCTAGATTGATATAGAATACAATATAATATATATATCCACTGGATGAATGTATAAGATTAAATTATAATGAAATTTAGAATATCTCATATAAAATAATGGAAAAATAGTTTAGTCAAATGAATGTTTAATAATTGATATTACATAAGTACAAGCTAGATTGATAAGGCGAGAATTTATATATCTTGTGAGTAATGATAAAAAGAAAGGACAGCACAAAAGATTGTAACCAACTGTCACACTGTATGCATATAATTGAAAGAGGGTTTTATGTTTTTTATGTTTTGTTTGTATGTTTGTTGTAAAAAATAAAAACATTGTAAAAGAAAATTCCGCTACCGGTTCCCCAGAACTGGTCAGAACCTGCTGAATACCACCTCTGGTGCACACATCTTAAAGTTGCCAAGGTTGGGATGTACTGGTCTAAAGGGTGGAGGACATTGAATGTCAGATACGGGCTACAAGACAGAAGAAAAGAACTGAATTTATGTTGCAGGCTGAATTCTGCCTGAATTGTGGAGGAATATAAGCTGATATTTTTTGGTGGTGGGGAATTCACAGCCTCACTCAGGAAAGCAAAGACCTTTGAACTGCTTCCTTGAAGGAGTAGATACAACTGGTAAATAAGCTCACAAAACAGGTGCCATGATGGGGATGGGGATCTCTCTGATTTTTCTCTCTCTCTCTTTCCATGACTCACACAGAGAAACTTACTTGCAAAAGGCAAATCGGAGAGGTTGTTCTCTGTCAGTAAGTTCCTTTGATGTTCTTTGCCACCCTCCCTTTTTAGGGAATGGGCTCCTCTCAGACTGGGCTGTAACTACCTACAGCTTTTATTACCGAAAAATGCCTCTGAGGGGCATTTAAGCCCAGAAATATTGAGAGGGGCAAAAATACTCATTGCATTTTGCTTTGCAGAAGGCCAGGTTCTGATACATGCATTCATTCTAAAATAAAAAGAATTCAGAATAAAATAAAATCATGTGGGGCAGGGAACCTCAGGCATCATGACACCTACCTTACTCAGTGCATTAATTAATTGTGCCAACAGTATTAGGCCTATTAAAAAAATTATTCTCTGCTATTCTCAAATTAAGAGTGTAGATAGCTCTTAGCAAAGCTGAGAGCCCAGGTGCTTCGCTGCTCTGTAATGGAAGTCGGTATTGCTTGCAATCCAAGTTCTAGCTCAGCTCTCAGCCTTCCTTTGGTTATGTGCTTAATTCTCTTTAATGGCCTAAAATGCCCTATCGGTGTTCATCAGTTTGTCACTGATCCCATTATATACCCAACAAAGGGATTAAGGGGAGAAGTACTGGGGGACCAATCTGGTTTCTTGCAGCCAGCCAAGTAGCATCTCAGAGAGTTAATCAGCTTCTTAGAGTAGCCAACTGGGACCCCAAAGAACAAGTGAACCAGTATGCTATCCAGGGAAATGCTTAAAGCATGAAGAATTAATTGCTTTTCCTTCTCCCCATTGTAATTTGGTAATTTGGAGAGTACAGGTAATCCTCAACTTACAACCACAACTGAGGCCAAAATTTTTCTTGCTAAGCGAGATAGTTGCTAGATTTTGGTCATTTTATTACCTTATTTGCCACAGTTATTAAGTGAATCACTGCAGTTGTTAAGTTAGTAACATGGTGGTTAAGAGAATCTGGCTGTCAGCATTCCAGAAAAACCAAAGTCCAATCAAAAACTCAGAGACAGGCATTTTCTCAAAGTTCCATTTTATTAGAGTTGTTCTACTGGCACACCTGGAAAAACCTGAATCTGAGAGTTCTGGTTTTTCCTTCAATAATTAAAATTACAAAATCCATCCCCTGCAGCCGTCATTCCATCACATGGCCCAGTCACCGTCTGTTCCAACTTGAGACATCCCTTCAACCACTCCTCACCCAGGTGCAGGAATAACATGACCTTGACTGTAAAGGAAAATGCTATTATGTCTAACCACATACGCTCCATGAAATTCCCCCCTTCCAATTTCCCAAGCACAAGAATGTGGCGGCGTGGAAGCTTCTGGTGCTACTATGGCTTCCAAAGCTGACACTGGCTTCCCCATTGACTTTGCTGGTCAGAGAGTTGCAAAAGGAGATCATATGACCCCGGAACACTGCAACCGTCATAAATACTTGCCAGTTGCCAAGCGCCTGAATTGTGATCACATGACCATGAAGATACTAAGTGTGAAAATGGCCATAACGTCACTTTTTCAGTGCCATTGTAACTTCGAATGGTCACTAAACAAACTATGGTAAATTGAGACAACCTGTAGTAAGGTTGGGAGGAGGACATGCTTAATTCTTTCTTCCTTGCTACTTGGCTGAAGATAACGGAGTTGTTTTCTTGATTTACATGATCAGGGAAACAGTTGGGTTATTGCCCATATGTGCTGCATGTTTTTTGTTCCAAAACACAATGACAACCACAAGGAAGCCATCATCTCAACAGCTTAGGAGCCTGGAAGAACAAATACCTCAAAAGATCCTGTTCCTTGGCAACAAGAAGAAATCAACAGTACAATGAGGCGGCTTCCCCTAAAAGGTTTATTCCATATTTCTGTTCCAAATGGGGTGTGGACTATTAAAGTTAGAGACCTCAATCTCTGGCTAATTCACAGCTGGACATATTTTTAAAGAAATTCAGCATTTCTGGTAATTATAATGTATATCAGGAAAGATTACAGTCTTTCTAAGGCCAAAGCATCTTTTAATATCATGTCCCACTTGCTTAAGAATAACACTTTTTGATATATGTGCCTAAAAGTATCACTGATGCCAGCAAAAATAAAGAAATTCTTTGGATATCTCAAGTAATTTTTTTTTTTTCTTTCAAGGCTGCTTAGCCATTTTTCTCTTTCTGTGTCTTTTTTCAGGAGGTATGATTGATTGGTTCAATCTGTAACAAAAGAAAATAAGTCTGATGGTACTTCAGTTTCTACATTTGAAGGAGCTGAAAAGGAATCAACCAAACATTTTCCAGATTAATCTTACCACCAAGTAATTTTCTTCAGGGATATGGGACTACCATCATCTCCAGCCAGCTGGACCACCTAGAAAACAACAAGCTGGGAAAGAGTGGTGCAGCAAAAACTTTTAAATTAAATTAAATTAAAACTTAATTATCTTACATGTGTATTTTAAATAGTAAGGCCCAAGAAAATGTACAGATGGTGCTTAACTTACAACAAACAGTTCATTTAATGACCATTTGAAGTTTCAATGGCACTGAAAAACGTGACATGACCATGTTTCACACTTATGACTATTGTGGCATTCCCATGGTCATATGATCAAGATTCAGATGCTTGGTGATCGATTCACATTTATGACAGTTGCTATGTCCTGGGATCATGTGATCACCTTTTGTGACCTTCTGAGAAACAAAGTCAATAGGGAAGTTGATTTACGTAACAACTGTGTTACTACCTTAACAACTGCAATGAGTCACTGAACAATGAGGTCAAGAAAGTTTTCCTCTTGGGTCTAATGGAAAAAGAATTGGAGAAAAAGTTTGGAATTTTGTTATTATATATGTTGACAGGAGCAAGATCATTGTATGCGCAAAAATGGAAGGACACTTCGATTCCTATTTTAGAAAAACGGTTGCAGAAGCTGATGGAGTTGAGATAGAGTCGGAAGTCAATGTTTCTTTTCCTTTCCCTATCCTTCCTCACTTTTCATCCCCTCTTTTCCCTTCCCCAATGCTGTCCTTTTATTTGCTTTTATGTTTTGTATTTTATAATACCCTATAACCTAATAAAAATGTATATGAGAACAATTATGTCAAGAACGGTCATAAAACGGGGCAAAATTCACTTAATTTTGCTTAACAACAGAATTTTGGCCTCAATTGTGGTCATAAGTTGAGTCTTACCTGCATTCCTTCCAAATGCAGAAAGTGAATCCTTGCCACTTTTGGGAATGATAGGAACCTAAGTCTGTTGACCAAGACCGGAACTCCACAGTGAGGTGGCTCTTAAAAAACTGTCTGGACTATCAGATGTAGAACAAATATTTCTGATTCCAAGGTAACCCTTTCCTGAGCAAAAGAGGTGGTGGGTTGGATAAACAAGGTATAAAGTATTCCAGGATGAAACAGATGACCGAGCTTCTACTCAAATTCTGCTTTGAAAATGGATTGGTCATGGAAATAACATGACGGGTGACCTACTCTGGGAGAAGGTTTGAGACAAAACAGTCTTGTCAAATCTGCAATGCTCAGTGACTTGATGTCATTAGCCACAGCTTGTTATCCAAAATATTTTGCTGCTTGAGCAGAAGGGCAAATGCCCACCTTTAAAGTCAGAAGGAATAGTTTCCACAGTGTGCCAAATTCTTTGGCACTTGAGAAAGAAGTTCCTGTAGTTGTTGAAATGGAATTATAATTAATGTTGTGAGTCCTTTGTTGTTTACTCATAGCCAACAACCCAAAGCTATCTGCAATGTTAGGACCAGGCCTGTTGTAAGATTGACACAATTGGCTAAAAGAGTCAGAGGTGCCCTATTGCTAGGTGATAAAGTTGCCAAAAGCATTTTTCTTTACAGAGTTGTCCATGGGACTTAATCTTTTGAAGGAAACAGAACCTCCATTGACCCCACCTAAGGAGAAGAAATAAACAGGACAGACTGTATTTACACAGTGGGATACAGAAGATTGGTACCGTAAACACAGGTGCTGTGGTTGCTGCCTTTCTCCAAAGATCTGGTGTTAGACAACCAGAAGAGCTTTCTGTTGGGCTGATTAATTCACTTTTTAAATATTCTTAACCAGGGGTGGGATTCAATTTTTTTAACAACCGGTTCTGTGGGCGTGGCTTAGGTGGTAGGCATGGTCACATTATTGGCTGGGCATGGCCAACTCAGTATCGCTCACATCGAGGCACGCATCTCCTCGCCTGGCCTCTCATGACTATGGGGATGCTGCAACAGTCGTAAGTGTGAAAAATGGTCATAAGTCACTTTTTTCAGTGCCATTGTAACTTTGAATGGTCACTCCACACAAGCAAAGTACCAGCAAAGGAGGGGAAAAAAACTCCAGAGAAGTTCCTGAGGCAGGAAGTCTAGTCCTGCCAAGAATGTACTAAGGGTTAACGGAGAGGCAGTTTCTGTAAGCAACACCAGAATGTTTCCTTCCTGCCTTCCTTACAGGATTAGGCCAGTAATTTCTTCTAACAACCAGTTCTCCGAACTGCTTAGAATGTTAACAACCGGTTCTGGCGAATAGGTGCGAACTGGTAGAATCCCACCCCTGTTCTCAATCAATATATCCAGTGGTGGGTTTCAAATTTTTTCTCCTGGTTCAGAACGCTTGCTTGGCATGTGGTGCGCAGAGCTCAAACACTGCCCTTGTATCAATGCTGGTGAACCTGTACAGGTGCACCTAACGTGCATACATGTGAAACATATGCTTCACACGCACATTCTCAGGGCTCAGAGACTGCCCTCTGCACCAACGCTGATGAGCTGTGCTGTTTTTTTAGCTCAGCTGAGGCGCGTCAATCTGATCTCTGTGCAAATCAGTTGAGCTAATAAACAACAGAATATGTAGGAGAGGTAAGAGCAGGGGCTGTGGGTAGGCCCAGCTAGAGGTGGTATTTGGTTCTTCAAAACAGTCAAAATTTTAACTACTGGTCTGCCAGAACCAGTCCAAACAGGCTGGATACCACCTCTGACTATATCTGTATATAAAGACAAATATTGTAACATGTCACAACTCATTGATGACTGCCTTTTGGTGGACACCAAATTGGGTATGTTCTTCAGCCTTGCCAACTTCTCGTCATCCAAAGGGAGAGAAAGAATTCCAGCCTGGAGGACTGATTGAAGACGACTCCTGGGGATCACTGCTTGACCTCATTATTTAAACCAGGGGATCCCACAGAATTAGCACTCTTGTGTTATTAGCAACCACCTATAACCATCATATGCAAATTGGAAGGCAGCGCCATCAATAGTGTGGGTGAAACCCGTCTATCTAGAGGGTATGTGAAATTGCGATACCAGTATTAGTTTTGCCAACTGCATATCTCATACCCGTAGAATGCTTATTTTTCTGAGTGATTTCTGTTGCATGACTCCAGTTAGCTAGATAAAAGATAGACAAATATATAGATTAATAGATATGATAGATATAAGAAAGATAGATAGTTAAAGATAGATGATAGATAGAAGATAGATAGATAGATAGATAGATAGATAGATAGATAGATAGATAGATAGATAGATAGATAGATAGATAAATAGATAGATAAATAGATAGATAGATAGATTTAACTTCCCATTCTAGCATAGCCGTGGAATTTCCTATGGCATTAGATGATTAGCAAGACTGGCCAGGTGATGCCACTATTTTGCTAGTCCACAACTTTCTCCATACACAATGCCAAACAGACCTTATACAACCTATTGTTAGAAAATGTAGTTCCTTTCATGACCATTCTCTTCCTGTGACCATTTTCATGCCTTCTTTATACAGTATAATGAACTGTTTCAGCTTTGTTGCGCACTACTTTTTTTAAAAAATATCATCACTAGTATCTATTTTAACTCTTATATTTGATGCTTAGACTGTAAATATACAGTCCAATTTATCATCTTTCCATCCTTTCTTGTTTCCTTCTGTTTTTCTGTCTTTCTGTCTGATGTGAACATTTCCCAGGAAATTGGGTTTGTAGTACACTCAAGATACGTAAAATCAACAGCATTCCAACTTGCAAACCGATTAGGTTCTCCCTTCAAGGAAACATAGACACACTGGTCTTGACTCTCTGCAAGATATCTTCACCTCTTTTGCTGTTGACAAAAGATTTTCCACTCACTTTGCAAGACTATACTATCATTGGGCAATTATCACGCTTAACATGCCTTCTTACTTTACAAAATTCAAATGCCTCCCTTCCTGCATGTTGAGTATTTAAGGCTATCTGCCATCTTAGCTTGTTCAACAGCACTGATGCTCCCTTATGGTCACACTTTATGACACAAAGCTGCGCGGTTTGCTTATTCTCAGTGCCGCTTCCTGGTGAATTGCGTTGAACAAACTGGTTTCAGTTGATGAGTCAAGAGATCAAGATGAGGGAAAATGTGATATAGCTTGAAAAATGTTCTTGGGAATGTCATAGAACAGATTGTGTCTAGGGAAGATCTTTTTCTGCATTAATTCTTGCATTTTTTTGGATGCCATTTTTTAAAATCCAGACCAGACAGAAAGGGAATATGAAAACATGAGAACTCGGCTGGATCAGGGCAAGGATGTACCAGCCTGGATAAATGACTTCCTGCTGCTTTGAATATCATTGTTGGCACCAAAGTGTTGAAAAGCCAAATTGCGAACAAAGTTAGCAATAAACCCCATACACACTTTCAGCACTGGAACACAAGAAGGTTTCATTCACTTCCTTTAGATATAAGATCATTGGAGAGTTGGATTTAGAGGTCGTTGGAGTTGGGAGGCCAATTTGATTCAATAAAATAAAATAAACTCGGAAATATTGGCTTCAGTGGTGTCTTAACCACTAGACCAAACTGGCTTCTTCCAGAAATGGAAGAACAACAGTGCTCCTTTGAGGAACAGTAAAGAAATGAAAAGAAAAGAGAACTGCCAGAGAGTCAGTTCGATGTAAGGGGCAAAAGTGCTGGCCTAGAAATGGTGAGTTCTAGTCCCACCCCAGGCATGAAAGCCAGCTGGTGATTTGGGACTAGTCCTTTCCTCACAGCTCAACCCACCTCACAGGGTTGTTGTTGTGGGGAAAATAGGAAGAGGAAGGTATTATTAGGTATGCTTGTTTGTTTGCTGGACTTTGTGCTTGAGATGGAGAAAAATGAAACATTGGTTTTGGGTTTGACCGATCAGATAGATTTGTTGTTTTGGAAATGGCTAGTTTATACTATGATGTAAAAGTGAAAAGTTGAGGTTTGATTTTACAATCTTATTCTATTCTACTGCACCAAAGGACGTCGGAAGTCATTGTCTTTTCTTTCTTTTTCCATTCTTTTCTACACTTTCCCCTTCCCTTTTTCCTCCCCTATTCTTCCTGTTATTTGTTTTTGTATTTTTGTATTTTATATTATGATCTAATAAATGGGCAACTCAAATGAATAAATAAATGGTATGCTTGTGAGCTTGAGTTACTTATAAAGTACAGGTAGCCCTCAACTTACAACAGTTTATTTTATGACCATTGCAGCATCCCTATAGTCACGTGATCAAAAGTTGGATGCTTGCCAACTGGTTCATATTAATGACGGTTGTGGTGTCCCATGGTCATGTGATCAGCTTTTGTGACCTTCTGAGGAGTAAAATCAATGGGGAAGCCAGATTTGCTTATCAACCAGGTTATTAACTTAACAATTGCAATGGTTCATTTATGAACTGCACCAAGAAAGGTTGTAAAATGGGGCAAAACTCATTTAACAAATGTCTCACTTAACAACATGCATTTTGAGCTCAATTATGGTCGTAAGTTGAGGACCACCTGTGGTAAAGCCAGAATTTTTTTAAAAAAATAATAAATAACTCAGAATATATCAAACAGGGTTAAGAGTTGAGCAGGGATGTCTATGAGAGGGTCAAAAAAGGCAATATGGCAGCTCCAGTCATGTGACTGAAGCCACTCCCCCTTGTTACATATGCATGGGACACTTGTAAAATAGGAGCAGGGTTCTGATTCCATAATCACAGCTTCGATCTTGCATTTTTGGACACTCCTCTGCCCCATGAAACCCCCAGGGTTGAATTAGGGAAAGTAGACCCAAAGGTGTCTTCGAGTCATGGTTGGCTGTTGCTCATTTTTTGCTGCCAGTTTCTGCATGTGAGTGCCTGTTTTTTTTTAAAAAAAAGATAAATTAAAAAAAAAAATCCTTCCTTAAGTGGGAGGGAGACCTTGACTATGCTGGCATTCAACCTCTGCCCTAATCAGGCCACTGTCAAAGGGTCCAAAGGTCTTGGCACATGAAGACTCCAGGCAGAGACAACTGGCCATCAAAGAGAGATCTCTCTCTTTGAGAGAGATCACAGTGCCGTCTCCTCGTGGAGATGATAAGGAAAATGTGATAAGCAGGACTCAAGTGTTTTTTCTGGCCAAATGGCAAAGCAGCTTCTCTCTCACCCTACTCTGGCTGGGCAACACCTGTCTCAGCTCTACAGGTGAAACTTGAAAAATTAGAATATCATGCAAAAGTTCATTTATTTCAGTAATGCAACTTAAAAGGTGAAACTAATATATGAGACAGACTCATTACATGCAAACCAAAATAGTTCAAGCCATGATGTGTCATAATTGAGATGATTATGGCTTACAGCTCATGAAAACCCCAAATCCACATTCTCAGAAAATTAGAATATTACATGCAATCAATAAAACAAGGAATTTTGAAATTAACTGATGTGTGATGAAACCATTTTTTAGAAATGGAACCCTCTGATATGTATTGGAATCGTGACTCACCCTTCTGAGGAAGGGCAGAAAATTGCTCATGATATTTGCATGGGTGGGAGATCCGGTAAGAAAGACAATCGATCCGAAAGTGAAAAAGGGGGAGAGTTGCACTGATACTTAGCCTGCCATACTACTCTAACAGGTAATCCTCAATTTACAACCGTTTTATACAAACCATTCTATGTTACAATGGCACAGGAAAAAGCAATTTTCATCTGGTAGCTGCACATATTCACAGCTGCATCATGTGATCAAAATGCGGACGCTTGGCAATTGGTATGTAACTTTTGTCTCAGGGATCACGTGGTTATTATTTGTGACCATCCCAGAAAAGCTGCCAATAAGCAAAATCAAGCCAGATTCACTTAACAATCATGTTATTCACTTAAGTGCAGGCCATTCACTTAACCATCATGGCAAACAAGGTCATAAAATTGGGTGTGACTCACTAAACAACTGCCTTGCTTAACAACAGAAATTCTGGTCTCCGTTGTTGTCATATGTTAAGGGCTACTGTAATTGTAGAGTCCAATTTTGGGGAGGGGGTGATAACAAATCAAGTCCTCAACCCTTTATGCCAGTGGTTTGTTGGTAACTCTATAGGGCAGGGGTCCCCAAACTTGGCAACTTTAAGACTTGTGGACTTCAACTCCCAGAATTCCCCAGCTGGCTGGGAATTGAAGTCTACACACACTTGTAAACTTGTTAAGGATGAGAAACACTGATATAGAGATTCAGTGAGCAGACAGCAGAGGCAATCGTAGTTTTGTGTTTCGTTATCATCTCGGAAACCTGAGGAACCAGTTCAACTGCTTTTGATTCAACTTAAAAATGTAGCTCATTTGTTCCTGTGAACCAGTGGTGGGATTCAAATTTTTTAAATACCGGTTTTGTGGGCATGGCTTGGTGGCCCTGGCAGGGGAAGGTTATTGCAAAATCCCATTCCCTCCCCACCCCTCCACTAACCTGCTTTCCAGCTCCGTTCTCCTGTGTAGGGCAACCAAAGAAGACCCAGCCAATCAGCTGGGACTCGGGAGGCAGAGAAGAGATGAGGGTGGGGCCAGTCAGAGGTTGTATTGGCCGGTTCTCCATACTGCTCAAAATTTCCACTCCCGGTTCTCCAGAACTGGTCAGAACCTGCTGAATGCCACCTCTGCTGTGAAATATACCCCAAATGTTTCCCCCTCTTCTCTGTGCCTTAGGAAAGCTGCTTTGGTGGCCTCTTTCTTTGGGACCTATGGTGATAAGTGAAGGTTCAAAAGGACCAAATGTATCCTGGCATCTAGAACAGAGGTCTCCAACCTTGGCAACTTTAAGACTTGTGGACTTCAATTCCCAGAATTCATGCTGGCTGGGGAACTCTGGGAGTTGAAACTGACACATCTTGGAGTTATTCAGATTGAGAAATACTAGGTTAAAACCTTTGTTAGCTTTTTTTGGAACAGATACCAGAGGTGGTATTCAGCAGGTTCTGACTAGTTCTGGAGAACCGGTAGTGGAAATTTTGAATAATTTGGAAAACCGGCCATGTCCACAAAACCGGTATTAATTTAGTAATTTTAGTAATTTAATAATTTTTTTTAATCCCACCACTGTCACATACCAAATTGAGGAAGACATTGTTTTAATGTAAGAATCAAGAACATTCCTGGAATCAAGTGTCCAGAAAATATGGAAGGCAACAGATGACTACTTTCACAGAGAAGAATTAATGTCTACTTTGTGACAAACCATGGTCATTCTAACTCTATGGCTTGTTTGAATATATCATACCTGATTAAGGTTCACAATCAGTATGTTAAGCCAAAACCCATCATTCCCCCAGCCACAATTCCTTAACCAGCCTTGTTAAGCCAAAGCAAAACAAGTTGTATTACGGCTTAATGTGAAGGGTGAATTCTGATGACCATGGTAGAAACCTAGTTAGTGATTTGGAAGGGGCCAGTAAAGGTCATGAAATCTAACCAGCAGCTGAATGTATGTGTTGTTTTCTCTACTTTATTTTCAGGGGATGAGTGGAAGGCAAGACAACACTATAAAATATTGAAGGATAAGAGGAGTAAGGTGGGTAGCAAGGAAGTAGCCCAATGTGGGAAGGAGGTTTTGCAAAATGTTTAATCCAAAGAACACCAGATTGTTTGGAGATGAGAGAAAAAAAAAGCTGATGGGTTATTTTTGCAATTTGCATGGTGATCAGTCATCATCACGTTTCTTCTCATCTTCCTTGGTGGACTCAAAGCTCACTAAAATGAGGACCCAGTTTGTTGGGGCAATCTGTTGACTCTATAAACTGCTTAGAGCAGAGGTCTCCAAACTTGGCAACTTTAAGACTTGTGGGCTTCAATTCCCAGAATTCTCCAGCCACCATAGTTGGCTGAGGAATTCTCAGAGTTGAAGTCCACAAATCTTAAAGTTGCCAAGTTTGGGGAACCCTGGCTTAGAGAATGCTATAAAGCACTATGAAGTGATATATAAGTCTAGGTGCTATTGCTATTACTGGTATGAAATTTGAATCAAATCCTCATAAATGGCCTGAAGACCATCTCTTTTCAACTTTGTGGACTTGGAGGACGATTCCTTTGACCTTGTTTGTTATTTGTTATTTGAGTTGAACTCTCTCTCATTGTTGCAAGAGAAGAATGTGGTGAGAAACATATACCTATATAGACAGGTATGGGCCTATCTGAGCACTCTCCTGGGTTGACCTGTCTAAGAGAGAAAAGAGTAATAGGCCATGATCATGTTCATTTCAAGAGGTCAGACCCCAAAGTAGTGTTAACATCTGGTCAGTGCTAAGTTTCCCTTTCGAAAGTTAACCAACTTTTCCCACTTCACTAATTTATGCTCCTATATACCTTGTGCAAACCCAGAAGATGGACTGATTCAGCAACCGGGTAACATGCCGCTAGAATATAGCACATATAGAATTTGCTTTGAAGAAATGGATCTCTTTCTGAAGCTTATGAGCCAGAGTTTTTGGTTCTGAATTCACAAATGGCTGGATTAGGCCCACACAGCTTGCAGAGTCACACACCACGGAGGCACACCCAGTGAACTAAGACATGACACTGTGAATCTAGTATTGTAGATGTGTTGTGGTATAATTTAGTAAGTCACAATTCCTTTCATCAGGTGCACAGTGTGATATACTGAAAGAAGGGCATATATGCAAAATATGGCAGAAGGCTGATACCATGAGAAGTGAAGCCACAATAAATGACTAGATGCCTCCAGAAAAATCATAAAATCAATGCAATCAAAGCTTGCATAAGAAGGAGGTGGCTATGAATCAGCTGTAAGCTTCAAAATGTTGAGCAAGAACAGTTGGGTCGCAATTAGATTTTTGATCTCTCTTTCAGATCTAGGAATGTTGTGTCAAACACAGCTAGTCTTTGACTTGGAATCACAGTGGGGACTGGAACTTCCATTGCTAAATGATGATGAGGTTGAGTGACTCGTCGTCCCATCTTGAGCGTTTTTGGCACAGTCATGTAACAAATCTGGCTTCCCGATTGACTTTGCTGTTGGTAAGCTTCATGGGAAGATCACAAGTGGTAATCACATGACCCAGGGATGGTGCAGCCATAATAAATATATGCCAGTGGTCAAACACCTGAATTTTGATCATGTGACATGGTGATGCTGTGATAGTTTTAAGTGTGAGGACTAGTTGTAAGTCACTTCTTTCAGTGTTGCAACTTCCAATAGTTGCTAAACGAATGGTTCTAAGTCAAGGACTACTTAAGCTTTGCAAGTCAGAGTTAGTAGCTCTGTAGGAAAAACATGCTGTGTATTGGCTCATTCATTTGCTATGCTGGGTAACATGAACAATAGATTATCCATAATAATAATTTTGCTAGCAACAGGGGATCATAGCGGCGGTCTCAGTGAGTGGATTCTGAGTGCAGGAAGTCCTCAACTTACAACCACAATTGAGTCCCAAATTTCTGCTGCTAAGTGAGTTTTGCTCCATTTTACAACTTTTCTTGCCACAAAATTGCCAAGTGAATTACTGCAGTTGTTAAGTTAGTATTATTTAACTAATACGTTACAAAGTTGTTAGATGAATCTGGTTTCCCGAATTGACTTTGCACATGACCCTGGGACATTGCTTAGTATTTAGCAATAGCACTTAGACCTATATACCGCTTCGCAGTGCTTCACAGCCTTCTCTAAGTGGTTTACAGAGTCAGCCTATTGTTCCTAACTATCTGGGTCCTCATTTTATCAACCTTGGAATGATGGAAGGCTGAGTCAACCTTAAGCTGCTCCGAATCGAACTCTGGCAGTTGGCAGAATTAGCCTGCAACACTGCATTCCAACCACTGGAATGGGCCCCTACGTCACTTTTTTCAATGCCATTGTAACTTCATATGCTCACTAGATGAACTGTTGTAACTTGAGGACAACCTGCACTACCAGCCCTTCAACTTGGAGGATGAATATCGAAGGATAATCCTGTTAAACTGGGATGACTGTTTGGATAGATAAGATAACCTGTCTCCCAGGAGAACTTCCCTCTCCTTCCAGATGTGGTCAAAAAAGTCAAGATGGCAGCCACGAGGGTGCAATTGAAGCTGTGTATGAGTGACACATAAAAGCAGGCAAAGCTTGGATCGAGCTATTGTAGCTGCTGTCTTGACTTTAATTTTAACTACATCCCGTGGTCAGTCCTCCTTCCCTGCTGCATCTTGCTTTGGGTTTCTTCTCCATCTTTAAATAGCATTGCTGGCAACCACAGCCAGCCCTTTGCTTAAGAGTTTTGAACTTCCAATTTTTTTATTTTAATGTGTCAGCCGTGCATTGCATTAAGCCCCTCTCAGCTTTGCAAATAACCAAGCTTTACTAAACGAAGCCAAACTGAACAAATACAAGCAAAGATGTTCAACTGATATGCTTTGCTTTCAAAGATGGCATTGAGGAAGAAACAGATTACACAATTAGGAGTCTTTTTCACTGAAACGGCAGCTGTGGGCTAAAAGAGGCCAAAGAACAGATAAAGATTTATTTTTTCTGTCTTGATGTCGTCCGTCGTCCCGTCCCCCCCCCCCCCGCTTCCCATACAGATTTGATTCTCTGTGTAGAACATCTGGTTCAAGAAGGCTGAAGTAAGTGAACACTGGCATATTGAAAAGAAAATCTTCCAGAATACAACACTTTGTTTGTCAGGAAACATCTGGCTTAATTTAATCTCATCACAGTTTAGTCTTTCTGGAGAGAACTTTATTGCTGTTATGAATTGGACAAGAAAGCAAACAAAAAACAGGTAGTCCTCAACTTATAACCATAATTGAGCTGGCAACTTTGGTCATAAGTTGTGACAGTCCTAAAGCAGGTTATCACATGACCAGACTCAATTATGGCAGTCATTAAGTAAACATTTTCTTTGCTATGGGCATAGCTTTTTGCTGGAAACCACAAGTAAATGTTGATTTCCAGGAAAACATGATAAATAGCAATCATGTGACTGCAGGATGCTGCAAACAGCTGTAAATGTGAGTCAGTTGAGTGCTCAAAATGCAGTCATATGACCACAGGGAGAGGCAGACATCGAAATTCTAAAACCAGGTTGTAAGTCTCATTTCTGTGGTCCATTATAACTTCGGTTGCTAAACAACTGATTGTAAGTTGAGGACTATCTGTACATCGGTACACCAGATACATATGCTGGCCATGGCTAATTTTATTTTCCAACAAAACAACTTTGAATCATATATGTGCTCCTATACGTGTTCATTACTGAAGGCAACCTTAGGTAATGTGAAGAGCCAAAATCTACTTTATGAATAGCAACTACCTTATTATTCAGTATGCTGGAGGTTGTATCACCCTATTGGAGAAGGGACATAGGCATGTAGCCTGCCCAGCTTATCTAAAATCAACTTGAAGATTTCAGCTGTGGGAGAGATCATGTGAGGTGTTAGTACTACCTTATAATACCTTGGTATGACCCCCTTTGGAAAATTGAATTCAATTTCGATCTCCCTGATCTAAAAAAGATGTTGAGCGTCTGGAAAGAGTGCAGAAAAGAGCAACAAAGATGATTAGGGAACTGGAGGCTAAAACATATGAATGGTTGGGTTTGTCTAGTATGATGAAAGGAAGAAGTAAGGGTGACATGATAACACTTTTCCAATATCTAAGGAGCTGCTATAAAAAAGAGGGGATCAAGCTATTCTCCAAAGCACCAGAAGGCAGGACAAGAAGCCATGGATGGAAACTAATCAAGGAGAGAAGCAACTTAGAACTAAACAGACATAGCCTAACAATTAGAACAATTAGTCAGTGGAACAACTTGCCTCCAGAAATTGTGGATGCTTCAGTATTGGAGGTTTTAAGAAGAGATTGGACAACCATTAGTCTGAAATAGTGTAGGGTTTCCTTCAGGGGGTTCGACTAGAAGACCTCCAAGGTCCTTCCAGCTTTATTAACTTGTCCCCTTGGCAGTGTTGAACCAAAACTCAACTTCCCATCCATTCTTCTTCTACATTTGGAAAGAGAGAGGCCTCATTTTGCATTCTCTTCAGGCACCAACATCTCTTGGCTTGGTTCCGATTAAAACAGCGAAATCCTTGACATTAGATCATAGAATAACAGAGTTGGAAGGGACCTTAGAGGTCATCTAATCCAACCCCCTGATGAAGCAGGAGACCCTATTCCAAATATTAGCCTCTACCTAGGATCGAACTCATAGCCTCCTGATTGTGAGGTGAGAGCTCCACCTTTTGCAGGTTCAGATTTTTAGCAGTTCTCTTTAGAGCTCAATGATTTAAGAGAAGTCATATTCACAAAGGTTTGTCTACCTTGTCAAGTCTTTATTTAAATCATGATTTATAGAATGAATTAACTGTGGCTAGACTTGGCCAACACACGAAGCCAAAACTAAACAAGATCCTCGCTGGTTTAGCGTGCTGTGAAAAATTTACTGCTGTTTTTCACTTGCTGGCCCATCCCTTGTTTTAAATTGCTTTCACTCCTTATTTCCACATGGAGCCAGGAGAGCTTGGGAAGAGGCTGTTTTCTCAGCCATAATTGCGATTTAAGAAGTTTTCATTTTCCCAGCTACCTACAACTCCAGGGTTTGCAGTTCAAAGCAATCCCTTGCAAGCTAGGTTGGGCAAGCCTCCTCACCTTTTCTCAGCTCAGCTTGGAAGTCAAGATGACTGATGTACTCACGAAAGATGGCTGGGCCCGGGTGGGTAAAGCCAGACAGCAAACTAGGCCTGCAGCCCACTGGGGCAGGGAAAAAGAAGTGAAGGGTGTGTGAGCAGGAGAGGGAGAACAAGTGTGAGCCTATTAAGAGCAAAGGCATTGGGGAAAGAGTGCAAGGAGGACCAGGGGGAGAACTGGAATGCAGAGAGGCCGCAGATGGCCAAGTGTCTTCCAGGTCACAAGATGCCCCTTAGAGTCTTGTTCTTTCGTCACTTAAACTTCTTTGCTTAACTCAGTTTATGCAGAACATTTGCAACATCTGTCTACTTCTCCTGTTCTCCTGGTGGGTTCATAAAATGGTTCTTTTGTTAGTTAATGCAATAATGTTTCCAATTGTTCCTTATGGCTGCAAAATTTAGACTCTGAAAAAGGTAGATAGGAGAAGGATGGACCAGGGTTTTTTAACAACTGGTTCTGTGGGCGTGGCTTAGGTGGTGGGCATGGCTTGGTGCTCATATGGTAGGGTGGGCATGGCTTGGTGCTTATGTTATTGGCTGGGTGTGGCCAACTCAATATCACTCACATCGAGGCACGCATCTCCTCGCCTGGCCTCTCATGACTGTGGGGATGCTGCAACACTCGTAAGTGTGAGAAATGGTCATAAGTCACTTTTTTCAGTGCCATTGTAACTTAGAATGGTCACTCCACACAAGCAAAGTACCAGCAAAGGAGGGGGAAAAAACTCCAGAGAAGTTCCTGAGACAGGAAGTCTAGTCCTGCCAAGAATGTAATAAGGGTTAACGGAGAGGCAGTTTCTGTAAGCAACACCAGAATGTTTCCTTCCTGCCTTCCTTACAGGATTAGGCCAGTAATTTCTTCCAACAACCGGTTCTCCAAACTGCTTAGAATGTTAACAATGGGTTCTAGCGAATAGGTGCGAACCTGTAGAATCCCAATGTCAGCTAGTGCTCCATTCAAAATCCAAGAAAGAAATATTTAGATTCTTTTAATGATAGAAAAGATATCTTTTACTGGAAATCAAGTGGTAGCAACAAAAGAATTCTGAGTCTGAGAAAATGGGCGCGTAAACCACATATACAAAGTAATGGCAATGTTCCCACCCCCAATCGTTCAATTGGCTCATCCAATTAAAAGTTATGTATGTCATCATGTGGGCATCTCAAGGTGGTGATGAGGCTTCTGTCCGTTGACCTTGACATATTTTGATAAAGACTTGTGGCTGTGCATAGCATAGGATAGAAGCCTAAGCAAGAATCTACCTCCCCCCCTCCAGCTTATATAGTTCTGGTTTGTAACACCTCCATCTCACTCCTATAACCATTCCCCCCCCCTCCTCCCCCCGTTACTTATGACAGCCGAAAGATGCAAAGCAAAGGGAGAAAATCTTGAAGGCTGGGATGGACCCCTTTCAACCATGGTGGTGTTTCAAACTACATCCTATGGTCTACAAAAATTACACAAGTCCTATGCCAAACTGCACCAAAAATATGACTTGAAGCCAAGATTACCAAAGAGAGACTGTTATCCTTTGGTCATGCCATGAGTGCTGGATCACTTGAAAAGTCAATCAGGGTGGGAGCGATCAGCAGAAAAAGGAGAATTGGCCACCCTAATACCCACTGGATGGACACTATAAAAGATGACACTGGTGGATCATGATCCATGATGATCATGGATCATGACCATGGCGGATCTCAAAGAAGTGATATCAGGATTCCGGCAGTTACTCCAATTAAGGAATGAGTCACAAGCCAAACTTCCAAAACTAAACAGGATTTATTGGGAATTAACACGTCGGCACAACCTGGGTGCCTGACACATCATTCATTGTCAGCCTTGACCCTGGTTGTCCTTCATGCCCTGGGTGTATCGTAATTCATATTCTCAAATGATACACATCCATAGCTAAGAGTCAACAATCATGTTCTCCAGTAATATTTTTGCATGGCAAAAACTTCAGTCCCCTAGTTACAATCTCTGAAAAACTATGTATGGAATGCACTTTCGATTTCCAAACTGCTGCACTGCTCTTTCAAATCCTTTCCCCCTCCCTTTCTCTTGACAATTATAAAATGGCCAGATAAATGTTTTATGAGTTTTATGGGAGATAGAGAAGCATGGAGAGTGCTGATCCATAGAGTGACTGAAGGTTGACATCAATGGCTGACAACAATGCTAGTTTCTGGCAGGAAAGTGAAGCTGTTAGGTGCAGAGTAAATCTTACACTGCTCAAAAGTGTCCCTAATCTCAAATGGAAAGGAGCAAGTAGCTGCACATCTTGATACTATCTTCCTATTCCTTCCAGTTTCTGGCTGTCAGAGAGAAGAGAAGTGTGGTTTTTGACATAAGGTAAAATTGTGAATGTGTAATGGAATTGAAATGCCAAATGTCCAAACACTCAGCAAGCACTTGGATGAAGCCTACAACTATCTGGGCATTTTGAAGAATATCAAGCATAGATAAGATGATGATTAGTAAAGCATACATCTGTTGTCATAAAAGTATCTTGGACTGGCAACAACAACAAGCAAGGAGTACAAAATCCAGTCTAAACATCTGGCTCAATGTGATGAGCCATAATAACAGCAGCAGCTAGGGTGAGAAAGAATTGAGGAACTGGATGTTCTCCTGAAAACTGTGGGTTCCACTATGGCAGAACAGGGTGGAGGGCAGGATGTTTTCAGAAGTGGAGTTAGAGGGAAGTTGGAAAGAGGGTGCATGGTGCAACTTCTCTTGCTTATGCAATGTATGGATTTGGGGAAATTGTAATTAGAAGTGTGGTGAAATTGAGCCAGTCATAGCCAAATTTCAATCTGATTGAAAGAATGGGCCCCCATATCTTGGATGCATTCCATTTGAGGTGTGTTGATGTAAAAATTATTGCCCTATGGTGGAAAGTTAGCATCCATCCCTCTCCTAGAAGAATGAAAAAAATTAGGAAATTATTAAAAAGGTAGAATATTATATTTCCCTGGAGGGAGAAAGCAGCCCCCACCTTTCTTAATAGGCCTCAGCAGATGTCAGCACTTAAGAGATAAAGAGCTTGTTGAAAAAGCCAAGTATCTAGTAGCTCTACTCATAGGCAAAATTTCCCTGCAACAAGGGCTGAAC
Organism: Laticauda colubrina; assembly: GCA_015471245.1. Taxonomy (NCBI): domain Eukaryota; kingdom Metazoa; phylum Chordata; class Lepidosauria; order Squamata; family Elapidae; genus Laticauda; species Laticauda colubrina. The sequence goes on from BLBF01000072.1 coordinate 11,143,078, forward strand.
AAAGGTAGAATTAGCTCTCAGCCACAATAAGAATTGCCCAACATGTTTATTGCATCGGTGGTCCAACTTCAACCAAACTTAACTCAGAAAAACATGACTCCTACATGGCCCTATGGGAGTCTGACAAAAGCCAAAAGAATACATGTTCTTGCACAGGAACAGGAAGCTTAAGTTCAAAGCCCAAGAGAATGTATAAAAACCCCTTACTTTCAACTGGAATTCAAATTTTTTTACTATTGGTTCTGTGGGCATGACTTGGTGGGTGTGGCAGGGGAAGCATACTGCAAAATCCCCATTCCCTCCCCACCTCACTAACCTGCTTTCCAGCTCTGTTCTCCTGTGCAGGGCAACCAAAGGTGCCCTAGCTGATCAGCTGGGACTTGGGAGGCAGAGAAGAGATGGGGTTGGCCGGTTCTCTGAACTACTCAAAATTTCCACTACCGGTTCTCCAGAACCTGCTGAATATCACCTCTATCCTCCGTTCTTCTGACAGTTGTTTTACTACAGTCATAAATTGTAAATAAAGTCTCCACTGCAAATGTACTGTGTAAAACTCTTTTTTTTCTCTCATTTCCCTCCAAAAAGAGGGAAAAGATGTTCACTCAGACCCGATCCAGATACAATACAGGTAGTCCTCGACTTATGACCACCATCGTGCCCAAAGGTTTCTGTTGCTAAGAAAGACAGTTCAGTGAGTTTTGCCCCATTTTATAACTTTTTTTGCCATGGTTGTTAAGCAAATCATGGCAGTTATTAGGTGAATCGCGCAGTCATTCAATGAATCTGACTTCCCCCATTGACTTTGCTTGTCGGAAGCTGGCTGGGAAGGTTAAAAGGGGGAAATCCCCTGATCCTGGAATAGTGAGATTGTTATAAATGCATGCCAGTTGCTGGGATTTTGATCAGATTATCAGAGTTGGAAGGGACCTTATAAGTCATCTAATCCAACCCCTCGACCAAGTGGGAGATCCTACATAATTTCTGACAAATGGTAGTCCAATCTCTTCTTGAAAGTCTCAAGGGATGGCGCTCCCACAACTTCTGAGGGCAACTTCTGTTCCATTAGTTGATTATTCTCACTGTCAGAAAGTTTCTCCTTATTTCCAGGTTAAATCTCTCCTTGTTCAGTTTCCATCCATTGTTCCTTGTCTGGCCTACAGGAGCTTCAGAAAATAGCTGGACCCCCTTCCTCCTCCCTGTGGCAGCCCCTCAAATATTGGAAGATGCTCTCCTGTCTCCCCTGGTCCTTCTCTTCCCTAGACTAGCTAGGCCCAGTTCCTGCAACCGTTCATTGTATGTTTGAGCCTCCAGTCCCCTAATTATCCTGGTTGCTCTTCTCTGCACTTTTTCTAGAGTCTCAACATCTTTTTTATAATGTGGTGAACAAAACTGAATGCAGTACTCTTGGTGTGGTCTTACTAAGGCCTTACAGAGTGGTATTATAGAGTGGTATCACATGAGCATGGGCATGTGGCAACAGTTTTAAGTGTGAAAAACAGTCATAAGTCACTTTTTTCAATGTTATTGTATCTTCAGTCACCAAGTGAATGATTGTAAGTCAAGGGCTACTTGTAGGCAAGCCTTCCTCAGTTAGTTGCTCTCCAGATACAGCAACCACACCCTGCCCAGAATGGTTGGAAAATCCAGCCATGGTCTTCTAAAAGAAATCCAAATTAAATCCAGTTTGTAAAATGACTTTGTTGCTGTTATACGGGAATCAGAGTTCCCTGAGAAGGAAGCGGATGTTCTTCTGGACTTTGGAGCACAAGTTGACAACATGGATGGATTCCCTTCAATTACCACGCAGCCGTTTCTTTTCCTCATATCTCGCTTTGTCACACCACGTCCTGCTGATCTTTCTGCTTTTTTTTCTCTTAGCCCAGGGGTGTCAAACTCAATTTCATTGAGGGCTGCATCAGGATTGTGTTTGACCTGGGGGGGCGGGGCAAGGATGGGTGTGGTCAGGGTAGGCATGGCCACCTTGATGTCATTCCTGTTGGGGGTACCTCACCTGTGGTGGCCTGAGTGCTTTTCCAGCAAAAATGGGCTCCTGAGCTCCGGTTTCTGCTTCTAGGACCTCCATTTTGACTGGCAGAAGGTTGCAGGAGGCCGTGGTTGCCAAAAATGGAGCTCAGGAACCAGTTTTTGCTGGCAGAAGCATCGCGGGCCAGTCTTTCACTGTTTCCAGAGCAGCCCCACAGGCCTTAAGTGTGACACCCCCGTCTTAGCCTGTTACAGGACCTCCAATAGATGCTATAGTAATCCTTGACTTACAACCATTTGCTGAGTGACCGTTTGCAGGTACAATAGCACTGAAAAAAATAACTTATGACAGTTTTTTCTCACTTATGACCATTGCAGCATCCCCATGGCCATGTGATCAAAACGTATGGCAACTGGTTCCTATTTATGATGGTTACAGTGTCCCAGGGTCATGTGATCTGTTTACTTTACAATGGTGGCAAGAAAGGTCGTAAAATGGTTTAAAATTCATTTAACAAATGTTTTGCTTAGTAACAGAAATTTTGGCCTCAGTTGTCATTGGAAGTTGTCATTGGAGGAATGGAATGGGGGGAGGGGGGAAGGGTTTGGTAACATAACACACCTGATCATATGTTGTGGCTATGGTGAGAAAGGAAGTGATGGACTAAGATGGATGATGTTCTGATATGCAGCTGCTATTAAACTTCTTAAATGAACTTCATGTTCTGGCTTCACATAATCACCTTGACCCATAAACTAATTATATGCAAAACCGAGGATCCCCATATTGTAGTCAATAGTTCCAGGGTTAATATGCAATTGAAAGGGGGAGGGGGCTCCCCTAATTTTTTAAAACCTGATCGATATTCTGCAGGCAAAATTAAGAATTGTGATTTATGCTCTTATACTGGAGCATGGCTGCCCGGGGAATTCTGGGAGTTGAATTCCACAAGTCCTAAAGTTGCCAAGGTTGCACACCCCTGCTGTACTCAGAAAAGTCAGGTGGAAATTCAATTATGCCATCACAGTCACCATTCTGCCTATTTTTGACTGTATCCTGGCTGGTTGTTTTCTTTGATAACCCTATGATACGCTGGTTGTAGCATTCCAAAGACTAAAAAAAAAAAAAACCCAGTAGGGTATAAATTAAAATGTAATTATTCAAAGCTAACATTTGTCATTAAAGAAAAAGAAGACACTGAATATTTTGAGGTATGGTATCTGTTCTATCATTGGTTAAATAAGAGAAACAGGAGTTAGAAAATCAAAGATTACAAGAGAAAGATTAATCTCATGATCAGGGTTGTTTATTGTAACTTATTAATTTTGATTAGTTTTACGAATTAATATGTATCAATGTTATGAGGGAAAAGCACTGTTATCATGAAATTATCATTAGAGAAGACTATTACAATGATTATGACAAATATTACTCCAAGAAATGTAACCAGGCAACACACTGTATATATGGATTTTGAACACATTGCTCTTTCTTTTTATTTATATATTACTGAAAAAAAAATATTTTTTTTAAAAAATGTAATTATTCAAGATAAGTGGTCGATTACATCTCGATCACTTCCAGAACCAATATGATTACTGGGGATTCCACATATAATTCCTTTATAAACTAAGATGGTTGTGGTACCAAAAAGCCTGACAGCTCCTGTGCTAAGAAGAAATACTAACATTTGATTAATGCTAACTGATCTGCTGGTTCTTTGACTGATATGGAACTGCATGTTCCATTTAGACAAGATAATAATCCCATCCATGGATAAATATTCCCAGCCAAAAACCATATTCTGGTGAAGGACTTTGATCTTATCACACATAGCCATTCTGATTTGACCCAGTGCATGTTGTCAATAAACTCTGTTGAATGTCCAAACAAAAAAAAGATAATGTCTGCTCCTGAAATCAGGAACATTTTCATATCTTTTCTCCAGGAACTCAAGATGGCTTCCATGGATGTTGCCCTTCCTTTCTTCCTCACAGCAATCCCGTGATTAGGTTCAGCTGAGGGACTGTACAGGTAGGCCTCGTTTAGTGATCGTTTGAAGTCACAACGGCACTGAAAAAAAGTATCTTATGACCGTTTTCCACACAACTGTTGCAACATCCCCATGGTCACATGATCAAAATTCGGATGCTTGGCAATTGGCTCCTATTTATGACGGTTGCAGTGTCCTGAGGTCATGTGATCCCCTTTTTCCAACCTTCTGACAAGCAAAGTCAATGAGGAAGCCAGATTCACTTAACAGCCATGTTACTGACTTAACAACTGCAGTGATTCACGAAACAACTGTGGCAGGGAAGGTCAAAAAATGGGTCAAAACTCACTTAACAACTATCTCACTTAGCAACAGAAATTTTTGAATCAATTGTGGTTGTATGCCACGGACTACATGTATCTGGAATCAGAGAGTAAGTTTCCTTTGGAAGGAAACCAATCTGGAACCAGATCAAGATGGATTTGAACCTTGTTCTACCTCGTTCAATACCTTCACCATCATGCCACCCTGGCTACCAGACTGGAGACTTTGCCCCAAATAAGAGGAAGCACTGGAGAGATTATCTAAAATTAAACAAGGTATCCTGATATGATAGCATTCAAGTATTTTATTAAAAAAGAAAAGATGGAGAGAGTTTATTATGGGGCAATTCTCAGGAAACCCTGAGGAAGATGCAGTGTTGTGAATTGTAAGTTGACAATACCAACAGTTTCAAATCTTTCTGTGGTGCCCAATAGAAAAGTTTATTTGAGAGTTTACCCTCACCATCTGTATATTAATAACATTATTATGCCTGTTTGTTTATTTGGAAACTTCAGTTATGTGAAACATGTCATATTGTTGGAAAAAAATATTCATCTGATTCGGTTCCAAGCCGGGAGAAAAAAACTAGAGACAAAATGGAGGCTGGAGCAGGGATGGTATTCAGTGAGTTCTGACCAGTCCTGGAGAACTAGTAGCAGAAATTTTGAGTTGTTTGGAGAAGCGGCAAATCCCACCTCTGTCTGGACCCACCAATCCTATCTCTTCTCTGCCTCTCAAGTCCCAGCTGATTGGCTGGGTCTTCTTTGGTTGCCCTGCACAGGAGAACGGAGCTGCAAAGCAGGTTAGTGGGGTGGGGAGGGAATGGGATTTTGCAGTAATCTCCCCCCAGGAGCGGATTTTATATTATCCTTCCCAGTGATGGGATTCAAAATTTTTTACTACTGGTTCTGTAGGGGTGGCTTGGTGGGCATAGCAGGAGACGGATACTGCAAAATCTCCATTCCCTCCCCACCCCACTAACCTGCTTTCCAACTCTGTTCTCCTGTGCAGGGCAACCAAAGAGGACCCAGCCGATCCCCTGGGACTTGGGAGGCGGAGAATCGATGGGGGAAGGGCCAGTCAAAGGTGGGATTGGCCGGTTCTCCGAACTACTCAAAATTTCCGCTACCGGTTCTCCAGAACTGATCAGAACCTGCTGAATGCCACCTCTGATCCTTCCCCTGTCACACCCACCATGCTACGTCTCACCGAACCATGCCCACTGAACCTGTAGTAAAAATTTTTTGAATCCCATCACTTGGGATCCCACATGGAGTTGAGAGTAAGGGATTTTTATACCTCAGCCAGCTAGCCATTAACATCTTCTAGCCAGTATGAGAACCAAGGTCATGTCAATAGACACCTGTTGAAATTGGGCGGGACTGATTGGCCCATGTGAACTGAGAGACATAGGGGAGGGGGAGATCTTGTTCTTTTAATTATCACTAAGTGCGGGAATAATTTAGACCTAACTTCACATTTCTAAGCGCCGATAGGATGTACTCGATAAAGGGTCTCGTGAACCTGAACAAAGTGTTGGTGTCCTGACTTCCCTGAGTTCATTACTTGGAACGATGACGCAGAGTTTGCTTGTGCTGTGTTTCTCCATCTTGGTTATTTGAAGGTGCTTGGACTTCAACTCCCAGAATTCCCCAGCCAGCTTAGCTGGCTGGGGAATTCTGGGAGTTGAAATCCAGACATCTTCAAGTGGCCAAGGTGAAGAAACACTGCTCTAGCAAGTGAAATACGCCATGCTAGAGGAATTGTACAATAAAAATACCATTGGAATCATTTTCCGCCCCTAAAAGTAACAAAAGATAAATGCTGGAGCTCACATCACTCAGTAAAACATGATGTGTTGATTCGAAAGCTGATGTGTCATCTTCCGATGTTACCATTTCACAAAAGATGATGCATTGCAGGCCTGATGAATGGTTTATTTTCCATTTTAACCAGCACAAAATCCCTGGACATATATAATTTCTTTCTTTCCCTTTCTCTCATTCCTCAAACCCTACATCTTAATTGCTTCTTTTGTCTATATATTTATTTAAAATATGCATCTAAGCCAGTCTGGGGGCCATTTCGAATAAAATGAAAGAACTGGCACAGGCTCAAAATGAGATTCATTGTGGAAATCTACAATAAAGAAGCAACAATTAGCAGGTTTCTTTTGATGAAGCTCAAAGAGTGGTAGGCATGAGGTCCTAATATAGCACGCCGTTCAAATCTCGGCAGTCTAATCTGCAGAATTTGCTGAATTTGGTCAGCCCCCTTCCTCAAACCCTACCTGCCACATCTTCCCCTTCCTGGAAAGGCAGCTGGGAATGACTCCATCTTTCCTTTTCATGTGCCAAGGAAAAACTGACTTCTTCTGGGTGAAAGGAGGCTGGAAGCAATCATCTCTGTGAGTGGAGACAGGACCAACACCTTATGAAGTGGGCAATCTGCCGTCATCTAAATCAGGCATCTCCAAACTTGGCAACTTTAACGCTTGGGGACTTCAACTCCCAGAATTCCCCAGTCAGCCATGTCTGGACTTCAACTCTCAGTTCCCATGCTGGCTGGGGAGTTCTGGGAGTTGAAGTTTACAAATCACACAGTTGCCAAGTTTGGAGGCCCCTTGTGTCTCAAATTTGGCAACTTTTAAGATGTGTGGACTTCAACTCCCAGAACTCCTCAGACAGCCATCTTGATTCTTTTGACCATTTCCAATGCACATCTTTGCAAGCAGGCAACCCAGAGTGGAGTTTGCCTGCAGGAGTAAAGCTGGAAAGCTTTCAAAACTCATTCCGGGGAGTCAATTAGCAAGGTCAATTTGCATGGCCAAAGCCACCATGGTTAGCTGGAGAATTCTGGGAGTTGAAGTCCACACATCTGAAAGTTGCCAAAGTTGAAAAAAAAAATGCTCTAGATGTTGCCAGTTACCAAAGAAACATCTGGAGGCTCAGTAGAATGGAAATAAGTTTTGCCTGATATCTAAAAGAAAAATGAGCCAGCTTGGCATCTCATTGGAAGGGATTTCCATAACCACAACCCAAAAAGTCATTTATGTCCAGCCACATTTCTCTCAGCATCAAGGAAGCATTCAGAGAAAACTCTTCAAGTAGCCTTGATGATATTACCTAGTTTGAGTGACGAAACGTCTCCAAGAAAGCAACTAAGCTCAGAGAGCACCAGGGACCTCTATTCAGAGAAACATCAGCAGCAGAGGTGGTATTCAGAAGGTTCTGGTCAGTTCTGGAGAACCGGGAGCGGAAACTTTGAGTAGTTCAGAGAACCGGCCAATCCCACCTCTGACTCTGTCCCTGTCCCCATCTATTCTCTGCTTCCCGTTGAGTCCCAGTGGCTTGGTTGGGTCTTTTTTAGTTGCCCTGCACAGGAGAACAGAGCCAGAAAGCAGGTTAGTGGGATGGGGAACAGGGGTGGAATTCTACTGGTTCGGACTGGTTCAGACGAACCGGATGTTAAGTTTTCATCTGGTTCCCGAACCAGTATTTCAACCCACCGGCTGACCCCACCCACTCTGCCCCTCCCTTCTCATGAATCTCCACGCAGGGTCTGTGTGGAGGTTCTGGGAGGGGAAAAAACGGGCCTGTTTCTGGGTTCCGGTGGGCCTCTAGAGCCCGCAGGAGGCCGTTTTCGCCCTCCCAGAGGCCCGGGGGAAGCCTCCAGACCCTTGGGGAGGTGAAGAATGGCCCCCTGGAAGTTCTGCTAGGCCACACCCACCATGGCCAAGCCCACCCAGCAAACATGCAGAGGACCAATTGCTGGGATTTTTGAATCCCACCCCTGGTTTGGAGGGAATGGAGATTTTACAGTATCCTCCTGCCACGCCCACCAGGCCACGCCCCCCCAAGCCACGCCCACAGGTCTGGTAGAAAAAAAAGTGGAATCCCACCACTGATCAGCAGGAGGTCTTTCAAATACGGGCTAATTCAACACTTGGTGGTCTTTTCCCCTCCTTCTTCCCTCATGACTCAGCGAAAGGGAGGCCCACCCTATAGCCTCCCTAGAGCTAGGAAAGTCAACTGGCATAACTTGATTTCCAGATTAAAAAAGGAAAACTGTCAAAGCAGAGGTGATACAAAGAGAGGTGCTTGGACTGTTCTTTGTCAGCAAAAAAACAGGCGATGAGCAATTACCAGCAGAACTCGAGCCATGGGGACTGGCTGGCCTGGGTTTTGTTCGGTTTTGTTTTTGTTTTTTTGCTGGCAAGCAGCAACATGTGCTTTCTTGGCATCTGAGAATGGGCGCTGATACCACTGTCTCACAGCCATGTAAAGGATGGCCTTGCTCAGTGACATCACCTCAGGGTGGGGTTTGCCATAACTTGTCCTGCTCTGCTGTCGACATCCCTCCACTATCTGAGTCAATGGATGCAATTTTCTAGCTGCCAGGAAGGTTTCCCTCCCCCCCAGCTAAAATGCAAAGTTTTTGGCTGGCTGGCTGCCTAAAAATCTTGCCAAGCGCCGAAGCTCCAGATGAGAGGGCCAGATATTATGGCTCCGTGTCAACTTTTAATACAGAAGGCTGCATGTAGCATTGGGAAGGGGGAACAGAGGAGAGCAATGATATTAAGCAGGGGTCTCCAACCTTGGCAACTTTAAGCTTTGCTGGGTGGGGAATTCTGGGAGTTGAAGTCCATAAGTCTTAAAGTTGCCAAGGTTGAGACCCCTGATACAAAGTGGGAGGGGCTATCTCACAAATGTGGGTGGGGCCAAGGTTTTCTCTTTTTCCTGAATTTAGGGACTAGAATGCTTCCTTTTTTTTAAAGCCCCGAATCTATGTTATGGCTTAACTTCGTACTTTTGCAATTTTTCCTGTACCAACGTAACAGAAAATTGCCCTTTTAAAAAAAAGAAATCACACCAAACCAAATTTTTTAGGCAGATGACAAAACTTTGTAGTCAAAACAAACATTTTTTTGAAAAACATGCTCCAGCAAAGAAATGCACAGAATATAGATGTATGTTCTATGTAATCTAAACATAGATTACAATGGAATTCAGTGAATGAATGGAACTGGGCTTAGGGGAATACATATCAATCTATTCTCATTCAAGAAGCTTCTTCAGTTCATTGAAGATGAGAAGAAGCTTCTTGGAAGAGTAGTGAAACGTTTTTTTCTTCGAAAAAAATAAGAAAGTCCAGTTGCCTTTCGAAAAGCACCTTTGGGACAACCAGGACTTGGATGGTTGAGAATCTCCCCAGACATATCAATCCAGTATTTGTTTGTTATGCTTGGATAAGGTTCCAGATTCAAGAGAGAAAGATGTTTTGGCCTACATGGAAGAGTCAGAAGGTTGCCAGACAGGAGTGGAGCATCTCATCTTGAATTCTTGCTCAGTGACAAGCTTCATCAGATCACCTGTTGAGATGGTCAGTTGCTTCTTTCCAAGGCTAAACCCAGCAGAGATTTGTTGAGAACATCAGTGGAGTGGAGAAAGGGTCAACTGAAGATGTTTGCTGAATGCCTTGGAGAACACACATCCTTTGTACTGATCTCATTGATCACATGAGTAATTCTCAGAAACCAACTGAGGTGAACTTCAGTTTCCCTCATTATTATCCTGAATTTGGTGAGGAGGCTTACTGAAACTCAATGCTCAATCAGCAGAATCATCTAATTCTCTCTGAACTCTTGTCCACACAAGCTGTAAGGGGAGATGGGGAAGTCTCTACCCATTAAAGCAAGCCAATGGTAATCTAAGATTGTGTCCTGACTTCCCAGCAGCCAATGAAAGCTTCTCTGAGTCTTTTGAAACAGTAGCTGGGAGGAAAGGTGAGTTCTAGGTGATCAGGGTAAGAAGTCTATCTAGGTCACAGCTACCATGCCTCTTGCAGAGGCAGAGAGATAAACAGTGAATGTTTGCTAATCTAAACTCTGGGATGGGCTATCAACAAAAAACTGATGGCCAAGTACATAGGTTATACTGACTGACAGCCCCTATGAGGCTTGCACTGAACAGAGAGGCATGATACAATCAGGACAAACTTCAGAAGTCCATGCTGAGCTTTACTTTGCAAGTCCAAGGCGTTCTGCCAGGTTTCACACACCGGGTTTCCTTCAGAATTATAAACATACCTGGCAATTTATAAGAGGCCACAAAATTCCCAACTTCAGGCTGGATACAGGGGGCTCCAATCTTGGCAACTTTAAGACTTGTGGACTTCAACTCCACAAGTCTTAAAACTGGCTGTGGAATTCTGGGAGTTGAAGTTCACAAGTCTTAAAGTTACCAAGGTTGGAGACCCTTGGGCTGGAGGATTGTTCTGTGAAATTGACTGTCCTTTTTGGAAATAGATACCCCATTGATGATATTCAGGACCTCAGATTTGGGGAAAGGTTGTTTTAATGGCAAACGAATGAATGTTTATTATAGTCCAAGGATCCAAGAAATGTTATGAGAGCAAAGGAAGAAAAGCCCACACTTGGACATTTTATGGGAAACAAATCATTTAGTAAATGGTTTTCAATTCTTTCGTTTTAATTACCTTGCAAAAACTTCTTTTTGCATGCGGCAAATGTTTCTGTCCTGATCCCAGGGTTGCTCAGGATGATTTGCTAAGGCAGGAGAAGACAACCACATGGCTCCTGGCTTTCTCCTGCATTGTCCTCCTTTTCTGGTATTGCCACACACCGTCCAGCTGACTGGCCCACTGCCCACCTCATAGTCTTTCCTAGGAAAAGCTGAGGAAGCGCAGCTTCTATGCATCCTTTATAATATAACCATTTCGTGGACTTTCTCAAGGCTGGAAGGACTGCAGTTGTCAAGACTGGAACCAGCAGTCTTCAACCAGACATGCAGAACCGTATTGTGAACATGGAACTGATGTTTGCAGGACTGGATAGGGAAGGGTCAAAAAACTCAGGATGGTTGTCTAACTGCACAATCAAAACCTTGCTTTTTTTTTTAAACATGGGCTTATGTGTGCATTTCACAGGGGCTTCAATTATGCAGTCACAGATGCCAACTTGTCTTTCTTACCATCCCTGTGAACATCCCTAGATGTTTCAGATCTGGGAAAGAAAGCAAAAAAAGTGCCTCCTCTTCCTCTTCCTCCTCTTCCTTCCTCTTCCACTTCTTCCTTCCATCCAGTCCCTTGAACTGAGGCCTGGTTTAAGAAGTGAGGATCCTGCCCTCCGATTTGATCTCAGGTTCCATCACCTTCCCTTTTTAGTTCCCAGTGTCATTGCCTCAGCAGAATGCTTCCAGCAAATGCGGAAGGTTAGAGACCTCAACATATCCATAAATTGGGAGACAGAAGCCGCCTATGCTTGTCTGCTCAGCTGGTACAGTACAAGCCTAGCCTGCTTTCCAAAGAGCAGCTCAAAATAGCCTGATTTTTGGCAAGCTGACAGCCAGTAGCTGAACTCTGGTCCACAAAAACCCTTCTTGTTCTCTTGGCTGTCAGGTGCTCTGTTGTGATATTGTCATCTCTTATCTCTCCAAAGCATTGCTACCTGGCAATCCAAAGGTTGTGTTGCACTCTTGAGTCTCTCGTCATCCCTTTTTCCTTTGCCTTCAGCCAAGAGGTTATGGCTCTGCACAAATGTGTTTATTTTTGACACAGCTTAACACCCACAGGAGAAAAGCACGTGGTCCAGAGTCTGACCCAAACAATGTCAAAAGAGCTTGTGGAGGGAGCAAATTCCAAAGGTGCCAGAAGAAGCGGTGATGCAGTTTAGACCCTGCACTGCTTTATCTTCTAGGCAGGCCCTCTTTGGATGGAAATCTGTATTCCTTCTCCTTTTTTTTCCAAATGTGGCAAGTGGACCCGGTTGATTCCTAATCACCCAGCTGAGAGGAAGGTGGGATGGGACCCCAAAGGACTTGCCACTGCAGGGGTGGGCTGCTGGGGGTTCAGCACAGTACAGATTCTTCACAGTACAGAGAACCCCCAAATCCCACTCCTGGCTGGTCCTGCCCATCTCTCCCCTCCCCTCCCAGGAGTCCCCATGTGGCCCGTTTTGGATGCAGGTAAGTGCAGGGCATGTGTGGAAGCTCGGGGGGGGGGGGGGAACAGACTGCCTGGAAGTTCGGAAAGGCCAGAAACGGGCCTGTTTCCAGCCTCCAGAGAGCCTCCAGAGGCCGGGAGGCCTTTTTTGCCTTCCCAGAGGCTTGAGGAAAGTGTCCGGAGCCCAGGGAGAGCAAAGAGCCCCCGCCCTGCCGTGGTGCAGGACGCCAACCAGGCCATGCCCACCGTGGCCACCCCCACCCAGCAACCAGGCAGAGAACCCCTTGCTAAAAAATTTTAAGCCTACCCCTGCTTGCCAGGGGTCCAGGGGTGGGATTCTACCAGTTCACACCAATAGAACCAGCTATTAACATTCTAAGCAGTTCGGAGAACTGGTTGTTAGAAGAAATTCCTGGCCTAATCCTGTAAGGAAGGCAGGAAGGAAACATTCTGGTGTTGCTCACAGAAACTGTCTCTCCGTTGACCCTTATTACATTCTTGGCAGGACTAGACTTCCTGTCTCAGGAACTTCTCTGGAGTTTTTTTCCCTTCCTTTGCTGATCCTTTGCTTGTGTGGTGTGATCATTCAAAGTTACAATGGCACTGAAAAAAGTGACTTATGACCCTTTTTCACACTTATGACTGTTGTAACATCTCCACAGTCATGAGAGGCCAGGCGAGGAGATGTGTGCCTTGATGTGATTAATATTGAGTTGGCTACGCCCAGCCAATAACATGACCACCAAGCCATGTCCACCAAGTCACATGACCACCAAGCCACCCCCGCCACCTAAGCCACACCCACAGAACCAGTTGTTAAAAAATTTGAATCCTACCCCTGCAGGGGTCTGAAGTGCTTTCCAAGCATGGCCTTGTGTAGGTGCCAATGTCAAGGACAGCATTTGGAGATGTAACCAAGACTTGGGGAGACAGACAAGCTGCTGCCTGCTTCCGCTTAAGTCCTCCTGCCAGTTTCTTCCTATCCTGTTATCCATAGCAAAGCTATTATAGAAGGGGTGGAAAGAATCCATAAACCATGTTCCTCATGCTTTCTTCAATTTGTTTCACAAGCCCCACAGCCTAGTCGGTCTTGGTCCAATTCTTGTCTGCATTTGTTCTTGATCTCCTAAGTGATAGACTTGGCATGTGTCTCTCTTTCAGTTCCATTCATTCTTCTCATCCCACTTCTGTAACTTAATAAGATTGTTTTCTAATTTTCTTTCTGTAGGAATTTAACTACCTTGCCCAATGCTATGACTTCTGCAGTCGTGATAGATGCTTCCTCCACTTCCACCCCCACATCCACCTTTAATTAACAAAAGTCTTTAACAGTTTGATTAATTAGTAATTTAGAATTCCATGTCAACCCAGAAAATGGATTAATTTAACAATGGAGAGAAAGCATGTGGTACAAAAATATGATAATGGGAAGCAACAAAGATGATTAGCGGGCTGGAGGTTGAAGAACAGTTACTGGAATTGGATTTGTCTAATCTAGTGAAAAGAAGAACTAGGGATGACATGATAGCAGTGGGGTTGCCACAAAAAAGAATAGGTCAACCTACTCTCAAAAGCACCTGAAACAGAGGTGGGATTCAGCAGGTTCCAGCCAGTTCTGGAGAAACGGGAGCGGAAATCTTGAGTAGTTCAGAGAACCGGCAAATATCGCTTCTAACTGGAGATCTTACAGTAGCCTCCCTCTGTCACGCTCACCAAGCCCACAGAACCGGAAGTAAAAAAAAATTGAATCCCACCACTGACCTGAAAGCAGGACAAGAAGCAACAAACGGGAACTAATCAAGGAGAGAATCACCGAGAACGAAGAAGAAATTTTCTATCAGTGAGAACAATCAGTCAGTGGAACAGCCTTCAGAAGTTGTGGGTGCTCTATCACTGGAGACCTTTAAGAAGAGACTGGGCAGCCACTTGTCTGAAATGGTATAGGGTCTCCTACTTGAGCAAGGGGTTGGACTAGAAGACTCCAAGGTCCCTTCCAACTCTGTTATTCTGTTCTATTCATCTTCCTATTGAGTCTTCAAAATCCCACAGGGTCTTGAAAACCAACGACCATTCCAGATCTTCCTGGATATAGGAATACTATGAAGATGAGACTTGTTTTAAATGGGTTTGAAATCTGGACCCAATTTTTGCCTATCCTTTTTGTGGCCAAAATTGAGAACTGCTGGCCAACCAGTAGTCAGTTATTGGTCAAAAATGTACGTCATGTTCTCCCCCATCCACTTGATGCCTAACTTTTCTCCAGCCTGTCAAAAAAATGAAGGGATAAATTTCTATTGTTTCCATTTCCTTGAATACTCTTTCCATACTGTCAGCTTTTGGGATCCTCTCTGAGATAGCATGCCATTATACACCGTAGAACTGCAGGTGGAAGGATTCTTGTTTATAGGAAAAGATGATGCAACCAATATTATTATGTGTATATCATATGAAATCAACGATGGCATCCTAGAATTGCAGGTAGGATCACCACAACTGTGTGCTTGGATCTCCCTTGCCTCTTATGCCCCAGGTCAGAATAGCTCAAAGCTTTGGCATGTGTGTTGCCTTAGGCCTGATGGAACAATTGTAGGTCCCACCCCCAAACCAAGAAAGACATGAAGAGATACTTCTAACCAGCATCCCTTAGTGTTCCTCACTTATAGACAGAAATATTGCCAAAGTAAAGGTGTGCCATTTAAGACCTACTCTGAGAACTTTTAGAGGGAAGCTATCTTGACTCTCTTCCTCCCAATCAAACTATCTAAACTTTGCTATCTCTTGTTTTTCTTCCCTTCCCCTTCCTGGGAATCTGGACAACATTCCATCACAGCTGAGATTCTAAGATTGACCTTGCAAGAATCAAGATTTAGAAATGATTGATTGATGCATTTCTCAGCTGGGCATCTGCTGGTATCTTTGGATCCAAAAAGTATCTTAAGCTGTGAGTAAACTTCTTCTCATCTTGTACCACTCAACTGATTAATTTCCAGGAATGCCAGAACGTAATATTCATTACCGCTTAGCCATAATTACATGGGCTGTTAATTCCGAAATTATAGTACAACATATCTGGAGGGCATTAGGTTTATGACAGCTACCATCTGCTTTTTTGATCAAGACTGTACACAGACCCACCACTGTGGATTGACATATGTGGGTGAGTGCTTACGCCTAGCATCTCTCAGTAGTGACCATATTGGCTGATGCTGACGGGAGCTGCAGTTCAATGACATTAAGGTGGACCATCTGTGCAGGTACCTAAAGGTTGAAAAGAAGATTTCTGGAGATTACGTAGTTTAGGCTGCCTTCCAGTGGCCATAATAAGATCTGCAAAATTTATCCCCAGTACCTTTTCAAAATAAGCTTGCAGTATTTTGCAGTCAGTGCAGGATAGGTGGACAGACGTAAAAGACAAATCTTGGGCAGTGTTTCTCAATCTTGGGAATTTGACAATAGGTGAACTTCAATTCCCAGAATTCCCCAGCCAATGTTGGCGTTCCTGTTTTCAAGAAAATTTATTTCCTATAATTTATGTCACATAAGATATGTGTTGAATTTCCCTTTTTTATTTAGGACTGGCCGGCCTCAACAGAGAATAGAAAAGAGCACCTGTCTCCTCTTGGACTGTCTTGTCTGTACTGAAAAAATCCAAGCTACCACCAAAAGCAATAAAGAGATACACAAATTTCTGCTTTTTAATTTTATTTATTCATTCCATTTATATGCCTGCCCATCTCAGAGACAAGTGACTCTGAGTGATGTACCAGAAACCTAAAAAGAAAATATTTACAAGACAATTACAAATAGTACTGTTAGTAAAAGCCTACAAAGGTAACAAATATCTGTAAAATTAATATATAAATATATAAATATTGGGAGAAGAGCAGATTGTAGAGCTATTCAATATTTCATCAATCTTTCATCTGTATTTACTGTCATATGGTTATTATCTAGACTTTTATAGCCCAGATCAGGTAGCCCTAAGCTCATCAAACATCAAGCAGAACCTAGCATCTCTTCTAGGCGATTGTTTCTTAACTGTGGCACCTTGAAGATGGGTGAACTTCAATTCCCAGAATTCCCCAGCAAGCATGGCTTTAGTCCCTATACTGTATCTATGACAACTTCCCCGCTGATGAGGTAACACTGTCATGTTCATTGTGCTCAGCTGCTAAACATGGCTAAAGAAGATGGTCTTTGGCCCCTCAAATTATGGCCATGCAATAGACACGGAAGGGAGAATAACAAAATAAGCAGCCAAGCTATGGAATAAGGAGTTACAAATATTTCAAATGTCAACCTATTTTTTTTTTAAAATCTTTCCGTATGCTTAATAAGGAATGATGCTGCCATCCAGTGGCTGCATTCACACAACAACCTGAGTCGAAGCTACAAAAGGCTTGGAAGGCTTGGTTCAGCAGGTTCAGAAGGACTCTAGCAATTGTCTTCACATAGTGATGGCTAACCTTTTCTGGACGGAGTGCCCACAATGCATGTGTCAGCTGGTGCTCCATTCAAAATCCAAGAAATACTTAGACTCCATGAATTAGAGAAAAAATATCTTTTACTGGAAATCAAGTGGTAGCAACAAAAGAATTCTGAATCTGAGAAAATGAGTGTGTAAATCACATATACAAAGTATGGCACCCCCAATAGTTCAATTGGCTCATCCAATTAAAAGTTGTGTATATCATCATGTGGGCATCTCCAGGTAGTGAAGAGGCTTCTGTCCGTTGACCTTGACATATTTTGATAAAGACTTGCGGCTGCGCATAGCATAGGATAGAAGCCTAAGCAAGAATGTACCTTCCCCCCCCCCCCCCCAGCTTATACAGTTCTGGTTTGTAACACCTCCAGCTTCTTCAGGCATTCAGTGACTTTGTCATTATTGCTGTTTCCTGGTATGAATGGCTGAAGGAAATCACTGGCTTGATTCACAGAAAGAGGGAAGTCTTCATAGGAGGGAGAAGATTGATTACTTCCTATGATCTTATCATTGAGCCATCTATGATCTTGGTCACTGAATACATGGCCATATCCCAACACAAATTACTTCTCTCCTTATTGGACAGCTGTGAGTTGGCTGCACAACAGTGTGTTGGTTGCACGAGTGCTAGTAAAAACAATAGGAATCCAGCTCTTTCCTCCCTATTTAGGTCAGGACTTTACACAGAGGCATAGAAGTGTTTGGAACTCAACCAGAAGGCAGCAGTCAAAGACTCAAAGACCAGCCTTGAAGAAAGAAGACAAGAAGCCCTAAGAATGAATGAATGAAGATTCACCGACTGCAGAATCTAATAATCCAAGTACAATACAGTGAAAATACAACCCTTACATCTACTTCTGGTGTGCTTTGGATGGATTTCTTGACCTGAAATATGGGGGGGGGGGGGGCAGCACAGGGGTTCCTGCCAGGGGCAGTAAAAATAGTAATGGCATCAATCTTGGTCATTTGAGTGAAGCTCCTCCCATGGGACATGTAAGGGCTGGGTATTAATTGGAAACATCTTAATTTATTTTTGACATCTCCCTTCCTGTGAATGTCCATAGGTGGGCACTGGCACTCTGTTCTTCGTCTTGTTTATCCATGGCAGCTTCAGCCACTACAGATCCATTAGAGTTTTTGTCTTAGACCTGTGAATGGTGATTGTTGTGGCACAGATGTTTTGAGCCACTTTGAGAATTTGTGAAGTAGCTTCCATATTCACCATCAATCTTGTGGTTTGGGGTGGGAGTAGGAGGTATTTCTGAGTTTCTCCTCCTGGAAGTTTCTGGTTATACCAACCTTCTTTGTTCTTCAGTGCTCTCAGTGCTTTTAGAAGCCAATGAGACAGTCTGGAGGAAGTATGTCCAACCAAGTGGGAACAGGTTTGGTTAGAAATACCTGGGTGGAAATGTTTCCTGGTGTGGGTAATTTAAGTATCTGGTCTTATTTTAAAATACGTATTAGCTTTCTTATCAGCTGCGATCACTAAAGTGTTGGCTCCTTGAAAGATTTCAGATCATAAAATTGCAGAATTGTACAGCTGGAAGGGACAACAAGGTAATGTAGTTCAACCCAGATGACCTTCCCTTGCTAGCTCTTGTCAAAATTTATGGTGATTTCCTTTGCTTCAGTTTTGAAATGGATGGCTTCTGTTCTGGATTATGAACACTATTCAGAAAAAAAGACCGCAATATGATTGGTGAGACATCTGGCATCTGTTCTCTCATTTATGATACTGCTAGTAATATGATAAGCTTTATGGCAATAGAGTGTAATAAGAATGTGATAAAAAGAATACAAGTGCAGATCTTTGCAGAGTTCAATAGCAAATCAAATTAAAATACCAACCAACTTTGTGTCTTCACGAGCTTCCAGTCTGAATTCTGACTGGAGAAAGAAGCTGGAGGACAGAAAGAGACAGGTGAGCAAGGCTGTCTTAACACATGGGCCTGATGGGCACTTGCCTGTGGGCCCCACAAGCATAGGGGCCCCATACTAATCTATGTTAACCATTCAATTATATACCTTGTATCATATAAATACAGCAACATATTTATTATATTTTACTGCATTTTTAAATTAATACTAGCATGCAAATATGTGTTTAATTTTATCAACTATTTACATTTTTTTCCTGTGAGTAGTTGTCGTAGGAGCCCCAGTACACTGCTTTGCCTGGGGCCCATAATAATGTTAAGACGGCTCTGCAGGTGAGTGTTACCTGTAGAGGCTTAGACCTACAATGAAGGAGCCAGAGGTAGAAGAATGGGGAAATGTGTTTGGTGACCTCTTTGTGGTTCACAATTGCTTGAGGGGGCCATAGAAGGAGCGTTCACGTCGCGGCCCCTGTCAGGTATCTGTTTACCTGCAAATCCTTCTACCACGCTACACCAACCTACACCAACAGTGTTCTACAGTGGCTGGAAAAAGTGTAGCGACACGAGAGAAGAAGAACAATTGCTTGAGAGGAAAGCTTCCAGACTGAGGTGTTTTTTTAGTCTGTTCTTCAAGACTAAAATCAGAGAGACAGGTAAGGGGCTGTGCTCCCTCGCTTTGGGAGGAATCAGAAGGAGGCTACTTGAAAAAATAAAATAGCTTCCTTGCTTCTTGTTTCATTTCCAATCCCTCTAAGAATTCTGCTGCCATATTTTGGAGCTGAAAAGGGGCCTGGGATACAGGGGACCCAATTCAGTAAGCAAAATAGCTTCAAAAGTTTATCCACTCTTTTTAAACGTTAAATTGCTTTAAAAGACCAGATGAGCTTTCCTGTATGTACTCTTTTAAAATTTTATTTCTGCACCTTGTTTGATTCTTCTGGTTTATGCTTCTCCTCTTGGCATTTGGTCACTAGCTTCTAAAGATTCATTCAAGGTTGTCCACTGAGTTTCTCATCCCAGTGTGAGGAAGGAAGGAAGGAAGGAAGGAAGGAAGGAAGGAAGGAAGGAAGGTGGATTGGAGGTGGAAGAAAGATGGATGGGAGGAGAGAGAGAGGAAGGAAGATGGATTGGAGGAGGAAGCAAAGGAAAGAAGGAGGGGAGGGAGAGATGGATGAAGGAAGGAAGGAGAAGAGGGAAGGGGAGGGAGGGAGGGGGGAAGATGGATTGGAGAAGGAAGAAAAGGGAGGGAAGAAGGAAGAAAGATGCTGCACCTTCAAAGTTTTCTGCTCCTTTTGTGGATTCCTAAGGTGGGTGTACAGAAGACCCCAGAAGCTGCTTGTGCCCCCCCAGCTGGTTGAAGGGGACCAAATCAGTCGCCAGTCGATCTGGTTCCTTTTTACCAGCCCCAGGAGCACAAGAAAACCGGATCTGGCTGCTGGCTGCCTTCCTTCCTGCTGTCCCCGGACTCCGCCTGGTGAGAAGGCTCCAAGCTCACAATCTATCCCAAAGATACATACTTCTTAACATTCCATAGCCGGCCGATTCCATATGGGCATATGAAGAAGTATGTAGACTCAGGAGGGAGAGACGGAAAGCAGCTGGGCTGACCCTTCTGCCCTGGGTTTCCATCCCCAGCCATCGAGTGCCCTGCGAATAAAACAGAGTCAAAGCAGAGAATGGAAGATAAGATTGGGCCAAGGCTGTCCAAAAAGTCAAGAGGGCAGCTGTGATGGGGCAAAAGTACAGCTTTTAATAATCTACTTTCAGTCTCGTTTTATTGTTTTATCATTTTAATTATTTTTATCCCTTTGATAACTTGTAAGCCACCCAGGGTCACCTTGTAGGGAAGATGGATAACACAAAAAAAATGTAATGAATAAAATACATAATAATAAAGCAAAAATCTGCCTGGGGTTTGTGTGTGTGTGTGTGTGTGTGTGTGTGTGTGCGTGCGTTCTTCCATCATGGCTGCCATCTTGATTTGATGGACTCATTGGCTAAAGGAAAACCTCTAAGAATGAATTTTGAATGGTAAGTTGGCCAGTTTCATTGATTTTAGAATTGGAATAAATAAATAAATAAATGACAGAACTGATGGGCCATCTGCTAAAATAAAGCCAGGTCATGGCACACACTTCAAAGTAAATCAGGAAGCCTGTAATTGTAGCATCTGTCTGGCAAGAACAAAGAATGCTTAACCACAGGTGATATGCATGTGTAAATCTTGTAACAATCCTGGCTAATTAGAAAGCTGATAAAAGTTACACGAGTTAGCCAACTTGCAGAGCTCAGCTAAAAGTTAGAAACAGAGAATGACCTGCAGCAAATCAAATGTATATTAGATAACTCCTAGGGATTTAATTAGCCAAGACCTAGGAATAGGGACAGTTAAGAGACCAATAGAACAAATTGTAGAATTATTACTAAAATGTTTATTAGATGATATTTCTTATTATCTCGCTTTGTCCCACCTTCTCCTTTAGAGAAAATGTATACAACTTGCTTAATCCTTTGTTCTGGGCTCTTGGCATTTTGACCAGGAGCCCTTTTCCTTGGAGTACTCCAATAAAAAGCAATCAGAAAACCTGCACCTCGTATCTGGCGTCTATCATTGGCTTTGGCCCCAGGCTCAGACCCGAATTGGGGACAACAGAACCAAGCAGGCTCTCTTTGAAAAGCAAAAGAGGCCTCTAACCTTTAAAAGCAGGTGGGCACCTCAGGAATGTTGAAATAGGAAATGTCAAGGGTGCCCTCGGACATACCTCCTTGGCCTGAGGGTGGCCCCTTTGGACAATGACTGGGTGCTGGGCATGAAGCCAACATGGACCCATTTCACAGGGAAACCAAGCTGTGAGATGAAAACAACAAGAACCGGAACTCGAAGCTAAGCCTGAGGGAATGCTGTGTCTCAGAACTTTTTAGCTTTCTGATCCAGCTAAACCCATTTCACAGAAGGGCAAGCTGAGTATGCAAATTAGATATACCTTGCATAAGATGGCAACAACATCCCAGGGGTAAATCTGACTCCTAAAACACACTCGATCTTGGTAACGGTGATGTTAAAATATGGATGTTTTCACACAACATGCTTTACTGGATCAGTTTCAAATCTAGTGGCTGCATTTGCACAATTGTGTTTGGTTATCTTGGTAAGGGTGATTTTCTACTTTGGAGGCTGAGCGTATCGTGAGAATCCAGTCTGTTGGATTAACCTTAACCAGAGAACAATGTTTAATTCAGGAACCAGGTGAGCATATTGAGTGAATTCAGCTTCCAAATATCTTTATCTAAGTACAAATAGTCCTCGCCTTACAACCACAATTGGGACCAGAATTTCCACTGCTAAGCAAGAGAGTAGTTTGCCACTGTTGTTAACAGAACCATCGCAGTTGTTAAGTGTGTCACAAATCTGGTTTCCCCCACTGACTTTATTTTTTGTCGATGGCCAAGAGCTCAAATATTGATCATATGATCATACAAGGGCTGTGATGATTATAACAGAACAAAATAACAGAATTGAAAGGGACCTTGGAGGTCTTCTACTCCAACCCCCTGCGCAGGCTAGAAACCCTATACCATTTCAGACAAATTGTTATCCAATCTCTTCTTAAAATCTTTCAGTGTTGGAGCATTCACAACTTCTGGAGGCAAGCTGTTCCACTGGTTAATTGTTCTAATTATCAGGAAATTTCTCCTTCATTATAGATTGCTTCCAGTGGTGGGATTCAGCACGTCGGGAAAACCAGTTGTTAAGTTTCTGAGCAGTTTGGTGAACTGGTTGTTTGAAGAAATCATTACGGCAGAAAACCAGTTGTTAAATTATTTGAATCCCACCACCGATTGCTTCTCTCCTTGATTACTTTCCACCCATTGCTTCTTGTCTTTTCCTCAGGTGCTTTGGAGAATAACTTGACCTCTTCTTCTTTGTGGCAACCACTGAGAAATTGGAACATTGCTCTTATGTCACCCCTAGTCCTTCTCTACATTAAACTAAACATACCCAATTCCAGCAACCATTCTTCATATGTTTTCGCCTCCAGTCCCCTAATCGTTTTTGTTGCTCTTTTCTGTACTCTTTCTAGACTCTAGTTTTGGTCACCATGATTTAAAAAATATGTTGAGAATTTAGAATCTCAATATCTTTTTTACATTGTGGCAACCAAAACTGGATGCAGTATTCCAAGTGTGGCCTTACCAAGGCGTTATAAAGGGTATTATTAACATTTCATGTGATCTTGATTCTATTCCTTCTGTTAATGCAGCCTAGGACTATGTTGGCATTAAGTGCGAGGACCAGACATAAGTTATCTTTTCAGCGGCATTGTAACTCTGAATGGTCGCTAAACAAATTAGTGTAAGTCAAGGACTACCGGTACCAAATCACAAAATTGATCAAACCCATAGTTTAATTTTATTTAAGGATTATTTGTTTATTTATTTATTAAATTGATTTGCTGCTCATTTTGCCACAAAGTGAAGACTGCCTTCTTCCTTTGGCCCCTACCTCGCCACACAGTCACACATACCCCAAGATTGCTTCACCCAATTTCTAATTTCTCTTTCAAGTTTCCCTCCAAGTGTGTTGGTTGGGATTGGCAGGAGAAATTGTGTGGATCACAGTGTTATCTCCCCGATTATGCAATTTGTGTCATTTCCCTCACATCAAAAATAGAGACAATGCCCCCCACACCCTTTCTCTCCATTGAGCTGCCTTAAACCCATCCCTGATGCCTTCCCTTGCTTTTCCTCAGCTAGGTCTCCTCCCAACAGCAGTTAAAATTAATTCCCATACTCAAATCACCTGGTTATTAAATAAATCATATTCCCAGTTGTAAACTATATGCTGGACACTTATGATATGATAGGAGAGGCAATAAATTGTTTAAAAGGTCCCTGGCAGATCAAGAATCATTTACATCTCAAGATTGCATAATAATCACAGGAATTCTACAGATAATTTCCTGTGATTATTATACAAAATTCATTTGTAAATTGAATTTCTTTGGAAGAAAAGTTAAGGCTTGACTGAGGATAGGAGAGAGCAGAGTTCAGATGTTTTTAAATTTAGTAACTGTTTTTCTAAAAAACCGTGTTCTCACAATCAGGCCTTCAACTCTTCCCCAGCCCACGAGGAAGCAAGTAACTGTTCCAGTTTCAAAGTGGTGTTTTCCCTCTTCTCCCAACACAATATGACCAGGCCATTTCAATGATTAGCTAGTTGTAGATGTTTTTAGAGTTAACTGGTTTGGTCCAGTATTTGGCACCTGGCTAGAAAGCAGGAGACAGTTTGAATCCTGCTTTAGCCATGAAAGCCAACTGGGTGACCTTGGGTCAATCACTTTCTCTCAGCCCAACCCAGCTCACAGAGTTGCTGTTATGGGGAAAACAAGAGGAGGAAGGTCTGTTGGATATGTTTTTGCCACTCTGAGTTATTTGTAATCATCATCATAATAAATCTCCTCAGCGCCTATTGGACCATCTCCTTCCTCTCCAGTCACTCCAGTTGACTCAGCCTTCCATCTTTCTGAGGTTGGTAAAATGAGGTCCTAAATTTTTGGGAACAATATGCTGACTCTGTAAAAAACTTAGAGAGTGCTGTAAAGCACTATGAAGCGGTATATAAGTCTGCTATTACTATTGCTATTTTCAATGGGCTCCTTGGGATGCTGTCAGCCACAGCTGCTTTCTTGCAGCCCAACACGGGGGAGGAAAACCAACCATTGCCTTAGTATGTTGTAGGAATCGGGGAGAGAAAGAGAGGAGGGAGGGAGGGAGGGAGAGGGAGGGGGGCCCCTAGGAATACTGGAAGCTGAAGTCCAGACCTCTTAAATTTGCCAAACACTGGTCTTGTACGTTGTGCAAATGGACATATGGACTAATCTCACAGTCACATGTCCGAATTTGCTTTGCCCAAATGGGTGGCAACACTAAACTGATCTTAGCTGGTCTCAGTTGGACTAAATCATAGAATCCTAGGGTTGGGTGGGACTGAGGAGTCTTTTAGTCCAACCTCCAACAGACAGAGTTAGATCTTAGATGGGAAACCACAAGGAATGTAATA
Organism: Laticauda colubrina; assembly: GCA_015471245.1. Lineage (NCBI taxonomy): Eukaryota > Metazoa > Chordata > Lepidosauria > Squamata > Elapidae > Laticauda > Laticauda colubrina. The sequence continues at coordinate 11,167,765 of BLBF01000072.1, forward strand.
CAGGCAATATTTATAATGTAAACTACAACAGATGGATCAGATTAATTTCCCTGAGGGATCATGAGATTAAATCCTGTGATACTAGTTTCACATCTTGCAGATTCTGCAATTTTGTCTGGTACTGACATCACAGAACAGTTCATTCTTTTTTTAATGCAGTCCACTCCTATCCATCTTCTTGAATTAAGGTGGATGAACTCCCAGAATTAAATATCATTGCCCACCAGGAAATTTCGAAGACAGCAGAACTGATAAGGTTAAATCAAGGAACAAGGAGAAGGAAAAGGCAGAGGAAGGGTCCATGAAGTCACCAGAAATTGAGCTCAGCTTGAAGGAGTTGTGACCCTTAACATTAAAAAATATGCCCATAAATTACATGAATTATTCCTACCCAGGGTTAGTGGTTGGTTGGTTGGTTGTTGGCCCCAGATCAACCAAACAGAGATACAGAATTAAAATATGGATAAACAACAAAACTAAAACAATTTATAGCAAGAAGGTATCAGTGGATTTCTGCAGGCCATAACCATTGTTAGAAACGTAACAGCTTTTTTAGGAGTTGCCCAAGTTAGGTCTTGTAAAAGAAAGGACAATTAAAATGTGATCCAAAAAACAATTGAAATTTCTGACAATCAAGGTGAGATTCCATGGATAGTCTAATAATGCACAATGGATAGTCTAATAATGCATGGGTCACTAACTCAAGCTCTACACTTGAGCATTCAAACATACAGTTATTATACAACAGACCAATATATGTGCTTTTAATCTCCATAATAGATATGACAGCAATTTGAACCAAGATTTTAAAAAATCATCTGTATGGAACATGTATGATGCTATGGAAATAAATCATTAGTGAAATCCTTGCAATTACTTATCATTACAATTATAAGGATGGGTTTTTTTACTCTATCATTTTGAAGGTTTAAAACCCAGGAAATGTTTTGGGAGAAAACAGAAATCTGTGACCTTTGATCGAGAATTTTTAGCATTGCCTCTCTATAGTGTCCTTTCTGAACATTTTTTGTAAGCAAGCCATAAAATCTGTGTTGCTATAGAATGGAAATAAGATTGTGATCCATAGAAAAAATGTACAGATCCAAGAATACTTCTCTAAACAAAGGCTGTTTTGGAAATTCCATTATGGCTCCAGTCCAAATTTTTGAACATACATTGTTAAAACATGCATGCCAATGACATACACACTTCATGACTGGGACCACTGCTGTAGCTTTCAAATGCTCTTTGCGGGCAGCCATCTGCACAGCATCTTATGGTAATCCGTGTAGGAGGAGGTTAAAGCATGAGTGATGGTAGGCAGATCCTGTTAGTCCAGGAATGTTGTGACTGGCACACTAATTACATATAATGTGCCAAGGTTCTCCTGGCCAAAGTTTTTTTTTTTTTTTTTTTGAAAATTTTATTTGGGTTTTCACAAAAAACAAAATACAGATAAAACGTCTTTTTTGAAAATAGCATGGTCCCAGGTTATCACTTCTTTATACAAACACAAACTCAATTTCATGCTCATTTTTATATTCTATTCTATATCTTACCATTTTATATTTTCTATATAGTTTTTCCCCTCTTTTAATTTTCTCAATTTTGTTTTGATTATCTCATCACAATTCAAATCATTATTTTTATACTTTTGTCTGTCCTGTTACAATTTCATATTATCTATTCTTATTAAGCAAATTTTTCCCTGTAGTTACCAATTAGAGTATGACACCTTTATATCCTTTAATTTTGTCCATTCAAACTCTTATTTAAGCTTCAGTTTATAGCTTTAAGATTATAGCATTCAATATTCAATTACATTCAATAACTTCCAATCGGATTCTGCTTGGTACATTCTTAAAATAGACACTATATTCTTAAAAAGAAAAAAATTATATACATATGTAAATAAAATACACATTCCATTCCAATTCAATCCTATCATTAATATGCATTAAAATCTTAACATCTTTAACATTTCTTTTCAATTGAATATCATACTTCTTTAGGAACACTTATAAACTTTCCATGATTAATTCTTTTTTTCCCATATTTCTTACTTCCTTATATTTTTATAAATCATTACTAATAATTAAAAATGTTCCCTTTTAATTCTCTCAATCATTTTAATTCATTTATTAGCAAACATCCCACTACATTACAATAAATATTTTATCCATCATCATATTTTCTAAAATTATTTCTATTGTAACATAACAATGCTATCTTATGTACCTTAGCAGAATCCCTTTTACAATTAACTTTTCACCCATTATCTTTAAATAAGCTCATGGTTACAATCCTTATATCTTTTCCCTGTATCTCCATTTTTTGTTTCTGTCTTTTACAACTTCTTTTCCTTGCTTTCTTCCCCCTCTTCTTCTCCCTCCACTTTTTGCCCCCTCATCTCTCAACTTCTAACTCTTTCATCTGTGATCCCCTCTTCTGTTGCTTTTTAATATTATACTTATCTTTCAGATTTATCCTTCTTCTTTTTGGTTGTTTTTTCTTGTCTTAAACCTTTCACTCTCTTTCCCCCCTTTTGTCCCCCCCCCCCATAAAATTATTTGATCATTAAAGATGCCTTCTTCTTTGTCCCAGTCTTCTTGTTCTGCAAGCGTTTCTTGTTGCTTCTCATACTTCCAAATCTCCATTTCTAAGAATTGAAACAAGAGGCCAAAAGAACTTCTCCCTTCTTGTGCATCTTCTTTCCATTTTTAACGTTCCGTTTTCAGTTCTTCAAAGAGTGATACCATTTTAAAAACTTTTAAACAACCACCCAGTTAATTTTAGTCAGTCTAGTTGCAAAAACCAAAAATCACCAAATAATCCAATAATCCAAGGCTGTTACTACTTGCTTCTTTTTTCCACTTTATCTTCCGGGGTTCTATTATTTTGTTACCAAGTTTCCATTAAAATGTATCTTTGAGGAATCTTATCATAATTTCACTGTGAGCTCCTTTTAATTCCAGTTCCATTCCTTAATTCCAGGCAGTCTCCTCCATTTTTCCAGATCCTGCCCTTGTATTCTTTTTTTCTCCTTTCCAGCTTTTAAAAGCTTTTAAATGTCCAGAAATCTTTATTATCCCTTTTACTTTTATTTCCAGCTTAGATGCCTATTAATGTCAAAGTGGATTTTTTTTTTCAATTTCTTGCTTAAGTCTCTTAGCTATTAGTATAAGGAAGGAAAGAAAAAACCTAATCCTTTCCCTCTTCTCTCTCCTTCGCAGCTTCAAGATCTTTGGGAACAATGTTGTTAAGTTTCAATTCCAGGGTACCTTATTTGTTGCTTTTGCTGTTTGACCCAGTCAACCAAAACTTTCTCTTCTTATCTTCCTCCTGCACATTCTTTTCTGGTCGAGACCCTCTTTGTGGTGGCCATTTCTGACCACCGCTGCAACCGCCTTCAGGAAAGGGAGTAATGGCCAGCTGGGGAGGAGAGATGTGGCTCTCCTCAACCCTGCAGGCAGTCTCCCCCCTCTTCACCACTTCTATGGGGTGGCTTAGCCCCGAAACCAACTGGCTTGGGGCACTCCAGCGGCGAGCACGGATCGAAGCCTCACAGAGATGAGGTTTCGGTCTGTTGCTGAAGAAGCTCAAAACCAGAGGTCCTCCTGGCCAAAGTTTTCACCTGCTGGTCAAGCAGGACCTGTGAGTCCAAGAGAAACCTCTAATCTGTGAACCATCTCTGATCACAGTAGTCCAGTTCAGGGGTGGGATTCAAATTTCTTAACAACCGGTTCTGTGGGCGTAGCTTATGCGCTGGGCGTGGCTTGGTGGTCATGTGACTGGGTGGGCATGGCTTGGTGGTCATGTTATTGGCTGGACGTGGCCAATTCAATATCACTCACATTAAGGCATGCATCTCCTCGCCTGGCCTTTCATGACTGTGGCGATGTTGCAACAGTTGTAAGTGTGAAAAATGATCATAAGTCATTTTTTCAGTGCCATTGTAATTTTGAATGGTCACTCCACACAAGCAAAGTACCAGAAAAGGAGGGGAAAAAAACTCCAGATAAGTTCCAGAGACAGGAAGTCTCGTCCTGCCAAGAATGTAATAAGGGTTAACGGAGAGGCAGTTTCTGTAAGCAACACCAGAATGTTTCCTTCCTGCCTTCCTTACAGGATTAGGCCAGTAATTTTTCTAACAACCAGTTCTCCGAACTGCTTAGAATGTTAACAACCAGTTATAGCGAATAGGTGCGAACTGGTAGAATCCCACTCCTGGTCCAGTTCCATTCAGAGTCAGAGAGGGAATTACCTCTGCATCATTAGGATCATGACCTCAAAGCCTCCCTATCTTGAAGAGAATTGGAGCCTATTCCTCCCATCCTGACATTCACTGGGTCGACATTTCCACCATGCGGCAGAAGTGGACAGTTGCCAGAAATTGCACAAGGAATATCATTAGATAAATTGCAGCTGTCAGGGTTGTCTGCAAGTAAAGGTACAGGTAAAGGAGTGTCCTGTGGGTTTTACTCCACTGATCATTGCCAACGTTAGGGTGTGTGTGGTCATGTCCATTTCAAGGGCCTTTGAGCCAGTACTGTCTGAAGACATTTCTGTGGTCAAGGATGGCATCAGGGAGCATTGTTACCTTCCCACCAAAGTAGTACCTATTTATCTACTCACATTTACAGTACATGCTTTCAAATTGCTAGGCTGGCAGGATCTGGGCAAAGACTCAATCGTGCAATATTCAGGTCTTAAACCTGGGCTGTCTGCTTTCCAGCCAACAAGCCCAGCATCTTAACTGCTGAGTCATTGTGGTGCTCTGTTGTCTGTGAGGCATGGTCAAAAAAGTCAAAATGGCAGCCACAGTGGAGTGGCCAAAGGTCTGCCTGCTTTTTATGGGCACCACAGGTGCAATATCTATTTTTAAAAGGTGGTGGTTGGATCACACCATCACAATAGCTATCCTGTCCTTTTTTCATCATACACTGCAGCTCTCTTTGGTCTATCTTCACACAAGGCTAAATTAATCTAGCTTTGTGGAGTCGCCCAGACTGAATCCTAAACTCAGTCCACGTGCCAGGGTTAAAAAAATATGGCTGGCAAGTTTATTTTTCAGTATGTATTGATGTCCCTTGCATGAATTCTACTGAAATAAAATAAAATGTATTGTTTTTCTGGTCCTGCTCCTTTCCTGGGTTGCCCTACCTCTTATTAGGGATAATTATCATAATTTCTGAAACTTATATGCCACTCAACCCTCAACACCTCTGAAATTACCATGGAATCAACAGAAAATGTTTTAAAAAACAGTAATGATGGCAAGGGCAATGAAAGTCCTCACCAAAGTCCTGGGTTGAATCTCTCTTGCCTCTCCTCTTCTGGGAGAGACTGTAATTATGGAAGAATCCAGGTATTGCCTTCAGAAAAATCCAGTCCTTGGCAACTCCAGTTCTAGCCATCTACAATCTGGTACCCTCCAGATGCTTTGATTAGTGGCTGTCAGAATATTCTACTAGCATTATCAGAATGCTAGAGGCCACACTGGCAGAAGATTCTGGGCAGCCCAATCCAAGACATCTGGAGAACATCAGACTGGAGGCCATTCTAGCAGTTAGCAAGAAAGGGCTTGCTGGGCAAGGGCAAACTGGAGACTGTTCCTGATTATAGCTAGTCCTTGAATTATGAGCACATGTAGGACAGGATTTTGGTCGCTAAACAATGCAGTTGTCAATCAAGCCGCTTCACGACTGAGACCAATTTTATGACCATTTTACCCTAGTTGTTAAGTGAATCGCAGTTTTTAAGTGACTCTACCTTCCCCCACTGCCTTTGCTTATCAGAAGCTGGCTGAGAAGGTTGCAGACCAGGATCATGTGACCACATGACACTGGTACGGTCACAAATGGAAGCAGATTGCCAAGCACCCAAATTGCAATGATATCACCACAGGGATGGTACAACAGGAAAAATAATAGCAGAATACCATAATAACAGAATTGGAAGGTACCTTGGAGGTCTTCTAGTCCAACCACTTACTCAAGCAGGAGACCCTATACTATTTCAGACAAGTGGCAGTCCAGTCTCTTCTTAAAAGCCTCCAGTGGTGAAGCACCCCAACTTCTGATAGCAAGGTATTCCACTGGTTAATTGTTCTCACTGTCAGGAAATGTATCCTTAATTCCAGGTTGCTTCTCTCTTTGCTTAGTTTCCAACCATTGTTTCTTGTCCTGCCCTCTGGTGCTTTTGAAAATAGGTTAGCCCCCTCTACTTTGTGGCAGCTTCTCAAATATTGGAACACTGCTGTCACCTCTAATCCTTCTTTTCATGAGACGAGGCATGTTCAATTCCTGCAACCTTTCTTCATACGTTTTAGCCTCCAGTCCCCTAATCATCTTGGTTGCTCTTTTCTGCAATCTTTCCAAAATCTCAACATCTTTTTTATAATATGGTGACCAAATTGGATGCAATATTCTAGGTGTAGTCTAATTAAGACTTTATAAAGTGGTGCTAATACTTCACATGATCTTAATACTAGCCTTCAGTTAATGCAACCTAGGATTGTATTGGGGCTCTTTTGGCTGCTGCAGCACACGACTGGTTCATATGTAGGTGATTTCCACTAGGATTCCCAGATCCCAATCACAGTTACTGTTCTTGAGTCAGGTTTCACCTAATCTGTACCTGTACATTTGGTTTTTCTTACCAAAGTGTAAAACTTTAGTTTTCTCCATGTTGAATGTCATTTTGTTGGATAGGGCCCAGTGTTCAAGTCTACCAAGATATATCTGGATTTGGAGCCTATCTTCTGGGGTATTGGCTTTTCCTGACAATTTTGGAAAATTAGTGTCATCTTCAAGGACAAATCCTGTATCAGTTTTTTTCAGCCACATATAACTCTGAATTGTCATGAAACAAATGATCATAAGTTCATCACTTCTTGCAGTGTAGCATAGATGATATTGGTGACAACTTCACTGATGCTTTAAGTAAGTAAAAAGGCAACATTGGGTCAGTTTGAATAGATTTGGTGTTGATGGGGCAGACTCAGGAATGGGATGAGAAGGCTGATGGGTAAAGATTACATAGCTGATACCCAGAATAATCTCTAATAGTCCCCAAATCTAAAGAAATAACTTAAGCAGGAATTTCTGTCTCTCTCACACTCATACACAATCCATTTGGAAAAAAGGCTCCTATAAACCAGCAAGAAAACATTATGGCTGTTCTTGCTTGGCTGAAATTCTTAAAAGGCATATGACATATTAAACCTAGTTGCCAAATTATCCCATTTTCTGGATTTATACTATTTGTGTAGCATACACCCTTAACAACAATAGCAAGCTGGAATGTTCATGTGTAAATGCAGGTTTAGCGACTGACCCAATTCAGTGGGCTGTGTGAAGGAAGCCGGAGGACTAAGCAAACAAATGAGGAGTTCTTGAAATGGATTTAGCTAGAAGTACCAACATTGTTCCTACTGACTGTAAGTATTGCTTTCATATATTTATTGCATGCATATTTAGAAAGAAATTATAGCAGTACTTGAAATTCCCTGAATTCTTCATTGGGAGTGAGGGAGGGCATACATCCTGTAGCATTAGTCAAGAAAATTGAAGTTGTGGCCTAGTTATTTCTTGCTAGAATCTTGCAGTCTTCTCCATCTGATCTTCTCTGCTTCCAGATCTCCTAAATTCCCCTGCTTTTCTTTCCCCCAGGGCTTCCTAGTCAGGATAACTCACACCTTCCCTTCCCCGAACACAATGTCCCCTGTTAAATCTTTGAACTGATTTCTTTCTAGCCCTGGAAACTATTACAAACAGTTGTCTTTCCTTCCAAAGTTCTTGATGGTCTTTTACCCTTCCAACACCATCCTCAGCTACAATCACAACTACAACCAAAAATAACCACCAAACCACAACCACCAATAATTACTATCCCATCAAATAATTCCACAAATGATATCTCCTTACTCATCAGATACCACTGAACGTGATCAGAAATGTCCAAATGCCAACTTATTTGGTCTTGAAGACACCAATGAATCAGATGACATCACCAAAGTTCATAATATCATAAGCAACGCTAATACAACCAACATCTCTCCTGAAGATATCATTGAAGTAACCAGAGATGGCCCTGAGTCCAAATATAATGGTGGCTCAGTAGCCCCAAAATTTTGTAGAGCTGTTTGCAAAAATGAGTCCAACAAGCGCATATTCATTCATACAATGAACGCCATTGCAAAAACCAACCCCAACCACAAAAAAATTCACTCAAGACCAGACTTATCAATACTGCAAAGAATCTGCTCCTGTGAACTCCGCAAGGAACTCCAAAGATGTCTAGACAATGGAGAGAACGATCTCTACATTGACTACCATGCTGATTGTATCAAAAGTAAATCACACAACCCACAAGTCCATATCCAGCCCTACCTCATCCAACCCACCATCACTCAAAATTAGGCACGCATGTCCCTAACTACCTCAATTTCAACTACAAGTGGCATTAAATGCAAGCTACTCAATGCAAGAAGCTTTGTGAATAAAATACCTGAATTTCTCCTCTTACTAAATATGGCTAAATTCGACATCATATTTGCCTGTGAAACATGGCTCAATGCATCTCTCCCTGACTCCATTCCCACAGTAAGAGACTTACCGTGTTTACCAAACAGATCGTGAAATCCGTAGAGGAGGTGGTGGTGCTATCTTCTATAAAAAGTCCTTATATCTAAAAAACATCCAAGTTACCCAAGAACTTGCTCTTCCTGAGACCATAGTCTGTGAACTGTCCTTAAATATCACATTTCGGTTCTTATTATGTTACAGAGCCTGATTATGACATCGAACATGCAAACAAGCTTAATACACTACTAACATGGGCAGCATCCTGCCCACATGCTTTTATCTTTCTTGGTGACTTCAATCTACCTCACATTAACTGGACCTTAAACGAATGTAAAACTGAACACACGCATGCAACCTTCTACAATGCTGCAACAAACCTGGGACTGGAACAGCTAGTAACCAACAATACTAGACTTAACAACTGCCTCAATCTCATTTTCTGCAATAGTCTGAATTCAATTTATGGAATACAAATTAAAGAACACTTTTCCAACAGTGACCACAGCATGATTGACTTTTGTCTCAACATATGTCCACACAAAAATCAACACAACAATGTGATCCCCAATTATAACTTCAAAAAAGGCAACTATGATCTTATAGACAACGATCTCTTATCCCTTGATTGGCAACTTCTATTCACTGGATGCAATACTGTTGAAGACCATTACAACATATTTTTACTTGAAGTCAAAAGAGTCATCAAACTATATATACCAATAACAACTCCCAAAACCACAAAAAACAGATTACCCACAACAATAAAGAATCTTCAATGCAAAAAGAAATCACTTTGGTTGAAAAACAAATCTGGTCACATTGCCAACTTCAAAACCTGATACAAAAATTTATGCCACCAGATAAAAACTGAATGCACCAATTATCACATTAAAAAGAGGAAAACCTTCTATCTGCACTTTCTACAATTTTGTAAACAACAAACTAAAAGACTCAAGGTCCATCCCACCCCTGAAAGGACCTAATGGTAAAGACTGCAACGATGACACTATTAAAGCCAACATCTTCAACACATTCTTTGGCTCAGTATTTGTAAACAGCAATGGATCATGCTCAGTATTTCCTAGTCGAACCACAGAAAATTACAATGATCTATATATCTATTTTACAGAAGACAATGTTGGAAAAGCACTACGCAATCTAAAGCCATCTTTATCTCTTGGATGAAATATGTGCCTACTTCTTTAAAAAGCTATCCACTGCCATAGCCGAACCTCTAAGCATAATTTTTGAAAAATCTTTCAGGACCAGCTCCTTGCCTAACCTATAGTCACAAGCCACGGTCATCCCCATCTTCAAAAAGGGAGACCCCAGCTTAGTTGAAAATTACAGACCAATCTCCTTATTAAAGTCATGGAATCAATTAATAAGCAATCCATTATCCTCCACTTAGAAACAAACAACCTCCTCTCTAATAAACAATTTGGTTTCAGAAAAAAACTATCCTGCAATCTGCAACTCTTACACTGCAAAAACATATGGACTACACAACTCGATCAGGGCAAAGCAATAGACACAATCTACATCGACTTCTGTAAAGCCTTTGATTCAGTGGTACATGACAAACTACTAAAACTAAAATCTTACTGTATCTCTGGATACCTGCATAACTGGATAGAAGCATTCCTATCAAACAGACAACAAATGGTCAAAATTGGGAGTGTCCTATCAAATTCTGTACCTGTCAACAGTGGTGTCCCCCAAGGCAGTGTTCTTGGACCAACTCTTTTCATACATAAATGACCTCTGTGATCATATCAAGAGCAACTGCGTTCTCTTAGATGATGATGTAAAGCTATTCAACACCACAAACAATACTGCTACCCTTCAAAAAGACCTTGACTATGTATCAGAATGGTCAAACAAATGGCAACTTCAAATTTCAACAAATAAATACTCTGTCCTACATATTGGCAAAAAAAAATAATAATCAGAAAATAAAATACAGGCTGAATAGTCAAGACCTTATTGATAATCCAAACTCTGTCAAGGACCTTGGAGTACTCATCTCTAATGATCTAAGTGCTATAGCCCACTATGACTACATAGCCAAAAAGGCATTAAGAGTTGTTAACCTAATCTTACCTAGCTTTTTCTCTGGTAATATTACACTACTAACTAGAGCATACAAAACATTTGCTAGACCAATCCTCGAATACAACTGATCAGTCTGGAACCCACATTACGTATTTGATATTAACACAGATGAGAAAGTCCAGAAATATTTCACAAGAAGAGTTCTTCACTCCTCTCCTCGTTGTAGAATATCTTATGCCACCAGACTTAAAGTTCTAGACCTAGAAAACCTAGAATTATTTCACCTTCGGTCCGATCTCAGTATATAAAATTATACATTGCAATGTCCTACCTGTCAATGAATACTTCAGCTTCAACCATAACAACACAAGAGCAAACAATAAGATACAAACTCAAGGTTAACCACGACAAACTTGATTGCAGGAAATACAACTTCAGCAACAGAGTGGTCAATGTCTGGAATACTCTTCCTGACTCTGTGGTTTCTTCCCCAAACCCCCAAAACCTTAACCTTAGACTGTCTACTATTGATCTCACCCCCTTCCTAAGAGGTCTTTAGGGGACGTGCATAAGTGCACCAACGTGCCTACCATCCCTGTCCTATTGTTTCTTTTATATATATTTTTTATTTTTCTTACATGTATCCATGTGTTCATAACTCTGTTTATACTTATGCCTATTATCTTGTAAGCAACTGAAAAATGTAAATAAATAAATAAACAAACAAACAAACAAACAAACAAATAAATAAATAAATAAATAAATAAATGTTTCTGCCCCATAATAAGGGAAAACATGCCATAAGGCTCTGGTGCAGAAGTGTCCAACATTGGCCACATTAAGATTTGTGGAATTCAAGGATTCCCCAGCCAGCAAATTCTGGGATTTGAAGTCCACAAGTCTCAGAGTGGCCAATATTGGACACCCCTAGTGAAGAAAAGGACCAGGGGAGACAGGATAGCAGTCTTCCAATATTTGAGGGGCTGCCACAGAGAGGAGGGGGATCAAGCTAATTTCCAAAGCTCCCGAAGGCCAGACAAGGAATAATGGATGGAAACTGAACAAGGAGAGATTCAACCTGGAAATAAGGAGAAATTTTCTGACAGTGAGAACAATCCATCAGTGAAAAAGCTTTTCCTCAGAAGTTGTGGGGACTTCATCACTGGAAGCTTTCAAGAAGAAACTGGAGTTCCATCTGTCAGAAATGGTGTAGGGTCTCCTACTTGGGTGGGGGGTTGGACTAGATGACCTACAAGATTCCTTTCAACCCTGCTAATCTGGTTAAATCTCCTTTATGACCAAGACTGTCTCTGAGTCCATAAACACTTTTTTCCAGAAAGGCACATGGTAATTAGTTGTCATTCTTTTATGGAAGAGCATCTACCTGTCCAGAAAAATGGATACAAGCTGGAAAGAGAGAAAATCTTCCATAGAATTTTGGAAAAGTAGATGATAGACAATAAGTTCATCTAGGTCCTTTGGGGAAACAGATGTTTGTGACTGGCTAGGCTCCCCTTTGCAGCTACTTTGTGCCAGCACACCAAGTAAGCTCTCAAAATTCCAGATGTGCCAACTGACCCCATATGCTTATCAATCACGATCAGTCAGTCCTAGGTAGGATGTCTTTAATTTGCTTCTGCTACAGTCCAGAGCCTTTCTGCTCCTTCTGGGTTTTTTCTTTATTGCCCTTTGGACACCTGATTACTGATCACACGTGCTGCTTTTCCACAGAGTCTTGGCAAAGCACTCTGCAATCTCATGCCCTTAGTCATCCAGTAAATACATGTCATTGAAGTCAATTCATATTCTCTTCTATTGACCCGCAATTGCATTCTTTCCTTCCTCTCTGTTGTCCTGGTCTCCAATTAAGATAAAAGTAAAGGTTCCCCTCCCACATACATGCTAGTCGTTTCCGGCTCTAGGGGACAGTGCTCATCTTCGTTACAAAGCCGAAGAGCCAGTGCTGTCTGAAGACTTCTCCGTGGTCTTGTGGCTGGCATGACTAAATGCCAAAGGCACACAGAACGCTGTTCCCTTCCCACCAAAAGTGGTCCCTATTTTTCTATTTGCATTTTTACATGCTCAAACTGCTAGATTGGCAGAAGCTGGAACAAGTAATAGGAGTTCACTCCGTTACGCAGCGCTAGGGATTCGAACCACCGAACTGCCCACCTTTCCGATTGACAAGCTCAGCGTCTTAGCCACTGAGCCACCACATCCCCTTGGTCTTCAGTTAGAGATGGTCAAATTCTTAGGGCAGGGATCTCTCTCCATGCGGTTTATAAAACTGCAACCACACACACAATGTTACAGCAGAACAGGGCAACTTGGTGACTTCCAGATGCTCTGGACATCAAACCCCATCAGCCACAGCATAAAACATTTGGAGAGGGGAAAGACAGTCCTCCACTTACAACAGTTTGTTGAGTGACAGTTCTAACTTAAAGCAAAACTGGAAAAAAATGACTTATGGCCCTTTTTCACATTTTTGACCACTGCAGAATCCCCAGGGTCCCCTGATCAAAATTCAGGCGCTTGGCAACTGGCTGATATTTATGACAATTGCCGTGTTCCAGATCATGTAATCACTGTTTATAATCTTCCCAGATGGCTTCTGACAGGCAATGGGGGAAGCCAGATTCACTTAACAACCATGTTACTACCTTAGCAACTTCAGTGATTCACTTTACAGCCATGACAAGAAAGGCTGTAAAATGGGAGAAAGTCACATAACAAATGTCTCATTCAGCAACAGAAGTTTGAGGCTCAATTGTGGTCAAGGAGCACCTGTAATCTAAGTTGTCCCATTGTTAGAGAACATTATCTTCTCCAGTTAGGTATAGATCGTACTCCAGAGATGTAGACCAGCCTGCATTCAGAAGTTGTGGGAGCTTCATCACTTGAGACTTTCAAGAAGAGACTGGACTGCCATTTGTCAGAAAAATGTGTTGGTGAACCTCTGGCAAGTGTGCCGGAAATGGCACACAGAGCCATTTCCCCCAGCACATGAGAGGTTGCCCAGAAGAGCCCCACTGCGCGCTGCCTGACAGCTGATTGTTGGGTATCTGGCACGCATGCACAGGGGGCAGGAGGGGGTGCATGGGAGATGTGTGCGCAGGTGCAGAGACACACAGCACGCGAGGGGATCATGTGCACATGCACAAAGATGCGCAACATGCGAGGAATCATGCACACATGTGCAGGGGCCATGGAGAGCCCCAGCACACATTGCCTTCTGGGTGCTGGCATGCAAGCGCACACAGGCGAGCACACACGCAATTATTGGCACGGGAGCTGAAAAAGGTTAGCCACCACTGGTGCAGGGTCTCCTGCTTGGGTTGGCCTACAAGGTCCTTTCCAACTCTGTTTATCTGTTAACCCTGTTAAAAGTTCTCAGCTACCTGAAAATTAAAGTCCACCCATCTGGATGGTAGCCTGGTTGAAAAAAGACTGTGTTAAAAAATGGATAAGGTCGGGGTGGGATTCTAACAGTTCGCACCTATTCGCTAGAACCAGTTGTTAACATTCCAAGCAGTTCGGAGAACCAGTTGGCAGAAGAAATTACTGGCCTAATCCTGTAAGGAAGGCAGGAAGGAAACATTCTGGTGTTGCTTACAGAAACTGCCTCTCCGTTAACCCTTATTCCATTCTTGCCAGGACTAGACTTTCTGTCTCTGGAACTTATCTGGAGTTTTTTCCTCTCCTTTGCTGGTCCTTTGCTTGTGTGGAGTGACCATTCAAAGTTACAAGGGCACTGACAAAAGTGACTTATGACCCTTTTTCACACTTATGACTGTTGCAGCATCCCCACAGTCATGAGAGGCCAGGCAAGGAGATGCATGCCTCAATGTGAGTGATGTTGAGTTGGCCACATCCAGCCAATAACATGACCACCAAACATTGTCCACCAACTAAGCCACGCCCACAGAACCAGTTGTTAAAAAATTTGAATCCCACCCCTGGATAAGGTGATAAATAAGATGAAGGTTCCTGGTTTCTTGGAATTAGTGTGGCTGTAGATACAAATCTAGTTGTCAGATGTCCCAACAATACACGGACTACATATTATGAGTACACTGATGTACAACCACATTTCAGTCCAACTTATTTATTGCTAAGAGAGGCACACGCTTGTTAAATGGATCACCATAGTTGTTAAATTAGTAGCACGGTGGTTAAGTGAATCCGGCTTCCCCATTGACTTTGCTCTTCAGGTTGCAAAAAGGTAAAAGACATGACCCCGGGACCCTCCAACCGTCGTAAAGATGGGTCGGTTACGAAGTATCTGAATGTTGATCTCAGGTGACCCTGGGGATGCTGCAACGGTCGTAAGTGTGAAAAAATGAACATAAGTCACTTTCTTGAGCACTGTTGTACCTTTGAACGGTCACTCAATGAACTGCTGTAAGTCAAGGACTGACTGCGCAGCCCTCCTGCGAAGAAAGGTGACATTTTTCCGCAGGACCTTCCCTCAGGAGTCGATGCTCAGGAATGAGATGTTTAGGATTCCGCATTGGAATGAGGTTTGGTGATGTGCAGAACAATATGGAGTCTGGCCAAGTCAAGGCATTGATGAAGTTTCTTGGGGAACTTGCCAAAGGCAGATTGGGCAAGGAGCAGCCTCCCCCTCCCCTTCACTGCTCAGCATTTGCTATAAAAGGAAGTCTCTGGCTTTTTAATTCCATCTCGTCCAGCGTCAACCCAGGGCTTCTGCAGCCAGTCACTTAACAGAGATGTTCCAAGTTTTGCTCTTGCCCTTGCTTGGCCCAATTCCTGGTTTTTGCCTTCCCTCACTCCCTGCTTGCTCCATCGATTCCATTATAAAGGGACTGCATTAGCTGCTTTATCAAATGAACACTCTTTTAAAAGAGAGAGAGAGAGAGAGAGACAGAGAGAGAGAGACAGGCAGACAGACAGACAGACAGACAGACAGACAGACAGACAGACAGACAG
>BLBF01000072.1:11187108-11288481 GCA_015471245.1 Laticauda colubrina
CTTCCTTCCTTCCTTCCTTCCTTCCTTCCTTCCTTCCTTCCTTCCTTGTGGTTAGAATGCAGTATTGCAGGCTAACTCTGCGCACAGACAGCAGTTTGATCCTGACTGACTGGCTAAAGGTTGACTCAGCCTTCCATCCTTCCAAGGTGGGTAAAATGAGGACCCAGATTGTTGGGGGCAAGAGGCTGACTCTGTAAACCACTTAGAAAGGGCTGTAAAATAATGTGAAGTGGTATATAAGTCTAAATGCTCTTGCTATTACCTGTACCAGGCATCCAGCAAATCAGGAGCTCACATTCTCCTTTTTGTCCTCATCTCCTCCATCCATCAGGCATACCCTTAAAATCAAATATTGACAAGCTTCCTGTGTAATTTTTTTTTTAATGGGACTAGTTTTACAACAGTAGTGATTCAAACTTTCATGCCTTGCAACTTCCTAAATTGCCTGCTTCTTTCTTTCCCTCATCCATCAATTGTCCAGATTTACATTTGTTCACTTTCTGATTCCAGCAAGCAGCTTCAATCCAGACTGTTTAAATCTATGATCATGGGTGTCTGGAGATCACATGAATCATGGTACATTTCTAGGGTGAAATTTGAAAAGTGTCTTGTTGTCAATTCTATATTATTGCCAGCATATGTTGTTGAAAATAAATATTTGACAGAGGAACACTGTGATTGAAAAACCAATCTTTCTGATGCTGGAAAAAGTAATTTCATATACATGTAGGCCCAAGTATATTTCTTTTACCGTTTTTTGGCTATGATTTTTTTTGCAACAGTACATGGGAACGATTTTGGGAGATGGGGGTACAGGGGGCAGAAAGAGATGCTGCTTATGGAATGAATAGATCAGAGGTGGTATTCAGCAGGTTCTGGAGAACCAGTAGTGGGAATTTTGAATAGTTTGGAGAACTGGCAAATACCGCCTCTGATTGGCCTCGTCCCCATCTCTTCTCTGCCTCCCATTGAGTCCCAACTGATTGGCTGGCTCTTCTTTGGTTGCCCTGTACAGGAGAATGGAGCTGCAAAGCAGGTTAGTGGGGTGGGGAGGGAATGGGGATTTTGCAGTAACCATCCCCCAGGAGTGGCGAGAAAAGGGAGATTTTACAGTATCCCTCCCCTGCCACACCCACCAAGCCATGCCCACAGAACCGGTAGAGAAAAATTTTTTGAATCCCACCACTGGAACAAATCAACTGCGAGGATGCAGTTGATTATACAGCTGCATAATGGGCAGGAGAAAAAACTCAGAAAGAAATGTCCCATACTTAACAGCTGTCCCAAGAGATGGTGGGAGATTTGTAGTTTCAGACTTAGAAGACTCTATTAAGGTAGACTTATAATAAAGTAGAATTAGCTCATCTAGCTGTGTTTCCTGTTTGGGTTACCTGGGAAGGCTGATGTTTTTGTCAGGGATGCCAAGAAAGATAATGAATCTCTCTTCTCCTCTTCCCCAGATTGTTCTCCTTTTCAATCGTCCATGACCTCTTTTGCTTGTTCAGGAACGTATCTACAATAGGGATTCAGGCTATTAGCTACAAGTTTGAAGATGCTTAGTTGGAAGTTGTTTTGTAAGTTGCTTGTATGCCACCTTGGATTCCATGACAAAGAGTTAAATGGAGTTGTAAGCCCTAAGAACATCATCTCAAGTTTTTGATGTCTTTATGGATCTTAAACAAGAGTATATTCACTCCTCTCATCTGTTATAACTCTTAAGCAATGGAATACTGGGATTCTTTGGTTTCTTCCTTTTTTGACTCAGCCCTTCCTATGGTGACTGCTCATCCACTCATTTTCAATTATTATATTAACCATCTCAACCTAAGCTCAACCAGTCCTCCCATGAGTTTGCTCTGGGGCAACACTTTCCTTTGGAAAACAGAATATTCCACACACCCCCCCACACCCCCACCCCAATCTCTGGTCTTCTCCTCTCAAGCATGAAACCCTATAGCCAGTCTAAAAATCCATGGAAACAGGGAAAAGAGATATGTAGAAGTATGCAGGTCTGTAGAGAACCTTATTTCATTGTGGTGGCCTAAAATGGAAATCTCAATCCAAGATGTTTTAGAATAAGGGGACTGTGGTCTCCTGTAGGAAAAGGAGAAGGTACCATCTTTCCCTTTAGTCTCACTCCAACCTTCTCCAGCCTGGTTGCCCTCCAGATATGCAATCTCCAGCATTCCCAACTGACCCCATACTGGCTCGATGGTATGGCCCCTACACCAATGCAAAGCCTCAGACTGGGAAAAGGCTATATCAGTTATCAAAATATATTACGCTTGCAGGAGAACAATAGCAGTGGTGGGAGTGGGAATGGAGACCCCCAAAGAAAGGGAAAGGAACAGAAAAGGTAAGGAAGGGCTGGAAATGACACTTCTTTCCCAATACCATCCTAGGCTAGAACTAGTGGGTAGGAAGAAGCTGGTGGGAAAAAAGGCAATGTGTCGTGGATGGCATCAAAAGAAGCAAGATGGTGAACACTCAGAAGCGCAATCAAACCCCCATTCTTTTTGTACATGGATCCATGTGGCCTATCAACACAAAGAGACTTTGATCATGTGGCTTTCATCACTATCTTGCCTTTTTGGACCTCCCTGTAGGTATCACTGACAAGCGACCACTTGTATGAGTCAGTTCTCAGTCACACGCAGATAGCCTGATAACAGAACAATCCTTTACAAAAACAAGAACTATCATCCCTCCTATCCAAAATAAAATAGCTTCTAGCCTTTTATAGCATCCAGGCAGGAGAAATAGCTACAAACATTTGACCCTTAATTTTTCCATATAAATAGGGCTTGCTTTTAATACACAGCACAAACTGGAACTCTGTCATAAGGGCTCTGTTAGGTTTTCTGCAATAAATCTTATCAGAGTTTTTGTGTCCTTGGAAGTTTGTTCTAACAGTTTCTTGTTTAGCTGCCCAAGAGAAGGCTGGCATTATTGCAGTGACTGTCCCATTCAAATTGGGAAGTGGGGTGAGAGTATTTCGAGACATGAGATCACTAAGCCATGGGCAGGCCCTCCCTAGGGGCATCATTTCTTTTGCTTAGGCAAGGCCAACTGATGAGTAGAGAACTGAATTCCCAGTTGACCGTGAAGACAACCTCTATGCCATGGCTTCATTGTATCAGTGCTTCCTCTATGGAGGCGTCAACTGCAAAGACAGTTATGGACTCTTTTAAGAAAGGCTGCCAATATTCCATCTGCCTGTCAAGCAGGAATTAGTTTGGCATCCGCTCTGAACTCGTCCGGGCCAAACGTAGCTTCAATATGAATCAGTTCAGAGGAAATGCCAATGTCAGCTTCAAAAGGAAAAGAGTCAAGTTAAGAGTCTTGTCAACTGGCATCATCTTCCTTTGAAGGAGTTCGGAGGCTGGATCTACCACCTTCATTCTGATCCTGTAAAGGAGGCTTTGGGAAGGGAAACATTGTTTCCTACTTGCCCCAATATTTCTAGCCCTGGAGATTTCAGCATGGCTCCTATCTCCTCCCATCTTACCTAGATGCATGTGTTGAACCAGATCCACCTCCTCAGGAGGTCCTGCTTACAACTGCCAGGTTTAATTTTCTAAAGTGCTTTGGAAACTACCGAGTCTTTAATTTCATTGATTTTTCTGAGCCCAGAGATGCTCTGAATTGCAAAGCTGGTGGCTCCTTTGTTTGTTTGGTTAACATTTATGGCAAACTTTTCAAAGCCCAAGACTCACTGTGTGGGCTGCAGTCAGTGAGGCCTCACATAATCTTCTGCAACTTGATCCATTCCAAAGTTCCCAGAATTCCCAGGAAGTCTGGCCCAAGGAAAGTCTTGGAAATGTAGTCTCCATCTCATTTTCAGGAGACTATATTGGGCAAGCCTAGCTGGATCCCCACATAGGAAACATTGAGGGATCAAGAGAAGATTTTGTCATAAGAGTTTCCCTTGTCAGCATTCTGTCACCCTTTAAAAAAAAAAGTTTTGCAAACATTGTGATTTTACACGAAGGCTTCAATGCCAATCTGTTACCTTTGAAGGAAAATAGAAGGAAAATATATGACCATATCTTGGTGTTTTACCACCAAAAATACTTCAGGATACAGATCACCCACTCCTGTCCTGGGCTGAAGGGGAGGGTGTTTCTGAAAATACTTTTTTTGCTTGAAACAATTCCCTTCCTATGAGTGTAAATCTTCTAGGAATCCTTATCAAAATTGAAATTGGCTCAAAATGTTCACAGCTCCAAATTTGAATTGCATTGCCCACAAAACCAGTCCAGCAATTTTAGCATCCCTAGAAAAAGAAAAAATAGAACAAGCAGCCTCCCTCCCTGGCTCAAAAAACACTAACTCCCTTCCGAAGATGCCCAAACTCATCAGCAAAAATGTTTCCCTATTTAAGTGGAATGGGGCATCCAGTGTCAGCCAGACACAAGGAAGGAAATTCCTCCTCCTCTTCCTCACTCTGAATTGGCCTGCCTTCGACATCTCTGGATCCCTCTGAAGGGAAGCCAAGTCGGAGGATATTTTCAGTTGGAGGACAGTCAGTTAAAGAACTCCCGACTGGTGGGATCCAGGAAGAGACCTTCTCTGCCACTGCTCCCATCCTGTGAAACATTCTCCCCCCTCCCCCCCTCCCCCCAGAGGTGAGGCAGCCCCTCCCCCCACTCTCCCAGCCTTCTGAAAGGGAGTCAGAACATGGTTCTTTGGCCTTGCAGGGAGAACCCAGAGGATCATGCAGCCCTCCGCCTTTCAATTAATTTTTAACAGTGTTTTAATCAACCTTGGCTCTTAATTTTAAAAAAAAAAAAACGTTTATATTCCTCTTTTTATATTTTAATATCTTATTGTACACCACCCAGAGTCCCTCCATGAGGGAGATGGACAGTTTAAAATAAATAAATGAATACATTCTCCAGCTGACCCTCTGATGATACCAAGTTTGCCATCCCCCTTGGCGCATGACTTTTGGCCAAGAGTCTCAGTCATGGGCCCTCCTTCTCTGCATTTCAGTTTGCCAACCTTGCAAGCCAGAGGCCCTGAAAAGTTATTTAGCATTGCTCTAAAATGAAATAAAAACATTTTTTTTTAAAAGAAAAAGAGGGACCTTTTACACCAGAAGTTAGAAAAAAAAAACAGAAACTCCTACCTCATCCTTGCTTACTCAGGAGAGCTGAAATTGACAAGGCTGGGACATACCTTTCTCCCTCTGGACTCTTCCCTCCCTCCATCTCCCTCCCCACCACAAGCCAATGTTTGCTTGCTATTTCTGGCAGGATCCTCCAAACTCAGCTCCGCCTATTAATAAGGGGAGTGAAAAATCTGTTTTGCCTCTGCTATATAAGGAAAGGTAGAAGGATCTACACAGCTAACTATACTCAGAGCCAGTGCTCGCAGAATCAGGGGAGTGTGTGTGTGTGTGTGTGTGTGTGTGTGTGTGTGTGTGTGTGAGAGAGAGAGAGAGAGAGAGAGAGAGAGAGAGAGAGAGAGAGAGAGAGAGAGAGAATATCATGCTTTTGGCACAAGGAATGGAAAAGAGATTGTGTCAGGACAATGCAGGGCAGTCGCCTTGCGCACGTAGAGGGGAACAAATGCACCGGCATCATCTTTCAAAAATCTTTGATTGCTCACCTCTGGAAATCTCTTTACAGTTTCACACACAAGCCAGAATTAATTGTGCTTGTTTGTGAAGGTGGAATCCATCACCTGTCATATCGCTGAACCCAAACTTGATTCTGAATAGAATAAAAAATCCCACCTGGTCTATTTTAGCTATTGGTCAAGTTGCCTGACTAATAAGTCATATCTACAGTGTGCTCCATGCCCGTTACTTGCATTTCTGGACAAGGGTCTACTATTCCTCTGAATGAAGCTCACACATTTACTGGGTCACATTTGTGTCATAGGAAGTGGAGGGCAGCCTGAGCTGAATCAGTCTTGAAGCTGTCTGTCAGGATGGGGCGAAGATGTTTGCAATCTTGCAGTCACATTTATGTGTGATTCATAGCAATAATTGATTATTTTTGAGTTCTTCTGCCTTTCAAAGAGAGGAACAATAAGCATTATCCATTCTGCACCTACATTTTCTACTCTGCAAAAAGTAGCAGCAGGGTCCTCTCCTTATTTTCTTGTGGAAAATGGAAACCCAACTGTTTCACAAACAGCAAATGAAATCCAAAACAAATATCAGCATGTGCTATTCTGTAAATGAGGTGTCAACCTTCCCAAGTAGTCGAGGCAGGAAACACGACTAGATGAGTCTGGTCTTATTATGATAAATAATTCTATTTTATTGTAGGGCTATACATTAATAGAATCTTGCAAGTGTGAAAGAACAAATTTCCCACTGTCTCTTTTACCATCTGAGAAGTTAGGGAAATTCCTTTCTGAGTTTCTTTCCCTGCCTGTTATGCAGCTGCAGGCTGTACCCCTTCTTATCTGATTGTTCCCTAGGCAGCATCCCTTCCCCATAACCCAAGGTCACTCCCACATACCACTACATGAGGCTAGTTACTAGTATTGCCTTAAACACTTCCTTTTTTAAAAGCAAGAGTGATAAAATAGAATCAGCAGATAAAACAAATGCAGCAAGAAATTGGATGCCTATCAGGCAGAAATAACAGGAGCATTTGTTGAGTCCAAAGTACAGAATTATTGCTACCTATACACAAGAATCTAGTCAACTAATAGTCAAAGCTAAACTGGTGCTAAATTAGGGTCAACAGAATTCAAGAACAGCTGGACTTATGTCTCTTATGGCAATGCAATAACTCCAAACTGATAACATGTTTAACTCTGCCTTCCAGCTCAGCCTGCTCTTCTCCTTCATCACCCTTAATATTGGCATTATTTCAGTTTCCAGGATTCTGGTGAAGCAAAATGACCACAGAGGCACATAGAAATCTGTGTTTTTCAAATTTGACAACTTTTAAGATGTATGGGACTTCAACTCCAGAATTGATGTTGGCTGGGGAATTATGGGAACTGAACTCCATCCATCTTAAAAATGTTGAAGTTTGAAAAAACACTGAGATAAACTTGAAACTGTTCCCTTTTAATGTCAGAGAGTATCAAGAATATCAAATATACTTTTAAAAAACTGCACTGCATGTGAAAAAAAATGAAACTTCACTCAGTCTCTGCCTTAGAAAGGATCTCCTAAAACAAGCTATTTGTTTCCTAAATGACATAGGTGACTGGAAAGTCCGTTTTGCTAAAAAATAACAACAACCCTCTGTATTCTGATCTTAATCAACTGAGTTTGTGTAAAGAAATCAAGAAGTAAAGCTAAGAGTGCTCTAGTATACAATGCTGCATGATTCCTGCCTGAAAAGCCCACTGTGACCCCATCTTGGGCCGGTAAATTCTAAAATGTGCTCACTCAACCAGCAGAGTTGGTTCAGTTTTTTCACTCCATTGGTCCATCCCAAATCTTTGACTTGTACATTATATAGGTAGCGTCATCCTCTTCTTGCTTCAGTCTTTTTTGCTTTTTCTTGCTGAAATCAGTGTAACACATTTGCAACCATCTCTTTCCTCCGCCTCACCTTTCCTGGTTGGAGTCCAAGAAGTTTTCCACAAGACCTAAAGTTGCCAAGGCTGGAGACCCCTGGGCTAGATTGTAACATGCTTAGCGACCATTCAAAATTACAATGGAACTACCCAGTGGCTACTTACGACCTGGATTCTAGGTTCCAAATGGCTGGGTCCTTTCCATAGTGATGGCATCATATTTTGGGTGCTCCATAGCCAGCCTGCATTTACAGTGATTTTTTTTCAGTGTTCTGTTGTCATGTGACCACAATTGGTGTTATTTTTGTCAGAAACGGACATTTATTTCTGGTTTCTGGCAAAGAAAAAAAAAGCCCTTTGCACACAATGGATTCAGATAACAACCATGTCGTTTACTTCATGACTATGAATTTACTGCCATAACTAAGTCTTAAAATGAGGTCAGTCACATAATGAGTGCCACCTAACAATTGGGTCATGACAACTTATGACGGTAATTCAGGGTTCAATGATGGTCATAAATCAAGACCTACTTGTACTCAGCATTGGATATCGACTTTTCAAGCCCCATAAAAGCACCAAGGGAGTTCAATGGCTCAGCGATTAAAGACACTGAGCTTGTCAGCTGAAAAACTAACCTGAAAACTAACCTGAACCCAGGAAAACAGCCTGGGTTCAAGACCTGAGCGCTGCACTCCTGCCCACTTAGCAGTTTGAAAGCCTGCAAACGCGAGCAGATAAACAGGTATCACTTCGGTGGGAAAGTGAGAGTGCTCAATGTGCTTCAGCATACAGTTATGCCAGCCACACAACCATGGAAATATCTTTGGATAATGATGGCTCCCTCGACTAAGAAATGGAGGTGAACCCAGCCCCCTCAGAGTGAGAAATGATTGGACAGGGGAATCATTTACCTGTACCTTTAAAAGCACCAAAGGTCACAGATTCAATTTATCTAGAAGGCAAACAGTGTGAAAAGGATTGTTTGGGGTCTACTGCCCATCCTTAAATGCTCCATGGATTTACTCAACCTAATTTCCTGGATTTAAGAATGTCATAAAATGCAAAGCAAAATGTGGTTTGCATTCAATGCATTGTGTAAACATAATTTAAGATTCCTCAAATATTTTTCTACCTCTGCATTGGCTTTGGGTAGATCTGTCACCTCCAAAACAACTAAAAATAATAAAGCTAGTGTTCACAAAAGACTTGACCTGGCAAGTCAGTAAAAGACCTACAGGTTACATAGTATAACAAGCCTGGATTAGTTTTAACCTTAATTAGTTTGGGAGTAGCTTACTTACTGTGTTGTTGTGAACCTAAGCTATTTGGTTAGTTCGGGTGTCAGCAACCCAAGGCTCTGGAGCTACATGCAGCTCTTTGGGCTCTCTGCTGTGGCTCCCTGGTTGGGTGATCTTACCACTGGCTGGCCCTGCCCCTCGCCCTCCCCTCCCAGTCACTCCTGGGAAAGTAAAACACGAAAAAGAGAAATGAGAGGCAGGGAGGGATCCATTTCCCACAGAAAACACTGGGAGCCACAAAACCTGGGTAGGCGTGGTGGTGGGAGTCATGTGACTGGGTAGGAGTGATGTTGAATTGGCCATGCCCACCCAGGTTTTGTGGCTCCCATTGTTTTTTTTGGGGGGGAAATGGGTCCAAATGGCTCTTTGAGTGTTCATGGATTATGCAACCCCATCACCCCAAACTGGTTGTTAATTTGGGGAGAAGCTACTGAAAGGAATTATTTTGATGCATATATTAATATATTTACATACTGCCTTTCTAAGTGAGTTGCTTTTAAATTTCATGAGTAAGTATTCAGATAGTTAGTTTTATTAAGTGTGGAACAGGAGAGGTGGAAACAATGAGTCATGTCCTTTCACACTGCTTGATTAAGAGATGTCTTTGTGGAAAGCTGTTTTTGCTTTGTAAAAAATTTTCAGGCAGACAAATGAATGTGATTTTACCTTTTACTAGACCTAAAGCTGAGTGTTTGCAGTTTTACAATTCATACATACCCAAGTATCATGGTATTCCCTTCCAGACAAAGCCATATTATGCAAAATATAAAAAAGGAGTAAAGAAGGACTTACAGCGTGAGATAAAAAAAAGAAAACAAAGCTAAAACTACTTTACCTTTGCACATTAGGCCTTTCCAGTTTTTCGTCCTCGAAAAAAATCCTTGTTTTCACATTTATATACAAGTAGTCCTCAACTTATGACCACAACTGAACCCAAAATTTATGTTGCTAAGTAAGAAATTTATTAAATGAGTTGTGTCCCATTTTATGACTTTTTTGCAACAGTTGTTAAGTGAATCACTGTGTTTGTTAAATTAGTAACATGGTTGTTAAGTGAATCTGGCTTCCCCACTGACTTTCAGGTTGGAAAAGGAGATCACATGACCCCAGGACACTGCAACCGTCACAAGTATGAAATGGTTGCCATGCATCTGAATTTTGATTACATGATCATGGGGATGTTGCAAAGGTCATAACTGTGAAAAACGGTCATGTCTCTTTTTGCAGTGCCATTGTAATTTCAAATGTTCACTAAATGAACTGTTGTAAGTCGAGGACTACCTGTACTGTGGTTATTTTCTCTTCTTTCACAAACAGAAACACCACATTCCACTTACTACCTTTCCATCCGATTTGCAACTTCTTAAAAATATTACCAGTTTTTTTGTTGTTAGTAAATATTCTACCAATGGACACACATTCATCTATTTACTTTTTTTTTTACCATTTCCATATAACTTTAAACAGTTGACTCCATTATTCTTATTGAGCTCAACTGCCTTGGTTTCTGGTACATTAATTTTCATGTTCTTTATTTTGTTGTGTAATCTAACATTCCCTGCATATAATTTGAGATCTCGGCAAAGAATACAAAAGTATATGTGCATGTGCACACCTTCAACCAATAGACTTCGAACATCATAAGCAATCTTTATGTGTTTCTCTATCAATACATTAAGTAACTAAGGGAACATCTTAGAGGGCCTCGATGGCGCAGTGGTTAAGAGTGCAGAACTACAAGCTACTTCTGCTGCACCAGCTGCCGGCAATTTGGTAGATCGAATCTCACCAGGCTCAAGGTTGACTCAGCCTTCCATCCTTCTGGGGTGGGTAAAATGAGGACCCAGATTGTTGGGGCAAAAGGCTGACTCTGTAAACCGCTTAGGGAGGGCTGGAAAGCCCTGTAAGCCTAAGTGCTATTGCTATCTTGTCTTAAGCCTTTTTCAATGTTAAACTGTTCAGTAACCGCTCCATTTATTCTTACCCACTTAGTTCCACTCTTAATGCACTCATCAATTAACCGTCAACTTCATACTCATGCAAAACATCCATCATTCAAATCTATTCATTTAATCATACACTTCTACTAAATCAACAAATGCACAGTAAACTTTCTCATGTTCATATAGTTCTTCATGACCTAAAGAGGAAAAGTTGTTCTCACCTTTCTTGCCTGGCAGTTGTCAAACTTTGCTTGTTGTTTCTTCCCATAGCTTTACCATCAAAACTCTACCAAATGTTTCCTCAGGTACACATAATACACTCATCTTCTGGAAGTTTTTGTGTTTTTTTTCTTGCCACTTTGAATAAGATACAACATTCTTCAGACTCTCAAGCACCAATATAGTTTTCACGCACATTTTAAACTACTAACGCAGGCACTTCATAAGCAAATTACCTTCTTAATTTCCTGTTATTCTAGTGATACTGTAAAGCCCTGCAATCTTAATTTTTAACACTTTCACATCAGTTATCTTCTTTCTTGGAAACCAACATTTCTAGCAATTTTATTAAAGTTATTACTACAACTTTGTTGCTTGTACCTTACAATTTATATTGTTTACTTCGTATCTTAGTATGATTTATATTGATTGTTTATTTAGTACACATGACTATTACTAAGTGTTTCATGTTTTATGATGAATGTATCTTTACAATGACTATGATAATGATCTATCACTATTGTTGGATGTTCACTGAGAGCTTATGCACTGGAGATAAATTCCTTGTGTGTCTAATCCGTTGGCTAATAAAGAATTCTAATTTCTAAACTCACCTCTTTTTTTTAAAAAAATATTCTCCTTCCAGCATTCCCTTACTTCAGTTTCATCTCCGATATATTTTTATTCCTTCTATGTTTACAGTGTTACCTTGGTACTCAACTGCTTTGAAATTCATCAAATTTGGCACTCAATGCATTTTGACATGAAAATTTTATCCCAGTACTGATTGTTTGTTAGGTACTCAATGCACAAGCTGGAATTAGTCAGTGTGTTTGGCTGCCTTGTGACTCAGTACATTATTCCTTATGGGGAAAAATTATTTTGTATGCATCATTTTTGGTACTTATCACATCTCCCAGAATCAATTAATGATGAATACCAAGGTACCAGCGTAATTCTAATTGTTTTGCTGGCAGCTTCTCATTTAATCCTTTTCACCTTCTAATTTGCATAAAAGTTAATCTGTGCTTTTTTGTCTTTTCAATCAAAATACCTATCTATATATTTACTATTATCTCTCTACATATCATATAGTCTTTTTCTCATTTTTTGCAGCTATCATTCTTTTACATACTTCTTCCCCACCCATAGTCTCTTTCACTTCATCATCCCACCAGATATTTGTGCTTCTTCTCATTAGTGTCATTTCATACATTTCTATGCAGAGGTGGCATTCAACAAGTTCTGACCAGTTCTGGAGAACCGGTAGCGGAAATTTTGAGTAGTTTGGATAACCGGCAAATTCCACCTCTGACTGGCCCTGCCAACCCCATCTCTTCTCTGCCTCCCATTGAGTTCCAGTTCTCCACTTACGACAATTGAGCCCAACATTTCTGTTAAGTGAAACATTTAAGTCTATTTGGTCATTTTTAGACCTTTCTTCAGGGGTGGGATTCTGCCAATTCGCACCTCTTTGCTCGAACTGGTTGGTAGAAGAAATTACTAGCCTGATCCTGTAAGGAAGGCAGGAAGGAAACATTCTGGTGTTGCTTACAGAAACTGCCTCTCCGTTAACCCTTATTCCATTCTTGGCAGGACTAGACTTCCTGTCTCAGGAACTTCTCTGAAGTTTTATTTCCCTTCCTTTGCTGGTACTTTGCTTGTGTGGAGGGACCATTCAAAGTTACAATGGCACTGAAAAAAGTGACCTATGACCATTTTTCACACTTACAACTGTTGCAGCATCCCCACAGTCACAAGAGGCCAGGCGAGGAGATGCATGCCTCGATGTGAGTGATATTGAGTTGGCCACCAAGCCACACCCACCACCTAAGCCACGCCCACAGAACTGGTTGTTAAATTTTTTGAATCCTACCCCTGCCTTTCTTGCTACAGGTGTTAAGTGAATCACTACAGTTCAGTGGTGGTATTCTACCGGTTTGGACTGGTTCTACTGAGCCGGTATCGCCAATGAGCAGCAGAGACTGAACCGGTTCTCTCAGATGCTCTGCTGTTGGGCCCACCCCATACTAAGCCAGGTCTCCCATACTGACCTTTAGTTCCTGCTTTTGAAGCGCAGCTGCTTGCATGGCACAGCAGATTGCTGTGTGGCAGTTGCTGAAGCGACAGGGAGAGTGCGGGATTGCAGGTGGTGAGTTGGAAAGCCTCTGCACCTGCGTAGTGTACACTGGGTGCCCATACCCACACACCAGGGGTGGGATTCTACCAGTTCCCACCTATTTGCCAGAACCGGTTGTTAACATTCCAAGCAGTTTGGAGAACCGGTTGTTAGAAGAAATTACTGGCCTAATTCTGTAAGGAAGGCAGGAAGGAAACATTCTGGTGTTGCTTGCAGAAACTGCCTCTCCATTAACCCTTATTACATTCTTAGCAGGACTAGACTTTCTGTCTCCGAAAAAAGTCTGGAGTTTTTTCCCCCTCCTTTGCTGATACTTTGCTTCTATGGAATGACTATTCAAAGTTACAATGGCACTGAAAAAAGTAATTTATGACCATTTTTCACACGACTGTTGCAACATCCCCAGTCATGAGAGGCCAGGCAAGGAGATGCATGCTTCGATGTGAGTGATATGGAGTTGGCCACACCCAGCCAATAACATGACCACCATGCCATGTTCACCCAGTCACATGACTACCAAGCCATGCCCACCAACTAAGTTTTGCCCACAGAACCGGTTGTTAAAAAATTTGAATCCCACCCCTGCTACACACCCACCAATCCACACCCACCGAACCAGTGGTAAAAATGTTGAAATGCACTACTGCTACAGTTGTTAAATTAGTAACATGATTGTTAAGTATATCTGGCTTCTGCAATGACTTCACTTTCACAAGATGACCCCAGGACATTCATAAATA
This sequence comes from Laticauda colubrina, assembly GCA_015471245.1. NCBI lineage: Eukaryota > Metazoa > Chordata > Lepidosauria > Squamata > Elapidae > Laticauda > Laticauda colubrina. The sequence continues at coordinate 11,200,946 of BLBF01000072.1, forward strand.
TGAGTCAGTTGCCAAGCGTCTGAATTTTTTTAATAGTTGGGCACATTTCTGTCAATTGATCACAAATACTATTGAAGCCAAGTCTGATTCCAAGTATGTTACACTATTTTTTCCAAGCTAAAATCTCTACTCTGAGATTATCTTGCAAGCCAACACACCATTGATCACAATCCGCATCCTAGAAGGTACATGCATCATACTTATTATTGCTAGAACCAAATGTTGTATTGTAATCTGTTTCACCTGAAAACTGCTGGCCAATAAACAATAAAACATAATTTGGATGGAATAGCTTTTTAAAATGCATGATCTGCATGTTTGATGTTCATGATTATTGATCTATGACAGCGATAAAATAACAAAACTCTACTTTTTAAATAATAGAACAGATTCAGAGAAGAAGTCAAAACATTTTTTTAACAGTGTGGGATCTTCTAATTTGACACACTGGCTCTGTGGAGATATTCTACCTTGTGTTTTCTTAATTGACTTTTTAAAGAAACATCAGAAATCATTGAGAAGCAAATTCATATTACCTATTTAAGTTAGCAATATCTGATCCCTAAGTAGGCGTAGTAAGTTGGAATAATAAAAAAAGTAAAATAGAGGCACATTAAATTACTGGTGTCCAGCAGACAAAAAAAAAATATGGAAACCAGATATCAATTTGAAACAGGATTGTAACCAAAGTTTAAATGTATGTATGGTCACAGATGCACTTCAAATATTAGAAAGCCTAAATGCAAGGAAATGATGAAATATAATTTCCGGCTTAGGATGGCCTCTCTTGTGTTCTAAGCTTCCTCATACAAGAAAGTTACAACCTTTGGATCTTTAATTGGGAAATCTTAATGCATAATAATTAAGAGCAATTCTCAAGGTCAACATAGGCTCTGAAATGCATAGCAAGTGGTTAATATTATCCAAGTGTACAAGGAAGAAAAGCAATGTACATTTGGACTGCAGTCACAGCTATGAAGATTACACTTCGGATATTGCTGTGTTATTTATGACATGTATTGTGAAACTGGGTTTAAATGGTTAAATATTACTTCATAACTGAACTCACACATTGTGTAAGTCATGCATGATTTGGCATTGGCTTAGTTGTGAGATTACATTGCTCTTCTTTGAAAACTATGGCATAGTATTATGAGTGAACTCAGGTAATATGGTGAGAAAAAACCCCACAGCCTCGTGTGATTCTTGAATCCATTTGCCATTGAATGCTGTTATTCAAATTCAACATTACTCCTATGTACAAGATACTACATGATGTAGCTATCCGGGAATAGTTTTAGGGCCACCCACTGCTTATTTGCTGGACTTGTTTTTAAACTTTTTTTTGTTATAAGTACTGAGAAGTTATAGTAGCTATATATTTATGGGTGAGAAATATAGCACAACTATTACAGAACTTGGAATACACTTTCTTTCATCTTCTTACCCTTCCCATGGCCTTCCCTTTTTGTTAATAATATACCAACATTTACATAAAGGCTCAAACTAACAGTTGAAAATTTCCAGTTGAGTCTGGAAAAAACTTGTCATGTTATATAAAAGACCCAGCTATATTTATTGAGGATATCAATGTGGGTGTCCAAGAAGTCAAGATGGTGGACTCAACCATGTGACTGGAGCTTCATCATTTTTACATTGGCTGTGACCCTCTAATTGGTTGTGACTGCCATTTTGAGCCCTGTGCCAACTCCCCCCCACACACACACACACTTAGTAGATCATCTGGAATCATCTCCCCCCTATCCATTCACATAGGGGCTATTCCCTTCTCACATACAGTCAAACTAAAGATTCCACTGAGTCATGCTCAGTTCCTGTGACTTTATGAACACATATAAAGTGGTGGAATGGTATTTAAAGATGTTCTGCCATTGCCTCATCCAGTCCAGCTAGTTGTCCTGGAAGTGCGGTTTGCCACCTTGGTACCAACTAGGCCTGCCTAGTTTTTTTTAAAGACTGCATATGTCAACTCCTATGTTAATTTTATTTGTTCATGAAGTTCAAACCTATCTTTATTCATAGCCAAAGCCTACTGCTCATGCATATAAATTGTCCAGCCTCCAAGTAATGTGTTATTCTCAGAGCCCTCAGCGTGCTTCAGAATCTTCCTATTACCAGTCCTGACCCACAGGGCAGGGGCTTGTTCTTTATCTGTTACATTTGGAACATCACTATAATGTGCTACAGAACCTGCACATCTGCTTCTTGATAGGAAAGGACACCCAGCTTTTGGAAGCAATAGGATAGTTGGGAATGTCATTATTTTCAGCAAATGGGCTCTGAGAGATAATATGATTATTTATTATATGTTTATGCCACCTTTATTACTTTATAAATAACACAAGGCAATGAACATACTTAATACTTCTTCCTCCTCCTTTTTTTTCCCCACAATATTATGAAATGTATTGGGCTGAGAGTAACTGATTGATCCAAAGTCAACCCAGCCAGCTAGCATGCCTAAGGTGGGACCAGAACTCAAGAGTCTCCTGGTTTCTAAGCCAGCACCTTAACCACCACACCAAACTGTCTCTTATCCATAGGGACCTAAAAGGAAGTACATTTCAGTATAATAAGGAAAAGAAACTACTCAAAACAGGCTTGTAGTATCATATATAGCTCCTTTGCCTCAAGAATAATTTAAGGCCCATGTGGGTCCTAGATATCAAAGACCTTGACCTTTGAAGAGGTATTTGTTGTGGACAGAGATTTTTATGTCCAGGCCCCTAAAAGTTCCAGTACTATCAAGGAATTTCTCTGTACTTGGTGAGGAAGCAAATCTTCCTCCTGAAGACATCCCCATGGCAACCTGGACCCCATTCCAACCTTTGGTCTGCTCGAAGTAGAAAACCCAAGAAACTTTCTTTTCCTAGGACAAGGTTGTTCATTTTCAGGGAACCATCAAATACAAGAATTCCACCTCTACTGCTGGAAAGAAGGAAAAGAAGACAAGGAGAGCCATGATTCCCGTTCAAAGGGGTTAAGTGCCCCCACAGGCTGAGCAGCATATTTATTCTTCATCTTCCAAAAAATCAGTAGTGCAGCAATGTAAACAGGAAACTTGAAAAATGATTCTTCACCAGAGACAAGCCTGACTAACCTCAGTGTCCTAAGGGCCACATTTCTATTTATAACATTTTGGGGCCTACATAACATTATCAACTTTTTCTCTCTTACTTCCAAAGACTTTATTCTAAGAACAAAATGTAGTAAACCATTCATCTTTGGTCTACTAACCTCTACAGGACCACATAATTGTTCAGGGGGATATCTGGCTCCTGGGCCACCAACTGGCCATCCTAAACCTAAATTTTTAAAAAATCTGAACTTCCACAATTTTAAAATCAGGGCCCCTCTCATCACAGTGTAAGCACTTAGAATGGTTTGTCCCTTGCAATTAATCAATGATAGCACTAAGAGGAGGGAATGGAAGGGAGGGGGGAAAGAAGGGACAGTCAATTAGAGTTCTTTTTTTTTTCTTTAGAGGGAAAAAGGATGTTTGCCAAGTGTGAAACATGGAGCATGGAAATGAATAAAGCATGTAATAATAGGAGGGAAAAAGAAAAATGAGCGAGAGTAAATCAAATACCACCTAGTGAAACTAGGAAGCATTTTCCATCATCTTAGAAGAAGAAAAGGGAGCTGGTTCACATTGCTTGGTAATTTGTGATTTCCACCAAATGAGCTATTCAGTGGAGATGCCTGTATTTGCTCTAAATTAAAAAAAAGGGGGGGTGGGTTAATAGGTCTGACATGGGATAACTAACATTTTCATTGGGAAGCACACAATGTGCATGGGATGAACAACAAATAAAGAAGTGGTGCAATAGGAGAGGAAGAGGTATTGATCTAATAGGCATCAATTTGTCTACATTTTTTTTTACCCTCTTCCTCCTCATTTTCCACTTGTGCAAAGGTGGGGTTTGTTTTTTTTGCAAGATGACATATCAGTGTTTTTCACAGGCAAAGGAGCCTGTTGTTCTACAGTGTGACTGACTACCAGTGAGAAAAACTTTCAGGGTTGATGCAATGTGTGGAGGAAAAGAGCTAGAGCAACCAGTGATCTGGAGGCTCCATCTCAATTCTCACCACTGGCAAAAACTTAAAAAGGGAATTTACCATCCTAGTCAAAATGCAGTTTCTTCGCTTGCCATGGAGACAATGCTTGGTTTTTTCCATTTCTGGAAAATGAAACTCATAAATGATGGTGAATCAGGAAAGTTTTCCTAGGAGTGAATTAGAAAAAAAAAACATAGTTCAAGGCATCTCAGCTTTCAAGACAAGTTACAGAGTGTGTTCTCACAAACAAGATGGGAGAGAATGTGAAGGTGGTTGACAACTCTGTAACAAACAGATGCTGGCATGAGTAGCCTCGGATCTGTACTGCAGCCCTATGCAAATAGATGCCTTTTCACAGGAGTGGCTGGGAAGTTCTGCATTGTTTTCAGAACCGTACCTGCCCTTCGTAGTCTTTGTTTCACAGCTTCTTTTGCCAAAATTAAATTTCTCTTTTGAGTCCAAATTCAAATCCTGGCAGTTTGACTCAACATTTTCTTAGAGATTATCGGACTCTCCAAACAGTGGTACTCCCAAGATTCCTCGTGCAACCGAGGAGGAAGAGAGTGGTCTTTTGTATCATTGGCCAACTCTTTGTGACTACAGGCCTGTCGCTACAGAATCTCTTCTCGCTGGCTTTTTGGCTTCAGTATCACCTGCCCATTTCTCAGAAAGCCATTCTGGCCATTGAGGAGCTTTCCCTTCTCCCGGTCAGGCCAAGTGAAGATGGCTTCGTCGCTGTCCAGTTCAGACTCCGAATGCATCAGACTGGTGCTCTGGGCCTGGGATTTCTGCTTGCTGCCTTTAAAAACAAAACAAAATAAAGAAACAAAAGGTTGCCTATGGAATCATCTTCATTCTGACATCAGCCCATCTGACCTGGTCAGGCAGGGAAGGCATGTTGGGGCATCCCATCAGTCAAACAATTCTGACTGGCTGGGTCCAGGAACAGCCTCCTCTCCCATTGCCCTGTCCTATGGAATATTCCTCCCCTTCCTGGAGGTGAGGCAGGCCCCCACCCTCCTGGCCTTCTGGAAAGGAGCGAAGACCTGGCTTTGTGGCCTTGTGTGGGGATCCCGGAGAAGCATGCAGACATGGGCCCAGTTAGCACTCTGAAAACTCTCCCATCATCTTTCAATTAATTTTAAACAGTGTTTTAATCATCCTTGCCTCATTTCAATGTTTAACTTTTATATGTTGTTTTTATATTTTAATATTTTATTGTTCGTTGCCCAGAAGTGCTCTGTGAAGGAGAGGAGTGATTTTAAACTGTGATAAACAAACAAACAAATGGGAGAGGCACCAAGCCCATTCTTTCTTTTATATCCCTCTCCCAGAATAAACGTTTCTTTATAAAGTCAAGAAAAGCATTCCATCTCCAAATCACAAGCTATTATGTAGTAGAGGAAAGAGAGCAAAGGAATCACATGCTTGGTCCTCTATTTCACACACTAGCAGGAATGAGGAATTACATCATGTGGCTGGATCGGATTTCATAACCACTTTTACTGGAGTCGTTAAGCAAATCACACATTTACTGCAGTCATTAGGGAAGTCATTACGGCTCTCCCAACTAATCACACGACCACATGACCGCAGGATACTGCAACCATCATAAATGTGAGCCAGTTGCTAAGCACCTAAATGACAAACATTTGGGGGTGGAACGACAGTCCTAACTTTGAGGACTGGCCTTAAGTCACTTTTTTTAAGGCAGTTGTAACTTTAATCTGTCATTAAACAGTCATAAGTCAAAGACTACCTATAAAGATCTAAATTGAGATTCACGCCGATATTTGAAATCCCTTGAGAATAAAAAACAGGTTGCCTCAGTCTTCGGCCATGACTACACTCTTCTCTCATGTCTCACCTGCTTTGGAATTTGGTTTCAACTCCAGGCTCTCTTGATCTGTGGCATCCAAGATCTTATACTTACTCTTCCTTTTGGGTTTTCCTTTTTTCCTTCAGGAGACAAACAGACAAAATGGGACTCAGGGAAGGCAGAATCAGATTAACAGCTCAGTCACGGAACAGCAGCAACAGCACGTAGACTTGTATACTGCTTTCCAGCCCTCTCTAAAGGGTTTGCAGAGTTTGCCCCCATCAATTGGGGTACGCTGGCAAGGGACATGGGGAGCTTACTCACTTCTTGCAGCAGCAGACCACCACCCAGGAGAAGATCCCAAGGGAGACCAGAATCACAAAGGACGCAATCACGACGTAGAGCACGCTCCATTCTGGAAGAAGGACAGAAATGTTCTCAGGTTGTCTGACTTTTGAAACCTAAGAGAAATTTCACATATCCTTTGGGCAGAACAAGAAGATGGGAATGCAGTAGGGATTCCCAGTTGGCAGGAAAAATTGCGCTTCTGGATTACCAGGATTAGGATCCTGAATTACTGCCCTTGCTTGACCACTCTTCTCAATCCCTTGCTATACTTCTGACCCCAGCCTTATGTATCCACCTTTCAGGAATCACACAGGAGAGCCTGCATTTTACCTCTGTTCTCTGTAGCTAACAACAGATAATTTTAAACTCTGGTTTAAGTTCAGGAACTGTTTTAGGCACACAGAGAAGCATGGATGTGCAAATTAAAAAGCAGCCCAACTCTCTTTACTTTACCCATGGGAAATAAATCCTTGGGAAGTAAATCCTTCAGGCAAGAATAGTAAACACGGGAATCTCGTGAAATTTGACAATCTTGTGAATTTTTTTCTTTTTAAAAATTAAATGAGCTCCACTTGTCCCAAAATATCAGACCGAAAAAATTGGGGTGTGTTTTTTTATTGCCCTTCTGTGTTTGGGAGAAGCTTCAGTTGTCCCTTTGGATAAATATTGTAAATGAATTGGCTGAATTAAGGGAATATCAGCAGAGCCTCACACCCATGACAAACTGACCAGGATATTTTAGCAGGGGGCTGGACTAGAAGACCTCCAAAGTCCCTTTCAGTTTCTATTCTAAGGTAGTAGCTGCTGTGGCTACTCTCCCATCTCCTTTTGAAAGGGTTATCCCCACTGACTTACCAGGATGTGCTATTGATAGATGGTACACTAGGCAAAGTGCAATTATTGTGTTCTCCCCTGAACATTCTTGTAGAACAAGAATGAATGGTCTCATCGGCCCTTCCTCTCCCAGATAGCACTTAAAACACGAGATACACAATCTTAGAGGTCAACATCAGTGCTCTATGCCAACCATTAACCCTCCTCTCCCTATAACAGAGTGTAAGATTTAAAATGTAAACAGAATCTAGACACACATAAAATTGTAAGGAGCATCCGGACAGACCTTCTAGCAAAATTCACTGTCCAGCAGAGTCGTGAAACTGGAATGTCCACCTACCACAATTGCTTTCACCATCACCAATCTGCACTTTGATGAAGTTCTCCATCCAAAAAGGATCACAAATACAACGCTTGGTGAAAGAATCGCAGAGGCCGTGATCCGAACAGTTTAGCTGGCAGGCTGAAGAAGAGGAAAATCTAGTTAATGTGGAGGCAGACAATACCAGGGACAGGCACAGAATAGGAATTCTGCCTTTATGTATATTTCTCATGGTTGTTTGTCCATATAGCACAAATGTGTAAATAAAACACAAGTACTGTCTGGCTGTTGGCAGTCTGTAATGATTTAGATGAAGGATAATAAACTGAATCCAGACTATATAAAAGAACTCATTCTGAAGGATCAAATTTCCAGCGACATGATGCATATGCTAATTGTGAATACGGTTATACTCTAACAGAAAATGAAGAGATTTGCAGTTTGAGGCAAATCTGCATTTCTTTTCTGGCTTTGCAAATGGGGGCAATTATTTTGATCAACTTTGATTGGTATACAACTCTATCACTTCCCTATATATGCATATATAGGATTTGATTGGCTATTATAGGCTTCCATTTAATATGGGTATCTGATGTTCAGAAACTTCAACTGGTCCAGAACTCAGCAGCCATGCTGGTCTCAGCCATAACTAAAAGATCACATCATATCTCTGCTAAAGAATTATGTTGGCTTCCAGATTGTTTCCAGATAAATAGCCAGCATTGGTTATTATTAACTCTATGGTTTTAATCCAGACTACTCGAAAATACCTTAAGATCCACAACACCTTCTGCTGACTCCCTTGTTCAGAGTTCAACTGAGGAGTTTTACCTAGAGTTACAGTGGGCTCATCTTGTAGCAATTCTTGTAGCTGGATTTCTAGAATGTGATCCCTGTTGAGTTGTGGGAAATGGCTTTTTTTCAGTTTTAAGGAAGTCCTAAAAATGTATCTTTCAACAGAAATTTGTGGTAACTGATTTTAGTAGGTATCTTTAATATTTCTAGCTTTCACTAATAATTTATATGAGTATTTGATGTATAGAAGCAAGTTAGCTTCCTAGCCACATGCATACATAAGGCCTGGAGTTTTAGATTTATTTATTTATTTTACTTATATATCAAATTTGGAGATGGAAGATCTCCCTCATAGAGCAACTCTTATGAGGTGCTTATTGAAATTAACCTTTCCAATTTTTCTTGTTGGAAGCTAACTGGGAAGGTTGCAAATGATGATCACATGACCCCAGGACACTGCAACTGTTATTGATACCTGCCAGTTGCCAAGTGCCCCAATTTTGATCACGTGGCCATGAGGATATTAAGTGTGAAAAACAGTCTTAAGTTACTTTTATCAGTGCTATTACAACTTCAAACAATCACTAAATAAATGGTTGTAAGTCAAGGACAACCTGTAATTTGTTTTACCAAAAGGCATCAGCTTCAGGAAGCTTCAGCTCATTTCAGTGGGTGCATTTGTGAACTGAGGCTTGCTTTCTTGCTTGTATGTTTGGATGCTCCCCATCAAGAAACATAACTCTGGGAGGCTCACAACTGTCACATAAACTAAACATCATAAAAACAAAAAGCAATAAAACCAAAAATCAAAACCTGGCATGGCAATTAATCTCCTTCAATGAAGCCAATAGCACCATCTTTGAAAGCTCTAATCCCACCCTACCCAGTGCTTGGAGGAAGAACCTTTATGGACCCCTGGAAGGTAAGGGAGTTGAAGCCTGTTGGATCTCTAGAGGAATGGCATGCACAGGGCAGAGGCTGCCATGGAAAAGGGCACACTGCCAAGCTCCTGCTGGGAAGCGACATGATTTCTGGGTATGATAAAATTAAAGTGAATCTCCTAAAATATCCTCTGACTTACTGACAGTATTGATCTCCAGTGCACGGAAGACAAGGAAATCTGATTGTTGCTTCCGCAATTCACTCTTGAGGGTCCATGCAACATCGCGTCCTTTGAAGATCTGGTGAGGAGGCTGATTCTGCACGTAGAACACCAACTTTGTACTGTCAAAGGGAAGAAAATTGGGAATGGAAAAAGATAAAAAGAAAATGGTTGACCAGAACTGCAATTCAAGAAAGGCAGAAAGGAGCCATGGAAGTATGCTCCTATGCTCACTTCGGCAGCACATATGCTAAAATTGAAATGATACAGAAGTATTTCCATAATGCACAATCTTCAACAACTTTCCCAATGCTTATTGCCCAATGACCATGTGGTCCCTGTGTTTAAGATAATCCTCTTTCCTCTGAAACCTAATGAAGAGCAAATATATTGTATAGATGATCAAACTCCAATCTTATAAAACATATGTTATGAATGTGCAAAAGCCCATCTGCCATTTTGTGCAAGTAAGAACTATCAAAAAAATACTCAAACTGCAGACATGTGAAAATTTCCCATGTTTACTGAGGGCTGCTGGACCCTTATTTATCAAGCACGGATAAGTGAGGCTGCAGGTAATGAGAGTTACCCGTACATATGAAAGGGAGGTGAGGCTTTTTGTTAACTAACTGCTCTTTCCTCTGCCACCAGAAGGTTCTGCTCAACAGAATCATGCAGCTGATGCTGGACTGCTGCCTCTTTCTCATGCCTCAGACACACTATCCACATTGCTTTTGCTTCTTCTGTTTTAAACCAGGAACCAAACAGATTATAGGCTTAAATATTTGATGTTACTATATTTTTAAGGTTATTAAAAATCTGCTTGAAGGAAGCAAAGGTAATTTAAGAAAAAGACTTTAGGAGTGGATTCATCAAAACTGTATCATTTTTTTGGTGGGGAACTGTTGCCATGTTTATTACATAAAACAAAATTGGCTATGTTTAAGATACACACTTACAAACTAGGCTGTGTGGAAATGAAGCAACAACCTAAACTACAAACTTTCAAAGTACATTTTTGTTGGTAGCATTTTTGAGCCCGATAGGCCTGTAGCCCTCTACATTTCTCTGTACTCTCACAGTGTGAATAGCTGGGGCAGGGGCGTTTAGTACAGATATAAATGCGTATACACAATTGTGCCACACAATACAGTGTACCTGGGCCATCTCTGTTCCAAGAAATCCATAACGCCTTAAAAATAGATCACTTGGACATGTCAAAAGAAAGTGTTGCTTTGTATCACTTTATTTTGATAAAAAGGAATTGGTGCTGGTGCCTGTTAGGATAGTCAAACATTAGTTACCTCAGAACAAGCCCCTTGCAGGGACCTTCCTAACCTAAGTGATGTCTGCATTCATCTCCATCTTCTTTTCATGAGAGCTCAAAGGAGCAAGTCTGGGAACATCCTCTCATTTACTTCCCAAGACAAACCACCATGGAAAGAAAGCTGGGTTGAAAGTGGGACTCTTCTTTTCTTACCTCTTCTCAGTGTAAGCCTGGATCTTCTGAACTGTGAGGTCTGAATCCAGGACCCCAAGCAAAACCCCGATCTGACGGATGAACATGCCCTTCTGCCGCTCCGTCAGGTGGCTGACGTTCACATCTAGGATCATTTCCACAAGGTTGTTCTTCCTAGGATCTGGAAGAATGCTGGCGTAAGTGCTAGAGCGCACCATATGAATTGGTGAGTTTGGAATGTAACCTTGCTCCCTCACAGGGGTGAGGGTGGACCTCATTCAAAAGAGGCCAAGGAAATATAAAATAGGTCTGCTGTAGTCATCTTAGTATTAACTCAGTTTATTCTTTGGAAAATCTCGAGGGAAGAACATGAAGGGTGGCTCCTGAAAGATGGCTGCTGCATTCCAGCTAGGGCCAACTTGAGAACAACAACTTTGTGTTGTTTAGAACAGGAGGCAAAGTTTTGATTTAGGGTGGGGGGTGGAGATACTTAAAGATTGCAGGAGGGATAGGGTGAGTGGCTGTTGTGTGTGTGTGTGTGTGTGTGTGTGTGTGTGTGGTAGTTTCCCACTTTTTCCTGGATTTGGCAGATACTTTTTTGTTGGGGTTCCTTTGTTGGAGTAACTACTCCAACAGTTGGGCTGCCATATAAATCCATTAAATTAATAAATACTCTTGTGTGTTTCTCCAACTTAAAAGATAGGAACCACCCAACTTTTCAGCAGTACAACTGAGTATTGCAGTTGGAGAAAGATTTGTGGGTTGCATAAAATGATGGAGGAAAGGGGGTGCATGTCACTTGTACATTGTGTGCCAAGAAACATGATCTGAGTAATGTAAACTTACAAAGTACTAACCCTATACCATGTTACATACAGGTAATTCTCATTTAGTGATCACAATTGGGACTAACAACTATATTCTTAAGTGAAGCTGTCATGAAACTACAACTGTGCTTATGTTACTTCAGCTTTCCTTTGCTTTAATAGCACCTAGCAATAGCACTTGGACTTATGTACCATTTCACAGTGCTTTACAACCATCTCTAAATGGTTTACAGAGTCAGCATATTGCTCCCAACAATCTGGGTCCTTTAAAGGCTGCAGGGGTTATAAACTATGAGGTATGATCATAAAGTTCCTTTTTCATCACTGTCATAACTACAAATGGTTGCTAAATGAGAAAATCTGTAAACAAGGACTATTAGAAGTGAAATCCAATGTTAGAGTCTTAGATTTTAAAATGAATAAAGCATGGTAGCTGAGACCAGAGTTGTCATTTCATCATATCCATGAAGGTCCATTTCTGCAATTGGAAGAGATGAATTTATCCCTAATGATTACTAACACTGTAGATTACATGGTTGGAATAGTATTCTGAAGTATACTTCTTACTGCCAACCTTGCTCCTTCATTAGTTATTTATATTTGTGTTACTTGTTATTAGCACATAATAAGAGCATAACTGCAGTGTCTACATTGCTTTTCCCTTTCCACATCTAAGCTTCATGTGGACTCAATCATTTTCTGAAAGAAGACAGGATGAAGGAAATGGATGCGCTCACCAGCTTTTACTTCCACAGTGGCTCGGTCCACATCATTCTCCCCTTTGGCATCAATCACTTTCAGATGGAAGGTATACGTTCCCTCCACCAGGTTGGAGAGAAACAGAATGGGATGATGATCCGAATTATTTAGCACCTCCTGTATTTCACACAAACGCCCGAAAGAAAACATAGCAGAAATTCAAGATCCAGCAAAGGTCTTGAGGATCCTTCAAACAGCTCCAGAATTCAAATTCTTAGAAGCATTGCACACAAACACATACACACAGTATAGCAAAATGGATTCTTTCCTTCATGTGGAGGAGAAATTGGAAGCAACCCAGGTATTCTTATGTGTTTTTGATCAACAACTTAACCAGTAAAGTACCAGAAATGCAGAAGAGGCCTCTTTCTGAATGCTTTAAAAAACAAACAAACCTGGGATTTTAAAGGAAGCACATGAAGTCATTCTGATTAAATACAATTGCAGGCAAAGTGAGCAAACATCAAGGGCCAATTAAAAGTGAAATAGATTTAAAAATTAAGGACAGAGCAAGGGTATTTCATAGATAGAGCAACCATTACATAGAGATAATGCTGTGTAGCTTCAGGATATGCTGTTTCCTTTCTGGTTATCTTCTATTAGAGAGCTCCAAAGGCCCCCTGGGGTTAATTAGGTTTATACAGATTTTACAGACTTCTCCTCTACAATATTTATGGGAGCTGTTTCCAACCCATTTAGAGGGCAACTGACTGAGGAAAATTGCTCTAAAGGAAAACAAAATTCAATATACTGGATTGTCCCTAGCTCATGAGCTGCTGTTATCGTTCATGCAGTTGTGCAAAATATTGCTAAGCATTCATGAGTCTCACATACAGGCATAAGCACTGCATAAAACGTGGTAGCAAATCGGTCATTACCCACCCCTGCTGCAGGGCTGCTCTCATCCCGAGTCCACAGGAAGGTGACAATTCCTTTGTCATCTGCAGATTGGGACCCATCAAGCTCTGCCGTGTTTGTAGGGAGAGTGATGGTGACGGTGCTCCCCACAATTTTTGCCACAGGAGGCTGATTTATTTCTGGGCAAAAAAGGAAGATGGAAAGATCAGAAGGCAAATGAGTCCAAAGGGTAACGGTAGGGGAAGATACTCCAGGAGAGGGATATTGGGAACATTCATTCTAGCATTTGAGACCATCATTAGCCATAGCACCCAACTGAATTAACCATATGCTAGCCAGAATATGGTCGATCATTTCCCTCAAACTTATCAATTAATTACTAAGAAAAGTAAGATAATTCAGAAATATACTTTTTAAAAACTCCTATTAGTTCTCGTAGGAGAAAGTAATTACAGAATACAGTAACAGTCATGTGTTGGTTTAGTTCAGTGTTTCTCAAACTCAACAATTTTAAGATGTGTAAATTAATTCTCAGAATACCCCAGCCAGCATGCATGGACTTAAACTCCCAAAATTCCTCAGCCTGCATGTTCCATCTGATTTGATGGCCATTAAAATATTATGACTTTCTACATGCTACTCACCTTCTTTCACAATGACAGTAACTGAACTTTGTCCTTGTAAGTTCCGTTCATCTTTGACTGTTAGTGTGAATTTATATATTCCTACTTTAAGCCCAGAGACTGTGGCTATGCTGCTGTTGGCGTTTTCCAGTTTCACACCATCTGGGCCCCTGGCACAGAAGAAATAAGTTGAACTTGACAGAACTGCTTGCACAGGAAAGAGAGACGGTTAAATTGTTTGGACACCTGAGGAAGACCTAGTCTTCAGGTGACGCAAGGAGAATTATTTGGTGGGTTCAGGAGGAAAAAAAAAAAACATTGAATAGTGTTTCCTCTCTCTCCCTCAATGGTGGTCTTAGTCATAATTATTTTTCCTTGTTCTATATAAGTGAATGGAATAAAGTCAAAATATTTTTATTTTTGGTGACATAGATTTCTTCCATCAAAAAAGACCGAATATTAATTTATGTAAGTGTGTGAGGAAGAAGGGATATGTTGCCCTTAGAGAATTTCCTGATTTTCCAAAATCTTTGGCATTTTGCAACTCTAGGAAGATACTTCTAGGCTAGATCAAAGGACAGCATAGTTCTTCAAATACACAGGAGCAATGAGTGGCCTGGGACAAGTTTTTGTTACAACCTGAGATCAGGTTCTTGTCAGGACTGCCAGGAAAAACTCCCAAAAGACTCCAGAAAATTGTCTCTTATAACAAAAGGATTTGTTTCTCAATCTAGGCTTCAGGGAGCCTGAAGTCAACATTATGTATTCCCATAACAATTGGTGTCTTTTTTTTAAGATTCTTCCTCCTGCCCCCAAGATGATTATCTCTAATTTTAGACAGAGAAAAATATTCTATCACAGGGTTCCCAATCCCCAGTCTGCAGCCCGGTACTGGTGCGCAACCCATTGGGAACTGGTCCGCGCAAGCATGCGAAGCTCCATTTGTGCAAGTGGCAGGCATACGCAAAAAATCATCCCCTCTACCGCCACTGCCAGTCTGCAGGCCCAGAAAGGTTGGGGATTGCTGCTCTACTACATATCTTAGGTTGCTCATGGGTGTCAAACTCAAAGCCCAGGGGCCAGATCCAACCCATGGGGTGCTTAGATCTGACCCATGGGGCTGCCCTGGAAACAGCAAAGGACTGGCCCACGGTGCCTCTATCAGCAAAAACGGAGCCTGGGACCTCTGTTTTTGCTGGCAGAGGGGCTGCTGCAGCCAAAAACAGAGCTTGCAAGAACCACCCATGGCCCTCCCAAATTCAGTTTTTCTGGCAGAGGCTTGCAGGAGGCCGTTGCAGCAGAAAATGGAGCTTAGGAGCCTGTTTTCGCTGGCAGTGTGCTCAGATCACCACAGGCAGCCCCAACGTGAGTGATGTTGAGCTGGCCACACCCACCCTGGCCACACCCACCCCACCCCTTGAGGTCAAACATAACCCTGATGCAGCCCTCAATGAAATTGACTGATATTCCTGTCTTAGGTCATATGGAAAGAAGTCTTGACTGCTCCAGAGAAGGTTGCTTTGGTGGGAATGCAAGGTACTCCAAGGTTACCAGCTTAAGTACTCAACATCATACACAAAATAATCTACAACAGTCAGTCTGAGAGGTGGCAAGTAACTTATGGATTCTAAGGCCTATCTCAAGAACCCAACTCAGAAGACCTTACTTAAGTAAGCAGAGCAGTATTTTTTTTTCCATACAAAAAACAACCATCACGTATGGGAGAAAAAAGAGACATACTGTGTTTTCTCCCAAAGGAAGGAGACAATCTTCTGGTCATCTGAGCTCTTGCTGCCATCCAGAGTGGTGCTGTCTACTGGTAGGGTGAGTTCTTTGTCTGGACCAGCATCTGCCCTGGGAGGCTTATTGTTTTCTGAGTAACACATCAGAAATTGAAAAGACCAAGAATGTGGCAGAATGCTTGTAATGAGAGGTATAAAGATGAATAAACACAGATTAAATGATTTATAGGAGATCATTATCTAACTCACTGGAATCTATACTGGCAATGCCCCTGCATCCTAATGTTCAAATATGACTCTTTTCTGTCCCTGCTAAATCAAGATGCTTTAAGTAGGAAGGCTTGGAATTAAACAGGGCCCTTTTTTACAAGCAAGGCACATTCAATATCCTGAATTATGGATTTTTCAGAAACAGTCTTTTAAATATAAAGTTAAGTTACACATTATAAATTTTCTCTGGTACTGCCATATCTTGTTTCACTCACTTTTTGTGGGATTTATACATTTATTTAACCTAATCAGCTTCTACTCGGTAAACAAGGAAGCATTCTTTAAAATCCAGCTAAGAGATTGTAAGTGGCTTAGACAATAGTGAGAACTTAAACCTAGATCTCCTTTTTATGGCATTAGCAGAATAATAATATTCTCTCCACAATATAGGCATTAATTTTGTTGGTAGTACTTGAGAGAGAGAGAGAGAGAGAGAGAGAGAGAGAGGGAAGGAGGGAGGGAGGGAGGGAGGGAGGGAGGGAGGGAGAGGGAGACTGTCATGCCCCTGTAGGAATCCGACTCAGAGGGGGAAGCCAAATAGCTGCCAGGGAGTGGGAGCATTGGTCATTGGCTATGGAAGAAACTGGGGAAGAGCAAAGTCCGGCTGGGAAGAGCAGAGGAGAGGTAAAGCAAGGGAGAGGTAGAGCAAGGGAGAGGGAATTCAGAGGAAGACCCAGGCCCACCCCTCTTCATCCTAGGGCACATAGGGAGGAATGGAGAAGGGAGCAACGTGGGTTGCATGGCTTATGGGGGAGGAAAGGGCCCTGATTCCCTTCATTAGCTGCAGCTGGGAACTCAGTGTATAAAAAAGGAAGTTGTGCACAATTTATCTTGAATCGACGTGGCTTATCTGTGTTCCTGGCGGTCTTCTCAACATGCTTTCAAGTCTGAAATTGCTTCTCCTGCCCTGTCAAGCTAATTACTTCCGCTTGATTTGTTTGGACTTTGTTACAGTTTGTATGTGCCTTGTTTTAGACTGAATTTTCTACAGTTAAAAGCTGTTTCTGGGAGAGTTTTTCTCCAGCCGAAGGTAACCTGGACATTGGGGGCAAAGTTAGAGATAATAAAGGGACTGTTATTGCTTATTTGACTGTGTTGCCTTTGTGCGACACCCTGGGTCATCACAGAGAGGGAGAGAGGGAGGGAGGGAGAGAGAGAGGGAAGGAGGAAGGGAGGGAGAGCGCAAGCTCCTGAGGGCCAAAGGGAAAAAGGTATGACATAATCTGAGTTCCCTAGAGAATACATTGTCATGGCATATCTGTTGTTGGTTTCTTTTTATTTTTAGTTTTTGAACTGTTTTTAAAATAAAAATTGGTATGTTTGTCTGTTCAGATTCAGACACTTATTCATGTTCTTTTTTGTCAGTATATAAAATAATCAAAATGTGCCATCAGAAATAGATAATATCCTACTGAAATTGGGATAATGATCATAGGTAGGGATGCATGTGGCCTATGAATTGCTTAGCCTTCTAATTCTCTATATATGTGAGATAAGATCTTGATGTAGAGAGTGGCATATCCAGCAAATGATATCCATTGTCTCATAGTATAAAATTTTCCATTCCATATCAGCCCTATATTTCAACCTAACATATAGCACATAGAGAACCTGTAAAGTAGGTTAGCAGAGTTTTAACAAACTTCCATTAAAGATCTCAGTGTACAGTACAGAAACTACTGTACGGGCTTAGCTTTCTGCACTCCAGCAAATGTTTAGATTTTTTTGGGACAGCGATTCTTTGTGCTATGCAACATGCCATTTCTAAAACCCAAGGGGTTTCACATGCTACTTTTTATTCTTTAAGTAGTTTGGAAGGGGATTGGTAGGGAGATAGAGTATGTGCATTTATTTGGGGAAAATGTTTTTTAAAACATTTAAAACTAAGGGGCGTGAATAAGTGCACCATTGTGCCTCCCGTCCCTGTCCTATTGTCCCCACTTAAACATACCTATTTTCTGTATTCTTATTCATGTTTATACTTATACCTATTTTGCAAGCGATTGACAAATCAAATAAATAAACAAAAATAAATAAAAGAAGGGCTTTTAAGTTCCATTGGTTGTACCAATAGTATTCTAAAAGCACGCACCCCTGTAGGATGATACTCAAGAAGCCTCCCACTACTGGCATCTCCACTTTACACTGGTCCATAACTATCTTCATAACTAGGTTTCTGGGATGTAATAGGGGTTTGCATTTTACATTCCCTTATGCAGAACAGTTTGTTTTGAAAGCATACCTACCAGGTTGTACAATCACGGTGACCTCAGCAGTGGACTGATGGCCAGCAGAATCTGTCACTGTCAGTTGATAGGTGTAGTCACCTTCACGCATGGCTGAGAGCTGCAGAGTTGAAGTTCTTACCCCCTATGAATTGGAGGAGGAGGAGAAGGGCAGCATTCAATATATTACTAAGTATTTCATTATTTTGATTCAACATCCTGGGACAAGAAATAACAAAGTATAGCCTCCTTTTTATGCTTGCAAAGGCAGCATATTGCAGAACGGATGGACATTACCAAAGTGGAACTTGCCTAGCTTGGACAGGGAATTATTATCATTGCTACCATCAAGCAAAAAGTGATAGATTACAGCTCCCAATATCTCCAGCCACTTTGTAGTCCACAAACAAATGACTTGCAATTCTCCAGATGCTCTTGAACTTCAATTTCCAGCATTCCTCACCACTAGCTGTGTTTCTGGGGGATGTCACAAGTTATAGTTCAGGATCTGGAGAACCACAAATTGCTTATTCTTGCTTTGATTCCTCCTCTCAGTACAGCAGACAAATAAGGAAGGCTGATTAAACTTTACATCTTGGATGGCCAGAATGAATCCAAAGGTTACACCTCCAATAAGCACAATTTTAGCTCTTATTTCAAAACTATGGAATACACTTCTTCAATGAAAACTAATCTGGGAGACTTAGATATCATGCTGATTTGGTGAAGAAAGCTAACCTTGAGAACTTATATGCATAGCAATTGTGATTAGGGAGTGGAATAGGAACTAACACAGCCAGAAATGCAATGACATCGGCAGAAGAGAATCTAACCACCTTTTCTATGGATTGAACCAAAATGTCCACTATTTGAGACACTGTCTCTATTTGAGACACTGTCTCTATTTGAGACAGGAGTTCCCACATTTATTTTCATTACCTTGATCAAAAAGCGGTGGGAGATGGATATTCACTAGGCAATAAAATTCCTTGAAAATAAAAGGGGCAATTTAAATTTAAATTTTTAATTTTAAAACCTTAAATTTAAAATTTAAAACCTGCCCACTAATGTGTCTTGAACATAAATGTTAACATTAAGAACTGTATTATTTCTTTAAAATGTAGAATCAAGTTGAACTATAAGTATATGAAGAAAAGATTTAGGGTCTCATTGAAATGGGGGTCCTGGCGATCTTACCTGCATTTCTGCTACCTTCACTTTGCTGTTGGGGCTGAGGGACCATTCGTAGCTGACAATGCCGTGGTCATCTGTGCTCTGATTTCCATAAAGGGTGATGGAATTTTGAGGCAGAGTGATCACTTGGTTAGGGCCCGCATTTGCCACAGGGGGATAATCCACCGCTTTGTTTACTGTCAGGCTAGCGGTGGTAGAGTTGCTAGCCCCATCAGAATCCACCACAGTGAGGCTAAAGTGGAAGAGATAATGAGGGAGTATAAAGATCAAGCCTGAAAGGGAACAATTTCGCAGGCAGTGATCAGAGCTAAACCTTGCAATCAGAAGCATGCTATCTCTGACGGGTTTCACTTGCATTAATTAGCTCCTAATGGAATGGACTGAAATGTTAAGATGATGCTTATTTGAACATCTGTGGCAACATCCCTGGCTATAATGGTTATTTATTTCCCATGCTGCATGAAACTGAAATTTAAATAAATATTAGTACTTCTGGGAGAAGCACTAATGATGGCCAATTGCATGACACACAGCTTTACAGAGTAACTCTGAAGCCCTTCATTTCTATTCACAGGAAAGTTAGGAGCTACCTAACAAGCAATGTGGAAATTTCCACCCTTTGCATTGAAGGTACATCATTTGTGATTCCACAATGCACCAAGAAGTTTCACAAGGCACGAAGCCTCAATTAGCGAAGTCTGGCTAGCCTCCAGGGACTCAGAGGACTTCTTAATAGTGGCCACTACTGAACAGGTCTCTTTCCTGATGGATATGCGATTGGCTACTTCAAAAACCTACCTGTACCAATGATCTTTTAATCAAAGCTTGTTATGATCTGGGAGATTGCTTTGTACTGGCAGAATTATATCGAATGCACTTCTATTTTTGGAATGTTATTATATCAATACCAAGCTTCATAATGGTAATTTTATATCATCTATAGCCCTGGATATTCTACTAATAAATATGTTAAAATATTAATGCCATAAATCATTTAAAATAAATATCAGAATTCAGTGCCAGAGGGCATAAGGCTTGTGTGGTGTGGCAATTTTGTATCATTAAACATTTGCCAATGCGCTGTAAATAAGGTGAAATTAAAGGAACAATTCAGATAAGGTGGGTGGAAGAAGTGACCGAAAAGATTTTGTTAATCATTTGGTTTTACATCTGTGGCAGCCTAGTGTGGGCACTTCTGTGTATATGAGTCTCATGAATAATAAGGCTTTTTTGCAATTAACAGTTTCAAGCTAGTATTCACTGCCAAAGTAAATACATTTTTAAAGTGTTCCTCAAAAGTGCCAAAGAAACCTTTTCAGAAACAGCTGAAAAGCCTTGCTAAGCATGAAAAAAAGAAGCATAAACAACTTGGCAATTAAGGTTAGCACATGATCCAAGATTCACTGCTGGTTCAAATGCAGAGATGAAATCGAAGCCATCACATTTTATAGGCTATTTGCTATTTGATAATTTGTCTGTTCACTTATGGAGGGGTCTGAAACAGAGCCATGCAAACAGTTCATTATTTAAAATCATTGGCAAAGCAACCCAGGAAACAGCTTTTGAGAAGAGAACATCTGAAGCATATCATCCTACCACAGATCAAAAAAAGAAGAAAAGCCTTAAAAAGCTTAAAATATTTCTTTTACAAAGCAAATAGCAGCTCTACCGATGAGTAACCCTTACCCTTTAGCTATTAAATTGAAGCCAGCTGGACAAAGAAAATTGAATAATAATATTTATTTTTTCTATTTACGACCCTGCAATCCCTTGTTGTGGGGTAGAGGCTGAACAACTGAATGGAGCTGAGTGTTTACTGGCTGGATGCTCTTCCTGATACCTTGTTTATTTAAATTTATTATAGCAGCCCAAATCCAACAGACTCTGAGTGGTATGCAATCCCCCATCCATAAAAACAGATAAACCTAGAACAACAAATATCCCAAACAACAGAGAACTGCTGCAGAATACCTCTAGAAAACTTGACACTTTTACAAAAAATGTTAATTTAAAGAT
Organism: Laticauda colubrina; assembly: GCA_015471245.1. NCBI lineage: Eukaryota > Metazoa > Chordata > Lepidosauria > Squamata > Elapidae > Laticauda > Laticauda colubrina. The sequence goes on from BLBF01000072.1 coordinate 11,222,219, forward strand.
ATCCTCATTGTTTTATTATTCATTTGCTGTGTCTTGATAACCCTGAAGAATATCCATCTGAAACTTCAGCTAAATAAACAGGTATGTAAACACTATTTTTTTTAAAAAAAGATGCAGGCCAGGTAAAGGAGGGGGAGGAAGAAATTTAGAAAGAAATAATTAGGGATGATGAACCATTGGATATTCTTTCACTAATGTTCATAACTTGCTAAAAACAACATAATGTGGGACCCAACTATTTTATGAATGCAGCAGCAGCCTCCTGGATCCAGAATGATGCTAGTAGCAGCTTTGCCAGATTATGTTGTGAACTGAGGTGTATATGCTTATATAAGCAGACCACCTACACAGGCTAACAAAAATAAAATAAGATTCTGGGGAAAAGAGCGTTTCTGATTTAGTTGCTAAGCTTATTATGTAATCTAATGTAACACTGTATTTTAGACTCATAATCAGAGGTAGGATCCCTTGACTTACCGGAATGTGTAATTTCCTGGTACTAGGTTGGTCAGTTCCAGAATATCTGTATCAGCAGATACCTTCTCTTCTCGAAGAGGCCCCTTTAGCTCTTCCCAGTGATAGCTCACTATTTTGTCATCATCAGTACTTTCTGGTCCAATAAACACAGATAATGTGTGACTTATTTTACAAGCCACTTTCTCCATAAACATGTAACACAATAGTTAAATTTACTTAAAAACTAGTCCAAGGCTGATGTGTAAGTTATACACCTTTTCACAAGCCACAATATTTAATTACGATTTCCAAGAACAATGCTATAGCAACCATTAGATATTCAGAGGATGAAAATCTCCCATGGGGAGAAGCTGTGTTATACAAATATTCAATTCCAGTTTTAAACTCCCGAATGTCATGAGCAGGGCAAGAAAAAATTGAAGATGAGATCCTCGATGGCCCAGACATAATTCTAGCCAAAATGTCTAGCAGGCTATGTCTTTGTAAAACAGTCTTCCCCAAACTGAAGTGCTGAAGAAGCAAACTCCAGAATTGTCTGTGGGAATTCTCAATCATCCAAGTCATGGTGGTCTCAAAGGTGCTTTTTTTATCAAAAGGCAACTGGACTGTTATTCCCTTGAGGAGGAAAAAGAAAATGTTTCACTTCTTATCCAAGAAGCTTCATCAGTTCAGATGATGGGGGGATGTAAGGGCAGTTTCTGATAGAATGGTGGAGGGGGTTTGGAAGGCTTGTATTTCCCTTTAGTCACCTGGTTGTTAGCACTCTCTCTGAGAGCTGTGTGAGGCCACTTGGAGGGTTTAATCTGTGCTCTCAGGTTCACCTGAATTAGGGTGCAATTGATTATGGAATCTTCTTGGAACAGCTGCCAGGGCTGCATTGTGGACCGGAGATAGATGCTGTCTTATTCCTCCCCCTCTGTTGAAGGAGGGGTGTTCAATTCTAACATAGATGGATACCCCCCTAATGTTTTCTTCTTCCTCCTAAAGGAAAAAAACAGTCCAGTTGTCTTTTAAAAAAGAAAAAAAAGCATCTCTAAGACAATCTCCAGAATTCTTTTGAGCTGGTTGAAAAGGCTAGGAGATAATACTCCCAATATGACCACATTTGGGACCAGAATTTCCATTGAATTTGCTTGTCAGAAGCCAGCTGGGAAAGTCACAAATGGTGACCTGGGATACTGCAACCAATGCAGTAAATACATGGCAGGTGCCAAGCGCCTAGATTTTGATCATGTGATCATGGGGATGCTGCAACAATTGTAAGTGTAAGTCACTTTTTCTATACTACTGTAACTTTTAATAATTGCTAAACAAATGTTGGTCAATTGAGAACTACTTGTGCTTAGGGGAGGCAAAAGAGTATATAGAAGGCTGGCCTAAAATACTTTGAGGAATTAAAGCCATTTAGTTGAAAGAGATAATATACAAGTTGATGATCTTTTATATCCTCATCATTTGCAACCATTTGAATACAGAAATTTTTTATGATGGCTTTCTTTGTTATTGAAAAGGAAAAGTAAAGAGCTTATTTTTGAACAGATATAGAAATCTCTTCCTGAAAATATGGCAGCATGAAATTTAGGACCAGAACTGGGAAACTGAAAAACAGTGTTTAATTGTGTGTGTGTGTGTGTATATGTGTGTAAGTAGCATAAAGCCTTGAATCTTTCAAACATTAAGTTATGCATTTGGCAGTTATGGTTTGTAGATAGGAAGTATGAGGAAACCCAATAAGTGAGTAACACTTGAAGTGCTCCAACAGATATCTCTTGTGTTCTTTTTTTTCTTAATTAATTATTCTTGCCTTCCCTAGCTTTTCTGATGATTTCAGGAGCAGACTGCAAAGGTTGTGTTGATGTTGGGAAACTTTCAGCCTGCAAGGAGGGGTCAAGCAAGGGCCTAGCTTGGAATCATTGCACAGCTGCAAGTGGCATAAGATTGACCTCTCCCAAGACCCATCAGGTCTTATCTTGTTGTTCCCAGGGGAAGGGAGGCAGTCTGGAGAAATTCCTATAACACTGTTAATAGACAATAAAGTAAGTAGCTCTCCACGAGGGTCTTTGGTTGCCTGTGTGACATTTGAGTACTTACGGCTGCCATCAATGACTGTTGAGGTGGTTGGAAGAGAGATCTCCAGGAATGGGGGTGACACAATGGCCACAGGTGGCTGATTTACTCGAGGCTCTGCAGTGACAAGATAAATATGACAATTTCACTAGGAACATATTAGAAGATACTTATGGCAGATGCCATCTCCTTTAGAAATCCACTTCATTTAATTGCTGCATAGTGGTAGAAATAAGAACTACAAAAACACAATGTTGCCTCTGGATTGTGCTTGCTACACAATCTTAAGATGAACCCTCTGGAGCTCCAATTTCTTGTTCACTGTTCAATGTGCTACTCTATCTTTAAAGGCTATTGTAAGGATTAATCAAAGAATCTATTAAAAAGTCTGATTTATCTAGAAATGTTTGTAAAATGTAAAATCACAGCAACTTTTCAGCTTCAAAATCCTTCTTATCCTCCAATCATTGTAAGGATTAAGTTATTACTTATTAAATCCTCTTGTTTGCAAATTGTGAAACCACTTCTATACAACTAGCTGAAGTCACAGCCTTTTTTTCACTGTTGTTGGATTTTTGTGGTAAGGCAAACAGTCCCGCCATTAAGTTAGGGTAGTATTATAACCGTAAGAATTAATTCTCTATAGCCTGTGGATGAAGCTTCTAACATTTTTCAAAGAGTGGACAGGGAAGCAAAAGTTTCCTCAGTTTGCTGCATATATTTAGCGTGTTCTCATATTCGTATTTGTAGTATTCAGATGTTAAATTACTTTCTAAGTACAAAATAGGGAGATGGATAATTTGAACATAGTAGTCCTAAATTTTGGATTAGCAATGTCGACTGCCCACTGCAATTCATTCAGATATCCACTCTGTATAAGATGATTCTTATACTAAGAATCATCTTTTGCAAGTAATGCCATGCAAGTATTCCGATGGATAATAGGGAGCATTTAAAATAACAAGACAGAAAAAAAAGCTCTGTAGAGCTTTTGCAGTTCATAACCAAGGCAACACTATTTATTCAATGCTGTATTGCCTGACTTAAAATAATTAGTGGTAAACAGTAAACACTTCCAAAAGCAGGCAATCTTATTAGACTGCTGGTATAAAAAACAGTCTGCTGCATCCTAGCTAACTTATTTTCATCTAAGCTTTATGCATCGAGCCCACTTCATCAGACAGCTGGAACAAAACCCATGAGAGAGTTTCTCTTGAGTATATGCAAAGGAAGGAAATAAGAATTCCTAAGAGAATCAGGACACAGGATGGTTAGATGCTGGTCATAATAAGATTTCAGAGGTCGGTGTTTTGCCTCAAAGGGCACTAAATCCAGTATGATATGAGTTTTGTGTTCTGAAAGTGGTGGGTTGTCAAAATTTAACCTGTCTCTTTTCAAAGAATTACATCATTGGATAAACCTGGGAGAGCAACTGCAATTCAAGACAAGCCTATAGTGTTTTCAGAGGGGCAGAAAGTGGTTTATATTTATTATTCATGCTCAAATTGGTCCCTAGGTATGATCTCACATCATGAGAGATTGCCAAAAAAAATTATATAACCACCACCAACAGAAACACTGCTGCTGCTCACACAAAATACAGAAAGGGAAAAGAGGTGAAAAGAATGTGATAATGACACACTCCTTTTCCTCTCTCAAAACTGAGTCAAACGTTTTGCTTAGAAAATATTCAGGTCAGCTATAATTTGGGCCACCTAGCTTGCTTTTCAAATGTTTACAAAGACAGGAAACTATAAGAATAAGACCTGGGCAGACAATGCAGAACAGAAGCAGACTGATGCAATTATTGAGCATACCTGGTTTAACTGTCACATTCACCATCCCTTCACCATGTGCGTTATCACCATCTACTATCACATTGAATTCATATAGGCCAACTGTGAGCTGCCAAACAAAATGAGCAGAGATTGTTAAGAAAAGGGCAAGGCTATGATGAGATATTAACAAGAAAACCAATCACGAGGAATATTGGCAGCATGTCTAGGGCAGGCCTTGTTACAGCACTATTCCCCTCTCTTCTTCCCTCAACAGCTCTTCCCTCATGAGCTGTCGTCACCAAAAGATGTTGCCACATGCTCAGGGAACTTTTAGGAGCCAAAAAAAGGTTCAGATAAAATGGGATGAAAATACCAAAAAGCTTTAAACTGCTTTATATGCTGCTCCCAAGGAACATGTTGATGTTTAAAAATGTTCTTCATATACACTAAAAAAGTAATGCATGTTAAACTAGATTGCATCCTCATTCTGAGATTTTTACATTCTCATGATCTTTAAATCTATTGCTCTTGCATTCTTGTTTCATTCATTTAACCTTTTGCAGTTGGGACAATAGAGGGAGAGTACCTACAATGAACAGATAAACACTTGGACAGCAATGTTTTTATGAGTTAACCATCTGAACCTTGTACAATGACACTTCCAACCTGTAGTTCTTTCTAGGCAGACTCACCTTGGACAACTTCAGAATTTGTGAATGCTGTCCTTCCATCTCTCCACTATAATCCTTTGGGTGTGTAATTAATCTCCAATCATAAGAATAGCTACTTCCTAGTGGAAGAAAATTAGAAATTATGGGAAGGCCTTTCCTCTAGCATTTTCTTATTTTGTTTATTCTTATTTTTCTTCCCCATGTAAGTTATATCTATTCCCTGAATATATGCTTTAACAGTATCCATCCATATATCCATGAATATATGCTTTAAACAGTATCCAGAGTTTGCAATGAAATTTCTCCTTTCCTGTTCTCTTTGGGAAAAAAGTCCATTTTTTTCCCCATATTTTGTATGAATTCTTTATCTTGCAATATTGTTTGATTCAACATCCATCTCAATTTTCTTTTTTGTCCTTTCCATATAACTTTTATCAGATTGTGATCTGCCCATACATTAGGTTCTATTTCTATCTCTTGTACATGTTTTCAATTCTGAGGATATCCATGCCATATCTGTTCTGGAATAGGTAAGTGTTGACTGCCCAAATTGATTTGGCCAGGCTTCCTAGTTTCATCTTCCATCTTGAACGTACATGTATTTATCAAATAAACTTGCAAGAGCTACCAAATTCTGAATAGGATTGTTCAGTTCCTACCTTTAGGTGGTGGAGGTAGGACATATGCATTTAGTTCCACTTCATTCTTTGGCAGAGTCACCTGAACACTGTCTCCAGCAGAAACTGCCAATTTCTTAATAACTGTGGAGGTAAATTAACATTCAAACACAGCAGAACTGCGGACAATTCATGTTTTATATTTTTCATTATGTACAATAAGTTAGATTCAAAGGGAAAACAGATGTTTCGGAGTGCACAGATGCTCATGTAGCATCTACTGCAACTTCTTAAAGCAACTGCATCTTTCCCTGGGACTAGTTATCTTCCCTTTGCAGCTGCACAAGAGGAAGGGAAAAGGGTTATTTGCTTTAAAGAGCTGCTAACAAGTGCCATGCTTCTCCTTTGACATCTGAAATGCTACGCAGGACTAATATACGAAGACTTCTGCAACAAATGATTAACATGGTTTACGATGTATATAAGAATCATGGAGCATTTGGGCATATATGTTCCCCCTCCTCCCTCTTTTTAGGCACAAATTTTTTGAAGAGATCTAAAAGGGATCAAAAATATCTTTCTGCTTTTATACAACTATAGCTTCTTGTTACAGAGACTGGCTATTAAATTAGAATTTGATACTGGGGTACCTGTCTTAAACTTGCTAAGATTGCCACATTTAAAAAATAAAATACTTAATAAAAATAAGTAATTATAGACAAGTAACCATTAACCACAACTGCTTCTCAATTAATATGCTACAATATTCTGGAACTGTACATTACATGGTTGTCTGAATGAGTTGAGACTGAGTGAAGAACTGGGGACTGTTACCAGGGGGTATTCAACTCGGTCTGTAGAGCAATGAGGCTAGAGACTACCCAACCTGGATTCTCTCATCAACTCAATGGAGAATATGAGTTTTATTTCTCAGATAAGGAGAGGCAGGAATCTTCAATGTGAACTTACTTATTTAAAAGACTTGCATGGTTGCTCATATTATAGAACAACCTAGTACAGTTCCAAACAATAAAATCATAAACACAGTAAAACACACAAAAAAGAAAACAAAAAACTGGCACCTCAATCATCCTTCTGGGATGTTCCCACAAAACTACCCACAGGTTCTCATCACTTTCTACTCTCGTGCCTGAATCTCAGACTTCTATAAATGTGCAAAGGGTCAGAATGAGTTTGAGTTGAAAATTGAGAAGCATTTTAAAATCCAAGTATGTAGTCAGAGCTCACAGAACCATGACTCTGTAGCATTTTGGATGTTTGGGTATAGACAGTTAGCACTGAAGCTGATAATCAAATCTTGTTTCAATTTAAGGAAACCAATACAAGTCTCTTTGAATAGCTCTCTTGCAACAGCCAGATGAGAAAAGCAAATAACAGCCAACATTCGCAAAGAAAGAAGAGCAAGACATATTAATAAGAATACACCTGGATTTTAAGAAGTTCAAAGTCAGGCCAACATCCATATTCCTGAATAATGAATAAATTCGTGGAGAAAGAGTTAATCTTTTTTTTTAATTCAGTGTTTTTTTAGGTGGCTAAAATGAGGATAATAGTTGACACAACATTTTTAAAAACATATTGGGTCAGTAGAGACTGAAACAAGAAAATAATCAAAATGTATGTCCCCTTAATCATGGGTCTGATATAATATCTGAAAAATTTGTCTTCAGATCTGGTATAACAGAATCAAAAGATCTGTTTTTGAACGAAGATCACAAAATTTGCTGTTTTTATAAAAGTACCGGGAAAAAAATTATCTTCCAAGCTAGTTTAGTTAGTTTAGTTTATTTATTAGCCTATAGGCCATATCAAAATTATCTTCCATGCATTGTTGACAATATCAATATTAAGAGAATCCAGAATTTGGAACCTGGTTGAGAACATTTAAAGAAGGAAGTTTGCTCTTACCTGGTGTTGGGGCAGGAGTACTAGGTACCACAGCAGGATCCACAGTAACACTACCATTGATGGGAATGTCAGTTGGAACAGGGATAACTTGTGCCACCTTCCCCAAATCCTTTCCCAGAAGACTGTTAGAAGTTGGGGTGGTTTTTTCTAAAGAGAAGGCCTGGATGGAAACATTGTTGGATGGTCTGGTTTTCTCAGAGTTCCCAACAGGACTGGGGGAGATGGTTGCTGAAGAGGGATATGGTGTAGAAACTCCTATAGGGGCCTAGAATTTATATGAGAGAGACAGAGTTTGTGAGAAGAAACATCAATTACAAGTTGCAATAAATAACAGTTCTCAATTCTTAATAAGAAACTTAATTCTCAAGTGTTCTTTTAGAGGATTTCCTCAGTTGTGTTGCCCAGAAATTACACCCCATTCATGAATTACATAGATAAATACTGCCATTAGGCAGTAAAATTATTTTTAAATATTGCTTATTTAATAAATGTTTTGTTATTTTTAAAAACATTAGTATTAAATTAAATTAAGTGTTCAACACAGCTATAACATGTAGGAATTGTAACAGAGTTTGATTTTTATTTTTTAGGACTATAGCAAGGATTATAGACATATTTGTACTTTTGTGCTAGAAATACTTATTATTTAAGCAGATGGTATATAGTACATACAGTGTCTTTTCAAGGACAGAGTTATAAAACCATTTAGATCACCATTTATCTAAATAAGAAATCCTATTTAGAATATCTGCCAGCCAGCCTAAATAGCAAATATTCAAATTGGGTATATATTACAGTATCATAGATGCAACATATGAAATAGAATTGGGTCATGTGATTGTTGACACAACAGGTGAGTTATGTAAAATTGAGGTGCTGTAGAGCAGGGGGCGCCAACCTTTTGGACCTCAGGGACCACCAAGCTCATAATTTTAAATCCCGGGGACCACTAATATAAATTTTGACTGACTTGCTGACATTGGTGGGAGAAAAAGAGAGAAATCTGATCTAACCTCCCCCCTCACTTCTTTCTCTCTCTCTCTCTCTCTCTCTCTCACACACACACACACACAGAGGCAAGGATGGGATTCAAATTTCTTAACAATTGGTTTGGTGGGCATGGCCTAATTGTGGGTGTGGCTTGGTCATGTGACTGGCTGGGTATGGCTTGTATGTAAATATTATAAATATTTATGTAAATATTGAATTTTTTATTTAAAAAGAGCAACTTTTACCCAAAATCAGGTGAAGCAGGCAGGCAGACTGAGTTGCTCACAGAATCACAGATTAACTTAGAGATCTATAATTCTGCAATTGGCTACCTGAGTCTGTCACATAAAATTTGCTTGCAAGCAAACTCATAAAATCTGCTAGCAAGCAAACTCAGAAAATTAACTCACAACAGCTATTTATGTAAATATTGATTTTTTTTATTAAAAAAGAGCAACTTTTACCCAAAAGCAGGCAAAGCAGGCAGGCAGATTGAGTTGCTCACAGAATTACAGATTCACTTAGAGATCTATCTAATCTGCAATTGGCTATCTGCACTGAATAATAGAAGCTTCAGTCCTAAGGAAGGTTCGGCTCTGCAGAGCCAAAGATCTAAAGATTAGCTAGAAAGCAAGAACTGCAATGATTTCCTGCTTTTTGGCTAATCTAAATCATCCAGCACAGCAGAACAGTTGGTCAGAAAGAGGGTAAAAAAAGGAAAAATAGCAACTTAGCAGGCAGGTTTGCCAGGTAAGGAGTGGGCGGGAAGGGTTCCTGCCGGCCATGTGGGCGGTGCAGCCTTGTGTTCCTGTGCAGCCTGGATTAATTGCTTTGGAGAGTGCTCTAAGGATGATATTTTTTTGTAGACCACCAGTTGACAACCGCTGCTGTAGAGCACACTGGTTCTCAACTAAGGCCCTAGGATTCTTAAAGGAAGCTAAGTGTATCAGATTGCAAATACTATATTGCTGATGTTGAGAAAATGCACCGGTTATATTCCATGCCTGTATCCAAGCCTTGATGGGGGGCATAGGAGAAAAAGTTTGAGAAACATTATTTTAGAGGATGGGGATCACTGGGATGATGATGATTGATGCTGGAATAGAAGAAATATTGAGATTATGCTAGCTATCTAAAACATGACAAATAATTCTTTATTTTCTATTCACTCAACATTTATCTTTCTTGCAAGCAGGATTTCCGTCTTCATGTTCAAGAATGTGAGTGAGGGGTTTGTTTTAGTAATATATAATATTCTTTTTACTCAGAAACTGATCAGACTGTTGTAAACAAATCTAAGGAACAGATGGAAACAATTTCCTTTCTTTTATCAGGAAATTCTTTCACAGACCTTCCCCATTCCAATGGCTTGCCTGAAGCAGCAAGAACCAGACATTTCAGTTTTAACTGGACTTATCTGTATAATTGCATATTTTCTTTATCCTTTTTATATAGCATCAATCAAATTCTTAAACTGAAATACCACGAAACATCTATGATATGTACCATGTTTATAAGGAAAAATGCAGCATGTTATTGCAGTAGAAATAATTTTTATTATTGTGTGATTTGGGAAGATAGAAGATAAAATTCTGGCCCTCGGTCTCTTATGAAAGAGCTTGAGACAGCAAGAAAAGGAGATTTGCTATAAAGGTACTACCAATTAGAACCAAAACACTCAGCATAAAACAGACAATCAGTTGCAGATTGTAGAGTAAAAAATAGCACTAGAAACCTGCTAGCAGTTAGAACTACCAGAATCCGATATGAGTTACTCCAATCTATAATGCAGTTAGTCCTCAACTTATAACAGTTCATTTAGTGACCATTCAAAATTACAATGGCACTGAAAAACCATTGCAGCATCCTAATATTCATGGGATCAAAATTCAGATATTTGGCAACTGGTTCATATTTATGACAGTTGCAGTGTCCTGGGGTCATGTGATACCCTTTTGCAAACTTCCGACAAGTAAAATCAACGAGGAAGCCAGAGTCACTTAATAATTGTGTTACTAAACAAACTACTGTAGTGATTAACTTAACAACTGTGAGAAGTTGCAAAATGGGGCAAAATTCACTTAACAAATGTCTTGCTTAACAACAGAAATTTTGGGTTCAATTGTGATCATAATATTTACCACTGGCTTTAATACAGATTTGCCTGATTAGCTGGAGCAAAAATGGTTTCTAACTTCTCTTAAGATGCTACTGATTTATTCTATCTGTTCTACCCATCAGTCCCTTGGAGAAATCAGAAACCATAGCACGCCTCTCGGTTTTTAGGTGTTATCTTGTCAAATTTAGTAAGATAGTTTCAATAGAAAACCAGTCTTAATCTTATTTTTAGTCAAGTCTATTAAAAAAAATTCCAGCAAGATTTTCTCTATTTTTTATAAAGAGGATGCACCTTCTCCTAGTTGGGGCATCTCCTAGTTTGGACATCAAAAATGGTGCTGATAGGGCTTTGTCTTTGAAATATATTCCAACTGTTACTGTGTGAGAATTGCACTTGTTTCTCCCAACACAGTCACCAAAGCAGTGAGAGAAAATAGCACCAGGAGGACAAGTTGGGTAATCTCTGGTATGTCAATACAACAGAACAAACTACCTATATAGATTCAGAGCTAGTGATAAAAATTGTCTATTTGGGGAATTAAATATTCAAACTGCTTTTTGCCATTTTTCTGTATATCAAGTTATAAAAACCTTCTGTCCTAAATGGCTTTGGGGTTGAAAGCTATACCAATATAATTTAAGAAACTAAGCAAATTCTGAATCAGAATCAAAATCAAAGGTTATTTTATCTAGCTTTGATTTAGATACAGTGGTATCTCAATGCTCATTGTTAATTAGTTCTGAGAGGTGCAATGAGTATTAAAAATTATGAGTACTAAACATTTTTTTCTCATAAGGAATAATGTAGTGAGTCAACAAGGCAACCCACACCAACAAGTTCTAGCTTCTGCATTGAATACCAAACAATGAGTACTGAGACAAAAAAATTGCATCAAAATGCATTGAATACCAAATTCAATGAGTTTTAAAGCAGCTGAGTACCAGGGTACCATTGCATTGACAAAGTAACAGGCAGAGTTAACATACAATAAATGGAAATATTACTTTTTATAAGATTTATTTTCTAGGAACTGTATTTTTCTAGCTCTCAAATTGCAATATCTCATTACTGGTAAAACTCAGTAATGAGTTTTCTCAGTAATGAGAAAAGAATTCCCTTCCTCTTAATTTTTTAGCATATCTTTTGGGTGAACAGTGTTTCCTGTCATTTGTCATATTATCAGAGGTTCAATGCACATTCTAATGTATCCAGAAAAAGACAAATGCAGTGTAAATATGGCTTTTGGAAAATAGAAAAGGAAAACATAGGATAAAATAGACACTTTTTTCTTGTCCCACAACATGGAGCAGAAAAAACTAGTCAGTGAAGAGTAGAAGCAACTGCTGGAATAAATGTTAGGAATAAAGCTAAAGCTACTATTTTTCTATCTTAGCAACCATAGAATTTTAATAGGTTGTTTCTGCAGTCCTTCTGCAGTGAAACAGCACTGACTTTGATCAGCAAGCTATGCTTCACATTTCTCTTGTTAAATCAGTCCCTACTGTCAAGTTCAAGTTGACATTTGGACTTATTTTATTAATCCTGTTAGGTACTTATTTTTTGTTAATTAAACTGATGCAAGAACAATATTTTTAAACATAGCAATGGAAGTTGATATCTACGGAATCTGCACTCTAAATTTATCTCTTATAATACATGGCAAGATTGCTTTCTCAAATGTTTCTGTTGCAAGAAAATTTTATTTTTGCATCTCACAAAATTCAGTTTTCCACTATACGTCAAAATGTAACCCCCTTTACCTCCCACCTCAAACTAATGTCATTATTACACCACTTTGGATATTCGTTATATTAAGGTCATGTAGAAGTTTTAACATCACCAAGATAATTAGCTGCACATATATCCCTCCTTTCTTAAACTTCTTATATGAAGATTAGTATCTGTGGAGTCCTTAGTATTTCTCCACTGATAACAAAATAATAATTTTAAATTTTCTTCATTTCTTCCAATTCACGGTTTGCCCTTACTTAGATTACTGTTATAATTGATCGATCAATGTTGGTAGCTAAAATAGTCTCTATATGTGTTCCTGTGAGTCAGTGTTGACTCCTGGCTAATGTCTTGACAAATCCTTGTAGATTTATTGGCAAAATTTCAGAAGTGGTTTGCCATTGACTTCTTCCTTGGGCTGAGAGAGAGAGAGAGATTGGCTCAAGTTTTACCCAGTTAAATTTGTGCCTAGGGCAGGACCAGAACTCATCAGGTTTCTAGCCTGATTCTACTCTACCAATCTTGCTCTCAGGAAAACATTACTATTATATGTATACCATTGGTTTTTAAAAATATACATATTTTCTACTCCCCCATTCTTTAGTATTACATTTTTTCCCACCACTCCTACAGTTATAAGATGCTCAGTTTCAGACTAGCAGCTTCTATAGCAGCAGTGTAAAATACAATGAGGAAAAGCTGGAACAGAAAGGTTTTTTATAATCCTTCAATCACTTTTGAAAATGCTCTCTCCTGGCAACAGAACTAATTAACTGCACAAGACACTTTTTTCCAGGCTCATTGGAGCAATGAATTGAGAGAACTTTTCCAGAACATAAAAATGGCACAATGTTGGCCACACTTTTAAATTATCCTGAGAAGCAAAACAGCAACATTGCGAGACACTTAAAAAATCAGGATCACAATTGAATCTTACATAATGATAAGAAAGGCTGATTTCCACATTTTCATTATAAAGACATTTGCTTCTGAAAATCTTACATTCATTCAAAGCCCAGCATTTGGTAACTTGGAAAGTGATATAAATTTCCTATAAAAGGCATAAATGATACTTTTGCCAGAGTATCTTATGAACATGGGATGGAATTGCAGCAAAATGTCGTTATCAGAATATAGAGAGAAAAATTACAATTCAGGATGTGGTTTAAAAAAGAGGATGCGGTATGCTTCAGTTGAACTCAGATGAAATGTGCGTTTACTGCTCAGGTCAGGAAGGATTCAGCACAGGGAACATAGTGTTATCTTTCTGTCATACCAAAGTAACAAACTCTTGTGAGAGGCCAGATGTTATAATTTAAGGGACATGTTGTTAAGGCTTTGTTAAGACAGAAAAGCTGAACAACTCCTAGGTCAAGAGACAGCAGAAGAATAGCAGGGACAAAGCAAAGCCATGTTGCTGTTTCCCATATAAAATGGGCCACTTCCAAATTTCCTGGAATGTCCTTTGGCTCTGGTCTATATCCTGTTCCATAAGTTTAGCAATTCTCCTGTCTCAGCTGCAAGGTGACCAAGGTCTGTAAATACTGCACCAGCTATATGGGAAGATCAGATTTCAAGAGTTACATTCATTTTGCAATAGGTGAAGTTAAGCAGGATTCTGATTAAAACTAAGTCCAATTCTGATCCTATTGGACTTCTCTGTAGTTGCAAAAAACTTGCTTTTTGTAATGCCCTGGGGTAGGAAGGAGATGTCTGCTCCTCAAAGGGAGTTTTTAATTAGGAATATCTTTGAATATTCTCCCTAATGTACTGTGGACTGTTTTGATTTTGTCTGTTGCTGGCTGTTACTGATCTGATGTTTTAATGCTATGATATAAGCCACCTAGAGTCATCCTGTGATTGAGGCCATACAAATTGACAAATAAGTAATTTTATTTCCCAATTCAGGAAACTTTTAGTGAAAACTTTACTATAGACTGGTTAAACAACAATACAATGGAAGAGTACTGCACCTGTAATTTACAATAAAAAGTTATATTTTGATACAATGTTTCAGTAATAACTATCTGCAACATTTGGAGCAATATGCCAAACAAATGGAAACATATTTATAGCTTTTAATAGTTCTGTTTGCTATTTTTGCTGTGTGAAGAGACATGTTGATAAGCAATAAGCTTTATTCTCAACCTTGCAACTGCAGAGGGGTATGGAAAGCATTCTGATGGCTGCAAATTAATCCACACTTTCTCTTTACCCTAGAGTTGAAAATAAACCTGGTAAATGTGTAGCCAAGGGTATGGGTTAGGGTCAGCCTTAACTTTAGAGAGGCGTTGTTGGGTCACAGCCTTCCCTACTTCAGGGTTTGCTCAGAGAGAGAAATGGATGATTTACCCAGTTTTGTCAGGTTAAAAGAATACAGATGCTACTTACTATTGAAAGCAAACAATCCCCTATACATCTATAGATCAACAGAACATGGATTGATTGTTTAAAGCCAAGTGAACTAGTTGGGTAACTGTCAAAGTAGAGAGACAATAAGAGAACAAGGTCATAGAAGTTCTGCATTGCCATTGGATTGAGTGGCATTAGTGCCATTCTAGGGATTCACTTACCCCCAAGGAGCCACTCCCACCAAGGTCATGCTCACTGTTCATGTTATCGCTGTTGGAAGAAGATGGTCTTTGGGGTTTCAGTTCTTTTGAATCATTATTTGGCAGGAAAGTTTTTTCTATTTTAGTATGGTTTCCTGAAAGGTTTGCTTCCGGTCTTGAAGATTGTAGTTCTGTAATATCTTTCTGAGTCGGTATTCTATCCAAGGCTTCTGATGGAGCTGGACGGTTTATAGAGCTTCCAACACTGGAGTCCAGGTCTCGCTTTAGAGGATTTCCCCTGACATTTCCTAAATGCAATGCATGAGCAGGCAGCTCTTTGAAGGACCTCTGTATCCTTGGTTTACTCTGATGACTCTCCCTCCAGTTCAACCATTTGGGAAGATGGGCTTGCCTCTCTTTGGCAAGTTGGGAATCTACATCAAGATCAGATTTTGTTACAAAGACCATGATGGGGTCCACGTCAGTTCTGATCTCCTGACACTTGTGAGACTTGCTACACGTCACCTGGATGCAGATAGTGCCCATGAGCCAAAATACATCACAGGCTGGGGTTTGACAACAAGCAGCTTGGCAAGAATGGATAGAATGCAATCCTTCTAGCAGCTGGAGTTGGACACTATCTGATGACCTCAAATTTCCCTCTTCCAAAGGCTTTCCAGACTGGCAAGCACTTCTGCTCCAGCTTCCATCTATGCAAA
Source organism: Laticauda colubrina (assembly GCA_015471245.1). Classification (NCBI taxonomy): domain Eukaryota; kingdom Metazoa; phylum Chordata; class Lepidosauria; order Squamata; family Elapidae; genus Laticauda; species Laticauda colubrina. Next base: position 11,237,869 of record BLBF01000072.1, read on the forward strand.
GAGAAATAAAATTACAATCATTTTAAAGAAGCTGTAAAAACGAAGGCAAAATGATCGCTAGTAGTTGGTTTTCTCACCTGTACAGCAACAGCAAAGGTAATAAATCAATTAGTTTCCCTTTTCTTATCCAGAAAAATTGTTGTTGTTGACATCATTTTATTTTTATCTCACCCTTTTTAATATATTTTTAGTCAACTCAAGGTGGAGGACATACCTGGTCCATCTGCCTCCTATTTTTCCCACAACAGCAACCCTGTGAATTCGGTTGGGCTGAGAGAGAGTAACTGGCCCAGTCACCCAATTGGTTTCATGCCTAAGGGAGAACTAAAACTCACATCTCATCATTTTGAGGCCACCAATTTAACTGCTATACCAAATATGCTCTCTTATATTCAAATGTTTATGTTTAAAATAAGAAGGCGAGAAAGGAAGCAGTATACCAGCTGCTCAATGAAAACGGCAAAATGCTAAAAGATAACAAAGGAAAGGCGGAACTATTCTTGAACATACTATTGTGGAGTCAGAACACCAATACCCACTAACAAGTCTGCTGCCCCAAATCTGATACTGCATTATGAAGTTGGGCAGCCTTATCAGTCAAATAAATAAAAAAATCAATAAATCAATCTTGCCTAACAGTATTGAATTTTTTCAATAGAAAAAAATGTTCCAGAAAGTTTACTCAGTAGCTATATTTCTGAAGCTGCAACATACTGCCTCTCAACACACCTCGTGCTTGCTGTAAGGCATGAAATTATTGTCAAATGTATTACACTAATTATTGCAAATCTACTGAGGTATATAAACTTATTTAGTTCCCAAATGAAATGTGCAGTAACAGCAATATATCACTAGAATTATAATTAATTCCTTTCTGAGCAAAAACAAATGTTGCCACTGCCATTTTTAGGTGAGGTGATAAATTTCATCTATTCAGTGACAAACAAAATACCTCTTCATTGATTCAGATTTTGTAATAGTGACAAAAATATGCTTCTCTTTCCTCATTACATGAAAAAATGATGAGGTCATCCATGCACATTTTATACTCAGCAACTACAGCCTATTTATTTGACAGAACATTGCTTTTTCTCACTGCACCATGATATTAAGAGGATTGGAATCCAAGAATAAAAACTAAACATAACCCTCCTACTCTTCAATATGAATCAATGGTGGCATTTCACTGTGATACATGATGTTAAATGATAAGTAGAAAGAAATGCAAGTTAGCTAAGGAACTCTGACTAAAAAGGGCTGTTTTGAAATTCTAATCTCAGCTCCATCAGAAGGCTCCATATCTTCATGCATTCCAGGATTGTTGCTTTTTCGGGAGACTTTTAGATAATGATTAAAATCAGGTCAGGAATACTAACAGCTAATTTGGCTATATTCAACTACTTATAGGATTTTGACTGCACTACTGTAATCTGGTAATCAGATAATGATTCAGCTTCATAATAATACAACATTGTAATTAATAATATGTAATTCAAAAGACCCATATTTCTGAACAAGCAGAAGAATGGAAAATTGGATGGACATTAATAAATAAATTTAACTCTGTTTCTCTGTAAATAATTTGATGGAAAGGAATACCTGATTTCTCAAGAGAATAGATTTATTGTTCCCAACCCTATGAAATGACAGTGCTGAGATGTTTTCTACCTCACCAACCTAACCTATTGGGAGGAATTTTTTTTCTCCTGTGCTATCCATTTTATCACAAATAACACCAAGAGTTTTTGCAATACTACTCTTAAGAGATATTATGGGATGTATCTCCTTTGAGCTGAAAAGATGGGAGAAAAACTCTTCCCTATGCATATACTTGAATATAAACTGATACAAAAGTAAAATATGCTTCCCATCTTCACCCACAAATACCTAACTGCCTGGAACACATTAAAGTGACTTTGACGTTTCCCAGCATCATGTGGCATGTATATAATCAGCTCAAGCCACTTATTTTCCTGACAAACATCTATGCTCCTGCATGTTCAAAACATCTTTTGGAGTCTGAACCTGAAATGTCAACTGTCATCCTTGGTACTGTATTACATACTATTATTTAATACTCTATGTAGGTTTTATAATGATGTTACTACCATATGAAAGACTATTGAAGAAGAAAAAAATAAGCACTATGAATTTTGAACTGGCATGTATCCAATTAACTGTCATGATACATTATGTCAAATAAAATCAGAAAGTCATACGATGCTTTGTCAAACTGAAATCTAAATGTATTACATTTATAGCATTACAATAACTAACAAAAAAATAAGCGTTAGCCGCATAAGATTTTGTCTTGACAATGCAAGCCGACTTCTGGTTTTTTAATGCCTGGTGTATGGTTTCTTGGATTTTCCTTTCAAGATACAGATAATATTTGGCTTTTCTTAATCCCGATACTGTTCTCCAGAATTATTCAAAGGATAACATACATAAAAGTTTGGCAAGTTTCTTACTCCCTCTCAATTAATAAATTAGTTAATTAGGCCCTGGAGATTTAAACCCAAAGGAAATAGAAGGTTTCTGTCAGTCTCAAACTAAGGTTCTGGCCCTTAATCTTGTTTTTTACAATTTTCTCTTCTAGAAAAACAAGCAAGAGGAGCAGTTGAGCAGTTCCACTTTTTCTTTCTTATCTTTTAGCATTTTGTCATTTTCATTAAGCAGCTGGTATACTGCTCATTTCTTGGGTAATCAAAATTCCTCATCACTACTGCTTCATGACTCCTTGAAAGATTTAGTTTGGAAAGCATCCTTCATCCTGGTTGTGTAAGCAATAGTCAATAACAACAACCACATGTAATTTGTACAGTAAAGTACATGTACAATAATTTATACATTTTTGAAAGTTCATTCATTGATTCTTTGGGGAAGCACAGATATTTTTAATGCACAGTGCAATTTCACCTCCCTTTCCATTGCTTTCGTTCTCTTTAACAGCTGTCTCCGCCAACTGCTATGTTCCACAAGCGCTTTCATTGCTATGAAATTACTTTCCTGTACTCAAGAGTTCAAGCTCATCCTGCTTACTTCTTGTATTCTGAACATACAGAAAACAAAGGTGTGAAGTTTGTGAGCCAATGTTATTAGTGATTTGTTTTAATTGAGTTAAGTAGGTCATATTTTTAAAAAGCATATCCATTTTCCTCTATAGAGTGCAAGGCTTAATCCAAGTTCCTTACACCACTATTTTCTTTTTCACAACACCAGAGAATTCAGTTTAACACCCTCTTGATTAAGCCAAATATATTTTTATCTGTCCTGTGAAATGCAACTCATTTTTTGCCAGCAGTCCATCAGGTATCAAGCACAAGGAACCAGAAGCAGAATGTGAGATGTTCGAGAGTTATCACTTTATTCTTGCAAAGTTCATTTACAAGAATTTCACCAGGCTGATTGCGTTCTCTAGGGAACAGTCAGATAAGGCTTCAATCTGATGCTTTCTGCGATGTAAGGACTCTAAGCTCAACACCCTCTTCATACCTCCCCACTCTAGCTAGAGATTACATCAGAGATTCTTCAGATCACAGCCCTGAAGTTAATTATCTTCCACTAACAGCATTTGAATAATTTTAGTCTTTTACCTGCATCATTCTTCTGTTGTTTCTCAATTCTCTACTATGGCCCAGAAAGTTGAATAAGCACAATAACTTGAACCCCCTGGTTCAGTATCCTTCATAGCTCATCTAAATCTACAGTGATAATAATATATTTGCTCTGGCAGCATCGCTAATATCACATCTATTACTTAGAACTGATAATTGATAGTGGGTTTTATGTATCTAGAAATTATTCTGTTATATTCCTAACCCATGCTTTTGGCATGAGTTATCAGACATGTTTGTTCCATAGCTCTTCTCCTTATCTTCTTATAGAATACTGCTGTATCTCCTCTGTCTTTCAGGGATACATTATTCTGGAGCATTTTTAGCCAAGCCCACTTTTCTTTCCCTGAAAACTCAAAAGAGCCAGTTTCTTCTCTGAGGCCTCAGATCTGTTCTAAGTTCCAGCAGTACAGAATATTTACTATATTATTTGTTTCCAGTTGTCTCTTTCATTAATTTTTATTAATTGTTCCTTATTTGATTCTTGTTCAGGCAACATGTAGAGTTATCACCTTTGTCAGCTTATGCTGCAGTATCTCCACTGTTTGAGCTAGTAAACATCCAACCTCTCTTATGAGGTTGTGTGGCCATTCACTGCACCAGTCTTCCATTTTTTTTTCCAGGTGCCCCCTCTAAGTTGCATTACTCAAATAAGTAATTTCTGGAGTCTGGAAATAAGACTCTGGAAAGAGTGTAGGGAAGAGTAGCAAAAATGATTAGGGGACTGGAGGCTAAAACATATGAAGAAGGGTTGCAGTAATTGGGTGTGTCTAGTCTAGTGAAAGGCAGGATGAGCAGTGACGTGATAGCAGTCTTTTCAATATTTGAGAGGCTGCCACAAAGGGGGGAGGAAATTGATACTCCAAAGCAACTGAAAGCAAGACAAGAAGTAATGGTTGGAAACTAACCAAGGAAAGAAGGAATTCAGATCTAAGGAGAAATTTCCTGATGATGAGAACAATAAACCAGTGGAACGGTTTGCTTTCAAAAGTTGTGGGTACTCCATCACTGGAGGCTTTTAAAAAGAGACTGGACAGCCATTTGTCTGAAATGATATAAGACCTCCTGAGCAGGGGGTTGGACTAGATTCTAGAAGATCTCCAAGGTCCCTTCCAACTCTGTTATTCTGTTAAATATACTGCAAGGTTGATTTCAGAAAAAAAAATATAAACACAGTGCAACCACTACAAGTCATGATTACAGAATCATATCCATTCATTTTGGAGCACTCTGAATTCCTATCACTAACAGGAAGACAGATCTTATTTTCTACCCAGGCTCCGAGGATAGCCAATTACACACTGAATTTGGGAGTGGAGAGAAAGATTTAGTGTTCTTATCTTGAACTTCATTATACCGCCAAATCCTCATTAAATTACCCTGGGATCAGTTTTCACCTGACTGAAAGAAAGGGATTTTTTTTCCCTTAGTTTAACTGAATTAGAAAGCACCTGAATGTTTTTCTCTTCCTCCATCCTGCAATCTATTTCTGAATAACAGGCATTTTCCTTCTTTGCTACAGAAATAAGCATGATAGATTTTTCCTGCAGTTTTCAGTGTTGTGCTAAATATTATACCAGAAGTTAAGCTCATAAGATTTTGATTGCATCAAGATGAAAGACAAAAATAGAAAGGCAAATATTAAATAGAAGGGTATAGTTTCTATGCTTATGTTTCTTTGCATTCTCAAATATGTAATTGTAATGAACTGGAAAGTTCTTGTATCAAATGTATCTTGCATCAAATGTCAATTCAATTACCGGTAAGTTGGCCCTGGGAAAATCTTTCAGTATCATCCTTTATCCTCATTACAACACCTAAGAATACATATTTTATTTATATCTTATCTTTTGATAGACAAATCAAGGGGGCTAACATTGCAACAGCACTTAAGACTTACATACCACTTCACAATGCTTTACAGCCCTCTCTAAGCGCTTGACAGAATCAGCCTATTGCCCCCAACAATCTGGGTCCTCATTTTACCAACCTTGGAAGGACGAAGGCAACCTTGAGCCAGTCAGGATCGAATTCCTGGCAGAGTGGGCAGAGTCAGCTTGCAATACTGCATACTAATCACTACGCCACCACAGACTCCTAACACCTAATATTTCTCTCTCCCATTTTCTCCACAACAATCCTTTCAGTTGAATTTGGCTGAGAGTGACTGACTCAGAGTCACCCAGCTGCCTTTCATGTCTAATGTAGGAGTAGAACTCACAATCTCCTACTTTGCCTGAACTACTACACTAAAGTGACTATTATGACAATAAAACTGAGAAAGTAATATAAAATGAACAAGTTAAAGTGCTCTGGGACTTGGAATTCCAACAGACAGGCAGGCACCTGCCAATAAGAAAGTCAAAAAAAATCTGGATAGTGGACGTGGCAGTATTTGGATATGGTAGAAGAGAAAGAAAGATTTGGAGAAGATAACAAAATAGAAACAGAAAATTTGTGGCAAAAGGAAGCAAAGATAGTACCAATAGTAATAGGTGCCTTGGGTGCAATCCCAAAACAGCTGGAGTTCCACTTGAACACCATCGGCGTTGACAAATTCACCATCAGTCAATTGCAAAAGGCAGCTTTACACTGAATAGCTTACATTCTGTGATGATATTTCTAACACCCTAAACATAAATATCTGCTTATTGCAGGTCCTTGGGATGGACCTATCTGTCCTTAGGATGGATTCGATAAGACAACAAAAATGCCAAATCCAGTCTGAACTGTGATGAACCATAATAAGAAGATATTGACCATGTCTTACAGGACTACTGTAAGGATGAAAAAAAATTAATGAAAAGTATTTGAATATAGTATGCTTATAGTGTGCTTAAATATTGCAAAAGAATGCTGTGAAATTTACAAATTTGTTATTAATATTCAATGAATGGTCCATAATCTTTAACCTAGTGATCAAAAATAGGAAGGAAAGAAGGAAGGGGAAAGGGAAAGGGAAAAGGAAAGGGAGGCTGTCTTTAAAATTCATCTAAAACACAATAGTTGAACTAAAACAAAAGAACGTCCTTAACACTGGGGAAACGGGCAGTCAGAATTTATTGCAAATGATCTCTCACACCAGGGCCCCAGCACACAAAGGGGCAAATTTAACTTGGAGCAAAGAACAATTTAAATTCTTACAAGATGGTGTATTTGCCAATTGCATTTATTAATCCGTCAAGCATCCTAACAATTCATTACAGTGTAATTAAAAAGAGGACACAACATTCTTGCCAGCTTGAAGAAGGAATGGTAGGGAGGAAATGAAAGGAAGAGCATTTAACTTCTGAATATAGTTAGGCAAAGCAAAATATTCCTAATTAAACTTTCTTGCCAGCTGCCTCATATTTAAAATGCTTAATTTTAAGGTTTTCGGTTTGTGGCCATTATCTGTTGTGCTTATGTTAGCATTTGTCTTCACTAAGTTCCAGTTTGTTTTGTACTAAGCTCTCTGAGTGAAATTTATAATGCATGAGACAACAAGGGAGTTTGTTTTTCAGTGAGCTTATTCCAGATCTGATGTTGATTAGGGATGAGAGAAAATGGGCACAAAGTCACCCAGCTGGTTTCTGTACCTAATGCTGGACTTCAACCTGAGTTTCTCTGTCCCTATTCCAGAATCTTAACTCTTAAACTATTTGGCCACAACAGAGAGTATTTTTTCTCTTGTGTTTTGGCCAAAACAACATACTAAACTACACACAATAAAACCATATTATAAAAGAAATAAATTTCTGAAATTTGCTCTGGTTTTGAAAAAGACATTTAACAAATACCGGAAGAAAATTCAACAATTTACAGAGTTGGTCGGTACAGAAGAGAGTCTCAGGATGGGAAGACTGGTGCAAAGGAATCTGTGAATTAATGTTCAACTATATTTATTTATTATTTATTTTGTTTGTATTTATTTTATTTATTTGTCAAGCAAGTATTAGATAACAGGTATAAGCATGGTTATGAATACATGAAATGGATACGAATAAAAAAGAAACAATAGGATAGGGATGGTAGGCATGTTGGTACGTTTATGCACGCCCCTTACAGACCTCTTACGAAAGGGGTGAGGTCAATAGTAGACAGTCTTAAGGTTAAAGTTTTTGGGGTTTGGGGAAGAAACCACAGAGTCAGGTAGAGGATTCCAGACATTGACCACTCTGGTGCTGAAGTCTGTATTTCCTGCAATCAAGTTTGGTGCAATTAACCTTGAGTTTGTATCTATTGTTTGCTCTTGTATTGTTATGGTTGAAGCTGAAGTATTCAATGACAGGTAGGACATTGCAATGTATGATTTTATATCCTATACTTAAATCAGACCGAAGGCAGCGTAGTTCTAGGTTTTCTAGGTCTAGAGTTTCAAGTCTGGTGGCATAAGGTATTCTGCAATAAGTAGAGGAGTGGAGAACTCTTCTTGTGAAATATTTCTGGACTTTTTCAACTGTATTAATATCCATTATGTAGTGCGGATTTCAGACTAATGAGCTATATTCAAGTATCGGTCCAGCAAATGTTCTGTATGCTCTAGTTAGTAATGTAATATTACCAGAGAAAAAGCTACGTAAGATTAGGTTAACAACTCTTAATGCCTTTTTGGCTATGTAGTTACAGTGGACTCTAGCACTTAGGTCATTAGAGATGAATACTCCAAGGTCCTTGACATAGTTGGGGTCATAAACAAGGTCTTGATCATTCAGCTTACATTTTATTTGCTGATTTTTTTTGCCGACATGTGAGACAGAACATTTGTTTGTTGAGATTTGAAGTTGCCATTTATTTGACTATTCTGACACATAGTGAGGTCATTTTGAAGGGTAGCAGTATTGTCAGTGGTGTTGAATAGCTTTACATCAGCAGCAAACAGAACGCAGTTGCTCTAAATATGACTACAGAGGTCATTTATATAAAGCATAAATTATTATACCTCATAAGGATCTAATCTGGGTTAATCACCAGGACCAGATTTTTTTTTCCAAGCTTTCTGACATGCCATCTTCAGGACACTTCGCTCTGCTAGAAGAAGCCCAGAAGACAAAACTTCTGGTCCCGGTGACTGACCCAGATTGGATCCCGCAACATTATCCTGGCACCAGAGGTGGTATTAGCAGGTTTTGACCAGTTCTGGAAAACGAATAACGGAAATTTTGAGGAGTTCGTAGAACCGGCAAATCCCACCTCTGACTGGCCCAGCCCCCATCTATTCTCTGCCTTCCGAGTTTCAGGTGATCAGTTTGCTTTAATATGCAGTTTTACTTGCTTTAATATACTGTGATCACATGTCATGTTAGATATCTTGAATGATCACCAAGCAGGAAATAAGTTTGTCTATTAGAGAGTCACATCATAAAATCTCTACAGCTTACGTGACAGTTTTAACATAGGTCCTTAAAGGAGAGAGACAGAGGAATCTTTTAAGTACTGAGGTCTACATAAGATATGGGGCCAGGTTTCAAGAGCCTCATGAATTCACAACCTGGACACAAATAAATGCTACCTATTTGAGTCTTCTTACTCATTTTCAATTATAATTATGATATATACCTCTACTGGGATCAATTAAAAATCCAGCTTAATGCCTACAGGAAAAACCAGACTTTTACAACCATCCAAAAGACCAGCAGGATTGGGACTATTCAGATCTCTGGGAGGAGGGCAGGCACTGCACAGGAAAAACATATCCCCTGAGTCCTGCGAGATGTTTAACAGAAGAGCAGAGTTGGAAGGGACCTTGCAGGTCTTGTTCTTCTGAAAGGATCCAGACCACACCAACCCTGCCAATTCTGATGAGATGGGCAGAAACAATTGGAGATAAGCAGTCCTGCAAGTATCTTGGCCTTATGCCATATAGGGCTTTAAAAGTGTGACAACTAGCATCTTGAAGTATATCTGTAAGCCTATTGGGAGCCAGTGTAACACACAAAGCAAAGATGTTACATGGTCAAACTTCATTGCATCCAAAGCTGTGCACATTGCTGCATTAATCTAGACCATTTGAAGCTTCTGAATGGTTTTCAAGGGCAGCCCCAAGCAGAGGGCATTGCAGTCACCAGATGGGAACTGACTGGGATATGAGTAACAGTCTCCTGATCCAAGAATGGGCACAATTGGCACACAAGATGGATCAGTGCAAAGTCCCTCCTATGTTGCCATCTTCTCCTTGAGCAGATGTTGTGAATCGAGGCTGACCCCCAGATTATGCACCAACTTTGTAGAGCTCAAGAACTAGAGAAATCAATCTTGTTACGAGTTGAGTCCCCAATCTTTTCATCTCCACTATGACCCACACAGCCTCTAGCACTAGCTAAGCACCTTGACAGCATCACTTGTACCCAGCAGAGATCAAAGCTGGATATCACTGATATAACGATAATAGTTCATCCTGTGTTATTATTCTGATATTAATTCTATATTAAAATCAAATCAACTTAGAGAAAAAGCAGTTGGGCATATTAATAAATTCCTCCTTTACATAAGTATATTTAATTTCAAGAGAGGAACCACCTGGAAAAATGCTGATTTTAACAATTTAGAATCACATCACTGTTTGAAAACAATCAGGACTTTTTAATGTGCAATACACTAAGCACTAGACAATATCCACTTGTCCAGGAGGGAACAGAAGTTTGTCTGTTGCAAGAATACATTTATTCATTTTGAAAGGAGAGAGGTTGAGACAGACTGTGCCAGTACAATCTGCTAGAGAAACCCTTCTCAAGTACTTTTTTTAAAAAATTGAAACTTTATGAAAGTTTTCTGGCTTAGCTTGTCAGAAAACTTTTGGTATATATTTTGAAATCTGCACAAAATTTGGAACATAGTAGTCTGGAATAAAATGTCATTGTAAGAATATTTTTTAGTGAAACAAGGTCATAATGTTGTGAACATTTTCCTCACAAAAGCTTAAACATTTATAGGGGAAGGAGAAAATTTAAAGAAAACAAGGAAAGGTATTTGCAAGATAAGAATTATGATGACTCTTCAGCACAAACAATATGTTTGAGAAGCAGAGAATAGCATTGTAGTATGAAGATATTTATTCCTTCAACTGTGTTTTAGTTCTGCATTTAGGATATTCTTGAAATATGGTAATTGATTTACATTTTTAAAAACACACCAAGAAAAAGACAGCTTTGAAACATAATTTTGTGGAATTTAAGAAACAGAAAATTAATCTCAAAGAAATAAACACAGGCGTTCAAACTAAATAATTTGTGATTTCTACTTTTATTGTGTATCCCAACCAAAAATAAGAATAATAAATCCAAGAGACTTTAAAATCAACTGTTTTTGTATGTGCAATACTAAAGACCAATGACTCACTTATTGCATTGTATATCAACTTAATTTTACCAGTTACTGAATGTCAAAAAAGACACCAGATAATTTACCAGAGGTTAGGAAGAAAATAGATTTTTACTGTGCTATCTACTAACATAATGAGTTCAAATAGAATAATGTCAATTTAAGAGCCTTCGCTCAAGATATCAGTTTTTGCAGTTGATAAGATTTTTTTAGAAGAAAATATTTTTGTAAAAGCAATTAATTGAGATAAAATGCTGCACTATTTTGAGAAGGGTTTAAGAAATTATCCTAGGAATTTTCCATTGGCCATTAAGTTGACTTATTCTCCAAGAGTTCTCCTTGCAATATCTCTTTTCTTCCCTTGCAAATACAGAGTAGACATTAAAGCTCCTTCTCTTTTTTTCCCACTGAGTCACTGATCTGTCTTCAACTGCTTAAAGAGAAAACTTTCTCCCACTGAGAAGTATTTGCTATGTCAACATGTGATACAAGCTCCCTCCTTCCATTTTCAGGGCCACTTTGGGAGTCACAGCTTACAGGTGAGTTTTTGAACCCAATGGCATTATATAAGGAAGATTATATCAAGAATCTTGAACCAAACCCAACTATTTAGCCATTTTAGCTCTATTTCTGAATCATATCGTTGTAGTCCTTAATAACTAATTACAGTTAAGTCTTTGTACAATGTCCTTATCATTTACTAAAAGAACCCGTTAACAACTTTTATTGAAATATTTCATTTAATTTCCCAATATTTCCTATGTGCCTTAAAGCTTTTTAATCTCTCAGTTATATCAAAATTATTTACATGAGAATGTAAAAGTAGCAAGTGTCTATGGTATCTTTATAAGATTCTGGAATTAATTTGAAAGTTAAATATTTCCTGCTAAGTATTTACCTTTTCTATTTCTCTCCAAAACAATGTTACATATCCCTATAGCCCAGGGCTGTCAAACTCGCAGCCAGCAGATCGGATGCTGGGCACACTCATGCCTGGTTTAGCAAAGGGGGGAAAAGTCACAATATGTCATGTGATGACGATGTGATGACGTGAGTTTGACACCCCTGCTACAGCCCCTCATCAGAATTTTGTGTGGCACATAGGACAACCCCTGTCCTACTTAGAAATGGTGTGTGTGTGTGTGTGTGTGTGTGTGTGTATACATATACATTAGTGGAAAGAAAAAAAATACCTGGAATAGAAAAGCACTATATTACATACAAAAAGCACTACATATTAATTACATACAACATATATAATTGGCATCATTTGCCATGTATACCCAAATGCTCACAAGAAGCAGACACGCTTATTTAGAGCTTTGTATATCAAAAGGAGAAAAAACACTGTGTGAAAACTCAGAACACACAGATGGTTTGAAGGCGTAGATAGATAAAGTGCCAACTTAACAAACCTTGGCTAAAAATCATATAATGTGGGAAGCTGTATGTCTAACTCCTGCTTAAAAGTATCTCAAGAGATAATTTTTAAGATGATATTTAAGGTGCAGTCATATTTACAACATTTATTAAAAGGCAACACCTTTCAGAAACAACAGCTCACTTTAAAAGACATATATATATGCATTTAATAAAATTTCTTACAGTAACAAGATGCTGCCATATTGTTGGTTCTGATTGTTGGCTAATATATTCTGATTGTTGACTAATAATAGACCAATATGGCTTTCCTCCTACAACGTCAATCTTAACAATGGGTGTGCATTAGCTTTAAATTGATAACAATTCCTAGAACATTAATCAAATATGTTTATATTGCATAGATTGATATACCCTTATTCATTCACAATTGTAAATATTTTGGAAAGAAGCATAGAGTCTCACCTGTACAGAAAGAGAGGGCACTGAGGCAGACAAATATATAGATTAGAGGAAGATGGCCCAGACATTTGGCAGATTTTCTAAAGAAGAATAGAAGTGAATCCAAAAAGCTGGTGCTGAAACTGCTTTCCAAACTCTTCTCCATGGCCTTTGCAGACAGACACAGAACTCTATAAATATAAATTATATACAAATTGCTTTTAAATATTTTGATCTCCAACTACAATCACTTTTGGAAAACAATTATATCTGTGTATTGAGATAATGAATACACACACTCAAACATAAAAAACAGTTTCTACTATTTATTATTAAATTCTAAGATTTGCTCCAGAATTTATCTTTAAAAATCCCATATAGCTGTCTTAATTGGTATATAGTTTAGAGGTTAAAGCCAGGGTCCCCTATGGCCACATGATGAGGAATAAAATCAGTTAATCTTCAAACATGAAACAAATAAATGCAAGGAAAACTACATGTGGCAAATTCTATTTTTTTCAAAATAGTTGCCTACATAATTCTGAAGGCTGCCTGCTTGACATTTGTTTACTGATGGCCAGCTGTGTTCACATATCAAATACTCAGTACTGAAACTAGCCCACATTTGGGAACAGTGGCATATTATGAAATTATGCAATACAAGCAAAGCAAACTCAGAGCAAAGCATGCTAATTCAATGGCTTTTAAATGGAGGTTTTAGCCACTGTTTGAAAATTAAAAGCATCCATACAGAGACTTCTAATTCCACCTGTGCTTCCACAAATATAGCCCATCTGCTAAACAGGTGGAACTAAATGTTACCACTTGCTTATTTGTACTTCCTAGCAGCAGCCAGAAAACAAGACAAAAATTGGAGCAAGCAACAAGTTGAAATGCAATAGAAAAGTAATCTTAGCCAAGTAAGACCTGAGCCTTCTTTCTACTAGAAAAATTAGAAAAGGTTCAATAAAGTTGCAATCCTTTTGCTGATATATTACCATAATTGAGCCCAGAATTTATATTGCTAAGTGAGAAATTTATTGAATTTTGCCCATTTTATGACTTTTCTTTTAACATTTGTTAAATGAATCATTGCAGTTGTTAAATCAGTGACATGGTTGTTAAGTGAATCTAGCTTCCCCATTGAATTTGCTTGTCAGTAGATCACAAAAGATGATCACATGAACCCCGGGGACCTCATAAATATTAACCAGTTGTCAAGCATCTGAATGTAAATCATGTGACTGTGAGAATGATGCAACAGTCCTAAGTGTGAAAAATGTTCATAAGTCACTTTTTATTGTTGTTGTAACTTCAATCACTAAATGAACTGTTGTATGTTGAGGACCACCTGTACTGTATAAATTGTACTGATTTATGGCATGTTCCTTTTATTAAATTTAAATGGAATTCTGCTAAGCTTGCACCTACATTTATCTTAAACTTACATCGGGCATTTATATCTTGCCTTTTCTATGTATTCATTACAAGGGATCTGAAGAATAGAAAGAATAATCCTATCAAGAATCTTTATTTTAACTCTCAATGAATTTTTCTAGTCTTATGCCTATAGAAAAAATAGCTACAGTTAATTCTCAACTTACAACAATTCATTTAGTGACCATTCAAATTCAAACAGCCTTGAAAATGTTAACTTATAACCATTTTTCACAGGGCCTTTGCAGCATCACCATGATCATGTAATCAAAATTCAGAGGCTTAGCAACTGGTTCATATTTATGATAGTTGCTGTGACCCCAAGGTCATGTGATCATCTTTTGTGACCTTCTGACAAGCAAAGTCAATGGGGAAGCTAGATTTATTAACAACTGGATTACTAATTTAACAATTGCAGTGATTCACTTAACTGTGGCAAGAAAAGTTCTAAAATGGGGCAAAACTCACTTAACAAATATCTCATTTAACAACAGAAATGTAAGGCTCAATTGTGGTTGTAAGTGGAGGACTACCTATCCTGAAATAACATACAGAAAATAGGATTAACACCTAACAAGCAGTAAACAATCAAGGAACTACCAACTCAACCAAGCAGCAAACAACTGCCCAACCACGGAACTACCAAGGAGAAACAACACCCTGACTAACAGTATAAATAGAGAGCAAATCCCACTTCCTTCAAGCACTGAGGATGTTAGCTAGTTGGGTAACAAAAGCAAAAACATGTAAAAAGGAAAACAACCAAGCTCAAAGTGCAACCATGAGCTATATTCTCTTCTATTGGTAAAATAACTACAGTACAGTCCATGTGTTGCAAAAGTGTTTACTTTGGTGAAGAGATCATAACATAGATGAAGAGAAGATGCCCCTCCACTTTTTCTTCTACCACAAAGGTTTGCATTGTCTGGTAGGGTTGCTAGCAAAACTGTTGTATTCAGTTGCTGGAACTGGATGTAACTTGAAACTTTGGTTCTCTCCCAAAATAAAACAAATTTTATAATCTGGTTACAATTGAACCAGAATGGTGAATTAGTTCACCATTGAAAATGAACAGTGGAGGGAAAAATGAGTCAAAATTATAATAAGAGGCAGTTACAATCTTAGGGAGCTTTATTACTGTATTTGAACTGCCTCACTAGTAAATTTTGCTGGTTCCAGAATCTACAAACAATTTAGCTCTGGATATTATTACATCAATTTAAATACTGAAACATCATAAAATTCCCTTTTCTTTCCTATATAGAATAATGTATCCAAATGACAATAAGCGCTGGGTTAGATTGGTATTATTATCTTAGGGAAAAACATAGAATTTTGTTCCTGATGACTTGGATAGCCTGCTTATCACATTACTGGATTACATAAGAGATTGGCCATGCCAAAATCAGTGCAAAGCTTCTGCAGGGGCTGAACAGAACATGAACAGAAAGTTCACCTGAAAAGCTCCTGAAATACTGCAGAGGATTTTAGGGTACATTTTCAGCTTGCATTAGGAGTCAACAATGCTGGAAGACATATGACAGCTTGAACTCCCATGTATGGCAGGTAGTCATTAAATTATGACAGCAAGCTGTCTAGTCTAGCTATATCATAACACTACTGAATTCATCTATATCTTGCATCCAATTTTATGTTTTGCTCTAGGATGACTAACAGAATTAGGTTACTGCTTCTATGCTTGCCTTCATTAAAACACCCTGAGAACACAGGAAGAGATCAAAGTGCAGTTCTGCCTTCTGTAATGTGGAAGTCGA
The DNA here is from genome assembly GCA_015471245.1 of Laticauda colubrina. Classification (NCBI taxonomy): domain Eukaryota; kingdom Metazoa; phylum Chordata; class Lepidosauria; order Squamata; family Elapidae; genus Laticauda; species Laticauda colubrina. The sequence continues at coordinate 11,253,818 of BLBF01000072.1, forward strand.
CAGTATTTACGTGGCACAATGAATATAGCCTTGTTGCAAAACCAGATATTAATCTGGTATAATACTTCATAGTAGGTACTGGTTGTAATCATATATCTAGACCAAATTTAGGTATTAGTTGTAATCATATATCTAGACCTTTGACCATTGACTGCAAACTTTAACTTCAGCTGTTTTTTAAATCCTTTTATCAACGAGACAGCAGTTATAAAAAAAAAGTTTTTTGCTTCTTGTAATTAAAGAGTTATAGATGGTTTAAAGATACACATAGGAGGTCAAACTGTAAAAGAACTCTTGGAGGGTTGGGTGTTTTTGGCTGCTGGATGTTTTTAAGTATGGATCTAAATTATAAATTACTCAGTACAGTCAATGTATGAATAACAACACCAATTCTTCTTTATTAAAATAATAGCATTTGGGATCTCTCAGCCATCCTGATTTTTTTTCTTCGGCACTTCACCCTACACTGCTGGTGAAAGGCACCAGCAAAAAGAAGTTGCTATTAGAACTAAAGTGAGGAGAGAATCACTGAGACTTTTTAAACAAATAAGAAACAAACATGCTGCTAAATGTATTTACATATTCAATGCATTATCTGTGGTCTTAAAATTGCAAATGCAACAATAGCAATAAAGTTCCGTTTTAAAAATAAATGTAATAATGACCTGTCTGTGGAACAAATGAATTAATGCATCACTGACCTACAAATATAAAACAAATACTTCAAGCATCGTCTTCTATTACAATTTGCTATCCAAGTAATACTTGAAACTATCATTTGTACTCACTACTGATTCAAAGGGGATGTTAAAAGTATTCACTGAAGATATATTAGATATAAGGTATTTCAAAATGTTAAGGTATGCTTTCACATATAGCATATGAATATGTTTATCAACATGCCAGATTTTTTAATAAAGGAAAAGGACTCCTTATTATGCACAGTTTAAAAGCTTCCCTCAGTGTCTATGCAAATGGATGCATATTCATTATTCATCAATATACCATTGCTCATTTGACTCAATTTAGGTTCATTACTGTTTTAACAGAACACTCTATTTCACAATTGTAAAGCTCTTAATACAGAAAATATAATTTACTGTTCATTACAAAAACCCCTTCCAACTTCTCATTTAGAGAAGCTTTTAACACTCTGAAATATTTAACCAAAAAGATGTTTGTATCCAGCAAAATATCCTTATTTGAAAGGTACCTCAGTCTTAAGCTGCTGACAAAGTTAACATTTGAGGAATGCTATTTTGAAATTTCTGATATTCAAAATGATTTTTCTCAAAATTTAAAATAAAAGTCTAATTTACAATCAAGAAATTCCTTTCTCCTTAAAGAAATTAAATCAATTTTTTTTAAAAAAAAATCTGATTTCTAAATTAGAATTGGTCTTGTCTATCACAGAATCTACTATTTGGGTCACTTGCAACTGTTGGGCAAGCTCTGATAGGATAAAAGGAAAGTCCAGAAAAGTAACTCATAAAGAAAATCAAAATATAACGCCATTGGAAAACTCTAGTGCAACAGAAGTAGATAAATATTTCCAGTCAAAATAGTACAATCCACCGCTGACAGCAATCTCCAGAGACATAGTCTCCTTTGATAGGTAAGTACTTACCTAGCTAAATAGGTACCTACCTATCAAAATAACAATAGACAGTATAAGAGTTATTTAGTTAAAAGAAAAAGCAAGCTCAAATATTAAATCTGATAATTTTAATCCATAAAAATAAGACTCAGCTTTTAGCCAGAGTGTATCCTAGCATTTCTGAAGATGGGTAAAATGCATGGAGCTCCAGGAGGAAAGATTGCATATATATTAAAGAACAAATCATATTTGTTAGAAATAAATTCTCATTTGACTGTTAATTTTAAATTCATTTGACTTATATAGACACCCATCTCAACTGCACGACTCTGGGTAGCTTACAATTAAAACAACTACAAGAAAATACTATCAAACCATAAAAAGAACATACGAAAACCAATACAAACTAACAATATCCAGAGCAAAGGTCTAAAAGCAATCTATATCCAACATAACTGCTATATGGGCTCCTTAAAAAAAGGCTGTTTCTGTTTTTCCTAATTGTTATGCAACAAGCCCAGTTTCAATTCCTTCCACTTGTAAACAAAAGAGTACCAAATTAATTTCCTGTATTTTCACTTTAGTAAAAGACAAACAGAACATGTGATATCAGTGTTCTGCACTAGTTCAGTTTTGTACAATAACTTTAGCAGGTTGTAGGAGCTGTATTCTCTGCATTTGTTAAATAAGAACCCAAGCTTATTGTTAATTCTGTAACTAACAACTATCAACTCTTCAGTGGCAACTATGCTATGTTAAATGAAGTCCCAGACTCAATCTTCAGCATCTTTTGCAAAGGGGGTACTAAAGAGTCAGTGGCCCTGAAAACCTTGGAGGGCCGATTAACCAATGTCCAAGTTTCTAAGTTTCCATAACGTGCAGAAATGCTTTGAGTGGTGCAGGAAGCTATGGCCAGGCACATCTGTCTCTGCTACCCATGACTATATAAACTTTTCAGTTCATACATTGCAGGTCAAGGGTCATCATCATCACTTGCATATCCCTTTGTTTGTGAACTCCAGGTAGGTTTATTTATTTATAAGAATTCTAAATCGCCTCGCTCCAAAGTATTATGAGTGGTGTAAAAATCAAGTTAAGAGTATGGAAAGGCAACAGAATAATAAAAAGAATTGTAAATTGTATTCACTAACAGACAATCATGGTGTGAGCAACACAAGCAAATAATTGCCTCACAGTCCATACAAGGCATGAAAATCTTACTCTATTTTTACACCCCCAATTCTTAAACTGGCAGCTTTACTTGTATTGTTATTTTGTAGATTGTTTAGTCAATTTCTGTGCTGTAGAGGTTTCTATTGATGTTCAGTCAGTTAAACCTGACTCTTGGTTCTGTTTTGCTGCTCAATAACAGAAATAATGACTGACAGCATAATCGCCAAAGACCCTCAGGAAAATAAAACCCAAGTTTTAACTCTTCCTGGGAGGGAGCAAAAAAATAAATAAATGGGGGCCACCCGTGCTTTGGGGGAATCAGCTGTACCAACGAGGGGATTGACCTCCCAGGACACGGGGAAGTACAGGCCGATCCCACGACAGGCAGGTGAAGTAAGTAGAGGCAGGTTCCGGTGACAGACGGCCCTGGGGGGGGGGGGGGGGGGGGGGGGGGAGACGGGATGGTACACACGAACTTGGATCGTCTCCCTTATCTCAATTAGACCCTGATAGATTAGACCCTAATCCCCAGCGCTCTCAGTCACGGAGGCCCCAGGAGCTGACATAAGGGAGCCAACAAACCTGAAGGCGCCGAGGAAGCGCAAGGCAACCCAACCCAGCAGGCGCTTACTTACTTACCAGGGGAGCATGGCGGACCGCGGTGAGGGGACAGGTGTTCTTGGCTGACAGGTGGAAAGGCGGGGAGCGAGCAGTTGGGTCGGCCCCTGAGGTAAATTGCTGGAGGGAAGGGTCCTCCTGCCCATTACTCTCGTCAGGGCTGTGGCTTTACCGCCACCATGGACAGGAGGTAGGCCACAGAAGCTCCCTGGCAGCTTCTTCAACACCCCGCCCTCCACCAAGTTTTTTTTTTTTTTTTAAACAGCCCCCCCCCTCTCTAAATCCTATTTCGGAGGCAGACCAACTGCAACGCCTCGCACTCTGTCCCCCTCCGCTTCTTTCCCTTCAGCCGGAAACGCAAAAAAAAAAAAAAAAAAGACGTACGCCTAGACCGGCCTCTCCACCAATCGGCGCTCCCGACTGTGGGAACGAGAGGAGGGGGGAGGGAGAAGAAGAAGAAGGAGGAGGAGGAGGAGGAGGAAAAAAACAACAACCCTCCTCTCGCCGTTGCTATGGTTGCCCGAGCGCAATTCTTCCACACACACACACACACACACACCCCGCCCTTCGTTTCCTCAAAAGGGAAAGCGGAAAGAGCCGGGTTTGAGGGGTGGAGACACAAGAGAGGGGAAAACCCTCTGTCGTTGCCTTCAAATGACATGGCGGCAGCGGCTTCGCAAAGAGGTCGCATCAAGGCGACCGATGATTGGGAGCCCGATTAGCAAACCGTCAAGGAATTGGCTAACGAGAGAGAAAGAGAGAGAGAGGAGAAAAAAAGAAAAGCCAAGTAGAGGTGAGGAAAGGGGAGGGGCGGAGAGGGAAAGCCGACAGGCGTTGCGTTGGAGAGAGCGGCAGACGGTCCTTCGGCGCGCTCGCTCGCTCGCTCCTGGCAGATGCCATCCGGGAGAGCCGGAGGAGAAGCACGCGGTCGGCTGGGAGGTAATGAAGGGAAGCGAGCGGCCCATTCGGAAGGCAGAGTCGTCAAGCAAGGGAAGAAGCCCTGAGGCGGCGAGAGGGCCCCAGGCCAGGCCACCCGTCCCCCTCCTCAGCTTGGGCAGCCAGGGGGCTGAGAGGAGGAGGGCGGGGTGGTGGGGGTGAGGGGGGGGGCTGAGAGGAGGAGGGCGGAGTGGGGATGGGGGGGGGGGGTGGGCCCCCCAAAGGGCGCCCTTTAGTCCCGCGCACGCCGTTGCCGCGGCGCACATTTCGGGGAGGGGGTGGGTGGGAGAGGAATCCGGCCTCTCCCGCCTGATGTCGCAGTTCGAGAAGGCTGGGCTGCAATCCCCCTCCATCCCTGCCCCCCACGGTCGGGTCGGGCTGAGAGGCAGCGGCCGTCCCGTCCCGCCCTCGGGGGTTTGGGCTGTGTGAGGGAGAGCAGCGGGGTCTCCCTCCCGACTGTGCCGACCTCCCTTTTTGCTGCGTGGAAGCCGGGGGGGGGGGGGGGCCCCGCGGGGGGGGGGGGGGGGGAAACCCGAAACCCCCCCCCCCCCCCCTCCCCCCCGGGGGGGTTTGGGGGGGGGGGGGGTGTTTTCCTGCTGTCCTTTTCAAACGCTGGATGGTGTCTCTGAGGGAAGGGGGGCTTCAGTTGTGTTTCAGAGGGGCAATTCCACACCCTCCCCCCCCCCCCCCACAAAAAAAAAAAAAAACCCAACAACCTCCCATCCACTGCTTCTTGGGCAGAGTTTGCCCTTAGCAGCACCGGGTCCAGGCTTTTGGCTGCCTCTGTTGGCATCAGTTTTGACAGCGGTTCATCCCTGCTGGACATCTGTGGGGCTGGTTTGGATGGCGGGGTTGTGGTTTCCTGGGGATCCAGTGGGGCTGGTTGCCAAGGCCAAGGAAGGCAGCTTGGAAGGGTGGATGGCTTGGAGCATGCAAAGAGGGGGGGGGGAGAGTCAGGTTGTTGGATTGCATGAGCCGCTGCCCGCAACGGCATTTAGGAATCTGCTTGCACCACTGATACCCATCAAGCCATTCCTCCTCAGATCATAACTAGAAGAGAAAAGGGAGCAACCAGGCTTTTGTTTCTCCTGCAACCTAATTGCAATTAGCTGCATTCCTGCTGTGAAAAATTGGTGATTTTAATTAGGATCACTGAGTAAAGGAAGAGAAGCCTCCTGCCAGGCAAATCTGTTTAAGATCCCTGATTGCCTGCTGGGTGAACAATGGGAATGCAGTGGTTTTGCATAGAGATGCTGGAAGAAAAGGATGGTTTCTTTTTCTCTTTGCAGGCTTGCCTGTAGTTAAGTGAACCATTATTAACCTATTTGTAACCACCCATTGAACAATAAGTGGTGGTTATATGAGTAGGTTAAACACAATTGCTAGTTTGTTCCTCCTAACTATCATTACTGAGGCTTCTTCTATCTAAGCCACTTGGTACAAATTGCTGATTTTTCAACCCTTACCAACAGTAAACCAGCAACCCATTTTTGACTGCTCTGCAGAGCAAGTATTCAGAAAAGTGAGCAGAGGCTCTGCATAAAGGAATTTTTTTTGCAGTCAAGAGCTGGATGTAAGCTATAAAATTACTCCTGGTTTGTTCTTACTTGAATTGTCCAGTCTCTTACAGTCTCTAAGACTAGCTTTCTTTTAGCCCACCAAAAATCTGATAAGAAACATTCGTACCATGGACAGCAACTCTTTGTGATGTTTCACATTTGTGGCATTCTGCTTGTCCGATTTTTGGATGTGTTTTTGAATGCTGTTCCCAAAACACATAATTGTTCTTACTGTTGACCCTATTATAAATGTGTGTGTAAATGTATGTATGTTTGATTTTGCTTTTATTGAATAGTTTTGCTTTTAAAGCATTTAAAGCATTTGCCTTATGAAAGCTTCCTTTAAAGAAGAATAAAAACCCACTAAATGCAAAGGGAGAAGGCATATTCATTAATTTGTTACTGCAGTTTATATGCTGATCAGTTCCAAGAAGGCTCTAAGTGGCTTAGAAATTATACAAAATTATTTAGAAAAGAAACACCAGGAAACACATTAACCCAATAACAATCTTGCTTGTCATTAAGGCACCAAGGCAAACAGTCATAGCCGTAACAATTGCCTGCTGCAAGGAAGAGACACGCCGTATCATAAATCTTCAAAGGCTCTCCAGAATAGGTGATGACTTTCCTGAGCAGCAGACAGGATTGGTGCTGATCTGACCCAAGAGATAGCACTGTTCCAAAATTATTATTATTATTATTATTTTTTTGGGGGGGGGGGCTTACAAGAAAAAGAACTCTGGTTCTACAAGGATGGGGTCTCCCTACTAGATCATATTGGATGAGCAGACAGCTGGAAGAAAATGGTCTTTAAACATGCCAGCCATGTACAGCTTTAAAGGTGAAAACAAGCATCTTGAATTGCACCTACAATCTAATTGATCACCAGTGCAGTTCTGATAGATGTGCTGTGACTTGGGCACATCTGGAGATGCCCTTAATTACATGACACAAGCATGTTCCATTGGTTCCTGTTAAGTTGGTAGAAGCAACCTAATTAGAACAGGATGGTCCAAGGTTATATATCTTCAGCAGCTCCGGTCTGAATCTGGATTTGATTCTGGCCATGGATGGAAGACTTTCTGCCTTAGTTACTCTCTCCATCCCTTTTAAGAAGCCATCCTCCCCTCCAGAATCTGGATTCTGGTGTAAGATTAATAATGTTGGTTTTATTTCTTCACATTTTGTCAGCCTAGGAGCTGCTAGGCAGCTTTTTAAAGGTTTATATTTTTCCAGTCAGGAAGATCTGAATTTAAAAGAACCTACATTTCTGTGTTTTTTCATGGTAGAGAGCTGAGGTCACAACTACTATTGTCATCTTTCTGCACAGATGAAGTCCTGGATATTTTTATAAAAATGTGTCACATGATTATTTGTTCCGCTCCTTTCAATTAGAACCATCCAAGAATAAAGTGCGCGTGCACACAGATGCTCTCACACCTGGATTGAGCAAATAACATTTCTATTTTCCAAGGGCAAAAACCTATTTTAAAAATGGGCTAGAGTTTTAACATTCCAAATTTGTCATTAAGCTAGCAACTATAAAAAGACCAAAAGATTCCCTTTCTTATCCATTTAGGATTTTATGCTTTAATAATAATATTAATTTGTTATTGCTTAGACTCACATTCAGTCTTTCTCTGAGATATCAAGGTAGCATATCTGATACTCCCTCTCCCGTGTTTTAAAGCTATATTTCACAAATTTCATTCATAAAATTAGAGGGTTGGAAGGGACCTTGGAGGCCTTCTAGTCCAACCCTCCACCCAAGGCAAGCATCCTCATACCACTTGGACAAATGAATGTCCAATCTTTTCTTGAAAACCTCCAGTGATGGAGCACTCACAACTCCAGGAGACAAGCTCTTCCACTGCTTAACAGTTCTCATTGTCATGAAATTCCTCATTTCTAGATTGGATCTCCTTTTCGTGAGCTTCCCCGTCTCTTCCACATTCCGTTCTTAAGGGAGCTGTTTCTATTTTAATTGGTCTGCTGTGAAATATGCTGCAGAACCATTATTTATTGTAGAATATTTTTATAGTGTGTACTACAGCAAGGTTGAGAGAAGCAAAAGAGAAAAAAAGGACTTAAATATTAGAAAAAGAACATTTTTATGTTTTCAAAAGACATCGTACACAGCTTCTTTCCTCATTTGAGCTATGTTAAAACATTATTTTGTGTTAAATGTTGATGTAATTTTCCAGATTATCAGCCAACATTATCACTCAAATGTCTGAAATAAACCAGTTTATCGCAACTGTATATTTTACGATTTTCCAAATTTTGTTTTGATGGTTTTCGATCAATATAAATCAACTTGTTCTGAGGACGTTATAGTAGCTAAGACTCAATACATTGGCAATATTTTTTATGTAAGGGAAAATCAAGCAGAATCAGAATTCTATGTAGCAGTGAAGATAATTCTGAAATCTTAGGCTGGTTTTATTAACCCTGTTTTAATGGGGTTAAATAAGAACATAATTTTAAACAATGTTTTGCTGACATTTCTAGGTGAGGAAATGGGCAGGAGATCAGAAGTGGCAGATCAGAGTGTCTTGCAGCCAGTGCAAAAGTTTATGACTCACGGTTGTCTAACAATAGAACCAGTTGGAAAGCTTTCTCACTTCCTCCCCACCTCCCCAATTATTCTCCCTGGATTAGGTTGCCGGAAAGTAACTATTTGGGGGGGGAGGGGGGAAACAGGAACAGATTTTCTGAATAGCCACATTCTGCTTCTTTTGATAAATTCCTGGGTTCCTGAGTATATAAATATTTATTTATATGTAAATATTTAAAGACCATCCACTTCTGAGAAGCCAAGGCACTTTACAGCCAAGTGAAACAGTCACAGACACAAAGTTACATGACTCTTATCTAACCATCAGAAGGCAGCCATTTTGCCTTTCGTATCCAAGTGCCCTGTGGAATAGTAAGATAGTTAGTGGCTTCTGAAAGACCACTGGGTAGCTTCTATGTCTTGGCAGGCAAAAACTTACAAAATGAAGAAAGCCACGGAAAAAGTACATGGCCACTTCTCACCACACATTCATTTGGGTGGGAACCTTCCACTCGCATGATGGAGTGTGCACCTACAGCAGCAGAGGGAAAGAATTTGACCAACTCAAGAGTTTTCCCAGAAAGAGACTCAGATGAAGAGACTGTGAATCATGGAGTTGGAGAGGAGAGGGGGAAAAGAGTTGAGGGTAGCCACATCCTAGAATCTGTCAAGATATATCTAATAGCTTAGAAAGCTATAGCTTTAGTTTGGCAAGATTCTGTCCACTAGCTGTAAGTAAATAAAATATTGGACTCAACTGGATCTCGCTGTCTCTTCCCTGGGCTTGGGCCTGACAACAGACCCTCCTTTAAAGGCAGCATGGGAGAGACCAAATAAGGGCAAGAAACAGTTCTGCAAGTGTCACTTCATGACGAACTTTAAAATGGTAACCAACAATTTGAACAGAACCCAGAAGTAACCCAAAAACCAGTGCAGCACAGTAAATTTACACTGCTGAATCTACTCCCTCCAGTTAACAAACCAAGCTGCTAGTTGAAGCATCTGAGTTATCTTTAAAAGTGGTCCTACATAGAGTGTGTTACGATATCGTCTACCTGTGTGGAGAGAAGGGCATGAATCATGGTGGCCAGAGCTTTCTGGTTTAAAAAGTCCCACAGATCAAAGAAACTCCATGTTAATACATGAGGATGGGAATCTTCTTTCCAATTCATAGGTGGCCTCCCTGTCAACCTTTTAAGGAAAACTAAACTAGGAAACCAATGCCATGTAGGTCAATGCTACTTTCATTGGAAAACTATAGTAGTAGGACTGAATGCATCTCCCTCCCTTTATCTTTCTCCGTGGCTTTCTTCATCTTCTGAAAGTTCTTGCCTGCCAAGACACAGAAGGCACTCAGCCTCTTTGGTCTTTCACCTTCTTCACAACCTTCCCTAATTTTCATGAACAGTCCAGTTGGATCATGAGTCAAAGTTGCAGGTGGCAGAACTTCTATTGCCACAGTCTCACTCCACATCCTTGGTCTGCACAAGCTCCAAAGAATCCCTTGCCAGAATCTTTGCCAAGATTCTTTCCAAGAGGAAACCAGCTGAGAAGAATACAAGCAATTGTATCTGCCAAAATAATTTGTAAATATGTCACAGCAACCTCCCAAATCAGAGGCTGAACAGAATCACAGGATGAAACACTGCAGACCCAGGAAGTTAAAACTTCCCCGTTTTTATAATGCATTCACAAATGTGGACATGTACTCATGAGCCATTCTGGTTTTGTCCACCCTCACTCCCAATTCCTCAGCAAACCAAGGAATTTACAGGGATCTACAAGGAGAGACCACTTGGGGCAATCCTTATCTACTGCTTTTGCCAGCACCATATTCCAGAGGTTGATGAGGGGCAAAGAGCTGCCTGCAAAGAGTGCTGGAAAACTCCTGTGAAATCTCTGAAACCCCGGGGGAGTGGGGCAGTAGGCATCAGGATGGACAATTTAACTGGGCCACCACAACAGCAGAGGTCTGATGAGCTGGCAAGGTGTAGGTGATCCAGAAAGCATTCTGACATGACAAAAGACTGGTCCTTCACCTTCAGATCACATTGCAAACAAATAGTGTCACCGTGTTCCTTAATTCATAACAAATCTGTCTGCACAATCTGCAGATCCCCAGATCTATTTGTGGACTCAGTGCTGAAGGTTAGACATCCTAATCTACACTATTTATTGGACAGTGTGCACTGGCACAGTCACTCAATTCTGATAATCCAAAAGTCTTTGTCATTGTCATTAAAAAAAGAAAAAAACACCACAGGGCCATTGTTTTCCAGAGCAGCTCACATCAAAAGAGAGAGAACCTCTACTATCAAGCCTGCAAACAAAAGTCTAAAAGGCAGAAGGAGGAAAAGCACAATTCTTCAAAGCCGGATACAGTGGTGAGCTATAGGTTATTATTTAAGGCAATTTGGGGTGGGCTGCCCTGCTTTTGTTTGTGCTGTTCCTTAAATAACAATTGACAGTTCTTGTTCCTGTGGCAGATGGGTGAGAGACCAAGGTATTGTTTACTTTGACAGTAGTAGGATTGTGCATTGTTGGAGCTAAGTGTTCTTTCTGGAAGAGGAAATGGAAAAGGCAAGCTGCCTGCAGCTGCTCCTTCTCCTGATAATAGCTGGGCCAAGCTTGATGTTGGTTTGATGGCCATCCCGGGAGATAAAAAGGGCCACTTTCAGTTGGCACTCAGTTCCTTCCTGACAATGAAAGCCAGATTCGTGCTTGATTTTCCAGTATTACTTTGGAGTGGAGCCTTTCTGTCTTTCTGAGTTATTCCTTTTCTCTTTTTTGATAGTCAACGTTGGCACCATGGCCTCAAACTCCGGAATTGTTGATGATGGTGAGAGCAGCAAGAATTGTACCCTGGAGAGATGCCTGAATGTATTTCGTGATGCAAGTAATGATAGCGAACAATTTGCAGCTTTGCTCCTGGTAAGTCCCTGACCCAGTAGGTGGGGTGGGGGGATGAAGAAAGGAAGGAAATCCTTATTCATTTTAGCTACTAATTAGTAGTTAGCTAACTATCTGAGAGATGAACTCACCTGGGTCCCACCTATAAAATGTGGTGGTGATGATGATAATAGGACCAGCAGCTTTTGAATGTTATTTAGATCCTTTGTTGAATTATAGAGTTTAAACTTCTCATACAAATCAAAGATGGGCAGCATGAGTGGAGAGGGTTTTCTAATTCACTTCTTAGCCCTGGCAAAGAGCTGGAATCTCTCCACCACCACCACCACCATCTTTTGATACCTCTTGCTGCTTTTTTTAGGTGACCAAAGCGATCAAAGCAGGGGAAATCAACTCCAAAGCACGTCGAAGGATTTTCGATGCCGTCGGCTTCACATTCCCAAACCGGCTTCTGACTTCCAAGGATCCCCCCGAGGGCTGCCCTCAGCACACTTTCCAAGCTCTGGGTCTCACTCTGCTGGCCTGTTTCTGCACCGATCCAGATTTAGCCCGGCACCCGCAGATGCTGAACAAAATTCCCATTTTCAGTGATGTGGTTTCAGCCAAGACCAGAGATGCTTCTTACAGTGCCATGATTGATGATGCCTACCAATGCCTCAGAGCCATCTTGGCTACCCCCAAGGGTCCCAGAGAGTTGATCAACAGGGGCGCCCTCTCCGCCCTCTGCCAGGCCTACGTGAACCACAGCTATGGCTACGATCAGGCCCTTCAGCTGCTGGTGGGGCTCCTGACAGTGGCGGAAACCAAGTGTTGGCAGAGAGCTACTACTGACCTTATGGGTGTGCTTAGCGTCCTCAGTGCGGAGTTCCAGAAGGCCGAAGACATGACCAAATTCCAGCTGTGTGAAGTGCTGGCCCGCTTTGTGCCTCCTCTTCTGCCCCCAGGCTGTGAATGCCTCCTGCCCCTCTACCGAGGCCTGTCAAGCATCTTAACAAGCAAGCTAAGCTCTTCCCAGCGAGACCCTGCCTTGAAGCTTTCGGCCTGCCTCTCCCAAGCCTGCAGCTCAGCCTGGATCCCAGCCGGCAGTTCTGGCAGCAAATTTTTCGCCCTCTTGGTCAACTTGGCTTGTGTGGAAGTCCGCTTGACCTTGGAGGAGCTGGACCTGTCAGAAGTGGATAAGAAGCGGGAACTGATGGCTGCCTCCTACATCCTGATGGAGCTCGCCATTGTGGAGTGTACCCGAGAGAAAGGCTCTCTCCTGCAAGAGACCCAGAAAGTGCAGCTGGTGGGGATCCTGGAGGAAGCTTTGGGGGCTGTCATACATTACCTGAGACAGGTAAGAGAAGAGCCTTTTGCACGGGGTAGATAATGATCCTTTTACGATGGGAGGTTGGGGCTGGGAAGTGGGTCAGATTGGTAAGGTGCGTCTGGTCTACAAAGAGGCCATTCTGGCATGTAAAATGTTTGGCGTACAAGAGAACTAGACGGGGCGGGAAGGGGAATTTTAGGCGGCATTCCTTTGCAGTTCTTTCCAAATGTATGCCACTGAGACTTCAGTTTCAATTGAGTTGTCAGTTGGGAGCCATTTGGGTCCTGAAAATCACTTTACTTTAAAGCAGAAGGGTGGGAACGTGCAGTGGTTTTTCTCAGCTGAGTGCCTGAGCTGTCCATTCAAGAAAACTCAGTACTTTGGCTGCAACCACTTAATAAAAGAACCTATCACTTCAACCAAACGGAGTCGAGGGTCTTTCTTTCCTGAAGACCTAAGTTGGGGCAGGCCTGGCATTTCTGGTCCGACGGATGCCAGCTCTTTCACCCTCCTCAAGGCAGTCTTCCTTGGGATTCGGCATTGAAAGGCCTCTTGCCTCAGCTGTTTTCTGCCTTGTGAAGGTGGGATTTGGAGGTGTGTGTTTTTCTTCTTCTTCTGTTACTCAGGTAGGGCAGAAGAAGCTGGAGGATCCTTTCATCTTTGCCTCTGTTCGAATCCTGGGCGCCTGGCTGGCTGAAGAGACCTCTTTCCTCAAGCAGGAGATCTGTGACCTGCTCCCATTCCTCATTTACTATGCCAAGGTGCAGTTCGAAGAGGAGAGGAGAAGCCGGCGAAGCGCTTCACAGTCTGAAAAGGAGCAGGCTGGACAAGGCCCCATCCCAGAGCCTCTTTGGAGGGGAGACGCTCTGAGGTGAAAAATACAGTTGGTTGCTGAAATACAAGAGTTGATAGGATTTCTCTCCAACAGATCAGTGCATCTCCTGTCCTTTTGGCTCACCAGCCCCTTGTTCACAGGGTTAGAACTGAAATACAAGTACATTCCTCAACTTATGACCACAATTGAGCTGAGTGAGACAGTTGTGACGTGAATTTTGCCCCCATTTTACGAACTTCCTTGCCACCGTTGTTAAGGGAATTGCTGCAGGTGTTCAGTTAGTAACACAGTTGTTAAGTGAATCCCCATTGACTTTGCTGGTCAGAAGGTCACAAAAGGGGAATCGCATCATCCTGAGACAGTTGAGGACTGTAATTTGAGGACTGCCTGCAGTTCTGTCTTGTTTGCATTTGAAGATCAAATGGATCATCTGAAAGGCAGAAAAGACCCTGGTTCAAATTTGCAGCATCAATGTTCAACTTCCCAGCCTCAGTTGCACCCTTTATAGCACAATAAAGTTACAGGCTACTCTGTTTTTGAAAACTTTCCCAACTGTTTTGCTTCTTGAGGAGAATCAAATGAAGTTTCTTTTTAGAGTGTTAATTATGGGTGATTTGCCATGCCTTGGCCTGGTTCCATCCTGTGCTTGTTGGATGCCCAGAGTGGTGATCGGAGAGATTTGGCTGTCCTCCATGGAAGAGAGAGGGCCATCTTTTAATATGGACATTGTATTGGATGTCCAATTTTGTGTGTCCAGTACTCAGATTTCTTGACCAATTCCAGGGCAGATTTGTCATACTGATGTTGACTTTTATGGAGAGTTTTCCTTCTATTAATGTCGAAACTAAAGTCTGTATGCCTTCAGAGCAAAGGAATGAGTTCAGAGCTGGCTGAGGAATTCTGGGAGTTGAAATCTACACATCTTAAAGTTGCCAAGTTTGGAGACCCCTGGCCTAGTTCCTCTTCTGAATGCAGGATGAGGCTTATGTGTCCTTTTTCCTCGTGCTGACTTATAGCTTCCAACACTCCTTGTAATTGGCATAATTTTGTTTTGCAAAACATTCAGAGTATTACTTATTCATTTCTTCATACTAAGCAAGACTGGCTAGGGAATTCTGGGAGTTGAAGTCCACACAACTGAAAGCTAGCAAGGCTGAGAAACAGTGTGTTTTAAGATATCTACTAGTCTTGCTTCTGTTAACTACAACAGCTTGTAATCGCTAGCAGTGGTTGTATTATAAATGCAGCAAACTTCAGGAGGATTGTGCAGCAATTTGTAATGATGGTTCTAAGCCCACATATGAAGAAAAGGTCATGCATTTATTTCTGTATCCTCCATATAATTTCTTGCTGTCTCGCCAGTACTCTGCTAAGAGCTGGATTGGAGAAACTATGTCTGTAATGACTCCACTAACTTTGGATTTGTTTATCTTCAACTCCTCCTAGTTTTCTGTTCTATTGCAACTGAGAAATTCTCCACTACTGTATTATCTTCAAGCCCCTGAGATGTAGGTACCCTAATTTGACTAAACAGGTTACCAACACCTCTTGCTTTGAAACACGGAGACGTTTCCTCACGGAAATGTTTCCTTAAAGGTCCTTTATATTTGCCTTTAAGCCCAGAATGAAAGTCCATTTGGAAGGCTGTTTGCAGGCTTTTGGATCGAATGATTAATTCAAAACTCTCTGGCTTTAAATTCACTTCCAGGGCCTTGTGTTTCCCCTCCTAGATTCCTGTTACCTGGTTTGAGCCACCTGACTGCCGAAGATCGCCCCCGTGAGATCCTAATTTCGGAGGGGGCGCCTGTTCTCTTGTGCCAATATTTCCTGCACCGCTGGGAGACCTTTGTTTCGAACACTGAATCCCAATCTGTTTCAAAAGTTATTGAAGCCAGTCTTCAAACCTCCTGCGAGATTTTCCTGAATTTCGTTGTCACAGCTCCCGATCTAATCAGGTAATTTATGTAGGTGGAGGTGTAAGCAACTCCTTTCCTTGTTAGAAAGGTCTGCTTCAGTTTGTTGCTTAAGTGAAGCACTCTGCAAGGAGTTGATGCTAATTGCTCCTGCGTAGGCGTTTGCCAGCAATCCGTGTGAGAGAGAGAGCTAGTGGGCACACGACTCCCCATGTGCCTGGGCTGCTCTTAGTGATCTTTGCACATTGAACACAGAGATCTAAAAGGCATTTGTGGCACATTCGGTTGCTGTGATTATGAAACTCTATTTGGGGCTGATGTTTTGCAGGGTTTCTGACAGCAGGCAGTTTTGCAAGCCCCATCAATTCCCTTTGCGCTGAAAGCATCTGGACGTATTCCTGTGAACACCTCCATCCCCATGCCTAGAGTTGTAAGCTAGGAAAGAACATTGAGATCAACCCGTCCAACTCCTTACCTAGAAAAAGATCTGGACTGCAGAATTAGTTAGTCCTGATGGATAGCTGGTTTGAATATTTCCAGTGAAAGGGGGAACATCCCAATGGGTAATTTGTTGTGAGACCAAACAGCTCTTAGCAATGGGAAGAAATGAGAAAGAGTGCCGAGAAGAGCAACAGAGGTTATTGGGGGTCCGGAGACAAAAACTATGTTGAACAGTTCCAGGAACTGGGTATTTCTAGATTAACAAAGAGAAGGATTAGAGGTGACATGAGAGCAGTCTTCCAGTACCTGAGGAACTGTCACAAAGAAGAGGGAGTCAAGCTATTCTCCAGGACAAGAAGCCATGGATGGAAACAAATCAAGGAGAGAAACAACCTAGAACGAAGGAGAAATTTCCTGCCAGTGAGAACGGCTTGCTTTCAGAAGTTGTGGATGGTTCATCCCTGGAGGTTATTAAGAAGAGATTGGACAGCAATTTGTCTGGAATGGTACAGGGTCTCTTGCTCAGGCAGGGGGGTTGGACTAGAAGACCTCCAAGGTCCCTTCTAATTCTGTTATTCTGTATTCTGCACGATGGCCTTTAAAATAGTTAAAACATTTGAAGGCTCGTCATGCCTGCCCGTAACTGCCCTGTCTTTTATAGAACTTGGTATCCACCCCAACCCTTTTATCCTGGTGGTTTTTCCCTGGAAGCATTTGACTTTGTGAGATTCTGTTGAAATGTGGTTTATCGGGAAATGCCAATGTATTTGGCTGCTTCTAAAAACCCATCTTCCCCATGTTTTTTCCTTGCCGCTCTTGCCATGCCATGAGTTGATCTATGTGCGGTCCAGAATTAGGCAGGATGTGAATAGAAAGATAAAATAAAAAGCATGAAAAACCAGCTCAAGAGATTACACTTTGGATTTCAATTGAGGAAATTCCAGCAAGAAGTGGCTTTGGGCCTGTCTTTTATTTTAACCTCTTCATCAAATCCTCCTAGTGTTGTTGAAGCAAAGAGCAAAAAAAATTTTTTTAAAATTTTTAATTTTTTTATTGAATGTACACAAAAAAGAAAAAGACATTTAAAAACAATGAACATGATGCAATCATCCTAACACACATAGTTGTCTTACATCGCTAATTCGTATTAAAAAATAGCACTTATTTACATTTTATACACATAATATATACATAAACTTTAATCATTTCTTATATTCTTGATCCTTCCTTTTTTCTAACCAGTGATAAAACTTTTCCCATATTTTGTGATAATGAGATTCATCCTTATTTTTTAGTTCTCATGTCAATTTACCCATTTCTGCGCACATTCAAATTTTCCTAATTATTTCTATTTCGCCTGGAGTTTCCTTACATTTCCATTTTTGGGCAGAGAGCCAAATTTAGAAGTCCTAAGAATATCGTGCAAGAAGGAGAAATTGCAAATAACTCAGAAAACATCACCTCTTCTGCTCTTCCCTTCCACAGCCGAGAAGATTGTTTCTCAGTCTTTTTTTTAAAACAAAATTTTATTTTTAACATACACAAACACAACATAAAAACATCAAACCATCTTCCAATTACGTACATACAGTGTATCGGCTGGTTACAAATTGTTTTGTGCATCCTCTCCACAGTCCTCACTTACAATTATTTGTATATATTCTCATATTATCAGTCAAATATTTCTAAATACATTGTTATCATTGTTCTTCCACAGCCGAGAAGATTGTTTCTCAGTCTTGATGGATACGGTGCTGAAATCTCTTTCGTCTCTGCTGCCACAGAGAGAACATCTCACTTTGAGTGCCAACTTGGCCACGCTGGGGCTAATGATGGCCCGAAAACTGTTCGCTTATCCAGGCAAGTGGTGGTCCCTCCATTTCTATTGACTCTGCTTCATTTGAAGCAGAGCAGGGGACCAAAGCACTGGTGGTTTTAATCTTGTTTCAGTGCTTAGTTGGCTGGGCTCCCATTAATGTGGGCAGGTACTTGCAGAACCAGGACACATTCCTTGTATTTAAAATTGCGCGTAGATCGCCAAGTCAGTGCCAAGTAGAGTGCTGCCCCAGATTTCATATTAACCAGTTGCATTTTTCCCATGCCACAGCAAATAACAACTGTACTTCTTTACAGATAGTCCTTGACTAATTTAGTGACTATTTAAGGTTAAACAGTGACTTAAGGTTGATCCTTACACTTACAACCACTGCAGCGTCCCCATGACCACATGAGAAAAATATGGGCACTTGGGCCTGGATTGTATTTACCACTGTTGCAGCATCCCAGGGTCACATGATCCCCATTTGTGAACCTGCCCAGCCAGTTTCCAATAAACAAAGTCAATGCAGGATGTCAAATTTGTTTAAGGACTTCCAACAGCTGCCGTGAATTGCTTAACAACCAGCTGCAAAATAGGTGGTAAAATCAGCTGTGACTAACTTAACAACTGCCTTGCTTTGCAATGGAAATATCTGGTTCCGATGGTAGTCATAAGTTGAGGACTACTTGTATAACAGTTTGAACTGCTCACTGTTCCAGGTTGAGGTTGATGAATTATTGAGACCTGCCGTGGGGTGAAGAAATTCCAATTATTCGCTTTAATGGTGCCCTCTGGGTTTTCCCCCATCCCAAATTGGGAGTTGATTGATAATTTGCCTTAGTGCACGCAAAGTGCTTAGTGTTCTTCCCTTTTAAGAAGAGACGGGGCAGCCATTTGTCTGATGGACTTGGGTTTCCTGCTTGAGCGCAGGTTGGACTAGAAGACCTCCAAGGTCCCTTCCAACTCTTGTTATTCAGTGCTGTGGAAAGGAAGCCAGCCAAGATCTGGAAAGTATTTTACCAAAGCAGGAACAGCAAACTACTTCTCTGCCTTGGATAGCAAAGGGTCCGAAGTCTTCCCAGCCATCCAGCTTTGAATTGGGGGATGTTCTTTTTTCAGATCCTTTATTTTCCCCAACCTTGCCTTTCCTGCACAATGCTCTGGAGATCAGAATGAAGGCTAAAAATGGGCAAAACAGATTGTGCTGGAACAGCGTCATATCCCACATGTTTCCCCCTAGACAGACCAGAACATTTCAGAGGTGATTTCCACACTGATTGGAAGTGGATGGTCTGGAGAAAAAAAAAAAAATCATTGTTCCAGAATTAGGCGTGCTAGTTATTTCCAGAAGGTTCAGACTGGCCAATTCAAGAGGAAGGATGGGACAGAAGCCAGATTGCTCTAGCTTTTTGCACTTCCCTCATTCCGACAAAAGTACTTCTTTTTGTTTTGCCCCCAGTTAATTCTGTCTTAAATCCAAAAGATGAAAGGGGAGGGAAATTGCTTTTTCTAAACAGGATCACTTTCCGATGTGTGGACTCCAACTCCCATGGCTGGCTGGGGAATTCTGGGAATTGAAGTCCGCACATCTGAAAGCTGCCAAAATTGAGATTCAAATGAATGTTGGAAATGTAAAAGTAAAAGAAGGGACCTTTTATCACTCATGGTGGATCTGTGACAAAGCAAAGAAAAATTGGAGTAGGGGATTCCCATCCTAATACAGAAGATTCTCATAAAGATAAAACCAGAAACCTCTCTTTTGGGGTTTAATGGAAAAAGACTTGGGGGGGTTGGGGGGATTGGAACTTTGATGGTTATATGAAAAGCTATTTTGATTCCCACAATGGATGAACGATGGGCTGCAGAAGTTGATGGAGTTAACTGACTGCTTTGATTAAAGAAAAAAAAACACAATTCCTTTTTTTCCTACTTGGAAACCGCTTCTGGACTTTGTGCTTCAGGTGGGAAAAAAATGAAACTTCAATTTTGAGTTCTACCGATTTGATAGGCTTATTATTATAAAAGTGGCTAGTTTATAGTATTATGTAAAAGTAAAAAGTTGAGGTTTGATGTTATTATCTTGTGCTACTGCACCAAAGGGTGTCAAAAGTCAATGCCTTTTCTTTCTTTCCCCCCTTTTTCCTGCACTTTTCCTTCCCCTATCTTTTTGACTATTTTTTTTTATTTTATATTATAAATTGTTTTTTAAAATAAGAGAGAGAAAGAGAAACATTGCCCTAGATCCATCTAATGTGCCTCTTGCATTTTCCCTCTCAGGTCTCCAGGGGACACCTGAAGCAGAGAGTTTCTTCGGTGCTGCCATCCGTTTCCTTGCCGAAGCTTACGTGGCCCAATCCAGCACCGAGGGGGGGATCGTGACCCTTGGCGTTTCGCCCACCTACAAGGCCGCCTGGCCGGCCATCCGCGAGTTGTGGTTTTTGGGGATGCAGGCCTTTGCTAGCTGCGTGCCCCTCTTCCTGTGGCTGCCCCAGGATGTCCTGCGTTCTGGCTGGCTGCAGGACCTCCTGGCCTTGCTGGGTCGCGTCATCCCATCCTCTGTGGATATGGAGGTGACGAGGGCTTACCAAGGGGTCTTGGTGGAGCTGGCCAGAGCCAGCCAGCCATGCTTGGAGAGGATCCAGCAACACCGGGGTTTGGAGCTGGCCAGTCTGTACGGCATGGCCGCCCTAGAACAGTGTCTCTCTGAGCAGTGAGTGTGCTTGGGAATAGATGGTGGGAGAAAGGCGCCTTCTCCCAGAATTTGCAGCTTCCCTTTGTGTCCTGCAGGGGGCAGTTCTGTGGTGGGGGAGATAGTGTATGTCCGGCTTCTCTTCTTCCCTAGTAGCTTGCACAAAGTCATACCGTGTAATAATAGGAGTTGGTTTATTTCTTGCTCTTCTTTGTATTTATTTATTTGTTTATTTATTGGGGGGGGGGGCTGTCTTTCTGCCTTCTTTCCAGGTGGCAGAGGACTGCCAAGGCAGCTCAGATCTATCACACACACACACACACAAGCTTTTGCAAAGTTTAAAGATGATCATAAAGCGACTCAAAATCCATCATAGGGCTGATGATGATGACACAACGATTAAACCCCCCAACACAGTGTTCATTAAAAGACTGGGGCAAAGTGTGTGTGTGTGTGTTGGCAGGAATGGGCAGGGGAGTCTTTAAAGCCCTTTTTTTTTTTTTTTTTTAAGAAAAAGAATAAATAAATAGCCAATGAGGTGCCAAATATTTGTGGCTCAGAGTTCCATGAAGACGGGACTACCACTTTAAAAGAAAAAAGGGGAAAAAAGGGCAAATGATGTCTCCGTGCATGTTTTGTAGCTCTCTGTGATCTCGTAGAGTAATATGAAGCAAAAGTCTTAACTTGCTGGCAGTTTAAAAAAAAAAAAAGCATCAAGCATAATGTATTGCAATGCACGTGAGTGCTTCTCCGTTGACTCTTAATGCACTGGTGAAATGAGATAGATTCTCTTCTGGAGAGAGATTCAACAGATGCTAAAGGGAGTCTGGATTATTTTTTTCTTTTCCTTTCTTAGCGTGAAGATGTAAAGATGACCTCGGCATAATGTTTGAACCCCAAGTGTCCTTTGCTAACCTCTGTCATATTTGGATAGGCTCCAAGAATTCCCTTGTGTGGAAAGGCCTCGAAAACAAACCAATTCTTGTCTCAGGACTCTATCATGGTTGAAGCTTTCCTCTTAAGGAATAGTGGAAATGCTGCACACCTTTATTTGAATGTAATTCTGTCTATCCCACTACGAATAGAACAAATCTTTCCAAAATAATCTGCAGGGAAAAATCAAATGACCAAGAATGATACTTTCTCAAAAGGCAGCTGGTGCCAAATTATATTTTGCTTGGGTTGTGGCAGGGCGGGCAGGGGTGGGCAGGGGGAGGGAGCGGTTTCTCAGATGTTTATAATAATAACGTGCACACAGCAGCTTATAAAAATTTAAACCTGTGCATTTTTCAAACTTGACAACCTTAAGGTGGGTGGACTTCAACTCCCTGAATTCTTCAGTCACTGCTGGCTGGGGAATTCTGGGAGTTGAAATCCACTCACCTTAACAGCTGCCAGGTTTGAAAAGCACCGATTTGAACCAAGAACAATCATGAAAAATCCACTGAAAGCAATCCTGATGTCCCTTCCCTGCTTGGGACTGGTTTTGTCAGTGAAAAGTAGGATAAGAGGTTTCGGTTTGGGGTTTTTATTTTTTTGTTTAAAGAAATCATCCTACAAAGAAATGGTGAGCAGTCTGAGGGGAAGGTAGGTGAATACCTGTCTTCCCTCCCTCCTGATCCACCCATAAGGGTGGAGGAGGGAGGTTGGGCACTAAAGAGGATCAAAGCAGCTGTTAAAAAAGAACAAGGTGGGTTTCCCTAGGGCCAATATATCCAAGCAGGATGTAGACTCTCTGGATTGTGGGTGTTTGCTTCTTCGTGTTCTTCAGCATGTAAGCTCTTGCATGCAGCTGGTAACTATTACCGTACTGTGTTCTTGAGTTGGAGGATGGTTCAGCCTGCGACGCTGTGGCCTTGAGTTCTCCTGGTGTTTTCCGGTTCCATAAATAAAAGTGGTTTGTCTTGTTACCAGCGCCTGGCTGCCCTTGTTCATTGGGGAGACATTTCTGCAGAGCCGCCTCTCCAAACTTTTGAAAGTTTTAAAGGAGTTTGTTAGATTTGTATCCCATTTGTAACTCAGAGGGGCGAGCAGACGTAATGCAGGTAGTCCTTCACTTACAACAGTTCACTTTGTGACCAAAGTTACAGCGGCACTGAAAAAAGTGACTTCATGACTATTCACACTTACGACCGTCGCAGCCTCTCCGTGGTCACGAGATTGGCTGTCAGGACTCCAACATTCAAATCATAAGTCTCTAGCCACATCTAAAAAAGATTGATTTATGATGAGTTGACATGTTGGCGTTTCCAGTTGCAGCCAACTCTAACACATCATTCATTTGACCCTGGTTTCCCCCCCACCCCCTGGATGTATATTCTCTAATGAGACACATCCGTAGCCAAGAGTCATCAATCATGCTCTCCAGTAATAATTTCTCCTTTTTCTGCTGACAACTAAAAAGACCAAAGAAGTATTTTTTTTAGTTGACATTGACTTTTGGATGTTGGACAACCGATTCACATTTACGATGGTTGCAGTATCCTGGAGTAACTTGTGATCCCCTTTTGTGACCTTCTGACAAGCAAAGGAAATGGGAAAACCAGATTCACTTAACAAATATGACAGGAAAAGTCATAAAATGGGGGCAAGACTCACTTTAAAAAATTATCACTCAACAACATACATTTTGGGCTCAATTGTGATCGTAAGTTGAGAACTACCTGTATTCCTCACTCCTCTTTTTCTCACGATAACAAACCTGTGAGGCAGATTGGGCTGAGAGAAGGACTGGCCCAATGCCACCCAGCCAGCTTTCACACCAAAGGTGAGACTAGAATATCCTGGTTTCTAGGCCTTAATCACGATACTAAACTCTTCAAAAAGCTTTGCTAGAAGCAACTAAAGACCCCAGACTTCTAGTGCTCTCTTCCAGCAGCACCCAAATTGATATTCCAGGAAAAATAGACAAAGCAGTTTCCAGTCTCTACTGTGGTCGTCTTCACTGCCTTCTAGATGGAATGGGCACTCAGTTTTGTAACTCAGCCAATTTAGCTGGAAGATCATTGCTTTTTCTTCTGTTCAGTCGTGTCTAATTCTCCGAGATCAGCTGGACAAGCCCCTGCAGTTTCCTTGGCAAGGTTATTCAAAAGTGGTTTGCCATTTCCTCCTCCTTAGGGCTGAGAGAGGGACTGGCTCAAGGTCGCCCACCTGGCTTTGTCCCCAAGGCAGGACTAGAACTCGCAGTCTCCCAGTTTCTAGCTTGATGCCTTCACCATGACACAAACTGGCCCTCAGTTACAAGAACTCAAGTACAGAGATATAACCCTGGCTCCAGGCGTTGGCTTTCCTTTTTTCTCTTTTTATATTTTATATCCTGGACATGCCACTTTATGGGTGCATTCTAGCACTGTTGTCTTTGTTACCTGTTTTTGGCCTGTAACCTTTCTCAAAAATCCATGTCTTTTGCACAAACCCAGCCTCTCCCCTGGCTGGGCCCTTGACCCTGCCACATTACTGATGGCAGCAAGGACCCAAGACAGCATGCAAGGACTCATGGTTGAGGTAACTGCTCTGCCCTTAAACTGGCACACATGGGAATATTTTTTTTTGACCAGTTGGCATTCCTTGAATTGGGATACCATACATGCTTTTGCTAGACCCTGTTGATTTTTTAAAGAAATCACTGAGCTTACCTCGGCTGATCTCAAAAGCTAACAGGTAGCTCTGGCTAATTCAAATGGGCAGGTATGATGTGAATTCCAGACTGGTCATCTAGAAGTCTTTTTAAACAAAAAACTGCTGAAAGAAATCCAGCCTAGACCAAACAGACAAACTGAAGAGCATCTGCCTGGATGTGATGAAGAGGAAAAGGGGGAGATGCTGAAAAAAGATGAGGTCTGTATAAAAAGGATCAAGATTGACTTAAAGGTATTACCCCGTTTGCCCCCCCCCCCAAAAAAAAAGTTCAGTTGGTACCCAACTGTTTGCACTTGGCAACAGGAGCTAAAAAGCTTCTAACCCAGAGTGGGAGAAGGGAAAATGATTTTTGGCTGTTCCTGTGAGGATGGAGGTAAAAATAGGTTGCAAGTTGTCTTGGCTGCTGTGTCAGTAGGATGGGAAGAAATTTGATTTGTTTAAAAAAAAAACAAACACAGTAAAATTACATTGCAAAAGAGATCGGAGATTTGGAAGCCTTATTCTCCGTGGCTAATCAGAGTCTCCAAGCTCTAACTGCAGGAGGCAACATACCTGGCTAGAAATGAGAAGCTATGATTCTGCAACCAACTTTATCTTTGACCAACTTGGTGAAAATGTAGGCTGGCTCCCCAAGTAGCAGCAGATTAACAACTATGTGGGCCTGTTCTTGGCCTCTAAGCTACGTAGGCAGTAAGTACAACATTGTACAACATTGGCATAGAACATAAAAATCATGGTTACCATGGAACACAAAACAATAACAGTTTATTGGTTTCCAATTATACAAAATGAAAACTACTGTAAACCAACATTTAGTCTAAAACAATAAATATAATAAAAACAACAATAATATCTCAAAGCTAAAAACAATAGGATATACCATTAAGAATTATGACACTAATAAAGGACAGTATCAGATGATAGATATGGGATATATCAGGTCTGATTAATACTTTCCCTCATCCATTCCTGCTGGATTTTGCCTGAATCTAGCCAGTAGTTAGCAACTTTGTGAAGACATTGTTCTCAAAAAATAAATAATGTAGAATTTATCTCTGTGGCCTGAAAAGTAATAGCTGTGAAGGATAGATCCATAGTTTTAACTAGCCCAGCCTTGCAAGGACACAGAACTAGAGTTTCCCTCCTACTTTTATTCATGTATTTATTAGATTTTTATCCCACCTTTATTATTTTCTAAGCAACTGAAGGAAGCAAACATACATAATACACCTTCCTCCTATTTTCCCCTCAACAACAACCAACCCCCTATGAGGTGGGCTGGGCTGAGAAAGTCATCCAGCTGGCTTTCATGCCTGAGGCAGGACTAGAACTCACACTCTCCTGGTGACTAGGCCACCACTAACCACTCCACTACACGGCAGTGAGCCAGCAAAGACCATTCTGGAATGAGATGCTTCCCATCACACCAGGAATGCCACAGGTGTTCAACTGAGAACAACATGGGACACTGTTTGTTTTATTTATTTTGTCAGTTGCTTACAAGATAATAGGTAAAACATAGTTATGAATACATGGATACATATAAGAAAAGTAAAAAGAAACAAGAGGACAGGGACGGTAGGCACATTGGTGCACTTATGCATGTCCCTTACAGACCTCTTAGGAAAGGGGTGAGGTCAATAGTAGACAGTCTAAGGTTAAAGTTTTTGGGGTTTGGGGAAGAAACTACAGAGTCAGGTAGAGCAGTGGTCCCCAACTTTTTTTGTACCAGGGACCAGTTTCACGCAGAAACACTTTTTCAAGGACCGGCAAAATCAATTCTTCCCCAACAGTAAAGGGCTTCTTTACTATTTCTTTACTAAAAACATATTTTTATATAAGTTTTAATCATGATTATTCATTATTTGCGGCCCAGTACAAAATGATCCATGGACCAGTACCGGTCCGGGGCCCAGTGGTTGCAGACCCCTGAGGTAGAGTATTCCAGACATTGACCACTCTGCTGCTGAAGTCGTATTTCCTGCAATAAAGTTTGGCGCAGTTAACCTTGAGTTTGTACCTATTGTTTGCTCTTATATAGTTATGGTTGAAGCTGAAGTATTCATTGACAGGTAGGACTTTGCAATGTGTGATTTTATAGACTATACTTAGATCGGACTGAAGGCGGCGTAGTTCTAGATTTTCTAGGTCTAGAATTTCGAGTCTGGTGGCATAAGGTCTTCTGCAACGAGTAGAGGAGTGGAGAACTCTCCTTGTGAAATATTTCTGGACTTTTTCAACTGTGTTAATGTCAGATACGTAATGTGGGTATTCAGTGGTGGTATTCTACCGGTTCGATCCAATTCAGCCAATCGACAGCTCCAAGGATCATCTGTGAGCAACTGGTTCACTCCAACAATCAGCTGCTGGGCCCTCCCACCCACCAGGCTCTATTCTGACCTTTATTTCCTGTTTTTCAAGCTCAGCTCCTTTGCATGGCACAGCGGATTGCGACGCGTCAGCTGTTGAAGACACAGAAAATCAGGAGCAAACCCTCTGTGCACGTGTGTAAAGCGTGCGCTCACCAAACCGGTTGTTACACTGGTTGAATCACACCCCTGAGTCACACCCACCAAGCCACGCCCACAGAACCAGTCGTAAAAAATGTTTAATCCCACCACTGATGGGACAGCCAAGAGAACATACAAGTGGTTCACCAAATAAATCATCTAGAGTTCTCATTTGAGGCACATATGACCAGGCTCAGTTTATTTACTTGGGACACTTTAGATGAAGACCTATCTCTGTAGCGAAGGCTCTAATGCAGGGATAGGTGACCCTGGTACCTTGATGACCTGTGAACTTCAACTCCCAGAATTCCTGAGCCAGCCTGGAGTTGAAGTCCAGGTCATAAAGGGGCCATAGCTGCTTTTAATGCTAGGAAAGGCAGAAGAGGAGGATCAGCAGCGAGAAAGAGGGACTCAGTTACAGCAGGGACAGGAGCATTATTGCAAGACTTGAAGGACCTCGTTAGGGACACGATGGAGAAAATATGCCAATTACTAGAACAATTAAGGGATGCAGTGGCTCAGTGGATGAGACACTGAGCTTGTTGATCAGAAAGGTCGGCAGTTCAGTGGTTTGAATCCCTAGCACCCCATAATGGAGTGAACTCTGGTTACTTGTCCCAGTTTCTGTCAACCTAGCAGTTTGAAAGCACATAAAAAGTGCAAGAAGAAAAATAGGGACCACTTTGGTGGGAAGGTAACAGCATTACATGCACCTTCGGCGTCAAGTCATGCCGGCCACATTAACCAGGGAGACGTCTTCGGACAGTGCTGGCTCTTCAGCTTAGAAACAGAGATGAGCACCGCCTGCTAGAGCCAGGAACGACTAGCACGGATGTGCAAGAGGAACCCTTACCTGTTTAGAACAATCAGTGGAACAGCTTCCCTCCTCCAACGCTGGAGGTTTTTAAGAACAGATTTGTCTGCAACAATATAGGGCCTCCTGCTCGAGCAGGGGGGGTGGACTAAAAGACCTCCAAGATCCCTTCCAGTTCTGTTATTCTGTTACCAATGTGGATTTTCTAAGAGTCAGCACTGACTTAGTGGCAATCACCAAGTCCAGGGCTAAGCTGGCAAAGCAGTTGCCCAAAATATGAGCCAAGCAGAGTGTCAAACTCAGCACTGTGGGAATCTTCAAGAAGCAACATTGCCATATGGAAGGACGAAGCTGGCTTTGCAGGAAGTGCAGGAAGCCACATTTCATCTTCCCATGCTTCGCTAAAGCAAGAGCAACTGATGAGTTTGTGTAACACCTGAACCCAAAGAAGCCACATTACAAATAATCTTCGCCTTACAATAGCAATTGAGACCAAAATTTCCATTGTTAAGCAAAGTGTTGTTCAGCAAGTCATGCCTGATTTTTTGACCTTTTTGCCATGATTGTTAAGCAAATCACTGCAGCTGTTAAATGAATGGCTTCCCCCATTGATTTTGCATGTCAAAAACTGTCTGAGAAAGTTGCAAAAGGCAATCACATGTTGATGGGATACTGCAACTGTTCCGAATACTTGGCAAGGGCCCAAATTTTGATTGTGTGACTATGGGGATGCTGCAACAGTTGTAAGTGTAAGTAAGTAAGAAAGAAAGAAAGAAAGAAAGAAAGAAAGAAAGAAAGAAAGAAAGAAAGAAAGAAAGAAAGAAAGAAAGAAAGAAAGAAAGAAGGAAGACTCAGTTTGGTCTAATGGTTAAGGCTCCAGGCTAGAAACTGGGTGACTGTGAGTTCTAGTGAAAATCACCCTGGTGACCTTGGGCCAATCCTCCTCTCTCAGCCCAACCCACTTCACAGGCTTGTTGTTGAGAAAATAAGAGGAGGATTAAATACTTTTGCCGCCTTGAGTTATTTGTAAAATTAATAGACAGGATAAATAAGTTACTTCCCAACATGTACCACAAGAGGTCACTCTTATGTTAAGTAAACGCAAATTCTTCCTTTTTAAGCCATTGGCCAATTCAGTCATGCAGGAGGAAATTTCCCCAGAGAGAGAACAACTTCCATAATTCACATCCTGTTGGGAAAGCTGTCCCCAACTTCCTGCAGATTTCCTTAGTTGCAACATTTTCCCTATTCAGAGATTTAGAGAGAAGGAAAGGGGAGAACTGTGAATGTTGCCTTGACATTTGCCTATGGCCCGAAGCTGGGTCTGCTCAAAACTTGGTTTATTTTGGCTGAATCAGGTTTGTAAACCTAACCCCTGTGCTGTATAAGACATGGTCCAATTGCCATATAGCTGACCCATCACACCAAAGTAAACAATGGCTTAATCCAATTTGTGAATCAGGGCCCAAGCTGAAATCAGACATGCCATCAACCACAATCTGCTTTATGGCTCAATGTACTGCAGATACCTTACTATTGTGGTCTGCACACTATAATTTGCAGCTTCGTCCACTGACTAACATTTACTTAGACATTTCGGGGTGGATTCAACAAACCTCAGTGAAGATAAACCATGACGGTGCCAGTGGTGGGATTCAAATTTTTTTACTATTGGTTCTGTGGGCGTGCTTGGTGGGCATGGCTTGTTGGGTGTGGCAGGGGAAGGATACTGCAAAATCCCATTCCCTCCCCACCCCACTAACCTGCTTTCCAGCTCCCTTCTTCTGTGCAGGGCAGCAAAAGAAGACCTAGCTGACTCTGGAGGCAGGAAAGAGACGGGGCGGGGCCAGTCAGAGGTGGGATTTGGCGGTTCTCCAAACTACTCTACATTTCTGCTAACAGTTCTCCAGAACTGGTTAAAACCTGCTAAATACCACCTCTGCTTGGTGCAATGGATAGGATGACATCATCTAGTTGGCAAACATCCAGAGGGTCACAAGGACACAGCAAAGAGAGAGAGGGTTTAATTCATTACTGCCATGTTGTGGTTCTCTTTATTTTTGCAGCTAGATCTGGGAGCCTGAGTGCTCCTGAAAAAAAGGGAAACCATGCATGATGTGAATCTGATCACTGTCTTTCGCTTTTCTTGTGTTGTGTGGAAGGCTCTTTCCTGTTTGGTTCTCATTCCTTCCTCACTGATAGCATTCTCATATTGTGATAAGCCATCCTGCGGTTGATTTAGTTTTTGCCTAGGTTAAGATACATACTTCTCATAACCATAGTCTTGGGAAGGGCCACCAAATTTGGGCCGCTACAATAAGACGGTATAAAAAGATTGAAAGCTGTCTGCCATCTAGATATATGCACACCAACTTCTGTAGCTCCAGCTAGCTGATGTGTAGATATATTGAGAAATTCTGTTAAATTTTCTCCAGGGTTCTGTTGTGCTTATTGTTATTGCTCTCAAGTCAGTGCTGACTGCTGGCAACTTCCTGGACAAGTCCCTGCACTTTTGGGAACAGGATTTTCGAAGTGGTTTGCCACTGCCTCCTCCTGTGGGCTGAGAAAAGTGACCGGCCCAAAGTCACCCAGCTTAGTTTTGTGCCTAAACTGGGACTAAAACTAGTGATCTGTTTAATTCAGAAGGATTCTGGAAAAACCTTCCTTGAGATGTTTGTTTGCATAAGCCATTTATCCTTGTCACAGCACCAACACATTTCCTGGTTCGAATAATGCCGTCAGTCAGGAGAGATTGAGGAGAGCGCATCTTTCTTCTCCCGTCCTGGCCATTTTTTACAGGGGCACGAATTGAGACCGTTTTAACAAACTGCATCACTGTTTGGTTTGGTGACAGCAGTGCCTCATATAGAAAGTCCATACAGAGAGTGGTAAGGGCAGCCGAGAAGATCATAGGAAGCTCGCTTCCTGTTATTCAAGATACTGCTTATAACTGCTTTGGGCTTAGAGCTCGAAGGATTGTTAGAGACCCCACACAACCACTTCACTGTCTGTTTCTGTTGCTCCCCTGTGGGAGGAGGTTTCAAAGTATTTCGAGCAGGACGTCCAGATTGTATAACAAACAGCTTTGTTCCCTAGGCCATCCGTCTTGTAAATTTGCAGGATTCTTTTTTTTTGCCACATATATGTATACCTCTGAACTAGACTGTGATGTTTCTTTGTGTCATATATGTGTATGTATGTGTGTATATGCATAATGGTTATCCTTTGAGAGCTAAATGAAATGAAATTTCATTTTAATAGATGCTGATTAGTGTATATTTAAAGTGACAATTGAACTTAAATGGACTCCAGAAGATGCTGGGAAGGTCTGGAGGAAGGTTGTCCAAGGGGTCGCGATGGGTCAGACATGACTTCACAACTAACAATAACAAAGTGACAAAGTTTTTTATTCCTTTCTGTTCTATGACATATATTCCCTTTGTCAACTTGCAGTTGGTGTATTATTCTCTTCTCTTCTTTTCTTAATTGGTGTATTATTCTCTTGTCCTTTTCTTTTCTTAATTTATTTGCTACCCATATTCATATGCTCAAAAAAATTTGATTTACCCTTTTAACTTTTTGTGCCATTTCTTCCTGTACCATTAAATTCAGTCTTTTAAACTACATTTTTGAGGGTCGTTCTGTATTTCTACTTCCATTTTCTTAAGTTACTCCCTTAGAGCTTCTTGTTGAGATTTTTCCCCTATTTTTTCTTGCCATATATGCTATTGTCAATCCTCAGATGTACGTTTTTGCTGTGTCCCACAACATTTGTGTTGTTGTTCCTTCTTTCTTATTTTCTTTGAAACTGATCCTGGTTACTGCCTGCCTTGAAACCATAATGAGGCTTCATAAAATGAATTTTTGCTGTGTAAAGCATCTTGGCAGTCATACTTGCATACATGATCTACTCAATTCTTGCACACTTGTTTGCCCATCAGGATATGTAACTTTGCCAGTTACCAGCTCTGTTGTAGGAAATGCTTGCATGCTTCCCAAGATTTAGTAGTTTT
The DNA here is from genome assembly GCA_015471245.1 of Laticauda colubrina. NCBI lineage: Eukaryota > Metazoa > Chordata > Lepidosauria > Squamata > Elapidae > Laticauda > Laticauda colubrina. The sequence goes on from BLBF01000072.1 coordinate 11,285,150, forward strand.
AGTATTAAGTATTTATTTGATTTGTCAATCACTTACAAGATCTAAGAATAAACATAGTTTTGAATACATGAGATAGATACTTGTAAGAAAAATAAAAAAAAAACAATAGGACAGGGATGGTAGACACGATTGATGCGCTTATGCTGCCCACAGGAGGGCGAGCTGGCTTAGCACCAGAAAAAAAGATGAAAGAAAGAAAGAAAGAAAGAAAGAAAGAAAGAAAGGAAGGAAGGAAGGAAGGAAGGAAGGAAGGAAGGAAGGAAGGAAGGAAGGAAGGAAGGTGAGTGGCTCTTCCTGCAGCAGCATCCAAGGCCCCCTCCCTCCCCAGAGCCACCTTGCAAAAAGGTGAAAGTTCAGTGCTGTCAGCAATCTGACTGCCTACATGGAGCACCAGCTCGTCTCCCCACCAAAGTGGTAACTATTTATCTACTCGCGTAGAACATGCTTTCGAACTGTTAGATGGACAAAAGCTGAGGCGAGTGACAGGAGCTCATCCTGACACACAGTGCTAGGGCTCGAACCACTGGAGCAGAGATACAGCACTGAGCCACCACACCTTCCACCCATTCTAACATACCCTACATAACTGTGGTGGAATGTAGTCTGGATTCCCAGGAGGGAGAGCCTGAATTCCAGAGGGCAAAAAGAGAGCAAAGCTTCGGTAATTTGGTCAGGAGGTCGAGAGATAAGAAAGCTCCTTCCTAGCAATGCTGAGAGTGATCCAAGTAGTTGCCTTAGTTTGGCAAGATTTCTCTCTATAGGTGAGGAACAATAAAGGAAACTGCTCACAAGTCATTCTACATGTCGGATTCCCTTGATTCTCAGGGCCTGATAATAACATACATAAAAAACAGATAGAGCTTCAATCTTAGTGTCATTTTTTTTAACCATATCCTGCAGACACTCCCCCCCCCCCAATTTGCAGAGTTCAGGGTGTGAGACATATATTCTTCCAGATGTCAAACTATCATTCCCAATGCCCCCCAGCTAGCATGGCTAATAGTTGAAGAATGCTGGCAACTGTAATTCAGCAACTTTGCCACATCATGGACAGTCTGATTCTGCCCATCAGGTGCAGCAATCTGAAAACACATCAAGGAATCCCTTCCCACGGCATCCAATTGGAACAATTCCCTTGGAAACCACTGAAGTTGTATATAAATGTCTGCTGGTTTGGATACAGTCTCCAAATTTTTCTGCTCCAGAATCTGATATTTAGAGAATACTGCTCTTGCACAAGGAGGCTCTGTGCAGGGATGTAAGACAAACTGGAATGAGCAGACAAAGGTGTCATTTTTGTTTATTGTTGCTTTGATAGTCGGCGTTTCTCTTTTTCAACCGAAATCGCAGGGATGCCTCCTTTGTGGCTTAGCTTACGGAGGGCGCCATTTTGACTTTCCTGGGGCCTCCTGTGTTATAGCTCCATCTCCTTTCAAGTTCATTTCAGCTCTTTCCCAGTGAATAAAGATCAGCCTTTATGCAGCCTAAACGGGTAATGGGTTTTAAGAACGAGGTGGAAAATCACTGCAAAATATAAGCATGTCTGATCCAATTTTAGCAAATGAAACGGGTCTGCTGGAAAATAGACTTCCACAGGCCTTCCTTCCAAAGCCATTTCTTTGTCAGAGGAAGAGAAGAAATGGGTGGTAGGAACAGAGCAAAAGCTGTTCTGAATGCAACCCCCCTCCCTCCCTGGTGTGGCTGTTTCCTCCCCCTTCCCCCAACATGCTTTCATGGTTCCTTACAGCGCCATATTTAATAGAAATAAATTAGAATAAACAGCCAGCCCTCCATGTCTAAAGACAGGTGGCAGAGTGATATTAAAAGAAAGGAATAAAATTCATTTAATGAGCATTGTTAATTAAACCTGGAATTCAAAGAGGCTGGAGTTGTGGGAATTCAGAGGAAAAAATGAAGGGAACCATAGCTCCAGGCGGGCAGAGTGGAATGAAATTAAATTTAATGCGGGATCCTATTTGCTAATGTCTATCACACATCGTGCACTATTACAGCTGAGGATAAAGCGGTTCTCACTCACACGTGCACAAATGCCACGAACAGAAAGAAAAATTCCTGGGAACCCCCTTTTTTTTTTTTTTTTTTGAACTATTACCATCTGGCAGACGGTACAGAATAATAAAAACAAGGACAAATTGGCTGAAAAACAGCTTCTATCCCAGGGCAGCAGCTCTGTTGAATTCTGCTGTGTAGTGCAGTGTTGGTGCGGTGTCGGGGGTTTTTTGGGTTCAATGTGTGGAGGGTGAAGGATGTGTGTTTGTGTTTTATTTTCATGGTCATGATGTGCACTGAAGATGGTGTTTGATTTCGTTGTACGAGGTGCAATGACAATCAAGTAAACTAAACTAAAAAACACCAAGCCGTTTTCTCAAGCAGGAAGGCAGCTAGGATGTGGTGGAAAGTCTGAAGACATCTCAACCCAGAAGGAAATTCTTCAGTGATCCCCCTGCCAGTGACCAAATTAGCCGGGCTTAGATAATAGTACAGTACAGGTAGTAGTCCTCGACTTACAACTGCCCATTTAATGACCACTATCAAAGTTACAACTGAACCGAAAAAAAGTGATTTATGACTGTTTCTCCACACTTACGACCTTTCCAGCATCCCCACGAACCATGGGAATCAACATTCAGGCGCTTGGCAACTGGTTCACACTTATGACGGTTGCAAGGAGTCATGGGATCCCCTTTTGCGCTCTTGTTAACGGTGTTACTAACTTATCATCAACTGCAGTGATTTCACTTGGAAAGAAAGGTTGTAAAAAGGGACAAACAACCTCGCTTAACAAACATTTCACTTAACAACAGAAATTTGGGACTCAATGTGGTCGTACCACCCTGTGCCAGCTGATCTTTAGTTGTGTGGTGGAGAAGCTGCCCTCTTCTCCGTCCTGCCTCAATCCCTTCAATTGTTCTCCGAACTACCCAGAATCTTACTTGGGGGTTCTCCAGGACCCCTGCGAGCCCCCAGCAGCCACTCCTGACTGTGATTGCTTAATAAAAGTGGCAGAAAAGGTCAGGGGATCATTCTGCAACATATAAAAAATGCCTCTAAGCCCTTATGTACGACCACAATTGGAGTCTTGCTGAAGAAAGTTAGAACCAATGTTTGCCACCCTCTCCCTCTCCCCCTTCCCTGCTCTCCCCTCCCCTCCCCTCCCCTCTCTATTAAGTGTATAGGCCCATCTTACTGTCCCAGGACACAGCCTGAGCCTCTACAATTGCCCCACTGTTCAAGATCAAGCACTTTCTGAAGAAATCCCCAGACCTTCCACTCCAAAGGAAGCAATTTTTCCAAGAGGGAGGGAGAGAGTG